>JANDJT010000012.1:18863530-18898563 GCA_024331685.1 Stegophilus panzeri
TATGTATGTGTATATATAATATTTTAAGATTTAGAAAAATGTGAAAAATAAATTAGGCATTTTTGAGTGTTACTTCAAGCATAATTTAAGAATGAAAAATGCCAGAACATATAATACACTAGAGGAAAGTGTACATACTGTATATTGAATATTGAGGCTATATTCGCTGGTTTAGAACAGCATGATTAAAAACAAAAGCAAACATTTGGTAACAGAAATGCTGAATTATAAATTAGAGGAAGGATTATTGCAAATTTTAAGTCAACATCTCAAGTTCACAAAAAAATGCTAGCATGATCAGTCCATAGGTGCACAGTCATGCTCAGTAAAAAACAAACAAAAAAAACCCTTAATTGCTGTTGAAGAGCTTTTATCTTCCGATAAAAATGAGTATTACTGTTAATTAATACTCAAAAATACTTTACTATATAAAATTTCTTTGCTAGTTTTTACACTATGATGTTAAATGCTTTTACTAAACACAGATAAAATGGTAGTTTTTTGAGCCAAATGAAACCTTTTGTGTGTATGGGGCTATCAAATATGACCAGTTATTGAATGAATACTTTGAAAATTGGAATAGTTATTTTGTCATTTCAGACAAAATACAATAACTTGTATGGCATAATTTGTGTAGTAAGTGCCATGTCTATATGCACATGCTATCAGCCTACACACTGAGAGACACAAGTTCTTAAGGGATATGATGGACTGGCTGTCGAGGCTGCTGTAAAAGTCAATCAGTGCGCTCCAGTTATGTCATGCAGTGTGCTTTCATCAGAAATTTCGTCTGGTATTGCCCAAAAACTGTTTAATCAGGTCCAGAGGGGCTCATTCAGGCCAAATAACAACTTGTGTTGCAATAGATTGCATCACGAAAAAATGCCACTGACCAGGCGGTCTGAAACTACTTTGTGTTTATAATGTAGTAAGTATTAAAAAGTGAGTAATTTGATAATTCCTACACTAAGGATGTAAATAACTTTATCTTTCAGTTCTGTTCTGCAGATTTGTTGAAGGTAATTGTATAAATGTATTTGGGCTGTACGAATACTCCAAAGTAGTCAATAGTCGAAAAGCTGTTGCTTCAGGTACAATATTCCTATTCAGTATAACTCAATGATCATACATATTTATGCTAGGCCGGCACCTTACCCTAACTATAACCTTATATAAACTCTGCCCTGTTATGCTGTGGAAGGCATTTTGCATTTTTCTTGTCTCCTGCTGTGTTAGACAACTGCCATTAACGAAACACCAACTGAGGGAATATCTTTTGAAAGAATGGTGTTCTTGGTTCTCCAGTACAGTTTTAGAGACTTGTAGAATCACTGGCAAGATGCACTGAAGCTGTTCAGGTAGCTTGCAATAGCCCATGACCTTATTAATATACTTTATGTTGGTCCTTTATCGTCCACGGAGACTGCTCTGCTTTCTGTCACTGAAGCCTTACGACTAGCAAGATCATCTGTCCACTTCCTACTCGACCTCTCTGCTGCTTTCGACACTGCGAATCATCAGATCCCCCTGTCAACTCTCTCCAGCCTAAGCATCACCGGATCGGCTCTGCGCTGGGCGGAATCATATCTCAGACAGATCCTTCAAGGCATTGTGGAGGGGAAGTATTTCTGAAACTCAGCAACTCACAACTGGGGTTCCTCAGGGGTCAGTTCTGGGTCCACTGCTCTTTTCTATTTATACTACATCTCTGGGGCAGGTGATCGAGTCTCATGGCTTCTCATATCATTGTTATGCTGATGACACCCAGCTCTTATTGTCCTTCCAGCCTGATGATCCATCTGTCTCTGCACGAATCTCTGCTTGCCTGTCTGACATCTCAAACTGGATGAAGGAACACCACTTTAAGCTCAACTTGGCAAAATCTGAGCTTCTCATCATCCCAGCCTGTCCCTCAATCAACCACAACAACATTGTACAGCTCGGCTAAACCATAATCAAGCCAACCAGGACAGCCAAGAACCTTGGGCTGACTTTTGACGACAGCTTGACCTTCACAGACCACATTTCAACAACTGCACGGTCCTGTAGGTTCATTCTGTACAACATCAAGAAAATCAGACCCTATCTCACCGAACAGGCTACACAGCTGGACTATTGCAATGCACTACTCTTGGGCCTCCCAGCCTGCTCCATCAGACCCCTTCAAATGATTCAGAATGCAACAGCATGCTTCATCTTCAACCAGCCCAAAATAACCCATGTCAACACCCCTCTTCATCTCCCTCCACTGGCTTCCTGTAGCTGCCAGTATCAAATTCAATGCCTTGATGCTCACCTACAAGTCCTTGTCTGGAACATCATCCCCCTATCGCAATACTCTCTGTAAGGCTTACGTTCCCTCACACAATCTGCGATCGGTTAACGACCGACCCTTAGTAGTGCCTACTCAGCGTGGCTCAAGGTCCCTTTCCAGAACATTCAACTGTCCCTCAGTGGTGGAATGAACTTCCAACCTCAATCCGGACCACAGAATCTGTCAGTATTTTCAAAAAACAGCTAAAGACCCACCTCTTCCATGAGCACGTAATTAACCCCTAAAACGCCAACCCCACTTTATCTTTAAAAAAACAAAAAAAAAAAACAAAACAGACTTACACCTTTACTCTGTGCATTTTGCTTGTCTAGACCTCAATTATAAATATTGCATGGTAGCACTACTTGTATTGTTCTCCACGTGATATATCACTTTGCTTGTATTTCCTCATTTGTAAGTCGCTTTGGATAAAAGCATCTGCTAAATGAATACATGTAAATGTATACTTTATCTTTAATTTATCACCATTTCTAAGTTTCTGAGTATAACGGGTATGGATTTAATGTGTAGAATTACACAAAAGGAAGTGTATACCTGATGTAGCTGTCTACTTGTGTGAGTACTTTCCCTTCTAATTATCATGATGTCATTGGTCTGTGTAATTTCCTGTTTTGGCTCCTCCTCTTCCCTTTTCCGCAATGTGTCTTCATGGGAGAGAGGAGAGAGATTAAATGAAGATTCAACCCAGTTGCCGTCCGCATATTTATTTGGTTAGAAGAAAACACACAACGCAGACTACAACCAGTTACATGAGGTTTGGGTTAGGTGTCTAACATAATTTAGCTAGAGTAACAAGTCAATGGAAATGTCCTACATATGATAGAAGGATGTTTTGGCCCCTTTAGAGACCTACATTTTAAAACAGCTGCCTGGCATTTGTATGAAAAAGGTGCATTCTGTCCCACCCTCCACATTATTTCAAACTTATTACAGTTATTGCTGTCTACAATGATATAGACAAGTTATCATGCATGCTAGCATCTTCTAACATGTCTACTGCATTAGATTTCATATTGGATCAAAATAATCTCTTGGGCACTCTATAAAAACCATTACAGGCTGACGGCTTGATGCTGTGGCCAACACTTTCACTGGTTTAAGACTGCTTGGTGCATGGCGATGCATGGAGATGCCGAGACGCCGAGACGAGTTATCTGCTGTGACAGGAGAACACTGTGTGACAGCTCTAATGTCTGAGCCAGGGATTAAAGAAAAGGAGAGAGGTGGAGGAGAGAGAGAGCGTGATAGGGAGAACATTTCACAAGCTACTGTTGAAAAAGGGACTTTCGGGGCTGGCAGTTTCACACTCATGTTGAGAATGTCTGGAATCTCGCTATATGAGTCTGTGGGTGTGTATGCATGTGCCTGTGTGAAAGCAGACATAAACCTGTTCAACCTGAAATGAGATGGGAGATGTCTTGCATTAGTTAATAGTTATGGGATTCCAACCACATTTGTGCAACATGCCTGGGAAGAACTGTCCCTTACTTTGACTATGAGTAGTCCACATGAATAATTCATTGACTATTAGGAGCAAGGTATTGCTCTTTTTCTGGCATTTGATAACCCATTTGTCCAAATTGCTCACAGTAAATGTTGTGACTGTTGTGTTTTTGATAGTATGTTTTGTGTCATTGAAAGTATCACCTGTGTCTTCAACTCCCAAAGTTGCAGACTAAAACTCCCAAGTTCCTCAGCATACAATAACATCACATGAACTCATTACTAATGACACTCACCTGTTTACAATCACACTACTTCTTTTATACAACTCAGTGGCTGTGTCTGAATGTCTCTACTACCCTACTATACAGTAAGTGAAAAGCAGTACACAGAAGGAGTATTAAGCACTAATTCTCAGTATTCATAAAACAGTAAGGGAGAAATCCCCGGATGACCTGGATAGTATTCATACTACACACATATACTGATCAGTATGTACTGTATCAACGGCCGAGCAGTAGGTACACGAATCAGTAGGTATTGTCACAGTATGCGATTTTTACTGAGTATCTCTCCAGCAATGTGTCTAAGGTGAGTCCAAGACTTTATGTGCTCATATTGACTCATGTTTTGTTCATAGCCTTAGCCTGGACCATAGCCTGGTTTTAATAAAACCAGGAAACCTGGCTCTCGAGTGGTGCAACAGAACAGCGTTCACCCTATTATTGGAAGTTTAAATGACAATTATGCCACAGCCATCTATGGCCAGGAGTCTAGAGAGCAAACCTGACTGTGTTCTCTGGGGGGAGGGGTTCCATCCTCTCTCTCACCTGTCAGTCAGAACGACACTAGCCAGTTTTGTTTGTCTGTGATCTCATGTATGCAGAAGAGGGCAGATATCGCTTTCCTCCGAATGTGATACGCTGCCCTGTGATGCAGCATGAGCAGCAGTTTGAAAATATATGATGGTTGGCTTCACATATCTCTGAGTAAGCTCATGTTTTCCCATCCTGGTGAGATTTGACCAAATTGAGAGGGCCCAGAACAAGACAACTGTGTATCTAAAAGTTAGAAATGTCATTCTGTTGTTTTTGTCTCCATGTGTGAGTAAGTGATGAATATCTGGAAAATTACCTGTTCTTCTGACTCCCCGTAGTGATGAACATGCACTTCTGGAGTTGACATTCATTTACCAACAAGATCCCAGCTGGAGCCCATGGCATTTTGATCGCTCTCTGCTTTTCTCCATTTTGCTTCATCTCTCTTCCTAAAACTTTTTTCCTTCAAGTTCATATAATTTCTGCCATATTTCTGGACAGAATATGCTGTTCTTCCCACCTTTCATTTTCATGTTGCTTTGCATAATGAAGACATGTACCACATACTGTGTATATAAGCAATTATGTGGGCTCTGTAAACTATGAAAAAATCATAAACTATCATAATGTCCTATTTTCACACACACAAAATGATGCCTGTGATATACCAGAACACTTAGATACGACTGATGGGAAGAGTGAGAGTGAGGTGGAACCTGAGAAATAGTAGCTGAAAAAAAGTAGCATGTTGCAAAGGCCATAATTGTGACACTGCCTAACGTGATATACACAACTTCTGTATGTCACAGTTTTCCTGTGATGTGTGACAAAGCGTGTCAGCAAAGCCTTTCAGCTGCAGGTAACAGCGAGCCCGGGAGATCTGATTTTAAGTGAAGCGTTCTCTTGAGTGGCCTCGTTAAGTTTGCTACAGGCTTAGGGCTTGAAGCTGACAGCATAAGCTGGTCATATAATTTAGTGCTGAGCACTGTGTAAAGGTCTTATCTGTAGCACTGAGCTGTATAGATATGTCTAAAAGGACTCTGGAGTAAAATGGCAGTTAAAGCAACTGGTGCCACAGGCAACTCATGTTATAGTTGAGGTGAGAAAAATATAGAGTTCAAACTTCAACCCAATTTCTGTTTACAGAGTGAAAAAGGGCACCACAAATGACCCACAGGAGCTAGAGCTACTCTTTTTCTCTTTCCTCAATCTCATGGCAAAACACGTAGGGTTTGCATTGAGCCATCAGCCGCTACTGCTTGATCCAAAGTGACAGGACACAGACGTGGTCTCTAGCTTTCCACCTCAAGTGCGCTTTCTCTCTCTCTCTCTCTCTCTCTCTCTCTCTCTCTCGCTCGCTCTCACTCACTCACTCACTCACCCACTTTTGCTCTCTCTGTATCGTTTTTTTCCCTCTAACATTGGTTTCACCATTTTTTCCCCCTCAAATGACCTCTTTCTCTTTCAGTTGAATGTCATCCTTTTTGCTTCACTGGACTAACTCTTATATCCAAGGACATACAGGATTCCTTGGCTTTTTATTGTGTGTGTGTGTGCGCGCACAAGTACGTACATGCATGTATGTATTTGAACGCTTGACTATTATAATATATTCAGACCCCACTCAGAGTCAAAAGTTCTTGTTGTGTGATGCGTATGGTACGTGAGATGTGTGTGTGTGTGTGTGTGTGTGTGTGTGTGTGAGTGTTGCTATGGGTTACGGGCCCAAGGGTGAGGCAGAGGGCAGTGGTTCTGAAAGGATGGGAGCTGTGTTTTGTCTGTTTGTGTGTACATGTGTTTGTACTTGTGTGTTTATATGATCTTTTTTCCTTTGCGTAGAGGAAAATGCTCATGCTGTGTACTGATCAGCATGAATCACAATCATGTAACTATCAACACATACATACTTATGTCTTATTTTCCTAGAACTTATGACTGGTGTTAATCATCCATTAAGAATTCCAGCTTTTGTTGCACAGCTTCTGAGATGTTCCATTGTATTGGGCGGGGTAGTATGAGTGTGTGTGTGGGTGTGGGTGGGTGGAGTTCAGTGGGATACGTTTATGTTCAGTTGTATATGCATGTTTTTGTGTGTTTGTTTTTTGTAATTGTTTAAAAAAATATGTGTGTGTGTGTGTGTGTGTGTTAGTTGAACTGGTTCAACTTGTTCCTTTCTCATTCTGTATTGTGTTTACAGCAGGTGTACTGTTTGTGATTAAACTGACTGGAACTACCTATAGAATAGACAGTTTTAACGCACACCTTCCAGTCAATCAGAATCAAGTATTTGGACAGACCATGGTATAATTCATTATACTGTTCTTCACACTTTGGTCACCTACAAATTCCCATGCCCCTGTCAGCTCTCCTTTATCATATGATAGCTACCAAATGTTGAGTTTGAAGACTAGCACTTGCTTCCTTGTGATATGAGAAACCAGTCAACCACTACTCATGCTATGTCACAGAGCAGCGCAACATGGAGGAAAGCACTGTCTGCCCTCTTCCACATACATGGGCTCACAAACACCCCCGTTTGGCTAGTGTCATTATGATTGACAGCAGAGAATGTGTATAAGATCCCTTTCGCCCAGAGAGCACGAACAATTATGCTCTTTTGGCTTCCAGTCACGGATAACGTGAACTCCTGATGATAGGGTGAATACTTTTCTGTTGCACCACTCAGGAGTCGTGATTTTTTATTTTTTATTTTAAAGGAATATTTGATTAATGAGCTCTACCTAGGGTATTACATAAATGCCTTGTACACACTACGTAGTGCATGACATGTAGTGCAGGTCACTTGATATTCATCCACAGAAAAAAAATGTGATGGAAATGTAATACTAATGTATTCGCTGAAGTAAGATTAATAAGTAAGACTACTCTTACAAGAACTGCTGCTCGACACGTTTTAGACAAGACTTCTAGCTGCGGGGGTCATCTTGTTTAAAAACGAACTGCCGATAGACACGTGGGTCCATTTTTCATTAGTGATTCCTTTTTACATTATCACTCCTTGCTGTTTTTTCTGATGCTCAGCTTGAAAGCACCCATATTTTTCAGCGGCATTTTTGATTGCGCACACACACACACATACACACACACACACACACGCACACACTCAGACAGGACTCTTTTATTTTATTTATTTATTTATTTGTTTATTTATTTATTTATTTTATTTTTTTTACAGATTCAATATGATTTTAAAGTCATTTTAAAGAAAAATGTGTTGAGGATGGGTTGAGGCCATATAAAACCCGATCCATTTGATGGTCCCAGCTCTATAGCATTGTTATTTTGTGGTTAATGGATGCTCATGAGACTGTTTTTTTTTTTTTTTTTTTTTTTTTAAATTTTATTCTTTTTTTTAATTTTTTAATTTTTTTACTTTTACTTGGATTTCAGTGCACAATTGTTTAGTAAGCTCTCTGTAGTGCCATTCAAGCCTCTTTTTATTTTTTTTTAGTGCACACACCACACACGCTTAATTTCTCTACTGTATCTCAGCAGTAGAGAAATGAAGTCAGCATGAACAGTTTCCTTTATACTCAGGCAGTGCCTCCAAGAGAAGCTGTATTGTGCCCAGAGTTTTCCATATCCACTTTACCCCAAACATTTATTAAAGATGAATGAATCAATACACACACATTGAAATGTGCAGCAAGTTGTATCCTAGAGTTCTATAAAGTTTCTATCCCTGAGCCACAGTCCTGAAGTATAGATTTTGTGATATGCTCTTCATAGGCATAGGCATAGGCATAAAGAAGTTCAAAGGTCCATGGCTTTATCTTTACCATCGGCAGAGCATGCCTTAGAAAGTTTCAGCTCTGCTCTGGGAGTTTGAAGCTATTTTTTAAAGCTAGTTTTTGCTCACCATCTTTCTCATGCTGAGATGCTGTTTCAGGCATCTCACACATATTCACACACCTACTCATTATTCCTGAGACAGAAATGTGCACAGCAGTAGCCATGTTGTCATTTTATCTTTGTAGTATCTTTGTTGCTACTCTTTATTACATAAGCTTACATTTCTTTCAGTCTTTGCTCCTCCTACTCATGGCCAAACTCACATGGCTGACATGCTTTGTTTCTTTGTGCAGTAACAATGCCCACTGTGAAGAGAAAGTTGATAGTTTATAGTGTCAGCAGTGAGTATTTTCCCATGTCTGCTCTCTACAACAGGACAGAATTGATCTGTTTAAAAGCTGTATTGACAACAAAGGAGCAACCCAGAGACCAGTTTCACTCAGTTGTAACTTTTGTTCAATTTGTTTTTAAAGAGGCAAACAAGTACCATGCATACAAGTGACAAAAATCTGAGCTCATCCCTTCGTCTGGTCTCATTTCATTTCATGGTTTTTATAAATATTATTAGATAATATGAGAAAGGGAGATGTATCGTAGAGAATGGACGAGATTTTCCTGTGGATTTATTGGGCAAATGTAATTTCTTCATTTCAGTGTATGTATTCAGGCCACCTTCGATGATTTAGCAGCATTTACGATTGTGAACTTTTGCTAAGACGATACGGGAGACACCTAAAACCTACGCTTTTCTGCTCATTCAGCTAAAGCAGAGGTCAGACTAAATGTGAATAAAATCGACCTGGCATAAAAATCAATTCACTGAAGGAGCATTAAATTGAGACCTAAAAGGTGTGTATTTGTTTCAGGTAGGGGTTATTTTCGTGCTGCGCTGACTTTATCTATGTGAACTTGAAAGTTGAATTCACAAACCTTAATCTTGTGAGCCAAGAAACAAGACAGAACTGTTGCCTCAAAAACTTTCACACCCACCACAACCAACATATTGTTGACCAGTATTGTTGATGAGTGCAACTCCATCATCAATTAGGATATTGAAATGAATTTATTTACACTCCACAGTATTGGTTGATGGCTCATATAAAAGTAGACACTCAGGGCTTTAAGAATTTGCATTTTTTCATAAGAATTTTTTTATTTTTTTTTGCCTAGCCTACTAGGTTTATCATTTTATTGTGGCAGTTGTATACAGTGTTTTATTTTCAAAAAAGCTTTAGTTGTGCTGTCTGTTTGATCTCTGTACCAATGATATTGTAGTGAAGTGTGAATTCTTTGCCCTTTCCCATTGCACAATACTCTTCACACAGAAACTCAACAGTGTCCTGACTAATCTTATTACAGACATCCATCCATTTTCTGTACTGCTTATCCTACACAGGGTCTCGGGGAACCTGGAGCTTACCTAGGGGACTTGGGGCACACCCTGGATGGTGTGCCAGCCCATCACAGGTTATAACAACTATTCACACACTGCGGACAATTTGAAAACATGCCTACAACGCATGTTTTTGGACTTGGGTAGGAAAGCGGAGTACTCGGTGGAAACCCCTGAAGCACAGGGAGAACATGAAAATTCTCTTCACACAGGGTGGAGGTGGGAATGGAACCCCCAACCCTGGAGGTGTGAGGCAAATGTGCTAACCTCTAAGCCACCATGCCCCCATATTACAGACATGAGGCGATAAAATAATTAATTTGTTTATACTGACTGAAAATGTCCGATAAGTTGATTTCCATTCTGCCAGTGAATGGAACGCCAGTGTACTGCAAGAAAGGGTTAATGAGTATAGTGAATTTCTGCATCAAGTTGTTGTTTATTTTCCAGAATTTTCTTCTTCTTTTAAATATATTGTGTATTTTGTGTTCCTATTTGGATGAGTTGTTTGATTTGATTTAATACTTTTTTTCCCTGTCAATAAAATAGTGTAAAGACCAATTTTTAGATTTTATTGAAGATTACTTATGCAAACATCTACAAATAAGTTAATCAGCAGTAAATATCTTTCATCTTTATTATGTGCAGCATTACTGACATGCAGCATACTGCACATTGGATGTGCACTTCTGTTAATTTGATAAAAAATTTTTTATAAATTAGGCTTATACCGTCACCTGGTTGCTTATAAATCCAAACATTCCTGCAGATTGCAGTTAACACTATGTTTTATCATTTATGTTATTACAGTGAAGACGTCCCATCCACAGACATACATTAGGGTTTGTGTGGTAATTTTTTTTTCTCTTTGCCTGCTCTGGTTTTCTTATTAGCAATGCTGGCACCATGTATTTAATATGCCTATATGTTAAGTATACCTAATAAAATGGCTATTGAGTGTAGGTACACATATTAACCAAATATATATTTAATTTATCTCTTTGTCTATTATGGGATGTAAATGAAGTCACAGTTCTCCTTGAGTCAAGGTCACATGGCCTGTGTAGCTTGCATATTCATTGTGAGTAACTCACTTGTTATGGTCAGCGAAGTTAATTTTACACATAAAGAACCTGGAAAAACACCCAACACCAGCCGCTGTATTCCCAACCTCCTGCCTTTTTGCCAATATTAGCAGTCCAATTAGCACCTGCACTATGCATTAGCGCAGCAGTTCACATTAACCCAGTGCACTCAGGCGATCGGCATGTAATTGGGAGAGCGTGGGTGGCTGTTTGTTCCTTCACAGGTACAACTGCAGCTAGCGCTGAATAGTAATAAAAGAAGGCTGATGTTTGAACAGGAATAGTTGCATGGTTGGGGTGTCGGATGGATTAACCGAAAGTGATGTCAAGCTAGGAGCAAAGTAATCAAGCTGCCACATCCTCTCTTGCCATGGATGTCACAGTCTGTGTACAGCTCGTTCAACTGCATGATTTTGCAGTGAAGCTTGTTTTAGTCAGTGATTGGGATCAAGGCAGATTTCAAGCTGTGCCAGGTTGTGACCCTGTGACTTATTTCTCTGTAATGTTGTTAATATATCAGGAATAAACTGTATTAACATTTGCATGAAGGCACAGAACTCCAGATGTGCATGTGTTTGTGTGTTTGTTTTTTTCTTTTAAATAAATGCATGAAACACACACACACACAGACACACACACGATGAGGTTGTCTTGCAGAAAAGCTAAAATTCAGCATTATCTTTGAACTGCCTATCATTTCTTCTATCTCCATAACCCCACATCTGCCCTGTTCTCCACAGCAAACCTGTGGGCTCTCTGCACACATGCACACAAGATAAACAAATTCCCATTTTAATCAGTGGTTCAGCCTCATGCTAGCAGACCGTAAAGCCTTGCTCTGTGAGTTTGTGTGTGTGCTTGTGTAAATTGATGTCAGTGTTTATAGGGTTGATGTAGATAGTAACACTCTGACCTTCACCACCATGTGCATAAATATCCCTCCAACCAATTCTGTCTTTTCTCTCTGTGTTCCCCCAATGCTGCTTTTCTCTCTCTTTAGTAACTCTTTCTCTCCTGAATGTTTATAAATGTGTCATGGTGTCTGGAGAGTTCTAACACCTTGTTTATATGAATAAGTCTAAGCCTCAATAAATCCATTTCTAAGCTCTACGTTTCAGATGCACAGTTGCTTCTACTTGCCTCCTATCAAATGCCTTTGGAGCTCCATATCTTTCTGTTCCCACATGCAGCTTGAGATGTTTGTGAGTTCCTCAGTAGTTGTCTCTTGTTTTCTGGTTATATTGAGCCCTTGGCTCATTCCAGTCTGTGTTTTCCATCCATGTGGATTGTAGCTAGATCTCATTTGACAGGCTGGAGAACAAAATACACAGATTATCTAACACAATACCAAAAATTATCTAACACAAAAACCATTGAAAATTATCAGGCATTATAGTTTTTATTTTTATTTTTTAACATATTTGGACAAGCAAACATTTGATCATCTTTGAAACAGTGCTTATTAATAAAGTTGATATACTTGAACAAAACCACAAGGAAAATTTACTTTTTAAATCATTTATTCAACAGAAATAGCCATAGATGTGATATTCTTCTGTGGAAAAACTAAGAAACTAGCATTGTCCCCTTAGCAGAAATAACTTCCTGTAGGCATTTTGCATAAATTGTCCACCAGGCTTACTGGGATTTTTGACCACTTTTCCATGCAATATTCTTTCAGTTACAAGATGTTTGAGGGTTTTCTTGCATGTACTGGCCTTTTCAAATTCCCCTACAACATTTCAATGTGATTCAAATCTGGGCTTTGACTCAGCCATTCCATACCCCTCCATTTCTTCTTTTTGGGCCATTCCTTGGTGGATTTTCTAGTGTGCTTAGGATCATTATCCTGTTGAAAGGTCCACTTTCGGTTCAACTTACGAACAGATGACCTCACATTATCTTCAAGCACTCTTTGATTCTTTGATTCTCTTTCGAATCTTTGATTTGTCTCTCCAGAGCACATTATTCCAAAAGGCCTGGTCTTTGCCTATGTGCTCACTGGCAAACTGTATTCTTGCTTTAATGTTCTTTTTAGCAAAGGCTTTTTCCTGGCATGCCTCCCATGCAGGTCAAATTTGTGCAATCTTTTTTGGATTGTAGAAGCAGGCACTTTGACACCAACAGCTGCAAGCCTTACTAGCAGATCCTGTGATGAAATTTTGGGCTTCTTGGAGACTTCTTTTTGCATCAGACAGTCTGCTCTTGGACTAAATTTGCTTGGACAGATAGGCAGTCATTTGAAATCTGCACCATTTGTAGATGATTTTCCTTACAGTGGAATGATGTATTTCAAATAATTTGAAGATCTTTTTAAATCCCTTGCCAGACTCATAGGCATCCACAACCTTTTTCTGAAGGCCTTACAGAACTCTTTAGATCTTGGCATGATGACAGCACACACCTCAATAGCAAAGGGAACACAAGACACTAGATATGAGAGGGGAATAAATAAGGCAGGTTACACCTGCACTCCCTAAGCAGGTTCTAATCACTGGCACCTGATCTTGAACACCTGATTCTAATTTTATGGATTTGAAAGTGTGATAAATGTAGGGGGGAAAAAAAAAAAAACTTTTTCCATCTGACTGATCTGTTTTTTGTTAATTTCAGTTGTGAAAATTACTACAAATGTCATTTTTATGCCATTTTGTAGAGTGTATCAACTTTATTAATAGGCACTGTTTCAAAGAGGACCACATGTTTGCTTTCCATTTACTTTTTTCTTCACATGACTGTTTCTTGTTGAGATTTTGCTCTTTCATCTGGTATTCAGCATCTAGGTCCCATTGATGTTTAGAATAAAGTTACTTCATTCTTATTACACTTCTATAACACTGAGCTAAGTACTTGGGCTACCTCCCAAACTGCATATGACTGTACTAATGAGTCTGTCACAACACAAACCATGTTACAAAATGTCTCTCCAAAAGTTTTTTCTCCAGAAGTTCGCAATAGCATTTCTTGACCAGAGAGAGTGAATTTCTGAAATCTGACATTCTGTAGTTTTAAAATACACAGAGAAAATGAGCGAGAACTTCAACAAAGATGATGGCATTTGATTGTGCCACCACAATGAATGTGGCTTTACTGGGTGAATTGAAAGACTCTGCTACTTCATTCAGCTTAGATACATAAATACATTAAGAGGCACAGCACACACAAACTAATGCAAGTGAATGCATTAGCTAAATAGAAACAAGTCTATCAAATAGCATACATGTACGAATAGCACTATATTATACCACAATTTGTTTGATGCTATTAATGCCATTGTCCTACAGTAGTGATTGAAAATTTGTGAACCCTTTAGAATTTTCTATATATCTGAATGAAAATTACCGAAAACATCAGATTTTAATACAAGTCCTAAAAGTAAACCAACCCAATCTCTCCACCCCAACCCCCCCCCCCCCCTTCATATCTGTGAGTGTGAAAATCTGATGATATTCATGCAGAAATATAGAACATTCTAAAAGTTTCACAAACTTTCAAGCACCATTGTTGAGTTTTATCCTTTAAAATCATTCCTACGCCTTTATAGCCTAGTTCCATTGTGCGCCACATCTGGCTATGATTAAATGATGGAGAAAGCTGTGCCTAGTGTCCTAATTGGAGACTGTTGGATGTCTGCAAGTAGCCATAATTAACTCTGGGTTACAGCTCATTATATTGATGAATACTGCATTTTGAACACCTGCCCTGCACTGCACACAGCGTCCCTTCAGAACAGTGTGTTTGTTAGTGACTTAGAGCCAAATCCTAAGAAAAATTCTACAGAACTCCCACAGCAGCATAGTGAAAATAGAAAAAAAAATGGAGTAAATATTGTGATTATTACATTAAATGATAATGATTATTTATTGTAATTGTTTGATAGCCATAACATGCATTATATTTGTATGAATATCCCATTACTCATGGTGTGCTAGATGTACGTACATGAAGAGGCAAGCCACAAAACATGATTTGATGTGGCCGCAAAATGCTCTCCCCAAAGGCCTCCCCCCTTTATTTATTTATTTATTTTTTTGTACTTGAGACTTTCATGTTCTATTTTCAGAGGCTGTAGCCTGGGATGCCTACTAAACACTGTGAGATGCAAACTGTGGTTTAAACACCAAGGTGAAGTGGTGGAAATGATGTAGAGCTGTGCTAAAACTCAGGACTAATAAGGAACTGCAAGTTCAGTAAGGAAGAGATAAATGTGTTAATAAGTGAAGTTATTAAATGAAGACTCTCATTTCAGAATAAGTAATCGGTGTGTAGGGCATTAATACGACTCATACGTCCATTAGATTTGCTCTAATGAAAAGACTTTGAGCAGAGTAATCTACTTCATATAAAAGTGTGCAATTGTATTTTATTTTTCCTGTGGTTGACGGCTGCTGCTGTAACATGTAAATAATGAGCAGTGTCACACAAGTTCCATTTTAATTTGCTGAATTTCTTCAATAAAATGTGAGGAATTTGTACCAATTTGTCACACATGCACAATGATCATGCTTGCCAGATCTCTATAAAAGCTTCCATTAGGGAAGCAGTATTAAATGATGTAGCTTTTCTGAATAGTTCTTTCACAAAGGTCATGCAATAGCCTTGCATTATCACAGATTTTGGCATTAATAAAAATGTTATTCTGAGTACAAAAACCTTCTTTGGGAATCCAAACATATGTCTATACTGTGGGAAAACTCATTATCTTATGGACAATGCTATTGTGCTACAATGCGGCTTTTTTAAAATCTGTTTTTGTACATCATGATAGAGTAGTGTCCACAGTTTAGATAGTTGTTTGCACTGGTTTCCAATACAAATACTGTCTAGTTAGCATGCATGTCTATTTGTCTTGAGTATTTATTGCCCTGTGTATTTATTGTGCATTTTGCACTCATCTCCCACTGTCATTTATTTGCCCTATTTTTATTTGTAGTCATGTATGCCATGCTAATGCCCTGTTGTGTTGCACTGTTCTCCTGAAGAAACACCATTCGTATCCAGTGTATTGGAGTTACACGAAATGACATAAAAGATGATGAACAAGGAATGCAAAACACCCACTTGATTTTAACTGCATACTTGAAAACACTGTCTATAAAATCACTCAGAGGGAGTGAGACAAAACTATGCACAAAACTGTCAGTCGCTATGACCAGAATACTGTATATGACCAGAACAATGACCAGAATATGTAATTAAGTGCACTTTCTATTTGTCTACCCCCCTTTTTTTATTTTTACCTACCTCCCATTTTATGTGTAATCCTTGCCCAGATGCATGTGAATGAGGAAGAGCAGAACATTTAGCATGTTGCTGCCTGCAACACTGCACGTTGAGGCTCATATGTCATATGTTACTACATATCACACAAGTTTTTTTTGTGTAGATTGCAAACTAATTACACATTAAAACAGGTGCAAACAATATAATAGCCACAAGTCCAGCCCTGAGTCTTGTTATAACAGGAACTCTCTTTCCTTATGTCCTTTGCTGCTTCTGAACAGTGTGTGATTTGTGTGAGCAATGACTTCCAAGTCCAACACTACTAACCCTAATGAACAAGCCAGAGGCGACGGTGGCAAGGAAAAACTCCCTAAGACGATATGAGGAAGAAACCTTGAGAGGAACCAGATTCAAAAGGGAACCCATCCTCATCTGTGTGACAACGGATAGTGCGATTATAAATAATTCCCTTGTATAACTGTGTACTGCATGGTCAAAAAGTGCAATTGTGTAACCAGGAAATTCATAACCAGGAGACTTGAGTCTAGAACTGTTCATGGCAATTGTAATCCCAAGCCATCGTAGCAAAACTACTCATATCAGTTGCAGTTCAAAGCCATTTTCATGATTTTTAATTGGTACCATCCTCAGTAATCTCAGTGATTTTTGGGCTGTCCATATCGGGCCATCCTCAGCAACAGCGAGTGATTTCCAAGTGATGAGGACTCAACCAGAAGTAGGGCATCAGGATGGATCAGGCAGGTAACACAGACATGAGGGCGCCCTGGGAAACAAAATGGCCAGCCACTCTGCCAACAAACCTGAGTGAACACATGAGAGCGGGAGGCAACAGCATCCAAACATCCCAGTTTACCACAACACTCTATATACACGGACCCTCCAGATCTGCTCCTTTGCCTAAGAAAAGAACTATTTATAAAAGGCTTGACTAAACAAATATGTTTTTAGCCTAGACTTGACACTGAGACTGTGTCTGAGTCACAAACACTAATTGGAAAGCTGTTCCATAACTATGTGGCTTTTTATAATCAGTGCAAAATTTGACTGAGCCAATGCAGTGTGGATAAGATAGGGGTGATGAGGTGATATCTTCTGGTTCTAGTAAGGACTCTAGCAGCTGCATTCTGGACTAACTGGAGCTTGTTTATGCACCTAGTGGAACATCCAACCTAGAGATAACAAAAGCATGAACTAGTTTTTCTGCATCGTGTAGTGACATTTCATATCTTAACAATATTTCTGAGATGAAAAAAGACTATCTTATTAATGTTATCCACATGAGTTTTAAATGAAAGACTGGAGTCAATAATCAGGGCTTTGAAAACTGCTAGTTTAAAAAATTTAGGTATATAGTCAGTGCTAAGGGAAGAACAACCATTTATAGCTGCTAAAAGATAAGTGCTAACAGGAACTAACATATTTTGCAGGCATTTCACAACATTAAACTTAACTATAAACAAAAAAATATATGATATGACATTCATTACTCGTTTTGGAAAATAACTGTAGTATAAGGGGAATAATACATTGATTATTTTCGTATAACTGTGCCGTATGTTGTGTGATACCACAGCGATTAGCCAATGATTACAATGTTTAATTAATACATGTACAAAATGTTGCATGTTTTAACGGTTTATAATTAGATTTAAAGTTGTGGAATGTGTGAGAGTTAAATTAGTTCCTATATAGCTGCAATTAACAGTCATTCTTCACCATCCTCTCTCTCTTTCTCTCTCTCTCTCTCTCTCTCTCTCTCTCTCTCTCTTGCTCTCGCTCTCTCTCTCGCTCTCACAAAGCACAGTGACTGTTAAAAAGCCAATGAGTCCGTGAGATATAAACAACCAAGATCCCTTCCATAAATGTTTAAATAAATATTCATAGATATTCGTAATTCAACAACAATTTTCTGTTACACAGTGGAGTCTGTTAACAGTAACAGGGAACGATTAGGGCATTATATGGACAGAGTAACATCTGTAGTGTAATATTTTTATTGGTTTGCCACAATAAATACAGAATTCAATGGTGATGCTGTCACTGATATGAAGGTATATGATATATGAGTATATTGAGGACTTTATAATGACTTCAAGTGCATCTCAGACGAATCTGATTTTAAAACTAAAACTATCCATTTTCTAGAAAGAATTTCAGAACAAGAAGATTCTGGCAGCAGCGTGTGCTCTAATGGGTTGTCAAGTCTCATTATTAGAAGAAGGTTACATATTTTAAAAACCCATCCATGTATTTCACTGCGTGTAGCTGAGGACCCCTGCATATCCTCTGCTGGTAGCAACAGTGCCTCCCAGTAGTAATGATGATGTGAGCTTAGATAGGCTTATTGATGGAATGCGTAATGTATGTAGCAGTGAGATCCCAGCTGAGCTTCACATAAACCAGAGCAGAACCTTGCTTTAGTCTTATAATGTTGAGGTTATCATATCATCTTATTTCTCTCTCTCTCTCTCTCTCTCTCTCTCTTTCTCTCTCTCTCTACCATATCATCTTATTTCTCTCTCTCTCTCTCTCTCTCTCTCTCTCTTTCTCTCTCTCTCTTTCTCTCTCTCTCTCTTTTTCACTCTGTAGAAAAATCAATCATTACACAGCTCCTAGAACATCAGTAGCAGTGAAATAATGACTTATTGTTGGCTGCACGAACACCATTTGTTGGATTGCTGCTGTGATAATAGAGGGGTTAGTTGTCCTGAATTGCATTCCTAAAGGGTTTGGTGGTAAGAAATGAAGGACAGTGAATGAGGAGCGTTTTGCCTTTTCCTTGTTTTTTTTTTTTTTTTTTTTTTTTTTTACTTCCTGGAAGTGTGTGAGTGTGTGCTGTCTGATCAGCTTGGAGAGTTAGCCAGTCTCAATAGTATTGGCAGTGTCTGTCTCCCTGCAGATAAACACCGGCATGGGTTCAGAGAGGAAACTATGGATGCTTGTTGGTTTCATCTGATGTGGTCCTGCCTATGCCCTCTAAAGCTTTTGTACGGCTTAGTGTAGCCATCATAAAGCTACATGCTCTATGAGTAACATAGTTCTCTTTTTTGAAGTTGTTTATCTGTCTGGTATTTCACTCTAGCCTGACTGATCCCCTGCCTTTCTACACAAGTCGGATAGATTTGCTGTGTTGTGGTAATACTTATTTGGATTAATATCTATCTACATATTTTCAGTGGCTTGTTGGACTGCAAAGCTAACCTTCATCATTTCTCTCTCTCTCTCTCTCTCTCTCTCTCTCTCTGCCCTTGGTCTCGCCTCAAAGCAAACAAGATTGGAGGTTTTTCATGACCTTGACCAAACTAAGAGGCTTTAGCAACTCCTACTACATAAACAAACAACAAAGGCATATTATAGCAAACTGTCATAGCTTTGTATAGGTTGTCTTTCTCTCCTGTAATCACTTAAGAAACTCAGAAGTGGTCTTAGTCTAGCAAGCAAACAGAGTAATTGGTCTCATCTCCTAAGGGGGTTGATTTTTCCAGAAGCTCGTTCATAATCACATTACTTTTGTAGAGTCGCAGTAAGAAGACAGAGAACCTGTCCCTGTTTGTTTTGAAATCCCAAGCTTCCAAAGACAATAGGAGTCAATTTGAGGGTGTTATTGCTTGTACAGAAGGTTGTGGTCAGTATTAGTGTGGAACATATGACTTGGAAAACTGAATTGTTCAGGGCAGTTGGCTTTAAAGAATTGTTCATTGTGGAAAAAAAAACAACACTTATTGGACTGGTCGGTTTATTTTCGTAGGTCACAAACTTCAGAATGTGCTGCTGTAGGCCATTTTCCTATTGCATGGTTTTCTACTGCAGTGCAGGTCATTAGTTTTATCTCTAAAGTGAAAGACCTTTATTTTGAGAGAGTTTATTGATTTATGATGTAGCCAAAAAAAAAAAAAAAAAAAAAAAAATCAATTGAATGACTCATTACCAGAGCTGTTCTCTGTGGGAGCTCTTGAACAGATATAAACATGTTTCTTAAAATTCTCAAATACCCTTCCTTCTTTCCTTCTTTCCTTTCTCTCTACACTGTAGCTCTTTTTGCCTGTACACAAATGGAGAAACGAAGTGATGCTAATTGTTGAATGCAATATCAGTCTCTATTCACTGCCTTTTAGATGCCTCACTCCCATTTAAGTGAAATATCACACTGTAAAGGCTATTTACTTCCAGCTCCCACTCACCCAGAGTACACTGGGGACTTAAAGGCATGCCAGAATCACTTTAACTTATACACGGGTATGGCACTGTAATCAGATCTGTGGACTAACACACTTTGACACCTCACCAAAATGCAATAATACACTCACTCAGTGCAATCATTTGCTGATGGACACCTTTTTCTCATGTCCTTACTCTCCTATTTCAGCTGTCCTTCATCCCTTGTTGCTTATCTTCTCCAATAAGCACATGTCATTGCAAATATGAGCATGATTGACTGCGTGTAATCATATACCGATCACTGTTCTTGGACGCATTAGCTAGAGTTAAGTGCCTTGAACTTAGCATGCACAGCATTCTTCACTTGCACCAGTGCACTGATCTTGAGGCCATCTGGTGGGGTCGTGCATGTTTGTTTTTGCTTACTTGTCACATATGGGCTGCAGAAGAAAGAAAAAAAAAAAAAAAAAAAAAAAGAGTTTGACAGAATTAAAGTGAAGTTTGTTCTGAATGTACCCAGGAGAATAACAATTAGGAAAGGACCATATTGATCATATTGACCTCCATAGAAAATCAGGTTGCAGCCAGCTCAAGATGTACTGTGGTGGTTTCTGAGAGTAAGATTACCACAATTATGAAATTTGGATTGAAGATTAATTGCCACAGGTGGCATGGTGATGCAGTGGGTGGCATTTGTTGCCGCACAGCTCCAGGGTCCCAGGTTCAATCCTGAGCTCGGGTTTCTTGTGGAGTTTCTGTGCATGTTCTCCTCATGTCCTTGTGAAATTTCTCTGATTTCTTCCCACCTCCCAAAAACATATATGGTAGCCAGTAAATGGATTGCCTATGCTAAATTGCCCATTGACTCAAAATTGTGTGTATGGTGCCCTGCAATTAACTAGCATCCCATCCAGGGTTTATTCCAGTGTTCCCAGGACAGGCTCCGGATACATCTTTTTTTTTTGTGATCAAATTTTTTTTTATTGCATTTCAAACACAAAACAATACAAACATGTAGGGTACCATCATTAAAACTAAATAGGGGAAAGGAGGGCAACAGACATATCACACCAAAAGTTGGATCCATGGAAAAAAAAGTACAAAACAGTTGCAAAGCAGAGGAAAGCATATACTCACTGCTAATAAGTTATATGTCTAATGCACTTTCTTTATAATGTCCAGTATATTTGATGAAAAGGATTTCCAGGTTTCAGTAGTTGCAGGTTTAGCCATAATTCCAGATCCATCTTGACCATAAAGCATAAAGCAGTTATTTGATGATGAAGATTAATTCTCATATACATAATTGTGATTAACTGTTTAATGGCCCATTCTGTTGAGTAATAATAAAATAATGCATAATAGAATAGAATAATAACACAGTGCCAGTGATAACATATAAAACCATTTGTGTATGTGGTTGCACAACAATGTACTATAATAAAATTTGAAATAAATAAATAAATTTAACAAAATCAAACAAACAATCTGCTAATCTGTAATCATCTAATAATCCCCCCCCCCCTTTTTTATTTTTTTTTTTATTTTTATTTTTTTATACAAGACATTTCAGTAAGTGGATGAAGTACAATTACAGTTAGGATTATTGCACTATAAACATAGTTACAAGCCGTTTCTAGATCAAAGCTTTAATAATTCTGCAAATAATGATGAAAATTTGATGAGGCATCAATTCCATTATATTTAAATGCAATTACGAATAAATGTTGTGGTTGCCACCTACATACATTTTTACATAACCACATGATTATGGAGGGGGTCAATTAATTGTTATCAGCTCAAATAATGCAGATTGGTTCAAATAATTGCAATTAGGTGATTAATAATTCTGACAGGCCTACGCAAGAGCTATAAACTGGTTAAGGGTTCGGATTACTCCACACCCTAATTAAAATATCATTGCTTTGTGTCATAGCACAGAGCTCATTATAAGATATAAAGAGTGATCACTGCAACACTTTGGGGAAGCACTTTTGAATATTGACTGTCTTTCACCTCCACCCACCAGTAACCACATGTGTGGGCAAAGATTACTAATGTTTTATCCGAATATATTGATGTAAATGAGAAGCTGTTTATTTACAACATGCGTGGGCATTTCATCGCTTCTGATTTTACTCATTAGGGTAAAGTGCATTTCATTATTTATTATGTTTCACCAGAAAGAGGACATCATTATGGCTTTTAGATGATTGTTTTCATGATGTAATGTGTTCATTGCACAGGTAAATTTAGGGATTGTAGCATGTTACAATACCACAGTATGGGGAATTGATACACAGGTTCTATAATGTTTAGTGCTAATATATCATGTGTCAATTAGCTCACAAGCTGGGTGAGTAAACATCCTACACTATCAAAATAAGAGGATACCTGGGGTTTCTTTATGATTTATGGAGGTTTGCCACAGTGGGAGAACCCTATATGGAATCTTGAAGACTTCTTTTAAGGAGGTCAGTGATGGAGAACCTGCAGGCTCTTTGAGGTCCTTTGAGGAATGTTTTTTTTTTGTTGTTTTTTTTTTTATTACCCGGCATGATTGGTGCTTAAATGAGCTGTGTCTGATTGTCTGAGTTTCCTCAAAAAGCTGTAGCTTATTTTGCTGTTTGAAGCTTAGCACTAATACTGATGCAGGTGGCTACTACTGCTATAACTAAACAGAACCATCTACCAAACAAAGAGGAGTTTTAGTGATGTTTGCTGAATATTTATTGTATATGTGTAGCAGTCATTTTCACATGTTCCATACAAAGAGCTGCCTCCTGAATAATAATGTTTCTGAAATGAAGTTATTTGAAAGGGTGGTCTTTGCCAATGGTACAGGAGTGGCGTATCTGATGTTTTTTTTTTTTTTTTTTTTTTTGGTGGGAAGCAAAGGAGCAAGGTGACAACACTGCCACTTCCACTTTGGCCACCTCCTCATTGCACTTCAGTGGGTTCACAGTTCAGTTTGCAGCTAGGCATTTGTTTATGCTATTTGACTCACTCCATGATCTATTCAGCAGCCAAAAAGTAATCTCTTTCAGGAAGTTCTCCATCATGCGTTAGAAGCATTGCAGCATTCACCGTTAGAACCTGATTCGTTTTAGATGGCAAGTTTTGCCAGTATGCAAGCAGTATGGGGTGGCACAGAGTGCTGCAGGGATGACATAAGTTTGTAGGCCAACCTGGATGTTAGCATCACCCTGGTTCCCTCGACAAAAATTCAATAGGATTTTTTCTGTTGGCTTTTGGATTATTGCAGAAAATACTCTGTGACCAACAAAGGTTTATGATTCTTACACGTTTTGTTCATCAAGATAATCTTCACAAATGAACACAACTTTTATGAATTTTGAAGCCTAAATACAATCACCAAAAGTAAAATGCTAAAGTTAGGCTATAAACGAACTACACCACAGTCACATTACTTCAACGTCACCACCACTAAGCTTCCAACAACTCTGTCAATCTTTATTTAAAAAACACTACAATTGAAAAATATTAAAAATTGATAAATCTACAAGTTAGGAAGTTTGAGTTGGAATAGTTTGCAAGAGCACGAGAATAAACGAGGCTGTAGTATAAGAGTTTTCGTGTTCGGCGTGATGACGTTTAATGTCCCAGACAACCTACGTAGTCCCATTTAGCCACCTGTTAGCAACCGTCTTTTTCAAGACACGTAAAAGCTGAAATAAATCACGAGAGGGGTATGACTGGTGTATTTTGTGTCATAAAATAAAATGTGAAAATATCTTGAGCTTGTGTTAACCACAGACCTTATTTTGGGCATTTAACCAAAAACCCATTCAAAAAAACCCATAGACTTTGGGACTATGGAACCTTAAGAGCTAAAATGCTAACTCATTTCCAGGAGTGAGGACTCATGCAGCACTGCAGTCTCTACAATGGCATTACAGATTTGCTTCCTAGTTGCTTTTGTTTTGTTTTTGGTTAAAATAACTACACTGCTATAATAATGATTTAAAATCCACATGAGCTAGATTTTTCATGGGCTAAATAGATTATTAATCAAGTGTGCATGATGGGTGGCTGTAGCTCAGGTGGTAGAGCGGGTTGTCCACTAATTGTAGGGTTGGCGCTTCGATTCCCGGCCCACGTAACTCCACATGCCGAAGTGTCCTTGGGCACGACACTGAACCCCAAGTTGCTCCCGATGGAAAGTTAGCGCCTTGCATGGCAGCTCTGCTACTATTGGTGTGTGTGTGTGTGTGTGAATGGGTGAATGAGACACAGTGTAAAGCGCTTTGGATAAAAGTGCTATATAAGTGCAGACCATTTACCATTTATATAGCTCATAGTTCTTTCAGATATGATTTGAAGTCATAGTTTGGGCAGGAACTGGGGTGGATATGATCCAGTATACTAGAACATGAAAAACAAAAGGTGTATTCACTGCTTATTGCAATTCGTTTTTCACACTTTCCAATGATGTCCAGTCATAGACATCAGCATGTAAAGCTATTCTTTCAGTCACAGGAAGCCATATCATTATCAATGCCTAGACATGTTATGTGGACCAATGAAAATGTGTATATATAGATAAACTAATTTAAAGAATTTCACAGCTTCATAAATCAAGGCATAAGTCACTCACACAGTGAGCTGCTGATACAGTAGATTCCTGAAATGCCTACAAATGAATGGCTTGCTGTGAAAGTCATATATCACAGGTGTCAGACGAGGAGTGTTTGGAAAAGATTTTAATAAGGGAGAGAGATGAGATGAGCTCTAGTGTGTGTGTGTGTGTGTGTGTGTGTATGTGTGTGTGTGTCCTCTTTTAAAGTGCCAGCCAGCCCTTATAATAAGGTCACAATTCAGTCATTCTGAAATTTTTGTTTTATTATTACTTCTAATATGTACAGATTTATAACAAATAAATAACACGATCAGTATCTTTCTTAATTCTTTTAAAGTTAATTTTTAAATTTGGTACAGAATCTTTAAAATCTTAAAATATATTTTTTTTTATTAGGATTATGAGAACTTGTTAGATAGATAGATATTTTTTGTCGTCAAAGTGATAATGAATACTATTTAGAGACCATGTCTCCATCATATAAAGTCTAGCTGACAAACCGCTATTAATTACCAGACTACAACCATTTTGAGGCAGAAAGCCTGTCATTTTATAATCTCTTTTATAATCTTCTCACTGTGCTTTGTGTTGTATGTCTGCTTGTAAGACATTTACCACACTCGCTTGGCCGGCTCCAGATTCATCATGTAAACATTTCATGGTACAAGATCATTTTACAATTGCTAAAATTTACCCATGTAGGATGTACTTTTGGTGGCATCTTCAAAAAAATTGCCTGACTGATGGTATATTTCTATACTAGTGTATACTTCTGTATTTCTATTCTGTACTACTTTTCTAATGGTTTGGTTCGTTCAGGGCTGGTTCTATATCTGAACTTACTGTCATTTTTCTCAGAGGGTGAAGCTGAATGTCTCCGTTTTGACTTGATGTGATGGATAAAAGAAGACAAAGACACAGGAAATGTCACCTCAGCAAGCACAAGTTGAATTCCGTATATGTATTCCTTTTGCTTACTGTCTTATGGGAATTTCGCTGGCAGCACTGGGACCTGCTCTGGCATTCTATGACCTTGACCATTTGCTGAGTTCTCATTTGTCACCCTCTCTTTCCTTTGGCGTCCTCATTTTGTTTCTCTCCCTCCTGTCATTTTGGATCATTGTTTCAGCACTATTACCTGGTTATTGTTTGGTAATGGGGAATGAAATCTTTGCAGTTTCAATGGTTTTTGCATAATGTGAGGCAGAAGGCAGCGATGACTTGATGAAACCCGCTGTCATGATGAAATGAAATGTTGTTGGAAGCCACTCCTGAATATCAGAGTGAGAAAGGCTACAGAGAGAGAGAGAGTGAGTGTGTTTTGTCATGAGCTGTTGCATGTTTTATGGAATATAAAAGGGATAAATTAGCTGGAGGATGAAACTCAGGAAGTGCTGGCTGTAATGTATTTTAGATATGTGCTTCATAACCTCTTATATAACCTCTTTGTCTTCCGCAGTCCAGCTTTTCTCATGTTCAATCATTCCTGCTCTTGCTAAGCTGCTCAAAGCATGCACATCCTATTAACAGTGTAATAGGATAAATAATAAGCATTGTAGCGTTGTATGCCACAAATTTGTATATTATAATATTGCGATACGACACCTCTACGTGCCTTTAGTCTGTTCTTCATTATCCTCATAATCTCATAACAAATAGAAGAATTGTCTCTGTTGTTCCAGCTGCCATGACTTCTATACTGATGTCTTGATCTAATCCAGTTTCACTCTTCACCATGAGCCAAAACAAACTCCATTTTGCAGAAACCAAACAACAGCCAAACAACAAATTACAAACCCAGTCACATGATCTTCTACCGCTAATCACAACCAAATGTTCCAAAATTCACATGCTCTCCATAAATACACCGACTTTTTCATGTTTTGCTCCTAACATTCCACTAGTGAGGATACTAAGCTTTTTGTTTGTGTACACACCTTTCCAGTATTGACCCTGTCTGTTTTGAACATTTGGGTTCTGTCTAGCCTAGTTACATCTGTCTGCTAATCCCCTGATAGTGCCTAGGTATGGACATTTAAGTTTGGTTTGCCCTTTTGGATTTGTCTGCTTCGCTCAATAAACCCTGCACTTGTATCCAATCTGTGTCTATTCCTGACAAAAATAGTGAGTTTGACTGATACACTGCACTACATCTAGTAGATGACTTACCTCACAACAGTTCAGCACAGCAAATCATAAAAGAATTATAGGAAGTACTCACAGATTTTCAGCACATATAAACGCAATGACAACCATCCAAGATAAAAAAAAAAAAAAAAGATGAATATTAAATTTCATTTTGGGCCTCCACATCAGATTAAATGCTGTTAACAAATGTTTTAGTTATTTTAGACTTTTGTGGAACAAAGCACAACAGCACCACCAGTGGAAAAATACACAGAATGGTGTGAAGCTGGGTCTGAATTCATTCTAGCCCAGACTGTAGAGTCCATCCATCCATCTTCTCCACTGCTTATCCTACAGAGGGTCATGGGGAGCCTGGAGTCTATCCCAGGGGACTCGGGGCACAAGGTGGGAGACACCCTGGTTGGGGTACCACAGGGCACAATAGCACACACTCACACACCCATTCATACACTACAGACAATTTAGAGATGCCAGTCAGCCTACAATGCATGTCTTTGGCTGGAGGTGGAGGGAACCCCAGAAGCATGGGGAGAATATGCAGGCGGGAATTAAACCCCCAACATAAATGTCCTAATCACTAAGCCACTGTGCCCCTGACTGTAGAGTCATACAGTCTATTAGTAACAGTCATGTCAGGTGACTACACAGAGTCAAATGACCCCTAGATTTGATTCTCCCTGTTTCAGCCTGCTTTGCCACACATCTGTACCACATAATCAACAGTGATAGAGAAGGCACACAGTTGTGGGTGTAAGGAAGAGGTGGATTATTTACTCTATCATATTTTCCCTCAAAATGCCTTTAGAGGAGAAACTAAAAGTAGATAGACTAAGCACACATTGCTTAGTCAAACAATAAATTACACAAATAGATGACAGAACCATTATTTTTGTATTTTTGGTTTTAAAAAAACCTTAAAAGCTTTTCTGTTTACCTGATTTGGCATTCATTTGAAATACAGCACAGGGCATTACAGACTTCAAAAATTAATAAAAATCATGATGGCAGCTGCATATCTGCGTTATTTTAGTGCTCCCATCTAATATCACCATCAGTTGTCATTGACAATTGCTATTTAAATTTGATGATTTAAATGCTGGAAAAGTGTTGCCTGCAATATTAAGGGCTTTTCACACAGCAGATAGCAAATTGCTTTTCACTCCACATGCCTCAGAATTCTTGCTCAGCACAGGTTTTTATTCAGAAGGTAAAAAAAATTGCTTGCTTCTCTCATGTGGTAATAGTGACAACAACACTAAGCACACTTGGCCAATGATGATTGTGCCATTATTTTAAACCTTTATTGAAAATGGAAAATAGTTGACCCATTTTTTTCATGTTTTATTTCAGCAAAATTTAAACGTATATAAAACTGAGAGCTCGGAGGAGAGCATTTTATGAATACCATTTTGTTGATGGTAGATTTCTCCCAGTGTCACAAGCCAAGGACTCTTCCAGGACTGGCAGCAATCTTTGAAAATGGGATGGGACTTTGCAATGATTAAATTAGGAGAAAATGTGTTCAAGGCATTATGTAGTCATCATGAAAGTATTAGAGAATACTGGGTTTTTTTTTAGTAACATTCACAATAACTTCAAGCATTTTCATTTCATTTCTACTTGTTCAGTGTGTGGTTAGTCTTAAAACACCATCACGCATTGTTATTCTGAAAATATCTGAATGATTTGTTATTATACAATCTTTTTGCTGTAGCTCTTAGAGCTGGCCTTTCTGTGATTATACATTATAGCACTATACAGAAAAGACCCACACACATCTTCTAAGATACAAGTTAATTAAGTTTATGCTTTTGCTGGCACAAAACCTGTGCAGCTGTGGAGTGCTTTTTACAGGCAGATGTCTGATTTATATGCTCTTCTCAAGGGCAAGCTGCCTTCACAGCCACTGTAGAGTGAGAGAAACTCCAAGAGTCTATGCATTCTCATGTTCACACACTGTATCCTGTATACAGGTGAGATGAGCCCATATAAACCTATGCATTAACACACAGAGAAATGAAATGCTATTTATATACTTGATTAAGGGATTTAGGCTTGGGTAGATGTTGATGTTTTGAATCATAGAACAGATTTCCACTGCTGAAGGCTTAATCATTAGGAGTTAAGTGGCAGAAATGATGTTAGCTGCCTGGAATTATACCAAGATGTTCGGAAGAGATTGGATGACAAGGACAGTGATTTGCATAAAAAATAGCATATGCAGTATATGAGATTCACAACTTAGGAAAACTGCAGCCAGAAAAAAAAAAAAAAAGTTTATATTCAAATGTTTGTGATTTGTTCAGCAATTCTGGAAAAAAAGTGCACAGTTACAATGTTGTGTAAAAGGAGAAAAAAAAAAATAATTATCTTGAGCTAATCTGTTAGCTCCTAAAAAGAAGAGAGCACAAGATTTTTTTCACTCACCATTTTACAGCAATGTTCAGAGTCATATTAATGAGTAAGTTTACCCAATGTTAATTTCTTGTTTCTAGAACTGTTGTAGGTGGTTAGCATTTTTGCCTCACACCTCCGGGGTTGGGGGTTTGATTCCTGCCTCTGCCCTGTGTGTGTGGAGTTTGCATATTCTCTCCTTGCTTTGGGGGTTTCCTCCAGTTTCCTCCCCAGTCCAAAGACAGGCTTGTAGGCTGATTGGCATTTCCAAATTGTCTGTAGTGCAAGTATGTATGCAATTGTGCCCTGCAATGGGTGGCACCCCATCCATGGTGTCCCCAAGTCCCCTGGGATAGGCTCCAGTCTCTCCTATGACCCTGTGTAGGATAAGCGGTACAGAAAATGGATGAAATTAAATGAAAGGATAGAACAGTTGTATAAAAGCAGTATCACCTCACCATCATGCGGTTATACTGAATATCAGCACGGCCTGCACCATCATGCCTACAGCTGAATCACAGCCATGCTGATATTCGTATAACCGCCCTCTTGCTTGTGATATTGCTTAATAGAACTGCTATTTGTATGAAAGGTGTTTTATACTGTACATAATAATGACGATGATGATGATGATTAACAATATTGTTAATAATATTGTTATTATCTATGAGATATGCTACACAGTAGCATACAGATGAGAGTGTACAGATGAGGACATGAGAGAACTGGACAGACTAAAAGATTAAAGTGCTACTGCTTCAGTCTCTTTAGCTAGAAATGAGGGAAATGAGGGCTGGCACCACTATCAGCTCCACTATCACTATCAAACGGGTATTGTAGGAAAGCCTTAACCAAAATGAAAATAGACCAAAATGTTGAAGAAAGTAGTTTGAATGGAAAAAAAAAATTATAAAACAAATCTGGACGCCATTAAAGTCACATGTTAATTATAAAGTTATTATGCAAGTTGTAAAGGGTAGGTTTAAATACAGGACTAGTTCAGCTCTTATGTCAAAGGATAGTGGTAACGTAGTGGTTAAAATGTTGGACTGCTGATCAGAAGGTTGTGAGTTCAAATCCCAGCAGTGCCACTATTGGGCCCTTGAGCAAAGTCCCTAACCCTCAGGTGTATAAATGAGATAAATGTAGGATAAGGGTGTCTGCCAATTGCTATAATAATGATAATCTAATTAAAAAATGAACTTCTGGTTTAAAACAACCTTAAATGATTGTATTTTTAGTGTTTTGTTATAAGAATATAAATGCTGATTGATTGCTTTCCAGCCACAGATGCAGTTTGAAATAACTGTAGTTTTTAGTGTTTAGTGCACAATGTGGTGTTTTTATTGTCACACTGACATTAGGAAAGATCTTTTCCAAAAGTCCTCCACACATTGAAGTCTTTTTTTTTCATATTTCTTCCCCAAGATGAGTCCAGAGAGAGTTTTATTTCCTCTGTAATGACAGGATTTTGATCCTCGAGCAATTTTTATAGCCATTATACTATCTCTGGGTTTCAGAAGGGATGTCTGAAAGAACTAATACTTTCAATTGTCTGTTATGAAAGTCACATAAAGTCACATATGATCGCTGAAGTTGTCTGAAACTTTCTAGCTCAAATTTCATTTTCGTGTAACTCTGTCTCACTGTTGTGTGATTAAAAAGGTTTAGGAAATTTTTCAGTTCCAGAATTTAGGAAATATTGGTCTAAATATTTTAGGTTGGTTTTTAGCTTTCGAAGATAATTTGAACCCGCACTTCCTCAGATGGTAAAAGCTATGGCATGTTTTAATATGCATCCTTCATTTTTCCTGTAGCAGGTGTGCGTTGTGTTATTTCAGTTTGAGTCTCACGAGGGTGCCTGTTTCTCATCCATTATTAAGAGAAGACATTTACCTGCATGTGTCATTCTCTCATATGCCTCCCCCCTCAACAGCAGGCTATTGCAAATGAGATTCATCTGAGACACAGAACAAGACAAATCAATTCAATAAGGTCCTGTCACTCATACAGCATGTCTTTCGAGATTCTTTCCATCACAGACACACTCCTTCTGTCTCTCTTTCTCTCTCTCAATCTCCAGTGAGTTATGAAGTGTAGATTCCATTTTTTTCTGGGATTTGAAACCTTCAGTTATCTCAGGCTTTCGTCTTCAGGCTTATTTTTTATTCAAAGCTTCCGACTTATTCATATGCAGTTCCCTATAGGAAGAGTGATAACTATCTTTTCTGGCACTGACAGAAAGAGAGAGAAGAGAGCAAGAGAGGAAAGGAGAGCCAGTTTTAGTGTTTGAGAGTTGTGCCAGTTTCGTTGACGGGGCTGATTGGCGCTCTCAGTGGGTAAACAACACTCGATCAGTTAGTGCACATCCGTCCCTTTGTAGCTAGCGCGTGCATGTGAGATTTTGAGCCTCTATGTGTGTGTGTATGTGTGTGCAGGATATGAATGTTGCACTATAGGCCTGACATATGATTGGCACAGCTGGCATCTAATAAAGAAGCACAGCATCTCCATAGTGCCATGTGTTTATGCACAGTTCAAGCAGCTCCCTAAAGCAAAAACAGAACACATTAAAAGAGTACAACTGAGCCCATAAGCCAAGTGTGTGTATGCAAATATAAAAGCATATTATGTTTAAGTGTATGCATGCTTTGTTGTTTGTGCATTTCTTTTCTAGTGTTTTTTTTTTTTTTTTTTTTTTTTTTTTTTTTTTTTTCTTTTTTGCTTGATGGTGCACTTGTGTTTTGTTTGAGGTGTGTTGGTAGGTTCAGGTGTTCTTAAACTTTTTGCAGAATAAAAAAAAATAAAACACAGCCTCTGTCTGATTACAGCACTGATGTATTTTGCTGATATAATCCAGCTACTCACATAACAGGCACGTTTGGCAAACATGTACCTGCATATTTATTACTAGAGCCATTAAACTAGACTTTAGTCCTACATGGTCCTGAACCCAAACAATTTTAAAATACAGATTTGAAATGTATCGTATTAACAGCACTTTCCCCAGTCTTATTAGAACTGCAGTTAGATTAAATTATTTCATGCATTTATTATTCCATTATTTACCTTTTTTTTCCATTCAATTCAAGTGATTACTTAGGCTTATAATTATAATAACAAAATAATAGCCTAACAACTATAATGATTGTATTAGTATTCAATAGTGATTAAATACTTTAATGTGATTGAAATAATAATAGTAATAATAACAATAACAACAACAACAACAACAATAATAATAATAATAATAATAATAATAATAATAATAATAATAATTACAGAGTGCCAACTCATAACAGGGTACAATCACATACATATTCACACACTACAGACAATTTGGAAATGCCAATCAGCCTACAATACATGCCTTTGGACTGGGGAACAAAGCGGAGTATCCGGAGGAAACCCCTGAAGAAGAGTCCCCCAAGGGAGAACATGCTAATTCCATGCAAACAGGGCAGATGCATTGAGCCTCTATTCTATTATTATTATTATTATTATTATTATTATTATTAAACTGCAGACCTCAAATGGATTCCACTTTAAGAAGCGCAGGCTAGGGATCCTTGCAAAATGCATATGAGGTTACATGTATGAGTTCATGTGTGTGTGCATGCTCAAACAGCTGAGATTCAGAGCACTGCTTTAATTAAACTGTATTTTGACTTTAATTTGACATGCTGCTGATAGTATGGGATAGTGGAATGGCACAGGGCTTAATCAGTTAAGTAGGTGAATAAATGTGAGGGGGCTGAAGGAAGGAAATGGGGCAAGGGCACAGCAGCAGGGTGTTAATTGAAACATTTCTTGTCTGCTAAACAGAGACCTGTTTACGGGAAAGGAGGAAGCTTCCCGACAGGATGCTTTGATGCAGCTCAACTTCTAGCCTTTTAGGTCCTGCTGCACCTGTCCTCACACACAAACCAGTTCTGCCCTGTCAGTTTTTAAACACCAGATGAAAAGGTCAGATCGTTTGAAGGAAGGTCAACCGGGAGACTGCTGAAGCACTAAAGCAGAACTTTCAATGAAACTTCACACTTCTCCACTGTGTAGTAAAGGAGACTTTTGAAGTACGTTGGCCCCTCATTTTCAGCTGATTTGTACATTGTCGAACACTTTACCACAACAGTAAGCCTCCTAACCAGAGCTCCTTTCGAAGTGGATTGCGCAAGCTTGCACATGCAAAGCAATGCTTAAGTTCTCAGTGGTGTTTCTCTCAAGATTGCAGAGCTACAGTACACAGTAGCGCTACAGCTGTAGCATTAGCAGTAGAGCTATAGCAGCTGTATGCCTTTGTAGGCATTTTGTTTGTTCATCTGTGCTTTCTCGTACCACTCTTGAATGCTGTATTTGGAACAAACGCCTATTTTGCATATTGCACGCTATTTAGGGTGATGGCAGGTGCCTATATACCAAAATAGGAGGTAGTTTGCTTTCATCTACTGTCTGGCACAGCTAATAACATCTCATGGGAGAGAGGTTAGAGAAGCAAGGGGGAACGCCAGGCAGACACGATGTTCATCTGGTTTTTTTTTTTAAAAGGTCTATTTAGGGCTGATGTTCAGTAAAAGCCGGTTTACTAAGCACAATGCTTGGAAATGCTGGAGTACTTAGATGGGTTTATGGTAGATCAGGAAGTAGGTGCCAAACTGGGCTGAGGTGCTCCCATGGGTACAGTGGTTCTGGTACCTCATGTCTGTTACTTGGGGAGGGAGAGAGAGGGGATGAGGTGGAATAATGGCTCTCTTAAAAGAGTCAAAAATGATTTGTAATTAATTCCTATATAAGGGAAATTCATATAGTGAGTGAGAGAGAGAGAGAGAGAGCGAGAGAGAGAGAGAGAAACAAAGAGTGCTCTTGCTGTTTACTGCCATGTGCTCCGGAAGTAGGTCAGGTATCCTCAGCTTTAATAGATTCACACTAAACCACTGCCTCCGAGGCACATAGCAGCCTCTCCCAATAAAGATCAGCAAAGCCTACCCATTACAGGGGACAATACTTCAAAGGCCCATGAGACACATGCACACAGACCTACAGTTGCAATCAACATTATTCAACCCCCATTGCAAATCAGGTTTACTGTCAAAATTTACAGTCTTTCAGCTGTTTGCAATGAACAAATCAAACAAAAGTAATTGAAATAGTTCAACACAACGAATGTGTCAAGTGGTTTCCCCAAATTCAACTGAAAATGCGACTATAATGACTTCTCCAGTTTCAAAATTATTCAACCCACTGAATAGAATCTCTCACAACAATACAAATATGCAAAACAGGTGTTGTCTCAAGTCCACCTGATACAACTAATCAAGGGCTTCATTAGTTGCACCGGGTGTGCTTGAGCTGGAACACATGAAATAATTGAACTGGCTAGGGGTAGAAAATAAATGAAATTCCTGGACGGGGAAGAAAAAGAACTGCAAAAGACCTGTGGCAAGACTTGGTAGCAACAGGTTTCACTGAGCACAGTATGGTGCGTACTAAACGCAGAAGGTTTCCATGCCAGAACTCCAAGACATACACCACTACTGACCCAAAAGTACAAGAAAAGTCGGCTCAAAATCATATAAATAAGCCACAGAAGTTTTGGGATTCTGTT
>JANDJT010000012.1:18905743-18917619 GCA_024331685.1 Stegophilus panzeri
CATGAAAAGATATAATCAAATATTTACAAAAATGTGAGGGGTGTACTCACTTTTGTGAGATACTGTATATATATAATGTGTATATATATAATGTATGTGTGTGTGTGTGTGTGTGTGTGTGTGTGTGTGTGTATATATATAATCAACCTAAAAAAGAAAAACCTTAACAAACTTACTCTTACCTAAATGTTTCTCTGTTACTTTCTGTACATGAATCGCAGTCTAGCTCGTTATAATGACCCTTTTCTATAATTGCTGTTTTGATCTGACAAGCCTGTAAAGCTTGTTAATGAGAATCATGGACAACAGGCACAACACCCCCACACACACACTCAAGAGAAGGGAGATCAATATGCCACTTTAATTAGCAGAAAAAAGCCAGTTTGAACTTTTCTACCTGCTTTCTACTGTTGAATCTCAGAAGCAATCTTTGCTTTGAGACACGCCCACATATCCTCTCTCGATCTTGTTAATACACAGTGGTTAACATTTAGATGGTAAACACCATTACAATTCTTTCTCTCTCCTTATCACTCACTCTTTTTTTCAGCCACATTACATACTTAGCCGTGTCATTATTTGGGAATTGAGGTCTGTTGAGGAGGTTGTGGTAGAGAATACTGATTCAGATGGTGGTGTAGGGAATGGGTTTCAGCATAAAGGCTTGTAAACACCATGCTTCTCTTCTGCTGCTTGGTTTCTCATGGTTGGCCTTCGTTCATACACAATGGGGAATGCTGTGATGGCTCCTGTGTGTATACTGTGAACATTGACACACACTTACTTTGACACACACTTAGAGAAGTTTTCTTGTGTGTGTGTGTTTGTGTGTGTGTGTGTGTGTGTGTGTGTGTGTGTGTGTGTGTTGCCCTTGAGCAAAACTGACATTATAATGATGCCCTCATGCCTCAGCAGCAGTAGATATCAGGTGTGCCCCATTTGCTTGCATTGCCAAATACACACACACACACACACACACACACACATTCCCTTACTATCCAGTCCCTTACCACTGATTGATCTATGGCCGTGTGTGTCCTACATGTTTCATTTTTCAATCCTCGAGTAACCCCACAGCTCTGCCCTTCATGTTTGTCGCTGAGTAATAATTTATCACTGTACCTTAGACCAGTTGTTCTTACACTTAAAAAGAAACAAAAACAAAAAACCCAGCCTTCCACCAGTTTAGGACCGATTTATTATCTTACAAAATCATTCAAGTATATTCTATCTTATTTATTTACTGGGGCTTTTTTCCCTATTTTTAATATATTATTCTTTATAGCTTTTCAAAAACAGAACCAGAACAAGTCACACTGTATGAAAATGCAGAATTGATGCATTTTGTATAATAGTAATGACACTTTACCTAGTTTTATTTATTTTTCAGTTAAAGTCTGCATTATTTTCTTCATCCTTTAAATTACTCAGGTTTGAATTAAAATAGGCATCTGTGCTTATAAATAACCTTAATATCTTATTACTAACTATCATGCTTTTATAGACTATCATAGTGGTTGACTGTAATCCCTATCACCATAAAAAAGGATAAGACCCCATAAACCCCTGGTTTTGCTTCATGGCCTCCAATGTAGTTCATTTCACTCAGCATTTTTTTTTTTTTTTTTTTTTTGCATTTAGCTGGGGTTTCTGCATACTAAAACCAAAGAGAAAAGCCCTTCTGATTTTCCTTCACAATCTTCAATTCCTGACCCGAGCAGAAAAATAAAGCAGTGTGGGAGAAGAATAGGACATTTAGTTTATCACACAAGTGAGGACACTTTGGGCTTGTTTGGATTTCACATTTGTCGATGGCATAAAATTAGCAGCTGGGCAATTGATAGGAAAATGGACAGAAAGAGCAGTGCATCTTCTGGCTCTTCCTCATCTAAAGCCTTCTCCTCTCAAATGATTGAAGAAGATATAGGAAATGAGCTTTGGCAGTTCTTTGGAAGGGTCTTGGATACTGATCAACCTGCACCAGCAACTCCATGCCATGCAGCTGCTAGCTCACAATCACCCTTATAATAGAACCATTGACCATGATAATATAATTGATTATGATTTGTTGGTGCAGATGTGACAGTGGTAAAACACCATAGGTCTTTATAACGCTCTATTGTATCAATGCTCTATAACATGCACAGTCAGTGTACAAACTAGAGATGAAGCAAGTGTAATTTTGGAGATATTGAGATGCATTCGTGTGTTGGATTTCCAAAATGCTTGTTATATAAACAAAACTTTTTTTAAATAATCTTATTAGTATATAACCTTGGTTGGATTGTGCACAATTCATTTTAATCTACTTAAATTGGTCATAAATAGACTTTTGACCTATGAACTAAGTTGGGGCAGTATAGAAAATGCAAAAAAACAAACGAAAAGAGTCATTTGAAAATTAAATTCACCCTGTACTATTTTGAAAATGTCTGGGTTACGCATGTAGAAGGGAACGAGGCGTTGCATGAGCTTCACGCTGTGGGAAGTGCCTTCGCGTGTGACCGGTATCTGAATCTTGTGTAACACCTATTTATAGGCCTGCCATGATCAGGTGATGTGGCAATTAAGTGAGTTGCGTATTATAAAAATGGCACCTGTGAACCACGCCGTCAGCCTCTATTATCTGAAGTAAAGATGCAATTCAAAGACATGCCCCAGTATGACAAAGCCACCCAATGTCTCGTTTCCTTCTCAGGGAACAGGGTAACCCAAACGTTCCCTTTCAAAGTCAAGGCAGGAAGGGGCAACAGAGAGAGCTTGTTTATCTCCTACTCGTTTGAGAGATGTCAGAGCCAGCAGAAGAGCTACCTTTAGAGTCAGAAGCTTCTCTGAGGCTGACTCTAAGGGCTCAAATGTGGCACCTGACAGACGTTCGAGGACCATAGAAAGGCCCCAGGAAGGTATGTGTGGTCTGCAGATGAGCCTCAGCCGCCTGACACCATGCATAAACCTCAATGTTAGAGGATGTTGCCCCACAGAGGTTCCATCAATAGGGGCATGGCTGGGCGAAATGGCAGCCATGTAGACCCTGATTGTAAAAGGAGGCAACCCTGCTGAGAAACATCCCTGTAAGAACTCCAGGACTGTAGCTGTTGCGTAATTTACTGGGTCTAACTGATGTTCCTCACACCACGAAGACAAAAAGTTGCCATGTTAACGCATACAATTTTGGTGCCCTAGTGTTCAACATGGTCTCAGACAACATCCTCAGTTGTGAGACCAGAATCTATGAGCTGGTGCCCCTCAGGGGCCAGACCCAAAGTTTCCATAGTTCCAGCCGAGGGTGATAAATCAGTCCTCCGGCTTGAGACATTAGATTGTTGTGGATGGAGGTCTCCCAAGCAGGGGTAATATCTCTGAGAATCATATTTGAGCTGGCCAATAAGGTGCTACTAGCAGCAGACTTAGACAGTCTTGGCGAACTCTTGCTAGAACTTGTGGGTGCAGAGTGATCGGGGGAAAGGTGTACAGACGTGACCTCAGCCACATGTGCACCTCCCTGGTGGTTGATATGAGACCACCGCTGTGTTGTCTGTTACAGCTAACACATGGTGACCTCAACTGATGAAGAAAGAATTTCAGTGTTAGAAATATGGTCCTCAGGGAGGTATCTGTCGTTACCGTCTTGCGATAAGGAGACGCCCCTGGAGTGTGACCCGAGGCTAGAAACTGGGGACACCTCCAAATTCTCAGAGCACATAGGCATCATAGCATAACACTGGTTTATCTTAGAGCTTTTGTCCTTGGATAAAACACCCCCCACATTTCAGCCACCACTGAAATGGTCTTATGTACAATAGGCTCAACAGTATGACATTGGCTGCTGCCATAAGCCCCGATGGTCTCTCATGGAGACTGGAGGGGATGCCCAGGTCCAGCTTTATTTTGCTCAACGTGGATAGAACTGACCCAGCGCATGTTGGGGATAGAAATGCCCTTATCGTAGTAGAACCCCATATGGCCCATAGAAAAGTTTTCCTCTGCACTGGAGAAAGCTTGCTTTTCTTGAGGTTCTGTGAGCGTTTGGGCACTGAAGACACCAGTTGTTAAGGTTAGCAAGCAGAATGTTCCCCCATTCATCCATTATGCATTTCTTGAGCTGAGCAACTGTACAGGGCCACACATTCTCAGTCGGAGACAGTTTAGGACTGCAGGCGGGCCATGCTAGCACCCACACTCTCTGCTTACACAACCTTCTGCTTGTAATCTGGGCAAAATGTGGTTTGGCATTGGCCTGCTCTGGAAAGCAGCATATGTTGGTCCAAAATGTGTACAGATCTTTCTACATTAATGGTACCCTCACAGATGTGCAGTTTGCCCATGCTATGGGCACTGATACACCCCCATACCATGACAGACACTGGCTTTTGGACCTGACACTGGTAACAGCTTGGATGGTCCTTTTCCTCTTTGGCCCGGAGAACACGACGGTTGTTTTGTCCAAAAACTATTTGAAATGTTGACTCGTCGGACCACAAAACACGATTCCACTGTGCTACTGTCCATCTCAGATGAGACTGAGCCCATAAAAGTCTGCAGCGCTTCTGGACAGTGTTGACCTATGGCTTCTGCTTTGCATAGTAAAGCCTTAACTCAACTTAACTATCTGTGGATGCAGCGGCGAATGGTGTTGATGATGACAAAGGTTTACCAAAGTATTCCTGAACCCATGTCAGGATATCCATTAAAGACTCATGACAGTTTTTAAGACTGTGATGTCTGAGGGATCGGAGATCACGCACTTTCAGAAGTGGTTTTTGGCCTTGTCCTTTACGCACCGAGATTTGACCGGCTTCCTTGAATTTTTAAATTATATTGTGCACTGTAGAAGGTGATATGCCCAAAATCCTACCGATGTGTCTTTGGGGAATGTTGTTCTCAATGTGTTGAATTATTCACTGACTCATCTGTTGGAAGATTGGCGAGCCTCAACCCATCCTTGCTCTTGAAGGACTAGGCCTTTTTTGGAGGCTCCTTATAGACTATGATTAGACGATTGCCTCACCTGTTACATATCACCTTCTTATTTCAACTTGTCAAGTTGAAATACGACTCATATCAATTAGTCGTAAATTACCCCGTCCCAACTTTTTTGGAACACGTTGCATACATGAATTTCAAAATATGCTTTTATCTTCAAAAAACTATGCGGTTGATTAGGTAAAACATCAAATACCTTGTCTTTATATGTTTTTTGTTTAAATACAAGTCAAAGTACATTTACAGATCACTCCTCTTTGTTTTATTAGCATTCCATACTGTCCCAACCTTTTCAGAATTGGGGTTGTAATTTAGTAATGAGTTTCTAACATCAATGCCATGAAATATGTCAATTTGCAGTTTTGTGTTCTTGAATTAATAAATTGTGCCCATGTGTTTAATATATATGCTTCTCTAAATGAAACTTGCCCAATAGATAAGTTGACCAAGCACTTATATGACATAAGTTGACCAAGCACTGCTATGGTTACAGCTCACTTTAAGTAGGCCTAGTTCATAATTTTATCTTAATAATTAACACACTGTATAAAATCCAGTCCTGACTCATGAGAAGTATTTCTGTAATGCTGTCTCCTCTGTAACCTCCTCAGAGCTTCACAGAAGTGTGAAAGATTTGCAAGATTGATTATTTCATAACGTCTTATTAATACATTTAAGATTGCCCTGGGTAATTACAGTGTTTGCATTAACCAATGCAAACTGACATGTATGTCAGCAAGAAATATTGTTGTTACAACAAATCTACAGACAGTGGATCCAGACTTTATACTGCTACTGACTTGATGAAAAAAACAAAACAAAAAACAGACGTACATTCAAGGTCAACCTTGCATGTAACTGGGACATGCGAGCTGCCATATGGTTGTGCCTGCCTGAGCAGCACTTAAGTCTCTTGTTTATTCTCAGGTTTGGATACTAAAGTGCATAATTTCAATAGTAACTCCTTATTTGAAGATCTGCCATTAGAAACTCTTTAGCTCTTATTGTTCCATCATTGGGTTCAGCTGGACTGGTCTTCTACAGAGTATAGTTGCAGAACAGCTACAGTTCTGGACTTGTACCTGCTGTCCCCTTTAGAGAGACCCCGGTTATTTGAAGGGAGTGTGGCACATTGACAGTGATCAGTCACTGCAACAGCATCTGTTCCCTGGGAATTGCAACATGATAATATGTTCCATTCCTCTGGATTCTGCAGCCACCGACACAAATTGACACACACACCACACACACACACACACACACACACACACACACACACACACGCCCTAACCTTACACTTGTAAGTATACTTCCACCATCCTTTTATTTCCTTTACTCAATCCCTTTATGCACAGCAACAGTAAACAGGTTCCACTTATAAATGTCTCAGCAAAACTTTATCACAAGCTGAGAAATCCAGAAGTTATCCACTCAAATACAGCTGACTTTACATGAGATTTAAGGTTACAGTTATGCTATTTGATGCAGATTTGTGCAGTTTGGCAGTTTGTAAGTCACTCTCCTCTCCGTTTGCCTCTGACTTTTAGGGTAAGGCTACATTAATCTGGATAAATCTGAAAACGTATCTTTTTCTCAACATTTTGGCCTTCCATCCACACTGAGATGACTTTTTTTTTTTTTTTGTCCAGTGAAAACTGAGCTTTTTGAAAGTGCTCTCCCAAACAATCTGGATACATTTTAAAATGTCGTTTTCGCATTGTAGTGTGGACTGAGAAAATTGAGATACTCAAAAGCAATTACGTGTTTGTAGTCATGTGATGCAGACATGTGATGCATACAACTCAAAACAAACAAAATGGTGGATGATGTTGTACTGTAGTTGTTGTGCCTGCTATCCAGTTTGATAAGTTTGCTAAAGATTAATGTCACTTTGACAACTTTCAGATTGCATTTTCAAACACCTGATGGAAATGACAGGGCCAAGCTTCTTATGTTTTTCCACATGTGCAGTATAGGGATGTAAGCGTTTTCAGACATTTCAGTGTGGACGAGCAGTTTTTGGAAAACTTTTGAAAATGGCAGTGTAGATGGAGAGCGTTTTAAAATGAAAATGCCGTTTTCAGATCTATCCGGATTAATGTAGACGTAGCCTCAGTCTGTCTGTGTTCAATTCAGGATGTTCAGAAGTGTGAATTTCCTCACTTCTCCTGTACTTGATACCCTGTCCTCTAAAAAATAATGTTGTAGTGATTCTTTTTCACCTCTCCATGGGCTGTTTGACAGAATAAACAGAACCTTCTGGTGGTATAATTAAGGTTTAATAGATTCAATCCCCTGGAGGGGCTTTTGGCTCTTTTGTCTGAGAAGAGAAAAGAGTCAGATGAGTCTTGAAGGAGGCTTTTGGTTAAACTTTTCGATTTCCTTAATTCATTAATTTCATTACCTGCAACATGTTTGGAAAAAAAAAACATTGATTTTGGTGTAACCTTCATTAGAATATAAAGACATTAAAAAGTATTTCTGATATTTAGTATTATGACAAATATAAAAAAAAAAGTTTTCTTCCATGGAATATTTCCATGTTTTTTTCCGTCTATATATTAAACTACTAAAGGTGCTTCGGTTTCCTTAGATGTCTGTGAACTACAGAATGTTTGTTGCAGATGGACAGATGGTGATTGGCAAGGGTCTGTCTCCATCAAGTGTGAAGGACTGGCAAGGGCAATGAGGCTTTACAAATAAAGTATGCAACTCAACCGTGAAAACATAAAGATAATCCATTAAGTTAATTTTTACCTCACATTTCCATTAAAAACTCCTGCTTATCTGTAACACCTTAATTCTTGCCACAGATTTCCTCTTGTGCCGAGCACTGGAGCAAGCAGTGCGCTCAGCAGCCCAACTTCCGGGTTGACTTTGATTACTTTCGACACGTTTGTTTTGTTATGGTTTTTCTTCTCTCTGTCCCTGTTATGTTATTGGATCTTTCCTAATGTCTCAGCTGTTTTGTATTATCCCTCTTTGATTATGTTAATTATTTAAACCCTTCATGTGTCTTTGTTTGGGGTGAAGTTTTGTGTGTGGTTCTCTGTGTTTATCGCCAGACCCATACTAAGGCGTTCATCCTTGTTTCTAGTCCCATGGTTTTTGATCCTGTTTTTGACCACATATTTTGCCTTTCCATGTGGATTTGTCTGCCTCTCTCTCTTCAGTAAAGCTATTAACTGCACTTGCATCCATCTCTAAAACCATTACATGACAATTCTCACCTCCTTCTCCTCCTGTAATGGAAAGAAATACATTTTCTATTTAACAGAATCAAAACATCCAACATTTTAAGAGGAAAAAAATTATATATACAGTATTCATATGCATACATATTTACGTATGGCATTTAGCAGATGCTCTTATCCAGACCGGCTTACAGAAGTGCTTTCTAGTCACTATCAAAAACACATCCTCATTTTAGTTCACTAGGTCATGGACTAAGAGTACCATCAGTCTAAAATCTGTGTTGGAGAGTTTAGTACAGTATGAAAAAGCACAAGACAGTAGTTTTTTGTTTTTTTTCAATAAGAAAGTGCTTGGTGAAGATGTAGGTATTTAGAAATTGATGGAAGACAGCCAGTGACTCAGCCAGTGACAGCCAGGAGAAGTTGTTTCCAGCACCTGGTTGCCAGAACAGAGAAAAGCATTGATGCATGTCCCCCTTGTACTTTGAGAGATGGTGGTTATAATCAAGCAGTTGTAGAGGATCGACGGGAGCATGGTGCAGAGCGGAGTGCGATAAGTGATTTAAGATGGGTGGGCACTAGTCCATTTTTGGCTTTGTAGGCAAGCATCAGTGTAGTATACCTGATGTGGGCAGCTACAGGAAGCCAATGGAGAGAGTGAAGCAATGTGGTGGTGTGGGAGAACTTGGGGAGGTTGAGAACAAGTCTTACAGTTTCAATCTGGATTATTTGCAGAGGTCAGATGGTGCATGGGGCAAACCTTTCCGGAACAAGTTGTAGTAGTCCAGTCTCAAAATGACAAGGGACTGAACAAGCATCTGAGTGGCTTCTATGGATAGAAATGGCTGTATCCTCCTAACGTTGTAGAGGAGAAAACTGCATGTGTGAGACTATTTAGCAATGTGAGGTAAGAAGGACAGTTGGTTGTCAATGGTTACTACAAGGTGGTATGTGACAGATGGTGAGGTGTACATTGTTTACACATCTGACTTTGGGCAAGATGTCCTGTCTGTCTGGAAGTTTTTCTGTGCCACACTTACTACATCTACTATTATTACTGATGTACATAAGCACACTTATCTGCCACTTTATTAGGAACACCTGTGTACCAGCTGTTCCAATCATGTGGCAGTAGCTCTATGAATAAAATCCTGCAGATACAGGTCAAGAAATTCAGTTGATGTTCATGTCAAATGTTCATCTCTGGAGTTTGCACAGAATGGTGCAAAAAAAACAACAACAAAAAAAAACACATCCACTAAGCACCAGGTCTGTGGGCAGAAACTCCTTGTTAATGAGAGAGTTTAGCTAATGAGAATGCAATAGTAACTCAAATAAACACTCTTTACAATCATGGTGAGCAGAAAAACAATTCGGTCTGCAGCTGGGCTACAATAGACACACATCTAGTTCCACTTCTGTCAGCCAAAAACAGGAATATAAGGTTACAGAGGGAATAGTTGGACAGCTGAATATTGGACAAACTTTGCCAGGTCAATTTTTTTCCTCAACTTCTGGGGGTAGGGTCAGAATTTGGCATCAACAGCACAGATCCATGGATGCAACCTGCCTTCAGGCTGCTGCTGCTGGTGTAATGCTGTGGGGAATATTTTCTTGGCACACTTTGGGCCCTTTTAATACTAATCAAACATCATTTGAATGCCACAGCCTATCTGCATATCGTTGCTGACCATGTGCTTCCCTTTATGGCCACAATTTACCCATCTTCTAATGAATACATCTAACGTGATAATGCCCCATATCACAAAGCAAAAGTCATCTCAATCTGGTTCCATGAACATGACAATAAGTTCAGTGTACTACAACAAACTTCCCAGTCACTGAATCTGAATCCAGTAGAGCGCCTTTAGGATGTGGTAGTAAAGGAGATTCATATCATGAATGTGCAGCTGACCAACCTCTACCAATTATAATATCATGACAACATGGACCAGAATGTAAAAAGAATAACATTTCTAACATGTTGTGGAATCCATGCCACAAAGAATTGAGGCTTTCTGAGAGCAAATGCAGTCCTACCCAGTATTTGTATAGTGTATTTGTAAGTGGTCAGTGAGTATATGCAGCAGTTAAAAGCCTTTTGTCTTAAGCTGTCTTAACATTCATGGCCTGATGTGAGACATTTACTGAGTAAACATTTCTGCCCTGCCTATATTCCTTTCTGGTTACACAGCTACAGAACCCACACCTTCTGATAAGGTCACTTATGCAACATGTACTTATCTTTTCCTCAGTATCTTTCCATCAGTGCCCATTCACCTGAGTTCTACTCTTATTCAAGCAGCCTGCCAAATGAATAAGCGGCAGTGGGGCACAATGAAATAGATTTCATGAATGTGGCCATGTAAAAATGTGTAGCTGGAATGGCATTCCCTTGTACTAATAAAAAAAAAAAAAAGCTTGGCTGTGTGCTACATTTTGTCTTAACTGCATATTGCAGTGTTACATGAAAGCAAACAACAAGCATTCTCTTAAACATTTTTCTTCCTCTTTCATTTATTACACTACAGTGACCATTATATTAATATTTCAATACATTTTTGAAATACTGAACAGATTGTTTTTGCTCAAAAACGTCTGGGTTACGCATGTAACCCTGTTCCCTGAGAAGGGAACGAGACGTTGCGTTTAGCATAACAGTATGGGTACGAGATTACCCACTCCGTCATACCGAGGGTACGGCCTGTTCAAAAAGACCCAAGCCTGAGGGTCACTGCAAGACACTCGAGTCCGGAGTGGAATGAATAGGCTGTAATAACGAATGAATGTGTGTGGCATAGACCACCCTGCAGCAGCACACACATCCTGTAAGGATACCCCTTTGGACAAAGCCTTCGAGGAGGTGACTGCCCTAGTGGAATAAGCCCTTATGCCCAGAGGCGTAGTGAGACCGTGCGCCTCATAAGCAATAGAGATTGCTTCCACTATCCAATTAGAGATGCGCTGCTTTGACACAGCATCACCTCTATTGTTGCCGCCAAAGCAGACCAGCAGCTGCTCCGACTTACTCCACTGGTCGGAGCGGTGGACGTAAGTACAGAGAGCCCTTACTGGACACAGCAGATGCATCCTCTCTTGTTCCAGTGTTGGGAACAGAGGAGGGCAGAAAGCCTGCAACACCACAAGGTGGGCAGCCGATGTAGGCACTTTAGGAATATAATCCGGCCTAGGATACAGGAAGGCCTTGGCTAATCCAGGGGCAAAGTCAAGGCAGGAAAGGGCAACAGAGAGAGCTTATAGATGTCCTACTCGCTTGAGAGATGTCAGGTCCAGCAGAAGAGCTACCTTTAGAGTCAGAAGCTTCTCAGAGGCTGATGCTAAGGGCTCCAATGTGACCCCTGACAGACCTTCCAGGACCACAGAAAGGTCCCAGGAAGGTATGTGCAGCCTGCAGATGGGCCTCAGCCGCCTGAGACCACACATGAATCTCGAAGTTAGAGGATGTTGCCCAACAGGGGCTCCATCAACAGGGGTGTGGCTGGCCAAAATGGCGGCAACGTAAACCCTGATTGCAGAAGGAGCCAACCCTGCTGAGAAACGTCCTTGTAAGAACTCCAGGACTATAGCTATTGCGCAGTTCTCTGGGTTTAGCTAACATTCCTCACACCACAAGACAAAAAGCCACCACTTGAGCGCATACAATTTCCTTGTGGATGGTGCTCTAGCATTTAACATGGT
>JANDJT010000012.1:18918864-18937643 GCA_024331685.1 Stegophilus panzeri
CTAAGGGCTCAAATGGGGCACCTGACAGACCTTCCAGGACCACAGAAAGGTCCCAGGAAGGTATACGTGGCCTGCAGATGGGCCTCAGCCGCCTGACACCACGCATAAACCTTGAAGTTAGAGGATGTTGCTCCACAGAGGCTCCATCAACAGGGGCGTGGCTGGCCAAAATGGCGGCCACGTAAACCCTGATTATAGAAGAGCCCCGCTGAGAAACATTCTTGTAAGAACTCCAGGACTGTAGCTATTGCGCAGTTCCCTGGGTCTACAGTGGATCCCTGTGGATGGGAAGCTTCCAAGGAGTGCCATCTAGCAGGGATATTATCTCTGAGAACCATATTTGAGCTGGCCAATAAGGTGCTACTAGCAGCAGACATAGACTGTCTTGGCGAAGTCTCACTAGGTTTGTCCATCCATCCATCCATTTTCTGTACTGCTTCTCCGACACAGGGTTGCAGGGAGCCTGGAGCTTATCCCAGCAAACTTGGGGCACAAACACCCAGGATGGGGTGCTAACCGCACACATATTCACACACCACGGACAATTTATAGATGCCAATCGGCCTCCAACACATGTCTTTGAACTCGGGGAGAACATGCAAACTCCATGCATACAGGGTGGAGGCGGGAATCAAACCCTAAGCCCCAGAGGTGCGATGCAAACCTGCTAACCACTAATCCACCTTGCTCCCCACAGTTGGTTTGTAATACGTTTTATTTGAAACATATGTATATGTCTATGTGCTTAGGTAATACTTGTCAGTAGCATCTACATCAGTTCAGGGAGGCTGCTTGTAGCAGATAATCACCATATTATGTGCATGTTTTTTAGACATTAAAGTGAGTGTGCCTGTTCTTAGAGACCCACTCAGCTCTGTGGCCACTCTAATGTGTATAATTTACCAGGAACTCATTATAAATACTAGCTACAGAATACATAAGTTATGAGCACACACAGAGATTTGTTTTTGAGTTCGCTCTTATGTAGTACAGAAGGCTGTGTGTTGACCTCTGCTTTACAGAGACTGCTGATGTCCTGAATTGAGCCTAATTGGTGAGATTTTCTGAGCAACTGTAGATTTGCTTAGGAATTTGCCTATGTGTTGTTAATCCATTTAAGGGGTCAAGGAGTACATGTTGTGTTAAGGGTTCATGGTGCCACAGTGGCTACAGTACGTTATTGTTTCCTAATGATAAATGAAGCTGTCTTAAAGATAAGCATCACTCTGTTGCCCTTTTCATTAATCTCTGTGGCAGCTGATACAGTGCATCAATCATGGCTGTTGGATTGGGAAGCGTCTGAAAGGACTACAGAATATTTTTACTGTTGGCATACATTCAAAGCCCTTAGAGATCATAAAGATTTTTTGGATAGGATTTTGGGCCTAGTATTTATTATCCTTACAGTCCTTATAGTAACGTCTGTGCACTTGGCAGCCATTAGGCTGTCAGTGGGACCCATAAACCTTAAACCGATAGACAAGCTGATGTTTCAAACATGGCTTTGAAATCACGGGTAAAAACCTGACGAAAATATTATAAAAAATTTTTATAAAAATTTTGCTCTAATGACAAAAAAAATATATTTTTCAGGTTTTTCCAGCTACTGTGCATGCACACTTTCCATAATAAGTGGGTAAAGGCTAGATGACGCTTTCTTTACAGCTGTTTCTATGGTAACAGCGATAGTCAGACCTGATGGATGGATTCCTACTCTGCATACATGCACTATACAGTGAAAAAACATAAAAGCTTCTAAATCCCAATGTAGTGCACTAAAGTGAGCTACGTATGTAGACCCATGTAGTGACCTAAAGGAAGAAATTTATGACTTGCTCTTGTTGTATCACTCGGTAGCTAACACTGATGTTTACCTGTTCTGGCTTTCATGGATTATTTCCATTACTTTTAGGAATATCTTTGTCAGTTTTCAGAAATAATATAATTCCATATAGCTAATCCAAAATAAATTGTATCTCCTCTGTAATAACACTATAATCTCAAGTTGACATGTTAGTGGTGAAGTTTGGTTTCTGATTGTTGGCATGGAGAGATATAGAATAACATCTCTGGTATGAGGACCAATCATTACTTTCATGGAGACAACAATGTCCTGAATCTCTATAAACGTCAGTGTAAGAATCTGACAGGCCTGGTCATTTCCATTTTTCTCCTTTGCCAATATTGTCACTTTTTATTGAATGGTGGGGTTTGCACCCATCTCCCATGTAGAGATTTGCACTTTATTCCATTCTTTTTTAACCAGTGATCTCACTCTACTCCTTTGTCATTGTCTACTATTTGGAATGCTCTAAATCAGATAAACACATATGGGTGGAAATAAGGTCCTTGATTTCTAATAGCTACAGTTGCTCTTGGTGCTGATCGTACATCTTCTCCTACATCACACACTTCCTTTGGTAAATGAGACGGTTGGAGATAACATCACTATCGCAACATGGCTCTCTCTCTCTCTCTCTCTCTCTCTCTCTCTCTCTCTCTCTCTCTTTCTCTCACTCTCTCTTTCTCGCTCTCTCGCTCGTTACTACCAATCTAGTTTCTGTGCTCTGATCAAACACGTCATTCTTTCTTGTTGTTTTCTCTTCCTTGCTTTCTCATTCTCCTGTAAATTCTAACAGAGATTGCCATTTAGTTGCCTATTTCTCATCTTCCAACTTTTTTTGTGAACACAATCTGTATATGAGTGGGTTTGCGTGTTGTGATCATAATCCGTGTCTGTACTAAATCGTAGTTTTGTTGTTTGTTTGCTTTTTTAAAAAAAATGTCTATCCTCCTTTCTCTTTCATAATTCAGTAATTTCTATATGTTCAGAAACCTGACATTTTTACAGATTTTTACAGTTACAGAGCAGGTAAGAGAACTGGGATTCACATACTGTACACATACACTCACATACTGTGAGTTTCAGACTGCTCTGAGAATTTCTCATTTTAAATTATGAAAGCTGGATATTTGCTGTCCGGAGGCAGAAAAGGATGCAATGATGCCGGTGTTATAATATGTTTACATGATTCACAATCATGATTCACTACTGTTGTCAAGTATGTATTGTCGAGCACAATTGTGAAGCATTTTTATAAAAAAAATTGATGGGGAAGTATTTTTATGCCTATTTTGGAAAGTGACTAACAATATTGTCTCAGACAAGTGGATACAAAAGAGACACCAAAAGCAAAGAATAATGGAAAGCCTGACTGTTTGGGGAGATTTAATGATGCAGAATTCATTGCTTCCCCATCTTTCTCTCACTTCTTCTCTCCACACTTACTTCATTATTATTCTTGACCTTTTCTGTAGGTGTATGGGTGTAAGTCAATCAGTGTGACATAACATCAGTCACTGGCTTTCACATTGGGTTTGAAATTCTCATGCATAGAAGAGGATGTTAGATCATATGGACCAAGTTTTGTGGATCAACTGGGTTAAAGGAAAATGTCAAGAACCATGCAAGCAGACAAGCAAATGAATCTGAATTCACCATTTTATGCAGAATGTCATGTGAGACCACTAATTGGGCTCTCAAATAGGCTACTGAAAACAGCAGTCCAGTACAAAAACAGCACATCTCCAGTGGGCACAATTTTGGCATTATGACACAAGCAACATGAGTCCATGGAGTCACAATGTTGGGTATGAACAGTACAGGCTGGCTCTATATCCCCTTCATGGATTTTGTGGAAAATGTCAGTTTGAAGTCAATTACATCACGTCCATAAACAGAAGGAAGAAGAGCCAGTTACGATATTGTGTGTGTGGGTGCTAAAGATGGTGGAGTGTAGGTAGCTTGTTCTTACAACAGCTGCTTAGAATTTAAACTTGTCATCTATATGGCTGCTTTTAATCTGGATAGTTCTAAATGGCAATCATCGTTGACATCTGGGGAATCACCTCTTGTCAAAAACAAGAAGCCTTGAACTGTGGAGAGCCTGCAGTCAAAAAGGGAAAGCAACAGAACCCGTGCTAAAATGACAATAAATATCGCCATAGCTTTTGAGAGGCGGTGACAACTCCGATATCTGAAGGGATTGAAGACTGATGCAGAGATGGCTTTTTTCTGCTGAACATGTGAGACATTTCAGTGGCTCAGTAGGTAGCTAGCTAACTATGTTTTTTTTTGTTATGGTCAGGGGGGTAACTTGCACTTATTTTTTGCTAGCTATGAGAGAAAGCAACTTACCTCTACTCCAAGAAACCACATCCTCCACAAGTCTGCAAGTAACTTGCAATTTTATGTTTCAAACAGAGATGGTGATAGAGAGGCAAAAGTGTAGTACTGCAACTTTAAACATAAGATGGAATTTACACCAGGATGGCCAAATGGTTAAGGCATAAAACCCAGTGGACAAATGTACTCATGTGTTTAAACCCCAGTCCTGGAAAGAGCTGAGCTTTAAGGCAACATAGTGGGGCAGTAGGTAGCATTGTTGCCTCACAGCTCCAGGGTCCCAAGTTCAGTCCTGAACTCAGATCCTGTCTCTGTAGAGTTTCATATGTTCTCCCTGTGTCTGTGTGGGTTTCCTCCCACCTCCTGAAAACATGCCAGTAGGTGGATTGTCTACTCTGATTTGTCAGTTGTGTGAAGTCAGTTGTGTGCATGGTGCTTTGTGATGGACTGCCATACCATTTAGTTTGTATTCCCTCCACACACCCAGTGTTCCTGGAATAGGCTTGTGATTCATTGAATAACTGACCAGGTTACTGAAGATGAATAAATGAAAGATTTTAAAGTTGCTTGTTTTAAAGTAACTTGAAGCAAAAATTAAACATAGAAATTGAATTTAAATAAATTAAATTGTAAAGCTTTTGTAATGTGTTGTTGTGTCTCACCTTGGTTATTCTTGTATTATACACCAGTTAATTCTGGTCCATTAATTTGATTGATCAAGCAGCATTCCAAGAGTGCTTATATTTACTATAACCGCACTGGGACGTTTCACTGTGTGTATCACTCTTCTTGACTCCGCTGTGTTTGCCACATAAAATTCCACTTCCTAGTTTAAAACCATTACTACAGTAGTGTTAGTGACACCATCAGCAGACATGGCAAACATTTCAGGAATATAACTTTTGACTTAAAATATGAAAGCTCATCAGTGCTATAAAGTGAGTGTAGCTTCTTCGGGATCTATTTCCACTAGCGGAGCAAAAATAAACAGAACGTTTAGTCATATTGTGCCCGAAATGTCACTTATTCTACAGTATATCACTTTCTTGTTTATAGAACTGTTGTATAAAAGCAATATCCCACTCAGCATTATGTGGTTATACTGAATATCAGCACGGCTGTGGTTCAGCATTAGGCATGAGCCTGAGCCTGCCGATATTCAGAATAACTGCACTCTTGCTTATGCAGCATTGCTTAATTATACAAAATTGTTCTTGCTCTTGCTCCTGTTTGTGTGTTCATGGATGATCCTGTTTGGCACTTGGCTTATTTGTATAAATACCTGCACTTGCAAATACATTCCAGTCCCTGACAGCAGTAAGTCATATTACTTCATATTCATTAGTTCATTTTTTATTTTTTCTGACTCAGGTGGGAAAGTCATGTTAAATGCACTGTGTATCTACTAGCAAAATAATGTTTTGTATTGTACTCCTGGCTAATTTTGGAGATACATTATACATCAGACATATTGGCTTTGACACTGGTGAATAATGGCAAAATAAGATAATAATTCTCTTTCCATTTGTCTTTAAAACTCCCATTTTTCATTATGCCCCTGTCTTGTGCATGGTTTAGAAAAAGACATTTTGTCAGAAAGTTTTCAGTGTAGCCTTTGCTGACTGTAGCTTAATAGAACCCATAATGAATCGATTACAGGGATAATGATGTCCCTATCGCACCTGTAGTGAATAACACCGGTCACCACTTTGGCCCTCAAATGATGTGCTAAAAATAAACTTAATTACCAACTCCTGATGTAAATTTAGTGGAAGAGAATCTGAAACAGACAGAATAACACCCTTAAAGACTGTATTAGATATCATTAGTGTTCTTCTCTGGGGCTGTTATAAAAATAATTGTTAAATTGATTTGAGGCTAGTTAACATCAGGGGCTGTTAAACCTCACACTTGGTTAACATGTAATAGCAGAGTTAGAAAAACTTTATGGAAAACACTTTATGGTCATAAGTACAGGTTCAGTAGAAACCCAACAGTAGCAGCTTGGCCTCTGATCAGTAGCCCAGAGGCTTCACCAATGAACCACTGTTGTTTCCCCTGATGATAATTAAGTTAAGAACTATGAATGATCAATTATGATGTTTATTGTTGTTTATTGTGATTTTTGTGAATCTGTGTCCTGGTAAACCAGGGCTGATTCATTTAGAAATTCAGAAGTCTTTGGAAGCCCGGGGAGAGATAGAAGTGCACACTGGGGTCAGAGGTTTGCTCGGTCTGAAGGCTGGAGATGATTCCTTGTCTGTCACATGTCCCACTTTCTCAGAAAAGTGGAATGAGTCAGGGTGCGATTATAGAAAGTAAGGCTTAGAGCAATAGCAGCAGGAAAAGTAAAAGCTTGGGGGCCCTCACTGTTGGAGAGCCAACAACAAAGGAAGCGGGGATTTGTTGATGGTTGATATTTTCAGCAAAGAAGTCCCTAAGTCTGACCACAGGATGCATCTCCTGACAGTCAAACAGCACAATCAACAATGGAGAGAGAGAGAGAGAGAGAGAGAGAGAGAGAGAGAGAGAAAGGGAGAGAGATGATGATGCAACATTTTTATGGATATTAACAACTTGTGGGTGTGTAAATAAATCTGTAACTGAGAGACTGAAAATGTGATACGTTTGTGCCATCTCTCCTTCTGTCCGATCCAAAAAAGGGTCAGATCACAGCTGCTCTGAGAGCTTTCACAAACCCACAGGACTGAGAACCTTCTGTTAGCTTGTGTGTGAGTGTGTGTGTGGGTGAATGTTTGGCCATACTTTTACACTTCTTCCTTCAGGGTAAAAACAGGACATTTTAATTTCTGTCAAATTAAAGCAGAATCAAATTAAAGCAGAATTTAATTAAACCAATACAAAAACAGGACATTTTAATTTCTGTCATGTTTTACTCAATAGTCATAGTTTTTCTGACATATTATCATCAGAAGAGATGATATTGTGATGGATAAACACTTGACATTTTTCCTTAACCAGAATGCCATTAACTTTTCTTTTCAAAGAATGAAACACTCAAAGCACTGCTGACATCAAGTCCTTTTTTTTTAAAAAAAAAAAATGTATTTATCACTCAATCAATCAGATTGCAGTGTGCAGGGCAAGGTGGATGGTAGGGTGTCTCTGGGAATGTAAGGTTCAGTAATCTGAAGTATTTCTTAATAGATTTTTACTTAACAACTTCTGCTGTAATCATAAAGACACTCATGTACTCATTCCAGGACTCTTACTAACAGTATACAGGATGGGTTCCCCATTTCAGTCCGGTTCCTCTCAAGGTTTCTTCCTCATGTCTTCTCAGGAGGTTTTTCCTTTCCATTGTCGCCTCTAGCTTACCTTTCAGGGCTCTAAATCTTCATCAAGATTTATGTAAAGCTCCTTTGTGACAATGGAGCATGTATACAAATACAATAAAATTTTATTTAATTAAATTTATTTATATAAAATAATATTTTATATTTTTTGGCTTGATGATTATGCCATGTCATGCCATATGTATTACAGGGTTGTGTTATAATTTATATTCCTTCTTTTTCTTTGCATCATTGGTTTTCCCTTCTGTTGGTGTTATTTGTGTTTCTTTTTAAATCTGTTTCATCTGTTTTCAACACACATGTACTAGACCTTCAATGTTCTGCATGGTTTGGCTCAGGTGTGTTGGCATCTGGGAGAGAGCGATAATGTGAACCGTCTGCTCCCCAGTTCTCTGCTATCACTCCTTTCTTCATTCAGTCTCTTATCTACATTTCTTTCTTCTCCATTCCTCAACAAACTTCTCCCACTTTCACCAACACTTTAAAGTTTGGTGGAGAGAATAGACACTGGAGACAAAAAGACTTCTGTTTCTGAGGCCTTCATTTCATGTCTGTTTGTGCGGTAAGACTGTCAGCATTGTTAACTTTTTTGAAAAGGCTGTGCTTGCTGAATCAAGCAAGCAAAGCTAAATGGGACATGCACTGTGTCTGTTATGTGACTGTGGCAGTGCAGAGATATATTGCTCAAAGCAAAATCTTAGGATTGACAGTCAGATGAAAAAAAACTAGGTGCCAAAAAAGCCATTCTGCTAGCTAGAGTCTGGGTCTGGGAGGGACAGTCTGTACTGCATTTTGGTACTTATTGTTACGGATTCACTCTTCATGTTACAGTTTCCATGGTGACAAGCATGCCTATGGTTTGTTCTAGTCCTGTCTTTATCTTGTCCTGTTGAAGGGTTTTTTTTTCTTTCTTTCTTTCTTTTTTTATTTTTTTTGCCTGTTAGGTGTTACTCTTGCTAAATAGTTTATGTACTTACAGTGGTGCTTGAGAGTTTGTGAAACCTTTAGAATTTTCTATATTGCTGCATAAATATGACGTAAAACATCAACAGATTTATATGTAGATAAAGAGAACCCAATTAAACAAATGAGACAAAAAATTATATTTGGTCATTTATTTATTGAGAAAAATTATACAATATTACATATCTGTGACATTTCCACAAACGTGTTATGAGGTTTAAACTTTGATAAATCCCTGTTTTTTAAATAAAACAGGAGACTCACTCACACCAGATTGGCATCTCAATGATTGAAGACTAATTTTACCTTCAAATTAACTGCTGTTCCTAGAGGCCACTCACAGATATGTAATATGTAATATTGGATCATTTTTCTCAATAAATAAATGGCCTAGTACATTATTTGTGTCTCATTTGTTTAATTGGGTTCTCTTTATCTACTTTTTATGAAAATCTTATGATGTTTTAGGTCATATTTATGGAGATATATAGAAAATTTAAGCTTTCAAGCACCACTGTATACCTTGGTGTTTCTATGTATTCTTGCAAAGTCTTATCAGGCAATTGGTACCTTATGTCAGAGCCTTACAGCCTGTTGCATGCATGTTTGCTTTATAGTGGCAGTCCATTCTGAGCCCAGTATATTTTTCTAACCCTCTTTTCTTTCTTCCTTTCTCTTTGCAGGCAAAGTGCTAAACACAGACTTGAGGCATTACCTCAGCTTGCAGTTCCAGAAGGGTTCACTGGACCACAAATTGCAGCAAGTCATCCGGGACAACCTTTACCTGCGTACTATACCATGTAAAACACATACACACACACACACACACACACACACACACACACACACACACATTTCCATCTGCCAGTCTGTTTGTTATCTCCAAAGTCTCCTCTCATTTGGTTGTCAAAGTGGAGGCGGCTGCCTCAGCTCACTTCAGCATGTCTGGATGTTTGGCTGTGAAGGGAGAAGCTAGTGATTCTCCTCAGGCTGAAACACTGATTCTCAGCTGGGTTACTGTATTATTCAACTATCTCGTCCTTCATGTGAGCATATGTGAATAAGAAGGTTGCAGACTTTCTGGCCTTGAAAACTCTTGGATGAAGTGTTCTAAGTAGTATAGCTTTTACAAAGGTGTTTATGTTTGGGATCTTATTGTGTGCTGAATTTGGTAGTGAAATCATAAGCTTTTTCCTCTTCATGACCTTTGCATGTTTTTCTTTAGGTGACAAGGCAAAAGCTACATATGAGGCAATTATGGGGAGGGGGGGAATGAAACTGATTTTGTTCGAGTTAATGTTTGTATTCCTGATACCAAGCAGAACAACAATATAGAAATGTTGTTAATTTCTCACATTTAAGATTATCCATTCCCTTTTTGTCCAAAGACATAACATTTGCTCTGTGCAATGTATAAAATATAGCTGTGGCACAATGTTTAATTGAGATGTTATTTCAGAACACTGTGGAGTGATTGATGCTGAAAACTGAATTAACACCAGATTGCCCCATCAGAATAAAGCACAGTCACTCTTTGATCTGAGTCCAAAATGAGACACTTAATTAAAACTTTATTGTGTGGTGACATTTAAACAGAACATAGGTTACTCCATTGCTGTACATAGGTTACTCCATACACAGCCTAGTTACAGTACGACATGACAGCTTTCTCCCTGTCTTTTTTTTAATTTTTTTTTTTTATCTCTCCCCACATCTCTTTCTCTCCCCCTTCCTGTTCAGCTGAGATGATGTGAGACGGCAAGAAAGATAGGGAAATTTTATAAATAAGGACATACATAGGAAGAAAAGGCTTAAAAAGAGGAAGAGGAAGACAGCACCTCTGGTGGAGTCAGGTAGAAGCATCAGGGTGCACATGATAGACACTTTTAAAAGCCTCTCTGATGGAGAGAGAAAAGGAACACCCTTAGGTGGTACTCAGCATTCCCACTCCTCTCCCCTCTTCTTTCTTTCTCTCTTCTCTGTTTTCCTCTCATTTGTAGAAAATGTCACTTTAAATATACCCATGCAGAAATAATAAACCCGCCCGGCTAACCTTCTGATCTTGTACTAAATCCATTCATGAGATCCACAAAATATCCTATTTGACTGACTGCTTCACTGTGATGTTTCACGGATGGTGTCATTTAGTTGGGTTTTTATATCATTTACAATACACCTTGTTGAAGTCACTGGCATTTCAATATTGAAAATTCAAACGTAAATGTACCTCAAATGAGAGCAAAGCCCGGTGGCATTTTGTAGCACCCACACAAACAAAGCTGAGAAATGTCAGCTCGTATTTTTGGCCTTGTATTTGAAAGAAATGCCACTTTCCGATGCTTCTTGTGTGCCGCCAAACAATCGACTCTCCTCCAAAAAAGGTCCTAGTGGACATGGCAGATACATACACACATACACACATTCTCTCCAATATATTCACACCCACATCCACACTAACAGCCATGTTCTCTTGCTCAACATATTTGATATATGGGTCCGTGTTGTATTTATTATCTTTTGTTCTAGAATCTTGAAAAAGACTTGGAGTCTTTCAAAAAGTTATACTGAGCTTTGAACGGATTTTAGAGACTAGGAAAGTTGTGGCCTATTGCTGGGAGCCAAATTCAGTGCCACAGTTAAATGTGGATGGGAGTCTACAAGAACAAAATTCTAATTTGGTGAGAAGATCTTAGTCAGTCTCTCAATATCAACTCAATGGTGGGTGTTAGTTTACAGTGATAGTTAGTTAGTGATAGTTTACAGTTAGTGCTATTCGCCAAGTACATTCAGTTGTCTTCAGATCTTCAGTTGAGATTGGTGTCATGCAATAATGGGACCTATGCATGCTTGTGTACCTTAGGTTTACATACACAAGGAGGTGCAGCACAAAACGCCTTTTGATGTGGCTGCAAAGTGTGCTCCCAATGCCTCATTATTCTAGTGTTCAATTTATTAAGGCTGTAACATGTTACTTAAGCTGCATTAGGGAGTGTGCTGTGCTCTGTGTGGTGCAAATTAAGGTTTAAAAGCTGCTGTCAAATGGTGGAAAGGGTCAACCACACAGGCCCTTAAATGAGACCTAGATGTAGTTCTTCTGAATATTTATTTCACTAAGGTCCTAAAATGGCAATGCATTATTACATTACTTCATAAATAAAGAATATTTGTTCGACAAAAACAACCCTTGCTAAACCGAGGCACAGCTGGTGGGATTTTAGGTTTTTATTTTCAGTTCCAAGTGCTTATTTGTGGGTGGGTAACATAACACACCCAGCGCAGCTGATCGTATATGTGTCAAATAACATTGTTTTGCACAGTAATTGCACTATAGTTATGTTCATAAAAGGTCAACGAAGTCATTACGCTTCCATATTTAATCACCCCAAACATCAAAGCAACGTGTCCGTTAGTCTGTTTAATCACATTTTATACCAGCAGCTATGGTTAGAAACAGGATTAACCAATCGGGATCATGCACTTTTGCTATTTGTGTTTGAAATCTGCTAGATACACTCTGAGTATAGAGATATTGGGATAACAACAGTTGAAGTAGCTACTGGAGGTATACTGCAGGAGGAGTAAAAGATTGTATAGTACATCAATCAGAACAAGTAATTGGTTACATTTCCCATTTCCCATGCTGCTCTTTTTTTGTGCTGACTTTTTGCACAGTCTTTGCTCAAATGCATTCCAGTGTGTTGGGATATATGACCATGCTTGACTAACACATAAAAGAGAGTCAATATGTTCCTTAGCATTGGTGGAATAACCTTTTGTTCTTCTCACTTTAGCTAATTAGGCACATTTCAAAGCCTTCTTTGTATTCTCTTTCTCTTTTATTCAGTCTCACAGCATTCAACCAAGATTTTAGAGTCATCAAGCACAAGCTGTCTTTCAGTCTTCTGAAAAATAACTCTAATAAGTAGACTCTGCTTGTATTCTTGTATTCTTGTATTTTATAAAGTTGTTGATTCAAACTACTTGTACATATAATCTGAAGTTATAATTCAATCTCATTGGTGCTTTATTTAGCTGCTATTTTTAAAATACAAACAGATTGGGACTGACACGTGACTGGGAGTGATTCATTTAATCACTTGAATTGGACTTAAATTGAACTGAAAAGTGAATTGATACAGGGAAAAGGCATTCATTTCATATTATTTTCTCCAAATTAAAGGTACAACCCGTCTGCCCAGAGAGGGGGAGGTTCCTGGAGTGGACTACAACTTCATCAGTGTAAGTGACTTCAGGATCTTGGAGGAGAGTGGTTTACTCCTGGAGAGTGGAATTTATGATGGTAAGTATAACAAACCAGACTCGGTAGAGGAGTGAGGCTCCATGTGCAGTGTTTATTGAAAGGCAATACAAAATCCATATTGTTAGCCAGGCAATGGTCATAATAATGACAATAATCATTAAACAATATGACAATCCAAAGATATGTCGAGGAAACATTAGCAGGATGGTCAAATCATAGGAAAGGCAAACCGGGAAATCACAGCTCAGGAAATGAACAGTTGATTAGAACACTGGAGATACTGACCTCTATAAACAGGGAGGGGTACTGTCCTGCGCTGTTGTGGGCAGCAGTGCATGCAGACTAGGGCACTGGTTTTAGGGTGATGGAGATATATTACTTTGATTTTATTATACTGTCAATTTATATAAATGATAAAAATTATTGAATTTTATTGCATTTTATAATTAATACAATAAATTATAAAAATGTATTTTATAACATACAGCACCATGTTACATGGTGCTGTATTCTCTATATATCTTATAGCAATCTTAATTGCAAGTTCTGATATGTAGCATTTAGTTACAGCTAACCTAAGGGATAGATATAATGATAGAGGGATAGATTTAAGGATAGAAGGTGGTCATTTTCACTGCAAGTGTGAGATTACATTGTGTTAATGCGCTTTGCAAAGCTTTCTACCGAACTGCTATAAAGCGCACATAAAAACAGGGATCAGGGAAGTGAGCCACTGTAATAATATCAAACCTCACTGGATCAGCTTCACATATACCATAGGGAGGGCTTAGTCACAGTAAAATATGCCCTGCTTAGAGAAATGTCACACATTAGATCATTACTGACCAGCATGAAAAAAAGGCAATGGCACTAAATTAATCCTTTCCACTTGAGTGCGGCACTTGTCTGGAGTCTTCACTTCTTTGCTCTATCTGGGTTGATATGGGTGGATCTGTGATGTTTTTTTTAGACATCTGCTTAGACAAGAAGCAAGGCATTACAAACTCCAGAGTGGCTTTAGATCTATATAAATCTGTACTGTGAAAAGACAGAATGAGAAACAATGTGTGTCTGAGTGTGCTAGGCTACTGGAGTTAATGCATCCCCATGTTGCTTCTGTGATTATAGCTGTTCCAGGGAAAGCCTGCTGGGACGCCCTGGCAGATCACACAGACATGTCCATATGCATCCTTCCTTAGAGAGTAGATGCTGTGCTCCCAGACACACACAAACACATGCACACGTAAACACAAATACCAAAAGTAAAAAATATGCACACAGAAATATAACCATGCTAAGCAGACATTTTGTAGATTTATATGCACAACAATAATATTAGCTACTGTTTCACTGTTTTGGCCTTGCTTTCATGTGAATAGTGTAAGGTTTTTGAGCCTTTTCCTTAGCTTTCTTTTCAAGGGACGTGGAGCATGTTCCAAATGTACCCGATAATGGATTTTCAAAGGAGAGTTAACATTAACACTATTTTTAATCTTAATAAGGTCAGAAAATTAACATATTATGTTTTAGCACTCCATGACACTCTTCTGTCAACAGTCTGTATTGATATATTTCTCTCTAAAACAATAGTAAGTGATCTTGGTTAAGGTTGCCAAATATGAATACGGAGAAATACGTTGTAGGCTGACTGGCATCCCCAAATTGTCCATAGTGTTTGAGTGCATGTGTGAGAGTGTGTGCAATTGTTTCCTGGAATGGGTTAGCACCTCTTCCAGGGTGTCCCCTGCCTTGTGCCCTGAGTCTCCTGGGATAGGGTCCAGGCTTCCTGTGACACTGTGTAGGATAAGCGGTACAGAAAATGGATGGTGTGATGGAAAATTGGATGGTCCTATGAACACTGGAAACCTCAAGGGTTCGCTGTCACTCAGAAACAGCGCTGACCCTCTGGGTGCTCAACGAGAAGGTTTTAGGAAATGAAGGCCATATGACACGTGATCCAGTCATTTCATGACATGTTGAAGTTGTCAGTATGCATGTTCATACTCACAAGAAGCTATTCCAGTGATTCTTGCAAAAGTGTTCAATCCTTTTATAGGCCATCAGATTCCACTAGATTACCAATGACACTTACACAGATTGTTCGAGTCAGTATTTTTTTTTATTGCAAACCAGTATGCTCTTTTCAAAGTCAAAATTCACTATTTGTCAGCAGATCTTTAAAAAAAATGTAATTAAAAACTGACAAATGATGCTTGCATAAATATTCAAACCCCCCAGACTTGTACTTGGTAGAACCACCTTTGCTGCATTAACTCATTAATTTGCTGCAATTAAGTCAATTGGAGTAAGTTCCTACCATCGTTGCACACTGTCTGTGAGTGATTTTTGCCCATTCACAATGTCAGATTTGCTCCAGGTGTTTCAGGTGGGTTGGATCTTGTTTATTGACTGCAGTTTTTTTTAAAAATGCCACAGATTTCCAGTAGGATTCAGATCAGGACAGCCCAAGTTCTGAGGATGAAAAACATACCCAAAGTATGATGCTGCCACCACAATATTTCACTTTGACATTAATTGAATGTAAAGCAGCAGAGACGGCTGCATTTGCAAGTAAATGCTTTATTTGAGAAAGACATGCAAACAAATCCAAAACTTGAAACAAATGGGGCTTCCCACACCAGTCCCTGTCTTGTTTCTGAGTTTTGAGGGCTACCCCTGTATAGATCTTACCCTAGTTTTTGGGTAGTGATGCCGCTTCCACTTCCTCATTATCAATCCAAAAGTACTTACTGGGATGTCCAACCAATTTTTCACACTATTCCGAGGTTCCTGAGTCCAAACTGTAATACTGAATGAATGTGTGCATCGTAGATCATCCCACCGCAGCACACACATTCTGTAAGGGTACCACTTTGGATAAAGTCTTCGAGGAGGCAACCCCCCCTAGTGGATTGAGCCCTTATGCCCAGAGGCTTAGCAAGACCGTGCACCTCATAAGCAATAGAGATTGCTTCCACTATCCATTTAGAGATGTGCTGCTTTGACACAGCATCACCTCTACTGTCACTGCCAAAGCAGACCAGCAACTGCTCCGATTATGCCACTGGCCGGAGCAGTGGACGTAAGTACGAAGAGCCCTTACTGCACACAGTAGGTGCAATTTCTCTTGTTCCGGTGTAGGGAACAGAGGAGGGCAGAAAGCCTGCAACACTACTGGCTGGGCAGCAGACATAGGCACTTTAGGAATATAATACAGCCTGGAATATAGGAAGGCCTTGGTTAATCTAGGGGCAAAGTCAAGGCTGGAATGGGCAACAGAGAGAGCTTGTAAATCTCCCACTTGCTTGAGAGATGTCAGGGCCAGCAGAAGAGCTACCTTTAGGGTCAGAAGCTTCTCTGAGGCTGATTCTAAGGGCTCAAATGGGGTGCCTGACAGACCTTCCAGGACCACAGAAAGGTCCCAGGAAGGTATGCGCGGCCATCTGCAGATGGGCCTCAGCTGGCTGACACCATGCATAAACTTTGATGTTAGAGGATGCTGCCTCACAGAGGCTCCATCAATACAGGTGTGGCTGGTCAAAATGGCGGCCACATAGACCATGACTGTAAAAGGGGCCATCCCTGCTGAGAAACGTCCCTGTAAGAACTCCAGGACTGTAGCTATTGCACAGTTTACTGGGTCTAACTGACATTCCTCACGCCACGAGACAAAAAGTTGCCACGTGAACGCATACAATTTTCTCATGGATGGTGCGCTAGCGTTCAACATGGTGTATACAACCTGGATTGAGAGGCTGGAATCTATGAGTTGGTGCCCCTCAGGGACCAGACCCACAGTTTCTGTAGTTCCAGCCGAGGGTGATAAATCAACCCTCTGGCTTGAGACAATAGATCCCTGTGAATGGGAATTTCCCAGGGAGTGCCAACCAGCAGGGATATCTCCAAGAACCATTATCTCCAAGAACCAGATTCGAGCTGGTCAATAAGGAGCAGCAGATGTAGACGGTCTTGGCAAAATCTTGCTAGAACTTGTGGGAATAGAGGGATCAGGGGAAAGGTGTACAGATGTGACCTCGGCCACATGTGTACCATGGCGTCCAGCCCTAATGGTGCGGGAGGAGTGAGGGCGAATCACAGAGGGCAATTTGTTGTCTCCTCGGAGGTGAACATCTCCACTTCCACTTGGCCAAACCTCCACCATATGGAGTCCACCACTTGTGGATGGAGCCTCCAATCCCCTGGCTCGACAGGATGTCTGGTACGGGCAACCAGAATGTACATTTCTGTTGCCTGGAATGTACATTGCACTCATTGACAATTGACAAATCTTTCCCTCCACCCAGAGAAGAATTCATTGCACCTGCCTGAAAAGGTGGAATGACCATAACCCTCCCTGGTGGTTACCATATGAGACCACCGCTGTACTTTCTGTCACAACTAACACATGGTGACCTCTCACCTGAGGAAGAAAGAATTTCAGTGCTAGAAATACGGCCCACATTTCTATGCGATTTATATGCCACTCTAGTTGAGGGCCACTCCAGAGACCGTGAGCTGGATGGCCGTCTAAGACCACACCCCAGTCTGTGAGGGGGGCATCTGTCATTTTCTTCTTGGGATAAGGAGACGTCCCGAGAGTGTGACCCGAGGCTAGAAACTGGGGACACCTCCAAATTCATAGTGCACGTAGGCATCGCTGTGTAATACTGATTACTCTAAGAAGTTTCGTCTTCGGATGTGCAATAGGCCCAACAGTATGACGGTGGCTGCTGTTGCTGCCGCCATAAGCCCCAACAGTCTCTCATAGAGACTGGAGGGGATGCCCAGACCCAACTTTATCTTGCTCAATGTTGATAGGATTGACCTTATGCATGTTGGTCATAGATACGCCCTCATCGCAGTCAAATCCCATATAACCCCTAGAAAAGTCATCCTCTGAACTGAAGAAAGCATACTTTTCATGAGGTTCAACCTGAGCTCAAAGCTCCTTATGTGGGCGAGAACAACATGTTCAATCACCAACTCCCTGGATCTAGAATTAACCAGTCATCCAGGTAGTTTAGTACACGTATACCCTGGAGTCGCAAAGGGAACCAGAGCGACATCCATGCACTTTCGTAAAGGTGCGAGTGGATAAAGCTAGACCAAAGGGAAGAACCCGATATTGGTATGCATTATCTCGAAACCCGAACCTCAGGAATCTCCTGTGACTGGGCAATATTTCTATGTGGAAATACGCATCTTTTAGATCTATTGTCACAAACCAGTCCTTACATTGAAACTGTGTAATGATAAGTTTGAGCGTCAACATCTTGAACCTGTATGTCCAAAGAGTATTGTTTAGATGGCACAAATCTAAAATTGGCCACATTCTCCTGTATGGCTATATCTTTTGGCTACATCTTTTTTGTGGACCTGGAAATAACGGCTATAAAAACCTCCTTCCCTCACATGTTTTATGGGCTCTTTGTCCAAGAGAGATCTTACTCCCTGCGCTAACATCGGGCTTTGCTCTGTGCTCACTACTGTGGTGAGCACACCTCTGAACCAGTGGGTTGAGCTGTGAACTGGACCCAGTAACCCTTTTCTATGCTAGACAGAAGTCATGGAGACACATTTGGCAGTAGTTTCCACACTTCCAGATGGTCATTTAGTGATGTTAACTTTTCCACATTTTGTTGGAGGGAAAGCATCAGATTTTCTTTGACCTGTGATAGCTCGCTGACCAGAGAAAACTGAAAACTTGGGATGACATTGACTACGGGAGGCCCTACAGTAATACTGGGGGTTAACTGCCCTAACAACCTCTCGTCCCCTGATACCTCACTCCGCAGCCCATCAGGATCGCTTCTTCTTTGCCTGCTTGGCACTGATACTAGTTCTTAAATCAGTCCTAATAACAGGCTGCGACTGTGGGTGCCTGGTCCCCCTAGCTTTCCGTGGGGGGTGGCAGGCAATCGCACTTGCCTTCTGTGCCTCCCTCATATCAGTACTGGCCTGGGAACCGGAAGGTTCAACTTGGGCGTCCAGAAGGGAAACCTTATCCTTATCCCCCATGCCTGAGAGGTTGAGCCATATGCTCTCAGCCATA
>JANDJT010000012.1:18937657-18950090 GCA_024331685.1 Stegophilus panzeri
ATATGTTGTTACACAAATAGCTCTTATCTACAAGTTGATAAGAAAGGGAACAAATGCCAGTGGTATTTATGTCATACACATATACAAGTCTTTTAGTCTCTTGACTTTGTGACTTTGTTGGAGGTAGAAAATGCATTAATATTTTTTATATTACTTTATATTCAAATTGTCACATTCTAATTCTCTATTAAATTATATAGACTCTTTTCTTCAGCCAGCAGTTCTCTAATAATGCCATTTGTTAATTTAGATCAACATCTTATCATTATTTGTAAACATGGAAATTACCTTCTCCTTTAGTTACAATTTCAGTAACATTAAGAAAATGCTGAGGTGTCGTTTCCCTCATAGTCCCATTATTCAGGTCACTGTAGCTCAGCTTTGACAAATGATACCCCAAATGTACTTTGATGCTGAGTTGTGGTCATACCTTCATGACAGTCATATACTGAGAAGTTGTTTGTTTGGTTATCAATCACCATTTGTAGATAAATGTAGCACATACTGTATTAGGAAACCTAACCTACACCTAGCCGTAAATGTCCTGTATTTGACTTTCTCTCTGGTTTAATAAAAAATAAATGGTGCCCTCAGAGCTGTTATGGTCCCAATGCATATTCAGAAAGAGGTGAACTGATTTACTGACAGTAATTACATAGTGTTTAAAAAAAAAGCTTATTCTCATGTGTGTTCCATTTCTATTCTATAATTATGCTCCTTGTATGGTTCAAAGTGAAAGTCTTAATGTAAGTGATGATGATTTAAAAAAAAAAAAAAAAAAAAAAAGAATACTTTACCTTAACCTAATGTTTATCTGCATTAATCAGAATCAAGAGGTTATTATTATTATTATTATTATTATTATTATTATTATTATTATTATTATTATTATTATTATGAAGACAGTAAACAAATAGAAACAATACATCCTATGGTTTAAATCAATCTGGGTTTAATTTATGAAGATTAAGCAGTTGATTTGGACAGATTTATTTCCCCTTTGGCATAGATACAATCATACTGAGTGATTCTAGTGTCATGTTGAGAGAGAGAGAGTGACTAATGAAACACACAAAATAACAATATACACTCAATCACACGCGCACACACATGCACACGCACACACACACGCACACGCACACACACACACACACACACACACACACACACACACACCCCACTGTATTAGTAAACCATTTAAGCACATTATACAACACTGATTAGATGCTCCATTATAGGTGCTGAATATGAATGAACTGTTTTTACAATCGAATAAAACATGGAGGATGGGGTTCATTACTGAATCCATTGGAGAGTGTAATTGCTATCAGTGTGCCACCAAAATGAGAACGTTTGATGTGTCAATCTACACAATATATTGTCCTTTCCAAAACCATTGTCTGAAATGAGAGAGCTAGAACCAGGTGGAGACAAAGAAGCATTCCCTCAGGTCCTTTATTTATTTTACTTCATCATAGCCTGAAAACACTGCTTTCTGATCTGAATGAATATTAATTTGTAACTAAGCTGCTCTTTATTCAGTCTCTCTGGCATCTACTTTAGCTATTCACTCCTCTGTTGACTTCCATGACCGTGTCTTTGACCAACAATGCTGTGCATTTACAGATTTTGTGACTGCTTTAGATTCTGTAATATGAAGGTGAGATAGGGGAATCCAGAGCACGTCTCAGTGGATTTAATTTAAACTTAGCATTACCTACAGTCTTGGTCTTATGAGTATGTGAGACAGAGGCCTCCATCAGTACCTTTTTAGTTGATGAAAGGTGACTCAGTATCTCCAGTGTTACTGGAACAGCATGTTTTTTTGAGCAGCCATGCTTTTAGAAAGCAACTACCATCAAAGCCAACACACTTTCAGCTGTGCATTAGTAAAAATCTAAAGCAAAGCTAAGCAACTAAGTCGGACTTTTAATTTGTTCTTAATTTATGGTATTAATCTTAGTTTCACTGTGATTGAAATTGGAAACTCAATATAATAATGTCAGAAATGATGGCTAAAACTGATTGTGTTGTGCTTTTCAAAGGAAACTACTACGGCACACCCAAACCCCCGGCAGAGCCCAACTTGGTTCAGCCTGATCTGGTCGATCAGGTGTTATTTGAGGAAGAATTTGGCACAGAAGTCCAACGCAAGCGCACCACCTCCGTCAGCAAGATGGACCGCAATGACAGCATTGTCCCTGAGGAGGAGGACGATGAGGAGCGGCCAGCGCTGCCAAACGGCCTTCCAGGTGTGTGTGTATGTATCTGTATATCTAGTTGTCAACCACAGTCTCAACCATGCAACTGTTTTGACCTGAACTATTATGTTGTTGAGGTATAATTACAAACAGATGCTAAATGTATCTATTTTAATTTACACCTTGATGACCTTGATCCTAATTAATGGACTACCCCAACAATAGAAAATCAATAGCTTTTTATATTCAGTGTAGTCAGCATTTAAGTTATATGTTTTTAGCTGTTTATGTTTAAAGTTAAATGCTTTTAGCGCAGAAATGACCTCCCATATAAATGTATGGCAGGGCATATTTCAGATCATGTTCAATGGCTATGCACAATCACAAGAATAAAAACATTAATTCATATTTAGACCATTTTATCATGGTCAGGGTGATGCGCATGGTGGAACCGGAGCCCCTCCCCAGTGCAGCGGGCACGAGGCAGGAATACACATTACGGGATGTCAGTCTATCACAGAGCACCATGGACACACTCATTCACAGCTAGGGGCAATATTAAGTAGCCAGTACATCTACTGACATGTTTTTATGAAGTGGAAGTAAACCTGCAAAATCCACACAGACACAGGGGAGAAACTCTGCACTCAGACAGTAAGCCAAGCTGAAGTTTCAAGTTTTATTGTCATGTGCACAAGTACAGTGTATAATAGACAATTGTGTCACAACAGACACAACATAAATTATCTATATAATGTCTAAATTGTCTTAATTCTTAATCCATATATGTGAGTGGTGAGAAAACACAATAATAAGATAATAGGATGAAAGGATCAAAGTTCCTTTGCCAGTTATTAAAATCATCTTAATGTACATACCCAAAAATATATTAATAATTGTTATGTATTAAAATTGCTCAACAGCTATTGTATTTTTTGTTGATGTAGCCTAGGGTTGTTTAAGCCCTTGGTTCCAGCATAGATTTCAGTTTGTTTTCACATGTGAACTAACATGCTTGATGATGAGGTGAACATTTTCCCCATATGAAGTTATTCCACATTTATATGAACCAGAATTAACTGCTGAGTGCCCAAGACAAGATTTGGACACTTCCAGGGAAGAAGTCCTCCAATTTGTTTTCCAAAAAATGAAAATGTTCAGGGTGCTCTGTTTGATGGAACAAGAGCAAAATGGTCACTGCAGAAAAGCATATCCACTGTCCCTAATGTTCAATGTGTGTTTATGGCTCATTAAAAGCTAAAAGTAAAAACTAGCCACAAGACCAACCTTCAAGAGGGCATGTCTATGTTCAGGACAGTTCAGGACATAATTTTTTCAGATTTATTTGGAACTCTGGCAAGCACAATGTTTTATAATTTTGGCTTTCTTGTCAGCTGCACATGCTGTAGTCTGTGTTCCAACTGCAGGAGAAAGAGTTGACATACATAAATTCATAACAGCGCATATTTAATTCTACATGCATTTATAAATCACAGAAAACATGTACCAGTGTTCTGTTATTTTTTTATTTGGTGCTAATAAAAAGTGGAACTAGTATCCCAACTGTTGTTGTAATATCATGTTTTGGTACATTAAGCAGTTTATAAAAAATGAATTTTGCAGTCTTTGATATATATATATATATATATATATATATACACTGTGGATGTCTTTGGATATTAAATCCACTGAGGTGATATTCTGTTCACCACAGTTGTAAAAAGTGGTTATTTGACTTACTGTAGCCTTCCTGTCAGCTTGAACCAGTCTGGCCAGTCGCGTCTCCTCAGCAACAAAGCATTTCTGACTGCAAATCTGCTGCTTACTGAATGTTCTTCATTGTTGTTTTTGCAGAATTTTGTGTAAACTTCAGAGACTGAAATACTGAAATCAGAATCACTGAGATCACATTTTGTTCTCTATTCTGGTGGTTGATGTGAATAATAGCTGAAGCTCTTGACCTGATTTTATGCATTGCACTGCTGCCACATGATTGGATGATTGGATATTTGCATGAATGAGCAAGGGTACCAGTGAGTGTATTCGTCTTATTCATTTTTGTACAGTTAGAGAAAGGGATTTCGCAAGGCTTCTTTGGATGTCTAAGGTTTTACTTAAAACCCTAGGTTATTTTCCCACAGGACAAACCAAAGAATCCTTTAGTATGGTAGATGAAACTTTTTTTTCCTCAGCAGAATCATGTGTTAGTAATAAATCCAGTGTCTCTGTATCTGGCAAAATACTCAATTCATTGATATACTGGAGGTGATGTGGACACTGAGAGCTTCTTGCTAAGCCTGGTGCAGCTTTACATAAAATCCTTTGGTGGCACATTATCACTGCATTGGGACAGAATGGTGCAAGGTCAGAACTCAACAATGATTATGCATGCTCAGTTTTGCTCTTCCTCAAAAGCCAGATCCCAGATTCACTTTGACAGGGTGGTTTACCTTGAAGTGAATATATTTCAGTGACCTCAGTTATGGGTTTAAATTTGAGCTGTTCTGCACTATGATACCAGTTCCCTCCATTCCTTAAATTAGATTGCCACAGCATGCGGTTGTGCTGAGAAATGAATCGCTGATTCATACTGATTCATAAGAATCACAGACGATGTTTAATCGATTATTGGTGAGTGAAATGTACCTGTCAATCAAACTAACAATCTTCCGGTAAGCTGTCATGATTAGTCATACTGGATGCACATGCTGTTTTCCAGGCAATCAGGAAAAAACACCACACATTTATATATGCTTTATTGCATATGGCTATCCATATGTAATCATGGCAAATAACCCCAGGCTACTAGAGAAATGTAAATAAAGAAATCTAGAGATAACGTGAGAGAGAGAAAGTGAGGGAGAAATCTACAGTATAAGGATAATTGAAGAGAGCTGTCTCTGTCCATCTTGATGTGCTTTGATCTAATGTATACAGTCTGTTTTAATGGAAACCATAACGGTAGTCATCTTAATGGAAATCTGTTGAAGTGAGTGAGAGAAAAAAATATCTGTAAAGTAGGCATTGTTGCTATGGTACCAAGCAGAATATGCATGTGGTGCCTGTGGTAGGTTGAGCTCTCAAGTGTACTGCTATTGATTAATGTCTAAATCTCAGAGTGGCTATGCATTTGCATAGTTATCTCTTGCAGTTGTGAGTGGCTAATGCCCCAATCAAGGCCTGGCTGATACCAGTGAAGAGGAAATAGCTGCTGAATGTTCACTGAAGCAAATAATCCCTTCACTTGTGTAGAAAGAAATCCAATAAAAGTACTTTTTCCTTGGAGTATTTTAATATGTGTTTTGGAGGCTTGTTCCACTTTCACAATAAAAGAAGTTGCAAGATTGCAAGGTTTCCAGCAGGGGCTTGTGAAAATAGATTTTGTTGGGGAATAAATAGCGACATAGTCTCAAACAAAATGAAATCGAGAGGTTAACACACTTGGAAGGTCTTATCTAGTAAAATTTTAGACTGACCCCATAATAGGTAGTTGAGAATCAGCAATATACTGTACAGGCATCCGTCTTACAGTCTAGAAGCTCATTTTGAAGAGTTTTGGACATGCCTTCGATGTGTTTGAGGCAATACCAATTAACCAGGGTTGACCGGTTTTAGCAAGATTTCCAGCCCATCTACATCCTCCCAAAAACCACACAAAAGACCTATAACTAGCCCAAGACACATTTTTCTTCTCTTGCTGAGTGGGGAAACAAGTATATCACATGTATTTCTGATGTCCAGACATTATCCACTACATAATTATTTTCTGTACATCAAAGGCACACTGTATGTCCCTATACTTTGCCATTTTGCAGAAATGTATTAGATTTAATTACAATTATTTGCTATAAAAGAAGATCTTGTCTGTGGAGTATTTTTAAACCAGCCCAATCTGGCAACCTTATCATTAACCATTGTATGTTCTCCTCCTCCTCCCCTGAAAATGTTCACAGAGCAAGCATGGGGTGGTGCAAATCTTGACTCTGTGGATCGCTGTTAATGCTTGTTGCAGGTCCCATTTTTGAACATTACTGGAGTAGTAACTCTATGGAAGCTCAGTGGGGCTGTGCGCGCATTTCTCCACGATAGCACAATATCTACAAATGAGCAAGTCACTGGGAAATCAGTTTATATCTGTCAAATATAAAGAATTAAATTGTTAGTCACTCAAAAGGGGTAATTAGTGGCACATTATCACTGCACTGGGACAGAATGGTGCAAGGTCAGAACTCAACAATGATTATGCATGCTCAGTTTTGCTATTCTTCAAAAGCCAGATCCCAGATTAACTTTGACAGGGTGGTTTACCTTGAAGTGAATATATTCCAGTGACCTCAGTTAGGGGTTTAAATTCGAGCTGTTCTGCACTATGATACCAGTTCCCTCCATTCCTTAAATTAGATTGCCACAGCATGCGGTTGTGCTGAGAAATGAATCGCTGATTCATACTGATTCATAAGAATCACAGATGATGTTTAATCGATTATTGGAGAGTGAAATGTACCTGTCACTCAAACTAACAATCTTCCGGTAAGCTGTCATGATTAGTCATACTGGATGCACATGCTGTTTTCCAGCCAATCAGGAAATAACACCACACATTATATATGCTTTATTGCATATGGTTATCCATATGTAATCATGGTAATTAACTCCAAGCTACTAGAGAAATGTAAAGAAAGAAATCTAGAGGTAACATGAGAGAGAGAAAGTGAGGGAGAATTGAATTGAGCTGTCTCTGTCCATCTTGATGTGATTTGATCCGCTGCATACAGTCTGTTTTAATAGACATGGGGCAGTGCAAATTTGACTCTATGGATTGCTGTTAGTGTTTGTTGCAGGTCCCATTTTTGACCATTGGTGGAATAGTAACTCTATGGAAGCTCAGTGGGGCAGTGCAAATGAGAAAATCACTGCGAAATCAGTTTATATCTGTCAAATATAAAACAATAAAATTGTTATTCACTCAAAAGGGGTAATTAGTATTTCAACAGATTGAATTTTTTATTATTATCTATTCTATCAATTTACACCAATATTCCAGGCTCTTAAAGTAGAATAGGATGAATTTAGGAAAAAGAAGGACTAAGAGCAACTATTCAGCTGTGTGCACTATTGGGTGATAACATTTATTATATTAATTAAAGTGTTTTTATTTATTCATTTTTATTTTTTTGGTTGCATAGACTAGTAGATTAATGTAGTCAGTAGTCACTGCTTTGGCGATATTGACTAGTTGGAGGAATGGGAAAAAACATAGAGGCAGATGGCAAAGTATGGAAAGGCAGATGGTTAAAAAAGCCATCAAAATGTAATATTTACACAATTTTCGTCACCTCTGATAAAAAATAAATAAATAAAAGCATCAGAAATATTTGGCTTGGCATTGCCATTTGCTTGCCATCTCTCTTCTTGCTATTTCTCCAGCTCCTTGTCTCCCTGGCCATCTTCCAAAACCAGAAGAGATATGTCTTGCCTTGTCTATCTGTCTACCTTAATATACAAATCACTCTCCTGCCTCTCTGTAGTGTTTTGCATTGTGTCATGCGTTTGTGTTATGTGTCATGCATTGTCTCATAATTCTCTCTCTCTCTCTGTCTCTCTCTCAGAGGGAAGTGAGGAGTGGAGGAGGCCGGTGCCCAGCTACACTCAGTCTAACAGCAGCAGCAGTGTCACTCGTGGAGGTGGCAGCAGCAGTAGCGATCTTGTTCGCACCTGGAGTTCTCTCTCCAGAGACGACAGCCTTGAACCCCTACCATACAACTGGGAGATGGCTTACACTGAAACGGGCATGGTCTACTTTATTGAGTAAGGCTGACTCTGTATAGTGTGTATGAGTGTGGTGTGTGGTGCAGCACTAGGACACCAGGGTCCCCAATTCAGTCCTGAGCTCAGGTTATTAACCTTTTCCTTTGAGATTGAAAGGATAAGGAACTTGGTTTTGATTTCAGTTTTGTGTAGTATATAAACTTAATCTGAATTTTCTTTAGAGTATTGTTTGAATGTCTGTGTTTGGTTATCTTGTTATTTAACCAGAGGCTTAGGTTATAATTGAGCAATACCAGTAATGCTAGTGATGTAATATAATTGATCACAGTGAGGATTCTCCAACCATTAATATCTTAATAGCCTAAAGCATGCTGTGTACTGTAGTGAACAATACCGATGGACATAATGACAGTACAATACAATATTGTGAAACAGTGACAAAAGGATGACGAATAACATATAAAACACTAGTTTTATGTCAGAATGCTGCTTTATGTCACACACTGTGCCTGACCAAATATATTACACTTATATTTGGAACTACATGCAGAATGTATTTCTGAATTGGTCTCTTCACTTGACTGATCACTGTCTGCCACAGTGGTGGGGAAATAATTGCTAACTAACTCAGATTCAGATTACCAGTGTCAGATTAAAATGAATTCATTAGGTTTGTGTCCATTTCACTATGGCACATGGCAGGCATATCAAAGCATGGCATTTATTTTGTGAGAAAAGCATATTAAGCTAGCAAGGTTTTTGACAGCTTTAGGCAGACTGACTGCATCTACTGGTGCATGTGTTAAACTGGCTTCTCACCCAAAATGATCTTCTAACAGCCAAAGCAAGGTTAGAAGTCGCATAAAAAATTATTTTCATGTCATTTTAGTAAGTTTTCTATGGCATATTACTGTTTTTAAAGTAGAGAACTCAAATTATGGTGGTTTACAAGTAAACTGTCCAGCGTCGTATATCACTAGGACCAGATTTGAGCAACCTGGTTCTAATGCATAAGGAGCATAAGTGTAAAGGTCCATTATACAGTTGTGATTTCGTGTTCCTTTTAGTGGATCTTGTCTTTCATGAGAACAGTAGAGAGCAGCAGAGAAGCAGTCAGTGAGTGAGCAGGAGTAAATTTAGTCTACATTGTGGCCCAGATGTTCTCTAATGAACAGAGAGTGTGGTGTGTGTGTGTGTGTGCGTGTGCGTGTGCGTGTGTGCATGTACATGCTCATAAATATTTCAGGATTTCCAACAAATTTCCAAATTATCAATAGCATTAATATCAGGGAGCTGCATTAGCAGGTCAGTTAACATTGCATATCAGTGTTTGGGCTTCATCAGTGTTAGTGAATTGCTTTACACCATTTTAAAATGTTTGACATTTCTGTAAATTTTAATAAATAACACAAGCATTTGCTATAGTAGGGGTACATTTTGGGCTACATTTTGATGCATAAATCTGCTCTCACTTTGATCACACCATAAGCACAAGCAGAAATTTGCATGAGAGAGATTTGCATGACTGGCATAATAATACAATTCTTATGCAGAGGATTTGATAATGTGTCAGAGAAGTATGATATTACAACCCCAATTCCAAAAAGGTTGGGACGATGTGTAAAATGTAAATAAAAACAGAATCTTATAAACAGCAAATCTTATAAACCCATATGTTATTCACAATAGAACATAGAAAACATATCAAATGTTTAAACTGAGGAAATGTACCATTTTAAGAAAAAAATAAGGTAATTTTAGATTTCATAGCTGCAACACGTCTCAAAATAGTTGGGACGGGGGCAACAAAAGTCTGGAAAAGTAAGTGTTACTAAAAAGAAACAGCTGGAGTAAGATTTTGCAACTAATTAGCTTAATTGGCAATAGGTCACTAACATGATTGGGTATAAAAAGAGTATCTTAGAGAGGCAGAGTCTCTCAGAAGTAAAGATGAGCAGAGGTTCACCAATCTGCGAAAAAGTGCAGCTACAAATTGTGGAACAATTCCAGAACAATTTTCCTCAACATAATTCTCACCATCTACAGTGCATAATATCATCAAAAGATTCTGAGGATCTAGAGAAATCTGTGCACAAGGGACAAGGGTGAAAATCAATATTGCATACCTGTGACCTTTGTGCCCTCAGGCGGCACTGCATTAAAAACAGGCATGATTCTGTAATGGACCATCCGGCTTTTTATCAGTGCTCAGTTCAAAAGCATGCATCTCTGATGGTATGGGGGTGCATTGGTGCCTATGGAATGGGCAGTTTGCACATCTGGAAAGGCACCATCAATGCTGAAAGGTATATACAGGTTTTAGAGCAACATATGCTTCCATCCAGATGACGTATGAACTGGCCTGAACTGCAGTCCAGACCTTCCACCAATTGAAAACATTTGGCGCATCATGAAATGAAAAATACCACACGGAAGACCGAGGACTATTGAGCAGCTAGAATCCTGTATCAGACATGAATGGGACAACCTTCCTCATCCAAAATGTCAGCAACTGGTCTCCCCAGTTTCCAGACGTATACGGACTGTTGTTAAAAGAAGAGGCAATGCTACTTTTTTGAGCCGTGTTGCTGCCATCAAATTCAAAATTACCTTATTTTTCCCTTAAAATGGTTAATTTCCTCAGTTTAACATTTGATATGTTTTCTGTGTTCTATTGTGAATAAAGTATGGGTTTATGAGATTTGCAAATCATTGCATTCTGTTTTTATTTACAATTTACACAGCATCCCAACTTTTTTGGAATTGGAGTTGTATATGAAATGAATATAATAGTATGTGAGAGGAGTATGAAATATGCAAGGAATATGATACTATATGTTATATGAAAGAAATATAACAGTATGTGAGATGAGTATGTTATTATGTGAGAGAAGTATGATACTTTGAGCAGTGGAGTATGATATATGAAAGAAATACAATAGTATGTGAGAGGAGAAAGCTATTATGTGAGAAGAATATTATAGTACGTCCATGGAGTATGATATTATATGAAAAAAATATAATAGCATGTGAGAGGTGTATGATAGTATGCGAGAGGTGTGTGATAGTATGTGAGAGGTGCATGATAGTATGCGAGAGATGTATGATAGTATGTGAGAGGTGTGTGATAGTATGTGAGAGGTGCATGATAGTATGCGAGAGATGTATGATAGTATGCGAGAGGTGTATGATAGTATGTGAGAGGTGTATGATAGTATGTGAAAGGTGTGTGATAGTATGTGAGAGGTGTATGATAGTATGTGAGAGGTGTATGATAGTATGCGAGCGGTGTGTGATAGTATGTGAAAGGTGCATGATAGTATGCGAGAGGTGTATGATAGTATGCGAGAGGTGTGTGATAGTATGCGAGAGGTGTGTGATAGTATGTGAGAGGTGTATGATAGTATGTGAGAGGTGTGTGATAGTATGTGAGAGGTGTATGATAGTATGCGAGAGGTGTATGATAGTATGCGAGAGGTTTATGATAGTATGCGAGCGGTGTGTGATAGTATGTGAGAGGTGTGTGATAGTATGTGAGAGGTGTGTGATAGTATGCGAGAGGTGCGTGATAGTATGTGAGAGGTGCATGATAGTGTGAGAGGTGTATGATAGTATGCACTCATTTGTAAGTCGCTTTGGTTAAAAGTATATGCTAAATGAAAAATGTAAAATGTAAAATATGATAGTATGTGAGAGGTGTATGATAGTATGTGAGAGGTGTATGATAGTATGCGAGAGATGTATGATAGTATGCGAGAGGTGTATGATAGTGTGAGAGGTGTATGATAGTATGCGAGAGATGTATGATAGTATGCGAGAGGTTTATGTTAGTTTGTGAAAGGTGTATGATAGTATGCCAGAGGTGTATGATAGTATGCAATAGTATGCGAGAGATGTATGATAGTATGCAAGAGATGTATGATAGTATGCGAGAGGTGTATGATAGTATGCGAGAGGTGTATGATAGTATGTGAGAGGTGTGTGATAGTATGTGAGAGGTGCATGATAGTATGTGAGAGGTGTATGATAGTATGCGAGAGGTGTATGATAGTATGTGAGAGGTGTATGATAGTATGTGAGAGGTGTGTGATAGTATGCGAGAGGTGTGTGATAGTATGCGAGAGGTGCGTGATAGTATGTGAGAGGTGCGTGATAGTATGCGAGAGGTGCATGATAGTGTGCGAGAGGTGTATGATAGTATGCGAGAGGTTTATGTTAGTTTGTGAAAGGTGTATGATAGTATGCCAGAGGTGTATGATAGTATGCAATAGTATGCGAGAGATGTATGATAGTATGCAAGAGGTGTATGGTAGTATGTGAGAGGTGTGTGATAGTATGTGAGAGGTGCATGATAGTATGCTAGAGGTGTATGATAGTATGCGAGAGGTATGTGAGAGGTGTGTGATAGTATGCGAGAGGTGTGTGATAGTATGCGAGAGGTGCGTGATAGTATGTGAGAGGTG
>JANDJT010000012.1:18950190-18964972 GCA_024331685.1 Stegophilus panzeri
ATGATAGTATGCGAGAGGTGTATGATAGTATGTGAGAGGTATATGATAGTATGCGAGAGGTTTATGATAGTTTGTGAGAGGTGTATGATAGTATGCACTCATTTGTAAGTTGCTTTGGATAAAAGTATCTGCTAAATGTAAAATGTAAAATGTAAAATATGATAGTATGTGAGAGGTGTATGATAGTATGCGAGAGGTGTACGATAGTATGCGAGAGATGTATGATAGTATGAGAGAGGTGTATGATAGTATGAGAGGTGTATGATAGTATATGAGAGGTGTATGATAGTATATGAGAGGTGCATGATAGTATGCGAGAGATGTATGATAGTATGCGAGAGGTGTATGATAGTATGCGAGAGGTGTATGATAGTATGCGAGAGATGTATGATAGTATGCGAGAGGTGTATGATAGTATGTGAGAGGTATATGATAGTATGCGAGAGGTTTATGATAGTTTGTGAAAGGTGTATGATAGTATGCCAGAGGTGTGTGATAGTATGCGATAGTATGCGAGAGGTGTATGATAGTATGCGAGAGGTTTATGATAGTTTGCAGGAACATTTGATGGTGTATGTGAGAAATAATGGTGGTGTGTGTGAGTTTGACAGTTTGACATATGTTATTATTCTCATAGTAATGCCTGTTTTTCTGTTCATTAGTGAGACTTATGCACAGTCTTTCTTAACCTGTTCCTTTTTACTCATGTCTATAAAAACTTCAGTGGTTCCTGCGTATTCTTAAACCATCGGCCATTATTTCTGGTGAGCTGCATTAACAAGTCAGACCTCACTTCATTGTGTGTGTAGGATTAATGAATGTTATTGTTTTGTAATATGTAAAGCTGAAAATATTTCTGAAATATGCCTGGAAACGTAAAGAAATAATTCCAAAATTTGCTATTTGTAATAATAAAGTTAGAGTTTTGCTTTATGGTTTGATCACAAAGCAGCACAAGCAGCAAATTTGTAGAAGATTTGCACAGCAGACATTACAACTGACATGATACAATTTTCCTGACAGCAAATCTGGCTGTTGGGAAAAGAAAGGAAATATGTTAGGGAACATATTACTAATTATGAGATATATGTGCATATATTGGGGAATATATCATGTTTACCTATAGAAACAGATGGTTACTTTCTCTTTTCTTTTTTACTTACTACTTACTTTCTTTCCACTAGGAAGGTTACTTAAATATATGTTATATTCCAATAAATACTTCTAATTTCAAATTATGTCTCTGTATTGTTTATTCTGCAGTCATAACACCAAATCTACCACATGGCTGGACCCTCGTCTTGTCAAGAAAGCTAAACCACCTGAAAAGTGTGAGGATGGAGGTAATTCTCTCTCCCTCTGTCCTTTAGACATATACTGAATGTTTTTTTTTTTTTATGAGGACTGGATGATTGTGACATTATCACAATGTGACATTGTTAGGACATTTGTTTTTGTCATTATGAAGGGCTAAACACACACACACACACACACACACACACACACATACACACTTACAATATTAATAGTGAATGTGAGTGAATGTACCTACAAAAAAAGTATCATAAAAATACCATAGTAAAACTCATGGGATTGTTATTATTTTTATTTCTTTTTGGAAATGTCATGGTAAATGCCAGGGTATATTTTAAAAACCTTGGTATTTGTGGAAAGTACTGTGCATGGACACTTGAAGGTGTTGGAATTTTAAGAAGTATAAATGTGGCATGAGTTATGACGTTACTCCCCAATGATAGTCAGATAATTTTTCTTTTAACAGAGAGTGCTGATTAGAATACGTATACTCCAACATGACTGAATTATTGAGTCAGAAGGTGTTGATTTATTTTCTGTAGCATCTGAATATTTATGACTGTAACATAATTGATAGGTTTTATATTAATGCACTTGTTCTAATACATTATTGTTCCTATAAGAGCTCATACACAGAGATGTGTTCGGCAGACACTCCACATAATCATTGTAATAAATTGTAATTGTTGGCAAACCGCTGTGGTGTAAGAGGCAACTAACTATGTGTAGATGTGTAAACATTTAACTAAAACACTTAAATAAAAAATGACATACACAGTAACTCAAAACAATAAAACAGTATTAAGCACTTGCGTTAAGACACACTCAACATATTCACACATGCACGCACACTCAAAAGTCGCACACACACAAAAAAGGATTGTCTGAAACTTGTGTGCTTGTGGGGATTTGACTGGCACCCATGAGGTAAACAACTTTTAAAAGAGCCAAAAGGTTTCATTTTAATTACTGAAGATGAGGTTACACATGGATTTAGGTGTAGCGTAGCATCAATTAGCATCATTAATAATTAAGTCAATGGAAGGTCCTCACAAGGTTAGTAAGACAACGTGTATGTGTGTATATATGTGGGATAAATTGTGCACATCAGTGGACACACACACACACACACACACACTGGTACACAAAAACGTGCATGCATGCAAACACACCCACCACTAATACATTTAGAGATAAAAAAAAAATCTGATATGATAATTAACTCTTCAGAACAGTGTCTGTAAATGCACATAGGTGTGTTTTTGCACAGAGCCCTATTATGTGTGAGCGTTGTGTATTTCCATGACTGCTTACTTTAGAAGTCATTCATCATCTGTTCCTCAGAGCTTCCATACGGCTGGGAGGAGATTGAGGATGCACAATACGGCACATACTATGTTGAGTAAGTACGCTCAGTCTCCAGCTGTTTCTTTTTATCTTTTAAACACCCAGCCACACACACCCATACACACACACACACACACACACACACACACACACACACAACATTTAATCTATATACTGTAAAAGCCTTTTGTATACAAGCATCAGGGAAATAGTGAGACTTGCTACGTATGATGTATACTGGTTGTTTATTTTCATAACTCTCCCATGATCCTGCTTTTTCATTTTTTTTTGTGCTGCAGTCACATAAACCAAAGAACCCAATTCGAGAATCCGGTTGTAGAAGCAAAGAAGAAACTTGCACAGGAGGCTGTAGCTGCAGCACAGAGCCAAAAGGGGGCAGCATCTGCTCCAGGTAAACACCCATTGTCACACACAGTTAAGTACAAGCCCACTGTTTCTGAATGTAAAAAAATGAAAGATGTACTTCTTTTTCATAATTTATTTGCAAGTAAAAAGTTTGAAATGTGAAATGTGATCATCTTCAACAATACAACAGTGCAAAACATTACATCTAATCAGCAGACAAATATTTTTGAAAAGACCCAAAAGCAACAATTACATTTCTTGCTTTGTTCTTCTCTACATGCATATGATGTGTATTGATGACACAGTGCACAATCTGTCTGGAATTTCTTTAATGGTAGCCTATCACTATGTATTGTCATATTCATGCCATAATCAATGAAGCTACAATCAATACCAGAATTATTGGCATTTTCTGTGAAACTGAGCAAAAATATGTCTGTGTGTGAAAGGGAGTGTAAGATAAATGGAAGAACTGACTTTACGCTCTTACCCAGGGGCGTAGGAGCGATTTTGGATCTAGGGGGGATGCTGAAATGCTAGTGGGGGTCGGGAGCATGCTCCCCCCAAAATTAAAAAAAAAAAAGCACTTAAATGCTCATTTCTAATGACTTTTGGGAACAGAATGTACTAATTAGTGTGGTTGTAAGAGAGTATTTGCAGTGACAAAAGACAGACTGGGGAGGGGAGATTATAAAGACTCGGGTGCACAGTTAGAGAGAGGGACTATAATATAACTAGAACAAAAACTACTACATACCATAAACTGCATAATATACTTTATTTTAAAATAAAAATGATGAAATATAGAGACATGATATATGGAGTTCTGATGTATGTCACTGAATGAACCTCAGTTATTCATTAATATTACTCCAAACAGAGAATTGTTAATTTAAATCACTAGCTACTATAATCATTAAGAACAGCTGCTAGTTAATGTGGCTAGCCACAGTACATGTTGAGATGTGGGTGCAATCCTGTGAGGATTGCTGTTTCTGTTGGTGAGTTGAAGCTGTGAGTATGAGTTGGAGGCTATTTTGCTATAGAAAAAACATTCCATTGTCCAGTTTTCTCTCTGGATGACAATGTGACCTACTATGGCAGTTCTTGATGCAGCAGCACTGCCCCATGGAGATGTTTTCCAGAATCATGACAGAAAATGAAAACACACAGTCTCCAGTTCATAGCTCCAACTCACCAACAGTGGGAGCGATCCTCACACGATGCGGCCCCCGTCCCAAACATCCAGCATGGTGTGACGTGAACTAGCTGGCTAACTGGTAGCTATCCATACAACTTAGAAGCTCGTCCTCCTCAGTCTTTTCTTTTCCTATGACCTGCTGTTTATCCTCCTCTCTCCTCTTCCTCTTAAAATATTGTAGGATGCTCATCTCTGTATGAACAATTTGACTAATGACTAATGTTACCATTAAATTGTTCATGGACATGTAGCAATGGCACATACATAGAATTTTGGTGTGCTAGCTAGCTTGCAAAGGTATGCATATTTGACAGTTTCATAGGCTAAATAATTATTTTGACAACAAAATTGTTGATCAAATCCAGCAAACAATCAGCAATTTCATGGGCTGAAATAGCTATATCATCCTACCTCAAATACAAAGTGGTAAATCTTTCATCTGTACAGTGTGCTCAAGAGCATCTGAATGCTGTGTCATAACCACCCTCACCTCAGGATGCGATTTTTTTTTCCATAGATGGTCACGGAATATTTGAGTCATGTCCAATGAATCCATTCCACTTTCATTGCGTAAGAGTGGCCACCTCTCTGAAAATCCATACAAGTTTTGCTTGTTACCTTGCACTGTTACAGTTACCTTTGGAAACTGTCCAGCTCAGAAATCCTCAGAGACAGGGAGGCAATCTGAAATAAAATTTGAGATTAGGAAAAAGTGGGGGGGAGACAAAACCTAGATTTTGAAATGTAGGGGGGACAAAACCTAGGTTTTGAAATGATGGCTCCTATGCCCATGCTCTTACCGCCTCTTGTTCCTACTTGTCTGAGAGAGGAATCTTACTCATCACATACAATAGACAGACTCATTTGCCCAAATGAAGACAAGCTTTGTTCATCACTGTTTATTGTTTTATTGCACTCCCACTGTGTTGATATTATATGGTCATGATTTCCACAGACTTTTTATCACATAGTCCTGACTGGTTGGGAGGGGAAACTGTCTGTGTGTGCACAATCACAGAACTGCCCTTCCTGATTTTCAGTTCACTGCTAAAGACTAAATGACCTGGCTAGATTGGGTTAGCTTCCTGGAAAATCAGATCATGTAGAAAGTTCCTTTTATTCCATTCCCATGCAAGAGTGTTTACTGAAATGCTGATCATAGGCAAAATGAAAAAAAAAATGTGAGTAGGGTCATTTTCACTGTTTGTCATTTCCTTCTGCTTTTATTAGCCATTTTGTCATACACATCTGTGACATTGATGTTTGGGGAAAAAAATAAATGTGAATGAAATGAGACAGTGGGTCATTTTATATGCTTATTATTAAGCCCAAGTACATGCTCTTCAGTGTCCTTTTGTGGGACATTTGACTGGTCCCAATGAGAAAACCTGCTTTTCCTACTGAAAATAAAACTTCAGCTTGAACAACATTGCAACTTTGTTTTGGTTGTGGTTCTGTCTCCGTCATTTGGTCAGTTACCCATTGTGTTCACATGTTTTGTGTTAGTGCTTGATTATTTTGTCTATTTATCCTCTGGTTATTTCTGTAACTCCAAGCCTTATTTCACTGAGTTTGTCAGAGTTCATTGTTCTTCCTATTCTTGAGCTTTGCCTGCTTGATTTATGGATTATCCTAGATAATGTCTGCGTGTGCTCCTGGATTGCTCACTACAAATACTACAGGAGCATGTTACATTAGTTTTAGCATAACATTAATTAACTACATTAATAATTGCCAGTTTAAGATCCTCATAAGTATAGTAAGTGTGTGTGTGTGTGAGAGAGAGAGAGCAAGAAAGAAAGAGAGAGAAAGAGATAGAGGCTGCCAGGTTTGTGAGGTCCTGTCATGACAAAAGAGTAACCAGTGGAACAGTACCACCAACCACACAATAACATCAACAGGCATACAGTGATTAGAAACATTCGGGTGATAAAGCAAATCATTGTGTGTGTGCTTTTTTTTAAATTGTGTGTAAATGTGTATGTCTGTAATTTAATGTTACCAGTGCTTTGGCAATGTAAAGCCTTTTACCATGCCAATAAAGCTACTTGAATCTTGAATCTTGAATCTTGAGGGAGGGAGGGAGGGAGGGAGGGAGAGAGAGAGAGAGAGAGAGAGAGGGAGAGGGAGGGAGGGGTTCTTTAAACACTACTAGCTAACATAAGAAGCAAATAGAAATGGCAGTATTTGGGGATTCAGGATGTCTGTTTGGGGCTGTGTGGTAATGAATTATCTCATTTGCAGTGTCATAAAGCCAAGTGTTATAATGGATTTGTTTATAACACCAGCTGGGTGAAGCACTTTGTTTGTTTAATTATAGGTCAGTCAAGCATAAAAAAGCTATCATCGGGAGCCAGAGATTTCTAATGCATCTCACACTCTTGTATTTGTCTCTGCTTCTGTTTAGCTAAGCTATAAATGCTTAAGCTGTAAGCTATAAATTCATGTTGTTATTGTCCTGTCAAAATCATCGTATCAGAAAATATACAACAAGAAAAGGAAGATTTGAATGGAATTCTTTCTAATTATTTCTCTAGGTGGTGAAGGGGGAACTCCAGGTTTCACTCGTGATCCTACTCAGTTGAAGGGCGAGTTATATCACACAGCTTTGAAAAAGAGCGCTCAGGGCTTTGGCTTCACCATCATCGGTGGAGACCGACCTGATGAGTTCCTGCAGGTGAAGAATGTCCTGGCAGATGGACCAGCTGCACAAGACAATAAGATGGCCTCTGGTGAGGGAGAGCACTACACCTAAAAACACCAAATGGATGAAGCAAAGATGTCCCCAGTGCCCCTGATGATATCTATGTGTTTGTTTATTAAAGGAATATCTCATTGTATTTAACCTTATCTCTATCGGTCACACATGTAGCTTTTGGCCAAATACCATGGGCAGGAAATTCCCCATACCAAGCAAAGGATGAAAGACCCATTTGATCAGAAAACACGTATATAATGGAAAGCTATGGGCAGTTGTTGAATTCTGTCAATAAATGTTTAATATGTATTTATGTAAGGCCAGTTAAGATCTACAGCTATTACACTCTAACAGTACATATGCTAAGATATAATATCTTGTCATTATAGTATTATATATAATATAATAAGATATGAGAATGTCTTACTAAAGCTGTTCTTAATCCAATGTTACAATGCTGGAGCAATACAGTTAACAGCAATTTCAGTTACGTTTTAAGTTATGTTTTAAGTTTAGTCTCCATACACCATCAGAGCCACACAACTACACTGATAATATAAAGCACTAATTTTGTGCAAATATTGATACTTAACAGAATAATGATCAGAAATGCCATTATCTATAACTATGTGTTTCACATAAACATTTATTGACTGACCCTACAACTGCTTTTGGACTTTTATTATAAGTGAGGCTTTTCTGTACTTGTTGAAAATTCTTGTGTGTTAATTGCATACAGACTATAAATAAAAGTCTGTTGACACCTGACCAATGCACCCATATGTGTATTTTCCCCAGACTGTTGCCACAAAGTTAAAAGCACACAGTCGTAAAGATTGTCTTTGTATGCTGTAGGATTACAATTTCCCTTCACTGGAACTAAGGGGCCTGAACCTGTTCCAGCATGACAATACCCCTGCAAGGTCCATGAAGACATGGCTTACTAAGGTTGGAGTGGAAAAACTGAGCCTTGACCGCAATCCCACTGAACACCACTGACTGTGTGCCAGGCCTCCTCACCCAACATTTGTGCCTGACCTGATTAATGCTGCTGTGGCTGAATCGGATATTACCATAGCCACACTCCAAAATCTAGTAGAAAGTCTTCACAGAAAAGTGGAGGTTATTACAGCAGCAAAGTTGGGACCAAATTTGAAATGGGATGTTCAGCAAGCACATATGAGTATGATGTCAGGTGTCCAGATACTTTTGGCCATATAGTGTACATTGACAAGATGTGTGTAGATAGAGAATAGGTTGAAAAATTCCATCCTGAAGTATTCTTTAAAGCAGTAGTACAAATGTTAAATAAATTAATATACAGCAAGAGCTTTATAAATAAATTCAGTGCTTTTTTAATATAAATGATTTCTTTGTGAAGTCTTTTAGAGATCTCATTCACCCCTCTTTTTCGCAGGTGATGTAATAGTGGAGATCAATGGCACACTTGTACTGGGTAAAACCCACAATGATGTGGTGCAGATGTTCCAGTGCATCCCCATCAGCCAGTATGTAGATATGGTCCTTTGTCGTGGCTATTCCCTGCCCCCAGATGTGCAGGTGGACAATGAAGACCTTCCCCCTCCTCCACCTCCTCCTCCCTTGGCTGGTGAAGTGGTAACAGCTGTACCCCTCATCAATGGGCAGCCGCTGCTAGTGAAGGGTGATGCTTTGCATGCTTCCTCCCAGGAGCTCCACTACCTCACTACCGATGCCAGCGGACGTCCTATTGTGGCAGCGCTACCCAGCATTCCCGCTGGTGCCGATGAGAGGCCTGAGGGTGGAATGCTGCAACCGGAGCTGGTCACTGTGCCCCTAGTGAAAGGCCCGGGCGGGTTTGGATTTGCTATTGCTGACAGTCCGCTGGGCCAGAAGGTGAAGATGATCCTGGATGCACAGTGGTGCCGTGGCCTGCTCAAGGGTGACGTCATCAAGGAGATCAACAGGCAGAATGTGCAGGCATTGAGCCATGCACAGGTGGTGGACATACTAAAGGAGCTGCCTGTGGGAAGTGAGGTCAACCTGCTAGTGCTACGAGGAGGTGAGGAAAGCAAAAGACCAAGAAAGAGAGAGGGAAGACCATTTTGAAGGGAAGGACAGTGAAAAGGAGAAGGGGAGAAAAATTTATTACATATTGTATTTGTTTTGGGATGAAAAGATTTTAACTAATCTATCTATCTATGGCATTTCATATTTGCTGCTAAGAAAGTTTAATTATTAATGTCTAATTATACTCTGTTTGCTATTAGTCCAAATTATTAAATGCTTGCTTCTGTCACTGCACAGAGCAGCAGTTTGATATCGAGGTTCTTTGTTGGCTGGTTTGCTTGTGGCTTTGGAAGCAGCAGACAGAATACACTCAAGAAAAAAAAAATCTTAACAACTAACATACCACCTTCTCCATCTCTTGTCTTTTTTCTTCACAAAATAAAACGGACCAGCCAACATCTCTTTCTCATGCATTACAAAAGCAACTCAAAGTGAGCCTCTCAAATGTTCAAAATATGTCCCTTCCAAACCCTATACATTGATTTCAAAGTTTAATAGTAAGGCTATTATTATTAAATGTAGTGTAAAATGTAGACGTAATGCCATAAAAAACATGATCACGTGTCAAACACAGTTTCTCTAAATAGTTGTTTTAGTTGGTGGGGTGAATACTTATGCATAACCCTAATCCTTGGCAGCAGTTTCAAAGTAGTCCATGACAAAACCTCCCACAATGTCATGCATTTACTCAGCTCATAGCCAATTTGCACTCCCAGGTGGCGGAGAATGTGCTGGAAAGACATACACAAAGTTCTTTTTCAATATATTTACAATGGATCTGTTTCTTTTTGCTCAGTTTTTTCATAATTTGAACTCAACTGACCTCTACACATGCTTTAAGCATTATTTATAATTCCCACTTTTTCCAGTCTTTAAAGGCTTTACTCCAACATGCAAAATGGTGACAATTAGGGTTCCTGAGTGTCTGGCATGTTGCATAGTAATTCAAGAGTTGCATCCTCCTGACCTTTCCCAGCCATAAGTCAGACAGTAACATCCTCATGGGTGACCCACAGCACAGCTGGAACATGAACCTAAATCCCAGTTACAGGATGCATCACTGCACCACTAACCAGCTCCTGGGAATCCATATGTGCTTTGATCAGTAGAGTATTACTGTAGGTCTAGGCTCACAGCCCAGAGTATGCTAATAAATTGTAGGAGAGGGAGAAGAGGTAGAGGATAGAGACAGGTTGAAAATCTGGTATGTTACAGAGAAATATAGGTGGGGAAAAGAGGACAGAGAAAGAAGACCAGGGTAAAAATAGGTAAGAGTTAAGCCTTGACTTACTTCCTTTCTTTGCCTTTTTACTACTGAAAAGAAGATTGATTGATTGATCTCAATTGATTGACAGTCATATCAATGTTGGGGATGTGTAGAGCATGGGTTTTGTGCTGACAGATGGAATCATGGATCAGTCATTAGGATTTTAAGTTATGCTCTCCTCTCTGGAGCCACCTCCCACCCTTCACTCTCCATCTCTCTCCTCCTTTCATGTACATGTCCTCTATCCATCTTTAATATGTCTTAGATGAAATATGCTTTTCAACTCAGCTCTCCGATCTATTCATGGTCTTGCCTGCCATTTGTTTCATCAGGAGTTACTGGCCCATCTTTCTTGGCAAATGTAGTTAATGTAGAACTCAATTTTTTTTCTTCCTTTCTTCCAATATGTGGCTTGCTGCTAAGCTGTTTTGCTGAAAATTGCTAGACTGAGTTATCTAGAAACTGAAAGATGTCTTTTAGATCTACCCAGCATTTTACACCTACCCATTTAAAAAAATGCTAAATGTGTTTAAAAATTTGGAGGTTTCTTCTATTCATATTACAGATACAGCAGATCTGTGTCTTCACATCTGTGATCTATGTTGGTGGTAGCACCATCTTTTAAGTAGGCCTGGTTTAAGGTTTTTTTTTTGTTTTTTTTTTAAGCAAAACCATGGCATGTAGCTTGACCCATTTCTAATTGATAATAGTTAACTTTCTTTATCTAATGTACTGGAACTAATTTTGTTATTTGCCAAGCTATATGAAGCCTTTAAGTCTGGATTTAATACATCTCATGTGTAACAATCTTCTTAACAGGGTAAGCCCAGTGAACATTGGCAATCCACTATGCTTGATTTGATCAGAGCTTGTGATATAGTTGAGCAAGTTATAGATATTCTAGGATAAGTGTGTAAATTTGGGGAACGATATTAGGTCTCATCCAGATTGTATTTTAAGTACTACTTAGAAGTCTTTTCAGACTAATATGTGGCTGTAGGAGAGATAAATATCTCATTGTATCATTTTATAAGCATCCAGTTCAATGCTAAGCTTGAGTTACTGTCTGTGTGGAGTTTGACATGTTTTCCCTAGTGTCCACATGTGTTTCCTCCAGATTTGCATTCATTTCCTGGTAGGTGCATTGGTTATGCTAAATTGCCCCTAGGTGTGAATGAGAGGGTATGAATGAATGTGCATGCATGGTGTCCTGCTGGACCCACTATGACCTTATATACTGAAGATGAATGAATAGTCACAGTCTTAAAGTAGTGTGTGAATAATATGTTATTATGTGCCCATATGTTATTGATATGTTATATATGTTATACCCATATGTACCCATATGTTATTGTAAATAACATATGGGTTTATGAGATTTACACACCATTGCATTCTGTTTTTACTTACATTTTACACAGCGTCCCAACTTTTTTGGAATTGGGGTTGTAATTAGATCATGGATAACACTGTTAAAATGTTTTCCAGACTCTCATTTTATTCTCATATTACTTTATGCAACACGCATTTCATTGTGTTATGTTTCTGTTCCTTTCTCACTATCTTCTTTTCATTTCTGCCTGTAGGCCAGACTTCACCAGTAAAAAGTCTTAGACCTGTGAGTATGCTAATAATTTTTTCACATTTAAAACCACAAGGCTTTAGTTCTCAGTATGGAAAAATGAAAGTATGTTAACTTGCCTTAAAAGCATGCACTTTCAACTTGTGGCATACAGAGACAGGAAATAAGTGCCAGCCTAGAGACTTTGGACCAGTGCCATGATGTTGAAGCCCCCCAAGCACTCACTTATTATTCAAGCACGTTGCCCAGTAGCTCTCCAAGACGAGACGCCACCCTACGCCAGAGCAAGCCCAAAAGCACTGCACAGGAGTCTGGACAGAGAGGTATGCAAGTCAAGGGGTACATTATTATTATTATTATTATTATTATTCACTAAAATTACATTTGTAAGCAGTCCTTTATGCAACTTTAGGGTTCAGATTTTGTGAAAACATTTCTTAATATTTTATTAATAAAATATAATAGAATAGAATGAGCTGTAAAGAAACAATCATATGTATATATATATATAATAATGTATATATGTATATATTGACTTCACTACCTCATGCATATTAAGTCAGAGTTTGGTGTTATTAACTGTTTCTCAGCAGTGCCTCAGTATAAAGAGCTGGATGTGTTTATAAAAAGAGATCAAGAGACGGGATTTGGCTTCCGTGTGCTCGGAGGAGAAGGACCTGAACAGCCAGTATATTCTATTTTCTGACTTCTTTCAGTTACTGTAATGACCTAACCACCATTTGCTAATTGATGTGCTTTCATGGTGATCTGACCTATGATGTCAACATGATGTCCATTGCTCTATGTTTTTCTTTTTTTCCCTAAGGTTTACATAGGTGCCATCATTCAACAGGGAGCAGCAGAGAAAGATGGCCGTCTGCGGGCAGGGGATGAGCTGATGGCTATCGATGGCATCATGGTAAGGGGCAAATCCCACAAGCAAGTGTTGGATCTCATGACCAATGCAGCTCGCAATGGACAGGTGCTGCTGACTGTGCGCCGAAAGGTCATCTACAGGGGTGAGTTTTAACCCTCGTGTTTTGTTTCTATTAAGCAATGGCTATTTTTTTTTCACTTGAGACTTTAAAGAAAAACACAGTTCTCTTATTGCTACCTTTTCCTGGTTGCTGAGCCTTCTATAATGTTATATTTGTTCCTGTTTATCTGTAACTTGGTTCTTGGTCCAAAAATATTTAGCAAGTTTTGATTATATACTTCCTCTCTGTGTTATTGCCAGCCTTTGTTCTGACTCCCAAGCAGTACATGTGGCGTGCCTCTCCTTACTGCTTACACAATATTTATGGAATTGTTGGGAAAATAGTGTTTATTATTGTTACATATTTCTCAGCTGTTTTAAATGTTACACACTGATGCAAAAAAAAAAAACCCACAAGTGTAAAGAGTCCAATAAATCTACTTTCAACACTCAGCTCAATATTCCCCTAAGTGTAGAGGTGTTCTCTGGAATTGTCCTGTATAGGAATGCATTCTCCTCTGACCCTCTCACTCCCCACACTTCGTCTCCAAACTGTTTATACCCAGAATAATGTCAAGATAATTTCACATTTAAAAATGTAGTTGGTCTAGCTGATAAACACAAATTTACCACCTGGTCAACACTGATAATGAATTTAAGCCACATGCAAACATCCAACACAACATATTCTATGCTGAATATCAATTACTATAGCAAGTGTGTTTTCACACCAAATGATGTCTGAAATTCTAAATGAGATATTCAAGCTTTATTTATTTATTTATTTATTTACTACTTTAAAAAAAAAAAAAAAAAAAAAGTTAGAACTGTAAAGAAAAGCATCCATGCTTACTAAGTGTATGTCCTTCACAGATGTGTCTGATGATGATGGGGCACGGAACCTGGCTCCGGTGCTAATGAATGGTTCTCCAAAAACCCCACATATTCAAGTCCCAAGTGTCTTGGACCATGAAATGATGGATATTACACTCCATCGCAAAGATAATGAAGGCTTTGGCTTTGTCATTCTCACTTCCAAAAGCAAACCCCCACCTGGAGGCAAGTAAACTGAAAAGTGTTCACTTTTTCAATGATTGAAAACATTGCATCACGTATTACCTAGGCATAACATATTCTGGAAATGCTTTTTAAATAATAGATCATATCAAAAGCATATTCCTTAAATGTAATTATAGCCATTTTTACTGTGTTCTTGGGTGGCATCTCTAATAAAAAAATATATAAATACCATAGTAAATCAATTGTAAAACATTTCCAAAGCATACATCATTCTGTGTTTACTGGTAATGTTCAAAAAAGTAGGTATGAATATACTGTGAGACAATTTTCATATTATATGCAATTTTGCAATTTTAAACCAGGTCAGTTTGTACCAACATCATATACAGTGGGGGAAATAAGCATTGAATGCGTCAACATTTTTTTCAGTAAATATATTTCCAATGAGGTTATTCACATTAACTTTTCACTAGACATCAGTATTGACTCAAGAAATCTGCAAATATAAAAAATTCACAACATTAAAGTCCATAAATAAAGTTATGTGTAATGGTGTCCAAGGTAAGGCAAGGAACCAGCTGAAATCCATTAGGAGTTAGAAAGTAATTATACCTCCTATCTGTGCAAATGAATATCAGCTGGATTAGTAATTTGATGGTCTATAAAAGGGCTTTTCGTTACCAAGGTGAAACATCTCATGATGGGGTAAAAGCAAACAGCTCTCCCAAGACCTTCGCAACCTTATTGTTGCGAAACATATTGATGGAATCAGATACAGACATATTTCAAAACTTCAGAATCTTCCAGTAAGCACCATTGGGGCCATAATCCACGAGTGGAAGCAACATCACTCCGTCATCAACTGGCCATGCACAGGAGCTTCTCGCAAGATTTCTGACCAGGGAGTCAGAAGAATATTCAGAAGAGTAGCCCAAGAGCCAAGGACCACTCGGAAAGAGCTC
>JANDJT010000012.1:18971978-18985051 GCA_024331685.1 Stegophilus panzeri
TGTCACATGAAAAGATATAATCAAATATTTACAAAAATGTGAGGGGTGTACTCACTTTTGTGAGATACTGTATATTTCCATGCAGGTTGGAGATCAGATTGTAGAAATCAATGGCGAGCCTACGCAGGGTATCAGTCACACCAGAGCCATCGAACTTATCCAGGCTGGAGGAAACAAAGTACTACTACTCCTGAGACCTGGACAGGGGCTTGCGACTGACACCAGTGAGCCTCTCTCTCATCATGCACGCACACACACACACACACACACACACACACACACACACACACACACTCTAAAGCACAAGCATACACTCACATACAGCACATGCACTAGTACAGTCCCCTTCGAAACTATTAGAACAGCGAGTCCAATTCATGTTTTTTTTGCTGTAGACTGACGACATCTGGGTTTGAGTTCAAAAGATGAATATGAGAAGAGAGTTCAGAATTTCAGCTTTTATTTCCTGGTATGTAAATGCAGATATGTTAAAAGACATAGAATATATCACATTTTGTATCACCAATTGACCACCCAATTTGAAGGTGAGCAGAAATATTGGAACATCCAACAGACAGGTGTTTCTTGTTACCCAGGTGTGTCCTGTTAGATTGATTGTTTAAACAATAAATAGCTCTGAACAACAACTTTTGGTTTTAGCCTTCAGTTTCGCCTGTGAAGGCTGAAGGGGCAGATTTAGTGATTTGAGGGCTCTAGGCAAAATATAGGAATGGGGCCCTCATTTCAGTGTTTTAACATCAATATTTAAATTTTCAGCATACGTTATTTAGCATTAATAGCAATAAACAGTGATGGACTGGGACCAAAAAGTGGCCCTGGACTTTCTGGCCCAGAGCGAACCACCACACTCGGCTCACAACACGACCCATCATTACACACCAGCTCATTGATTGTTAGACCAATTTTTAACACCAGTTACTAACATAAAAATATAGCACCGTATAGAAACATAAATGCTATTTAAACATATTTATTTGATGTAGCACTAAACAGATATCAAGTCATATTTGTAAAACTGGCAAACAGAAGAATAGTGTGACAAAGAATATAAAACAATCAAGACAGCATGTTAGCTAGTCAGGGGGCATCATCTGGGTGCAGTGTAGGAGAGTTGCACCACTCAGCTGTACCACTCCTGAATCAGGACTGAAACTTTATATTTTAGAACTAACATGAATCTAATAATTTTACCCCCAAAAACTAGACCACTACTAATACTACTACTATAATTGTAGGGATAAAGCAAATAACAGCTTCTATTATCCCTCTTTCCTCCGTCAGCCTTTCTTGCCTCTTGCTTCATTTAAAAGAAAAACTAGCGCATGTGGTTTACCACTGAGCGTATGCAGGCCTGGAGAGTCTAAATGAACACACTGACACTCAGAGCAGTTCAGAGAGACTTCTGGTTTATTCATGAGACAGAAATCAAACTATAACCTAAACATACTTATACATATCTGAGGGAATAGAGAATAGCGAGTTTCCAACAACAACAACAACAATAATAATAATAATAATAATAATAATAATAATAATAATTTAAAAAAAATAACAATAATGTATTTTATTTTCTAATATTATAAAATTAATCTTGATATAAGGCTTATATTAATAAATAAGTCTATTTCACTATGACCACTAACCAAAAGCAAACAATTAGTCACTGTAGGACAACAACTTATTAAATTTTTATTTTTTTCTAAATTGTGGTAATATTTACACATATTTATTTGAAGTAGCACTGAACATGAATCCACATCTGAATGGCCCACTATTATCATATGACATTAAACTCACCTATGATTATGTCTGCAGTGTTCAGGGTTTCATTTGGAGAGAGAGAGAGAGAGAGAGAGAGAGAGAGAGAGAAAACCCTGTTGCCTGTCCCAGCCTCGCTGTTTTTTGGCTGTAATTCTAGAGCCATCAGCACCTGCAGAACTACAACTTGCCTTCATGCCAAAGGCAAAATCTGTTAATTAAAACACTTCAAGGGTTTTGATAAAAACTTTTTGCTTTCCTCCTGCTTACTCCTTTTTTCATCACCGCTGGAGCTTTGCTTCGGGTTGGGGGATGGCACTCATGAATTAAGCATTCTGATGACATTTTAGAGTATGGTTTTTTGAGAAAAACACAATTAATTAAAGAAAATTAAAAATAAAACTTTCCTAACCATATGTTTATGCAGCATTTTGGGGGCCCTTGGTAGCTCGGGGCCCAAGGCAATTGTCGACCTTTTGTCTAATGGTAAGTCTGCCCCTGGAAGGCTGCATTTGTTGTTAAAAATAAGCCAACATGAAGCTCAGAGAGCTATCTATGAGAGAAAAGCAAGCTATTTTGAAGCTGAGAAAAAATGGAAATTTTGGACATAGCCAATACAACAATTTGGAATGTCCTGAAAAAGAAAGAAACCACTGGTGTACTGAACAACAGACAGAATGGGTCAGACAAGGAAAACAACAACAGCTGATGACAGAAAATTGTGAGAGCTGTGAAGAAAAACCCAAAAACAACAGTAAGTGACATCACCAACAACCTCCACAGGGCAGGAGTCAATGTAACACAGTCAACCATTTGAAGAAGACATTGAGGGCAGAAATATAGAGGCCATACCACAAGATGCAAATCTTCATCAGCAGAGGAAAGGAAAGGAATTTGCAATGAGGCACAAAAGGCACAAAATGAGATGAGGCACAAAAGTTCTGGAACCAAGATTAACCTCTACCAAAGTGATGAAAAGGCCAATGTTGGAGAAAGAAAGGATCTGCTCATGATCCAAAACATATAAGTTCATTTGTGAAACATGGTGGAGGTAGTGTCATGGCTTGGGTTTGCATGGCTGCTTCTAGAACAGGCTCACTAATCTTTATTGATGATGTAACTCATGATGGTAGCAGCAGAATGAATTCAGAAGTTTACAGGAACATTTTGTCTGCCACTTTAGAGAGAAATGCATCCAAATTAACGATGAGGAAATTTATAGTGCAGCAAGACAATGATCCAAAACACACTGCCAACTCAACAAAGGACTTCATCAGGGGCAGTAAGTGGAATGTTTTAGACTGGCCAAGTAAATCACCAAACCTTAGCCAAACTAAGCATGCATTTCACCTCCTGAAGAGGAGACTGAAAGGAGAATCCCCCTGAAACACACAACAACTGATAGAGACTGCAGTAAAAACCTGAAAACGCATCACAAAAGAAGAAACTAACAATTTGGTGATGTCAGTGAGTCGCAGGCTTGATGCAGTTATTGCAAGCAAGGGATATGCAACCAAATATTACGTGTTATTTACTTTAATTTACTTCAAAACTTATCTGTGCCTTTACTTCTGCTTGCCTAAAAAATGGGTGGTCTGATATAAAAGGTTCTATGTTTTATGTTGTTTAACACATGTAGATGTATATACCAGGAAATAAAAGCTGAAATCCTAAACTTGCGTCTCAAACCATCTTTTCATCTCAAACCCAAATGTCTTTGGTCTCTGGCACAAACGGGTAAATTGGCCCTGTCATTCCAATAGATTCAGAGGGGACTATACATCTATGATATATGGCTTGCTAGCATTATAATATACTATTACCAGTACTAAATATATGTACCTAGTATTGTTCTTTCTTTCTTTCTTTCTTTCTTTCTTTCTTTTTTCCTTCCTTTCTCTCTCACTCATTCTAGGTAATATAAGTTCCTCTGCTGTGTGCTACTACCCGCAGGAGCACCATCACTAACAGTTTCTTTTCCTCTGGGCATCCTTTCTCATTTTGGTAATTCTGTTTCTTTCATCCTCTCCTGCTTTCACTCACATCTGCTCACACAGCTATAAAGAGTTATCCCACCCGAATGTCTGTATTCGTTCCATATTATCTGAAAAGCACATCTTGCAACTCCTGCAATGGTGAATTGGCAAATAACAGATCTGGAAATGTGTCCTATATCACGAATTGTTCACAATTGCATAGACTAATAATTGCAAGTTTAATAATGTGGACAAACAACTTATATATGTAGATTATAGTCACACTATATACATGTTTTATTGTTACCTTAATTCAATCATCATTCATCTTCAGAACCCATTTTATCCTGGTCAAGGTTGCAGTAGATACAGAGCCTCTCCTGGGATAATTGGGTGCAAGGCAGGAATACAACAGGGACACACACACCTTCATAGCTAGGGGTAATTTAGAGTCATGAATTCAGCTGCTGGCTTGTTTTTGGGAGGTGGGAGGAAACCAGTGAAACAGGAAGAAACCAATGTTGCCAGTATCCCAACCTCAGGATTGAGCCAGGCCTTCTGGAATTGTGAGGCAACAACACTACCCACTGCACCACCATGATACCCTTGTTACCTTAGATTATTGTTAAATTAATTTAAACTAAGTTCACAAAGTAGGCAGTGATGTGTACTGTTCTGTCTTTTCATAAATTTATCCATTGTGACATTACATATCAGCGAGCAGATTGTAGACATATGTGTGTACTTTAGAGAATTTGAATAAAAGGATGGCCAGCAGAATAATTGTAAAACGACAACAACAACAAAAACATTATATTTTGTTGGAAGGTCTTCCCTTTGGACTTCTTAAAATCTTCTTATGTTTGACTTTGTCATATACTGTTTTCCTTTTTTTCCACATTTTAGCAAATGTGTACATTAGATTATGTGTGGTATATTCTCATTCCAGGCCCTGAAGCACCAGATCCAGTAGTCTCTTCATCTCTGAGCTCTCCAGATGATGTTTTCCTCACAAAGCAGCTGCCATATGAAGCTTCAGCCTTTCCATTATGCTCACCTCTTGTTCAACCTTCCTCACCCTCATCATCCTTAGGGAGGAGAGAGGATAGAGATAGAAGGAGGAATTCCTCTGCCCTCTCGCCAAACATTGCAAAGTCTAGGTCCACCCTTTCTGCCCATCCAAAATGCAACAGCAAAAACCAGTGCACCAAACCTCAAGACTCTGCCCTCTCTTCAAATCTTGCCAAGTCCAGGTCCAGTCTTTCTCCTCGTCCAAAAGGCAACAGCAAAATCAAGCACACCAAATCTCAAGTCTCTGTTTCTCCCTCAACCTTGGAACAAGTATGTGACAAGAGAAGTAGATCTATAGAGTTCAATATTGACTCTGCAAGTACAGAAAGGAAACTTAATGGTCCATCTAAAACCAAAGATTCTCACAAGTCTCGTAGATTCGAAGAGAATCTAACACACTGCTTACAGGATTCCATGAAGCACAAGCAGTCCAACAAACACCAACCGAGCTGCACAAAAAGTCACAAAAAGTCAAATCAGTCAGGACAGGAAGTGTTGTCCAATGGACAAGGAAATTGCTCAAAGAGTCCATTTCGGAGGGAGGAAAATAATGATATTAGTGAGATGGTAGAAAAGGATTGCTCAAGAGGAAGGCAGAGAACCAAGAAGAGAGAGGGCAAGGATAGAAAGAATGCTGAAACAAATGGACGAGAAGAGGTGGTGGAAACTGGGGTAGTGCCAGAAGAAGAGGTGAAGCTGGAAAGCATGTTGGGAAGGAAAAAGCAACCACAGGACATGGAGAAAGACCAAGACACCAGCAAATCCAGAATAAAAAAGAGCCAGAGGCATCATAAACACAAGAAAGAGGACAAACTACAGCAAAGAAAGTGTAAAGAACTACAGAGTGATTCAAAGAGAAAAACACAGGGTGAAGAAAGGGATATAGAGGAATATGATATAGTAATACAAAATGAGGACCAGAATGAATATAAGGAAGTGCTGACCATTATAGATGCACCAGATCAAAATGATCACTGGACAGCACCCAGCTTTGCACGCATTCTAACTCATGAGGAGGTCATGCAAGATTTGTACGGGTAACTGCAGCATGCATCTCATATTGTGGAGGGAACCATGGCCTCTTTGCTTTTATCAGAATACTGTTCTGCCACTTTCACAACCATGTTTACAAAGCTGTCGTACTCTGTCCCTACCTTCAGACATATACTCATCTGAAACAGTATACAGTGAATTTCATTATGCCCCAATTATTCCTACATTTTAACACACAGGATGGGTAAAAGCAGTAAAAATTGAGTTGCTGCTATTCTGCTCTTATCTCCTCCATGCTGGGGGCAATGTTCACTTAGACTAGGCTTAGACTGAGGCTTAGACTAGAGCATCTGTTTCTTACAAAACATCTACTGTGACTTTGTGGTCAAGTCAGCAGAACCTCAGTTCTGTCCTAATGTTCCCACATTTACAGCTTTGAAAAATGTGGATTCTCGGCTGTCCATCACAATGCAGTTCATTCATATGCAAGGAAGGGGACCATACATCCCTGCCAATCACCAAAATAATGAACATGACTTTTATGCTTTGAGTTTTATTATATGTCCTCAAGTCATATTGTCCCTAATGCGATTATTGCCTCTATTACTGCATGCAAAAACTGACCTTTATCCCTCAACTTGCTTTTGTTGCATGCTTTTGAAATATGAGTTTCAACCACACTTTTAACAAATAACTTTACATAGAGGTTTGAGGCTGAATTCTGCAGCAACTAGCTTTAAGGAATTTTGTAGACTGTTCTCTGACACTGACATGCCTAAATTCTTGATCTTCTAATCATATTATTATTGCAAAAGACCAGAAACTTGTGCTTCTTTGCTCTTTCTATGAAACCTCCGTTAGTTGTGTATAAGCATAGAGACATGTAGCCATATCAACTCACTGAACGTGATGTGTACAATTAAGTAAAGTAAGCACTGCGGTAGCTTTTACTTGGTAGCAACTATTTTGACCCATCACAAAACTAATGGTACATGCAGAAGTGTCTTCAAATGTCTTGTGATACTGAGTGTCTCATTTCTTTGACTTTTTCTGAGTGTCCGTCTTCAAACCAAATGTAAATGCAGGCAGTTCTGCCCCTGAACTGATGAAAGAATACCATAAGAATATAATATATTTTTCAGAAGATTATTGTGTTCACATTTCTCCAAATCTCTCACACTCTGAATGATAAATGGTTCAATACATCAAAATACCAGTCTATGGTAAGGTGAATATTTCTCAAAATAGGAATATTGCAGTTATTGTGTCCACTGATTTATCATTTTCATAAATCTGTATTCACTTTCACTCATAAGAAAAATGTCATGTAGCATCATTAAGGGCTGATTTATGATGCTGGATTGATGGACTCATAAAGGGACATGCTTCATCAAAACCAAAGGATTGGTGAACATTCTGTGTGTGTGTGTGTGTGTGTGTGTGTGTGTGTGTGTGTGCGCGCGTTGTATGTATGCCATGATTCACCTCAGGTTGTGAACTGATATAGATTAGCTAATGGTCCTGTGTGATAGCTTTGATGTATTGAAGCCATTCAGTAGCACCATACGCTTTTCAGGCTGCACTGATCTGGAACAAATGATGAATCATTGGGCACATCCAGAAAGCACACAGTTCCTTTATTCTTTTATCAGTGACAAATGATCAAGAGTTGTGGCGAGATACAAACAGGGCTGCCACCACTTTGTCAGGAAAATCCAGCTGAATTCTGGTTTGATTGAAAATGGACACTAAAGAAAAATGCCCTAAAGTTTTCAGCACCGTGCCATTAAGTATGTACAACCCAGATCTGTTAGTAATGTTATAAAATGAAATGGTGTCCACTTACATCATTTCATCAACAGGTGATAAAATCTGAATGAATGGTTTGTCAATGTGCCCCAAGATGTAAATCTTTGTATATTGTACAGCGCCTTTATAAATGTGATGTTGTGTGCACTCTCATAAGAAAGAATAGAGCTCTGTAAATTGATGTCATTATTTTTGTATTTAAATATTTAAAAAAAAAATATTTAAGGTGGATAAAAAACAAAATAACATACCCCTGTTCAGGTAATGCACTGTAAAATAAAGTCATTTATTCTCCATGAATTGTTCATTTAGTTAGAACATGTCAGTGTTGTTTTCTTACAGAATAAACCTTGTGAAATTTGTCTGTCTGTTTGAGGTGGAATGGAATGGAAAGGCATGGAATGCTTTAAACAAATTCAGATAAAATATTATCTAAAGTAAAAATTCTACATTTCCCAGCTGCTTCAGTATTACAAAAAGCATGTGCTGAATGTAGGAGATAGTGCCAGTGAATGCTTTACAAATGACTCTCGCTGGAGGCGAGTCTCCTTTGGCAACTGAGGACACATGAGAATTTTTGGCATATTTTTCTATTAAGCCTAGGTTAAATTTTTTGTTTACAGCTTGTGGACTTGTTTAAACCATGAAGGCAATTAGGGTAAAATATTTTATCAAAGCATATGCATATTTTATTATTGCATATCCATGTTAATTTCATAATAGTAGAATGAAGATAATTCATGTATTATGGTCTGAAAATACAATGTAAAATGTTGGACTCTGATTCACAATTCACAATCATGCAAAAGGCTATCAACATCAACCACATGTTTGATGACCAGTTCGCTAACCCAACCTCCTACCCCACCCCCTTCTTGAGGAACTCTTTTTTCAATATGTACAGTGTGTTTTCATACACTTTGGAGGTGTTACTATACTATTACTTACAGTTGAGGCCATCAGCATCCGCCGGCTTTTTTTTTGTTGAGATAAAAGGAGGTGGTCTATGGCCCTGCATAGATTATCTAGGTCTAAACCAAGTTACCAATAAGTATCGTTATCCCATACACCTTGTCCCTGTGGCTCTAGAACAACTGCAGGAAGCCAAAATTTTCAATAAACTGGACCTGTGGAGCATATACAACTTGGTGCATATCCGTGAAGGTAATGACTGAAATCCAGTGCCTTATTAATGATGCTGGGAAAATTCGTCATAACTTACATCGATGACATCTTGATCTATTGCACAAACACGTAACGCATGTCAAAAAGGTGCTATCCAGGCTACTTGAGAATCAGCTCTAGGATTTAGCATCATAGCATCACCCCTAACAGCCCTGCTGAAGAAGGGACACAGGAGGCTGAAGTGGAATCCCTCAGCGAACCAAATATTTGAGCACCTTAAAGAAGCATTTATTTGGCTCCCATCCTAAAACATTCTCATCCCTCCAAGCCCTTCATAGTGGAGGTGGACACCTGTAAGACAGGGGTGGGGGCTGTCTTCTCACAGTGGTTTGGAGGAAAATCCAAGCTGCACCCAGTGGCATTCTTCTCCAGGAAGTTGTTCCCAGCAGAACGAAATTATGACACTGGCAACCAGGAACACCTTACAGTGAAACTGGCATTGGGAGAATGGTGTCACAATTTTCATTGATCATAAGAACTTTGAGTATATCAAGTCAGCCAACAGATCTGAGCCCCACTGCTCTAGCAATGGTATTTGATACAGAGCTTCTCTTACACCAGAATCTGGCAGAGGAGGAGCATGGATGAAAGAGAGAAAGAAACTGGCAATATTACTGTTGGTCTACAGATGAGTGGATTACAGCAGAAACTCCATACATGGCACTTTAATGAACAGTATTGTCTTCAGCAATTTATTGTACTATTATTAGGCAGTGGTAGCTCAGTGGTTAAGACATTGGGCTACTTATTGGAAGGATGTGAGTTCAAACCCCAACACTGCCAAGCCCCCGATGTTGGGCCTTTGAGCAAGGACCTTAACCCTCAACTGCTCAGATGTATAAATGAAATAAAATGTAAATCACTCTGGATAAGGGTGTCTGCCAAATACCATAAATGTAAATGTACTAGACTATTGAAACTTTGTACCACACGTAAATTTTATACTGAACTGCTAAGTTTTCAGGTCAAGACGTCAGGGGTCCTAGACTATGTATTTAAGTTTACAGTCTCCTCCAAAACTATTGAAACAGCAACTCCAATTCAAATGTTTGTGCTATACACCAGACATTTAGATTTGAGATCAAAAGATGGATATGAGACGAGAGTTTAGGATTTCAGCTTTTATTTCCTGGTATTTACATCTAAATGTCTTAAACAAGATAAAACATTGAATCTTTTGTATCAGACTACCCAATTTAAGCAAGCAAAAGTATAGGAATAGATAAGTCTTGAAATAAATTAAAATAAATAACACTTAATATTTGATTGCATATTCCTTGCTTGCAATAACTGCATCAAGCCTGCAACTCATTTACATCAGCAAATTGTTGGTTTCTTCATTTGTGATGCTTTTCCAGGCTCTTACCACAGCCTCTTTCAGTTGTTGTTTGTTTCTGAATGTTTCTCCTGTCCTGTTCCTCTTCAGGTAGTGAAATGCATGTTCAATTGGGTTAAGGTGTGGTGATTGACTTGGCCAGTCTAAAACCTTCCACATTTTCCCCTGAGAGAGTCCTATAGTTGGCAGTGTGTTTTGGATCATAGTCTCGTTGTATTATAAAGTTCTTCCTGATTAATGTGGATGCATTTCTCCGAAAATTGGCAGAGAAAAATGTTGTGACAAGTTGATATGTTGCATGTGTTGTTTTGTTGAACAGGTGAATGTTTGAGACCTGTCCTGGAGGGTTATGTGGTATTAACCAGAGTTGCTTTTTGGTAACCTAATTTTCTGGATAGACCAGGAAACCTCTGGAGTATGACACTGGCTAAGTCACTCTGGAGTGTGATACTGGCTATGTGGGGAAACAGGGCTCTGATACCATCACATACCATCACATGTGTTGATAGTGAATGGAGCAAACAGGAGCTGAACTGTAAAAGTAAATCAACTTTGTTTCAATATGTATCATTCCAGTGGCGTAACCATGGTATGGACATTGGAGGGGGTCCACTTAGTTGTCCTTAGCCCAAATGTAGTGTAAAGGAATGAAATGCTGTGCAACTTTCCTTACTTTCACTCGCATTTATAACAGTCTGTCACAACGTGAGGGTTCACAACGAACTCGGTGGGAGGATATGCAAGTGAATGTAACGTTAATGGTCAAAAACTGGAACTGACGTTAGCCTACTGACGTTGGACACGACCCCCCCAAAGAATGCGTGGTTACACCCATGTTTCATTCATATTGTGTCCGTTTCCGAGCGCTTACTCGGGTTGTGTAACAGCTGTGCAGTGTTGTGTGTGTTTGCCTTATCTATAGGTTTGGGTGTAACTGTATACTGCTATGAGAAAATATTAAAATGCATAGCTACACTGTTGACGTTGGGACAATTGGGCTGATTTTGAAAGATTTCTATCAAGAGTGCACAAAAATTCACAAATAGTTGGACTCCACCCACCGACTACTCAAGCCAATTGGATAATGGACACATTGCACTGACCAATAGTAGCATGTTCTTGCTCCAGCCAATCACATTTTGTTTTACAGGAATGGAGTCATGCTGTACCAAACTATAATCTAACAGCATCGTTGTAACAACATATAAAAGAAAACCAGCAATGTTATGGGTCATAAATGCACTGTTATTATAGATGAATGATGTGATGGATTAGTAATGATTGATTCACTGATTCAGTAAGGATTCGTTAGACTGATTCAAACAGGTAACTCCTACGGTCTGTGAATTTTTTAGAATGATTTGTTTAGAGAATGTAAAGATTAGTGTCTTTAACCCATGAATTGGGTGACACTGATCGTGCAGTTTTGACATGCAGCCTGTGAGGACAACATTTTCTTGCCAATGCCATATTTTCCTGATACACAGTCTTTTAATCTCGCTACACTAGATTTACTGTAAAATCACAACTCGGGTTTTGACGTGAATTCGGTAGTGATGCAGGAAACACGTGATTGATTGGTGAAAACGTGATTGATTGGTCAGTGCAATGTTATCCAATTGGTTTGAGTAGATGTGGGTGGAGTCCACCTATTTGTGGATTTGTGTGCACTCTTGATGCTAGAAATGTTTCAAAACCCACAAACGTGCAGCAATCCACAAATGCACAGGATGCGATTCACAATTGAATGCCAGGCAGAGTTGTGTTTGTGACACAAAAGCATATTTGTAAAAAAAAAAATGTATTCGCAAATCTCATTTGATTTATTTGTTCATTTAATTAATGTTTGTGAAACTTCTAACATATATTTGTGGATCTCATTCTATTTATTTGTAAATTTGTTTAATTTTTGTAAATCTCGCTACATTTATTTGTGTATCGTAAAATATTTATTAGGAAATATTAAACAATTCTAACCCCACAACACTATAAAGGCTCCATAAAAACTATACTCCAAGAGGCCATATGAGAGCTTTGTGTCATATGGACTGCTTTTCTGTATAGCTGTGTAAACATTCTTCAAAATTCTCCTTTTGTGTTACACTGAAAACAGCATACAGGTTTGGAACAACTTGAGGGTGAGTAAATAATTTTGTGTAAGTAATTTTGTCTGGCTTGCTGACACAGTCATGTCATTTTACAGAGACATTATGACAAGACTGAAAAGACAATAATGAAAAGACAATCAAATGAATTTTTTTTTTGCTGGGACAGCAGAACAGGAGCAGCAAAAAGCAGTGTATACAAAGTGGAAGTTTTGTAATTCATATTTGGTCTGCTCTACTGTTTGGAACATTATTCACTATATATGTGCATAATAAGTCGAAAGGCCTGTTTGGGGGTAGAGCATGAGTAAATCTGAAATATAATAAACCATCTAATCTAATTGTTTTTGTATTGTAATACACACTGACCTTACTGTAGTTATTTTGGTCCTAAATATAAAGGTCTCGTATTGTGTATATATAAATAAAGTATATATATAAATATTTGTGCCTATATAGCGAACTAAAAAGGACCATTACATTTGTGACCCCACCCCCACCAAATGGTGTGGTTCAAGTGAATTCTTTACAAATATTTCAGGCTAGATGCTAGTCTCCACTAGCAACTAAGGACACAGTGGGAAGGTATTTTGACATTTTCTTCTACAAGCCTTCAACTTTTGCTTTAGCTTGTGGACTTGTTTAAACCATGAAGGCAAATAATGGAAAATGAGTTTATTAAAACATATGCAAATTTAAACATTGCATCTCTATGTTATGTTAATTTTATATTAGAATGTTGATAAAAAATATGGTCTAAAAAGACACCATAATGTCTTTTACTCTAAACCCCCCCCCCCCCCCCAAAAAAAAAAAAAA
>JANDJT010000012.1:19032492-19071979 GCA_024331685.1 Stegophilus panzeri
GGGGGGGGGGGTATGGGGGGGTTGACTTATCTGCCTCTCTCTCCCACCATGCCTACTGTGACTTCTGACCTGTCCACTCACTTCCCCCTATTTCAGGAAATGAATGTGGACTCCTTAATGTTTCAGAGACAGAGAACTATAGCAGAAGACATATAGAAGAAAGTCTGGGTTTTTCAATTTCTAATCAGGTTCTTTCTCAGCAAATCAAACCCTTTACTCATTGCCAAACCACCATTATCAGGATAAATGAACTCCCATGTGGGGTATTATAGCACTGAATGCTCTAATCCACAATGGAGTAACATGTGCTGGAGTAATATGATGACATGTTAACACAAGCTACTAGAGTTCACTATGCTGTTTACACTGTGACAGAATCTTGTTCGGTGAGTATGAGGTTACAGTTTAATGTGTCCTTAATGTGTCCACGCAAGAGGAAAGGATGAAATGATGAAATGGCAGTATTTTTCACAAATTTGTAAGAATAAAGCCTGTTCACACAATTCAGTTCACAAAAACGGCAGTGTATGAACAAAAAACAAAGAATGCATTTTATCTACAAACACAAGACTCTGAGTATTTGGGACAAAACTGGTCATGGCTATCCTAAGAGGCGACCAAGCTCTAGTTCCTTGATGCCTGCTGACATATTAACATGATATAGATGTTGCTGTTCCCTTTGGCTACAGCTTACATTTACTTGCAAGAACCACAGACACAAAAACTGTTAACTGCATTAAGATTCATCCCCAAGCTATCAATAAAATAAATTTTACAAGAGAGCATGTGGAACAGCGACCATCACATGGAAACATTTATGAAATTCTGTCCTATAAATTCAGAGAGTAAAGCTTTTTAGTGCATCTTTTTGAGGACCTATTCTGGTCATACACAAGATGACTCAAACTTATGGACAAAAAAAGATATAGATTTAGGTGTCAGATCCAGGCCAACTGGGACCGACCTAAAATGGACAAATTACAATGCCTTTTTGCAGACCAAATTAAGTCTGACCCAATAATGGATGTTCAGGACATTTCTGCTCTGTCGGTGCTCACTATCTTCTACTAAAAGAGAGCTCGCATGTAACGGTTTTGCAAGAGAGGAGAAAAAAACTTTTGAATGCAGCCTCACTTCATGTGTGACCCCACCCTCTTTCCTCCACACAAAGTCACTGGACTGCAGCTCTGCCACAACACATTTCTAGAAACAACCAAAAATACTCACCTCGGAAAATAACGGTACACAGGACTGAGGCCAGAGCCAGAATAGTGTAGCAGTTTGTCTTTTTCCAGTTAAACACTTCCATCCTGAGTATGTCCCTGCTGAAGCCTGTGCAGTGTTAAAGGGTATGTATCAGGTTTAGTTTCTCACTGAGAGACACAGAGAGAATAAAGCAAGGCTTGTGCTCAGGCTGCTTTATATACCCCCAACCCCTGAACTGCCCCTTTCCACACCTCCTTTTTCACTTTAACCCTTACTTTAACCATATCATAGACTAGTCTCTCTCTCTTTCTCTCTCTCTCTCTGTCTCTATCTCTCAAAATACATGCTTGTAGACCAGTGGCATAGCCAGACAAGCCAGACAAGTACAATGCGTTCATGTATTTTGGGTGGATGCCAAACAGTCAAAGAAGCAATGATGGCACAAATTTGTCATTTAAGGCTGTTAAAAATGCTGGCACAAAATAACTTTAGAACAGTTCCACTGACAATAACATGGGGATATTATAAAATAACATCTTATGACACTAGATCTACCTTTCTTTTTCTCCTACTGCAGTAAACCACCAATACTTCATCGATAATCTAAACGGAGTGTAGCTAGCTAATATGGCTTTCACCTTTAATGAACACCATTACAGTACAATTACTGCTCAAAAATGTTGTTTGAGAAACGCTGTTGAACTTGTGATCTCTCAGTTCTGAATCGGCAGCCATTTATGTGCTAACGTTTTTGTTATACAGATATACTGTAATCTGTTACTGTTTCTGCTTTGATGATTCTTAAAATACAGTATTATTCATGTTAGAACTCATTTGTAGCTATGATTAAAATGGAATGTTAGTCTATGTTCTTTTTCCTCATGTATGACATCTGTCTTTTTAATGACAGTTTGAACGGCAAAAATCATGTGAATTCTGACATTTTTATTCCATTTTGAGCCACTTTCAAATGTGGGATTTATATTTTATTTAAACATAAAATGTAGAAATGCAAATCCAGTTTGAACGGACAAGAATTAATTTTACTTCTACATAAACTCTGATCCACATTCAACATGATTAATCTCGGCTAAGAAATTAATCTCTTTTTAAATATTGTGTTTTGGCTTAAATCTTGGAAAAATTGTGTACATTAGCTGCTATTACCATAGAAGCAGGCTTCTCACTCTGGTTGACTTTCATGGCCAGCATATACTGTAGGAGTTGCATTACAAATTAATTAACAAGATAACTTGACAGTTATTCAGTCTGATTTGACATTAATCATACAAAACATATAGCAAAAAATCAATTTAATAACTTACAATGTTCAGACAAAAAGGAAGAACAGCATGCCTAAAGGGTGAGATGAATCATGTGAAACAAGAAGTGATCAACATCAGCTTGTTTCTTTTATTTGATATTTGTGTTGATTCTGTCAATAATGCTGTCACAAATAAAATTTGCATTATATTATCTGTTCCCAAAGGTGTTATTGCTTTTGTTGATTTTAAACTTGATTTTAATTCACAGAATCCCAAAGTATTAAAAGTTAGCAACAATGTAAAATTGTGTATTGTTACTGGGCAGCATGGTGGTAAAGTATATAGTGTGTAGTTGGGATGATCAAATATCTCACTGCAGTATTGCACTGTTTGCATCAGGAGCAGGGATTACAGCTTCCCCTGATGAGAAGTGCTGTCTGTGACTGTAGCTGATGTGCTGATTCATTACTGAATTTAGATGCACGCAAAGCTGTCGGATATGATAACATTCCTGGGCTTGTGCTCAAAGAGTGCAGTTACTGGACACTGTAGGTGCAATTTCTCTTGTTCCTGTGTGAGGAACAGAGGAGGGCAGAAAGCCTGCAACACTACCGGCTAGGCAGCAGAGGTAGGCACTTCAGGAATATAATGCGAGCTAGGAAATAGGAAGGCCTTGGCTAATCCAGGGGCAACAGGCTGGAAGGGGCAACAGAAAGAGCTTGTAGATCTCCTACTCACTTGAGAGATGTCAGGGCCAGCAGAAGAGCTACCTTTAGAGTCAGAAACTTCTCTGAGGCTCAATTGAGGCACCTGACAGACCTTCCAGGACCACAGAAAGGTCCCAGGAAGTTATGCATGGTCTGCAGATGGACCTCAGCCGCCTGACACCATGTTTAAATCTCAATGTTAGACTATGTTGGGCTCCATTAATAGGAGTGTGGCTGGCCATAATGGTGACCACGTAGACCCTGATTGTAGCCATGATACACACGGGGTACACATGGCCGAGGTCATGTTTGTACGCCTCTCCCCCGATTGCTCTGTTCCCACCACTTCTAGCGAGAGTTCGCCAAGACCGTGTATGTCTGCTGCTAGTAGCACCTTATTGGCCAGCTCAAATATGGTTCTTGGAGATAATATCCCTGCTAGACAGCACTGCCTAGTAGATTCCCATTCACAGGGATCTACTATCTCAAGCCAGAGGATTGATTTTTCACTCTTGGCTGGAACTATGGAAACTGTGGGTCTGGCCCCTGAGGGGCAATAACTCATATACTCTCAACTGAGGTTGTAGAGACCATGTTGAATGCTAGAGCACCATCCATGAGAAAATTGTATGTGCTACATTCCTGAGAGGTTGAGCCATAGGTGCCTGTCCGCCAGAATTGTCGTTTGCTTGGTTGCCCGAACAGACATATCTGTGGCGCGGCAAAGCTCCACCACTGCCTCAGGCCCAATCCCCTCCCCACTGTCGAGCTCACTCAGCAGGTCTGCTTGGTAGGTCTGCAACACTGCCATTGTATGCAGTGACCCACAAGCTGCCACATAGGCTTTGCCAACCAACACTGAGGTGGCCTTACTTGGCTCGGATGGCAAAGCCAGCCCCCTTAAATTCCCTGCCATCGATGGTGAGAGGTAGCTCACAAGTGTCTCCTCCACCTTCGCCATAGCCAAATACCCATAATGTTCATTCCCCATGATGGCCAAATAATCTGATGTTGTGGGGTTAAAAACATGGCTGGTGTATGGTTTTCACCAGAAACGCGATACTTCATCATGCACTTCTGGAAAAAAGGGGAGTTTTCTGCGGTGTGGGGGAGATTTATTTACACTGGGAAGAACGTGCTCGTCCAACCTGCTACAAGCCACTTTCTCTTCCAGTCTAAATTCACCTTTTCTACAGCCCTAGTGATCATTTCAAGCAGCTCTTTATATGCTTGAGAGCTGCTATCTGTTTTTTGGTGCACTGGCTCCCCCCTCTGGCAACACGATGTGAGCTTCAAAACCCGGAAGCAAAGAGTCGGATCCGGATGACAGATCCAGAGCTCTGGCTCCTCCTCCAGATCCATACGGGATCCCTAGGACCTGAACTGGCTGGCGTGTTTGTTGGCAAAACGGTTTCTTCTCAAATTCCTGACTTGTGGGAAAATGTAATACTTAATTCTTCTTAGCGTTTTACTGTTTGTTAGTAATTCCAGTATTAGGCCTCGAACATCTGGATGTACAGGGTTGAGGTGCTTGTAAAAATTTATTTTGTTTGTAAAAAAACAAAAAAACAAAAAAAAAAAAACGGGAAAAAGTGTTCAGGGGAAATTGAAGCAGTTCGGGGAAGTTCAGGAAATTAAGGTTCTATCATGCTTTCTTTCTTTCTTTCTTTCTTTCTTTCTTTCTTTCTTTCTTTCTAAGAACACAATGCTGCCTCCTGTGGTTACATGCCTAAAAGTGCAGCCCTGGGATTAATGGTGAAGTCAGTGGACGCTGTGAATATTACTAGTATCATTCTTCAAAATTGTGTAGTCGACACATCTTATGGATGTGATATGCTTTATTACTGCGCCTGCAAGACACTGCTGCTTTGGATGCAATGGAGATGAAATGACAATGAAAAAGGAATAGATAAAACATATGGTTTCATACAAATGAAAGTGACTTCAGTATTCAAAACCTCTTGTGTTTACTTTTTAAAACTAAAAGTACATGGTTATATGTGGTTATGACACAGCCTTTTATTATCCTGGCTGAATATACGATGGTTGAAAATAACTTACCAAAAATTAAATCATATAAAAAATAAAAACTACTTCAATAGAATAAAACAAATCTGTTTGTTCATACACTTTGGTGTGAACAGTTGGATAAATAAAACTACATTTAATAACCAAAAGTCACATAATTATTGGAATTTATGAAAAATATGCTTAAGAAATAATTTAAAAATAGAAACAATAACAATTCTTTCAAGTCTATTTGTGAGTACATTACCTCTAACATTAAGCATAATATCAGGAAGGAAATTATAATATTTTGCATTTTTGTAAATAGATTTGTCACAATGATTTATGAAAACTATATTTCTAATAATTATATCAGCTATGATATTGGTTGAACATGTATTCCATAAAGGAAGAAAAATCATGGACTCCGGCTTTGCTTCATATATATTCACAGACTGGCAAGAGTGTAATTTCACCTCAAGGCAGTGATTCATCAGCCAGGAAAGACAAGAAAAGCCAAAACCTACATGCTGTCATAAAATAAAATTTTGTTATATAGCTCCAAGTAGGGTGAATAACTGATTATATGCACTGCAAATGCTAAATAATTAATCATTTTCTATCTTCCTCTTCTGCTGAGAATTGCAATACTAGGAAATATTAGATAGTATGTACAGTCCCCTCTGAAACTATTGGAATAACAAGGCGAATAAATTTTTTGTGCTATACTCCAAAGACATTTGGGTTTGTGATCAAAAGATAGATATGGGACAAGAAATTAGGATTTCAACTTTTATTTCCTGGTATTTACATCTAGCTGTGTTAAACAAAACAAAACATAGAACATTTTGTATCAGACCACCCAATTTTTAGATGAGCAAAAGTAATAGGAATAGATAAGTCTTGAAGTAAATTGAAATAAATAACACTTAATAGTTGGTTGCATATCCCTTGGTTGCAATAACTGCATCAAGCCTGCAACTCACTGACCACCACATTGTTGGTTTCTTCTTTTGTGATACTTTTCCAGGCGTTTACTGCTTTTAGTTGTTGTTTGTTTTGGGGGGTTTCTCCCTTCCGTCTCCTCCTCAGGAGGTGAAATGCATGCTCAATTGGGTAAAGATATGGTGATTGATTTGGTCAGTCTAAAACCTTCCATTTTTCCCCCCTGTTAAAATCTTTTGTTGAATTGGCAGTGTGTTTTGGATCATTGTCTTGCTGCATGATAAAGTTCCTCCCGATTAATTTAAATTAACTTCTCTGTAAATTGGCAGGCAAAATATTCCTGTAAACTTCTGAATTCATTCTGCTTTTACCATCATTAGTTACATCATCAATAAATATTAGTGAGCCTGTTCCAGAAGCAACCATGCAAGCACAAGCCATGACACTAACGCCACCATGTTTCACATATGAGCTTGTATGTTTTGGATCATGAGCAGCTCCTTTCTTTCTCCACACTTTGGCATTTGGTTAATCTTGGTTTCAGAACTTTTGTGGCTCATGGAACTCGTGTGACTGCTGATGAGTGGTTTGCATCTTGTGGTGTGGCCTCTATATTTCTGCTCTCGAAGTCTTCTTTGAATGGTGGATTATGATACCTTCATCCCTGTCCTGTGGAGGTTGTTGGTGAAGTCACTGTTCTTTTTGGGTTTTTCTTCACAGCTCTCACTATGTTTCTGTCATCAGCTGCTGTTGTTTTCCTTGGCCGACCCGTTCAGTGTCTGTTGCTCAGTACATCAGTACTTTCTTTCTTTTTCAGGACACTCCAAAGGCTAAAACCAAGTAGCTGTTCAGAGCTATTTATTGTTTAAACAATCAATCTAACCGGACACACCTGGGTAAGAAGAAAGATGTCAGACCAATGTTCCAGTATTTTTGCTTGCCTACAAATTGGGTAGTCTGATACAAAATGTGCTATATTCTATGTCACTTAACACATTTAAATATAAATACCAGGAAATAAAAGCTGAAATTCTACACCCTCTTCTCATATTTTGATCTCAAACCCAAATGTCTTCAGTCTACAGCAGAAAAAAACCCACCTTGCCATTCCAGTAGTTTTGGAGGGGACGGTAAATGCCTTTTGTAGTTTGAGGCCTGAGTACATATTAAAAACTAAGAATGATTATATGGAATTTTATATTATTCATCACTACATACTTGAATATTCTCAAATATTTTTTAGATTTCATTTAATATTAAATCTAGTAATATTGTTGTAACTTAATTTACTGCAAACACACACACTAGTAAAAATGCTGCAAACTAAAAAAAAACACTCAAGTATATTAAAAATGACCTGCATTTTCCACTTCTCAAGAAGATCTGCTCTAAGAAAAAAATCTTTTTTTTTTTTTTTTTTTTTTTTTTTTTTTTTTTTTTTTTTTTTTTTTTGCAAAGGCAGACAATTATACATGGTTTTTATATCTATTTCTGGAAATCTCTAATGGATTCTGTGTGTCCACAAGAGGGCCTGAGGAAATGTAAGTAATAGAGCAGTATCATTAGAAGCCTGAAGCATATGACCTATGGAGCCAGTATGATGTAATCCAAGCTTGGCTCACTAGTTGTGCTAAAATTAGAGGCATCTTTGTCTAGATACCATTTCCTGTTAATGACGTTGTTTTAAGTGAGGGATATTCTCTCTCTCTCTCTCTCTCTCTCTCTCTATCTCTCTCTCTTTCAGTCTGCATCTCTCCATCACTATATGTTTCCATTTCTTCTCCTGAGTGAACTGATTCTTCACACGGTTTGCAAATTCAATCTTATTTTTTCATAGTTTCTGCAAATTCAGCACCCATTATGCTGACTGTTGCTCTAATGGTGGCTCTGCCTCACTGTATAAAGGTTAGCTCATTTTTCATTTTAAACTCATTTTAACCCTAGTGTGCACAGCAAATGATTTCACACAGTAAAAGTGAAAAATTGAAGTCATTCTCTCTAATGAGGCAAAGCACCTGGGATGTGACATTCACACAGTGTCATGCGACTATGTGCAAAAATGAAGCCTATCATTGATGTCTATTTTCTGCAGCTGTCATGAGTCAGCAAGGTGAAAATGCATGTTGTCAAGAAAACATGTGGCATTTTCAGTTCATTTACTCAGCTTATTACTGTGAACCTTGAGCAAATTTGTTAAAGAATTATGTCACCCCAAAATTAATCAACAGACGCATGCTTTACATGATTTACATGAATGTAGTTATGTAACATTTTTAAAATGTCTTGGAATTATGATTTTTATGAATAAATTGGCTCTGTTCGCTGGATGTCTATCCCCTGTCAATCACAGCAACACTAGCCAATCATGGGTGTCTGTGAGCTCGTGTATGTGGAAGAGAGTAGATGATGTTTCCTCCAAGTGTGTTATGCTGCCCTGTGACGTGACATGAGCAGCATTTGAAAAGATGAGGAAACATAGAGGAAAAGTGATTTAGCCTTCACCCTAAGTTAGTACCTGTTGTATAGTAATGGACATTGATTTATTTTTGTGTATTTATTGCCTTTCACACATCTCACAATGTTTAGTATTTGCACTTTGTGTAGTCCTGCATACTGTTATGTGTTGCACAATGGCCCTGAAGACATTTCGTTCCAATGTAAACAAGCTGTATAGAGGAATGACAATAAAAACTCGACTTAACTTGTGAGCTGCCTGGTTGGTGGGAATTTGGCAGATGAACAAATTGGGGAGAAAATGGGGGGAGGGGTAGGGAACTATAAAATATAATATAAATTATACAGTATATAAGTTGGAAGTATTAGTAACTTACTGTCGTAAAATCTGTCATAGGCCAATTCTTATGCTGCTAGCCTGTTTCTCTAAAATGCTTTCAGTCCAATGCATTTCTAGATTTGTGTTAATGACATACACTCTGATCTTTACTCAACACCATGGATAAGGATTTAAAAAAATTGAGTCAATACATGTGTTGAGTTTCAAACTAATAGCTTCAAATGTGTTATTATGTAAATGACTGTCGATTGCTCCATTTATAGCTCTATTAGTGTTGAGAATTACAACATGGCATTCAGAATTAGAGAGTGTGGTAGAAAGCCTGTTATTATGTTGTTTTGAAATATCTGACTGTGGCTTCAACTGAGTGCAGTGTAGGCCAAACATGAAACATTCTAAAATGAAAGAAAGACAATGCTGAAGAAATCTGGGCGTGAAGTCAACATTGATTTGATTGATTGATTGAGTCAGTGTAAACAATCAGTGGGGAGCGGTAGAGGATGACGAGCAGCAGGTGATCAGAACAGGCCCAACACCAATTACCAACAAAACTGATATTAGACTGTGTGTGTTTGTGTCTATGTTTATGTGTGTGTGTGTGTGTGTGTGTGTGTGTGTGTGTGTGTGTGTGCTTGCATGTCTTTATGAGGAACAAATGAGTTTAAAGTTAGTGTTAGGTTTAGCAATAGGAATAACATTTGTAGCTATCATAATACACTGGTCAATTGAAATACCTCACCCAGATAAAAAAAAAGTAACAGAAAGAGAGAGAGAGAGAGAGAGAGAGATAAAGATAAAGATAAAGAGAGAGTGTGTGTACAGTGTACACCCACTGTGCTGGTTAATGACTTATACAATCATATGAGGATTTGGGAAAAGGCTAACAATGAAGCTGAATGATTAGAACTTTATAGACTTAGATGTCCTTCAAGTTGCTTTCTCATATGACACATTAAAAGCACAATAATATAAAGCTTTTTTCTTGAAATAAATTAATGCAACTTTTGGAACAGGATTATACAGGTTTCTCTTTATTTTAAATGTTATTGTTACAGTCCCACAGAGGTCTAGGGTGAGTGTAAGAACAATAACAATTTAAGATGGCAGGTTGATAGGATGATGGTGAATATGAGTAGGACAGTAGGATAAAAGTAGGTTTATTACTTTTATTCTTGACACACACAGGACTGGCATTTACAGACAGACACAGGACAACCATAAACAAGAACAGGGGAACTAGTCTCACCCAAGAGAGAGAACATGGACGGTGCCAAAGAAATGAAAATAGCAAAAAAAACTACACTACGCTGTTTTTAAAGTACCTAACCTGACTGCCAAACATGAAACAAAAACTAGCTTATTACACTAGGCTAAGCAAAAAATACAGGGGTGGCATCCGCACTCTAGCGTAGGGTGTCTAGACATTCAAACACACCTGCGTGATGGAATGTAGGTGCGTGCACAATATTACCGGTTCTCAAACCCAGGGAGCTAGTATAAGGGTGGAAGGGAGAACACAGCAACAAACGGGCCAACAGTGGGCCAACAGTGGGCCAAGAGCCTAACACAAGGGCTTCAGTGTGCTCCTTTTAAATGGACAGCTCTACCTCTTTTGGCCGGGTTCCTGCCTTCCCATTGGTCAGGTCTTGTCAAGCAGTTAATGGAGATTGCCACAGGGCTCCACCTAAGAAGACAGCCAGAGACAGAAGGGCAAACAAACAGTGGGGAAAAAAAGAGCAGAGAAGGAGCACACAAATGCAACCACACTGACACGTAACAATTATATTTATATATTTATTTTAAAAATGGGATTCTCTTCATCATTAAAATGTAACTTTATCATCTCCCACATACAATCTAACATTTTGCTGTATCCATCCATCAAAATATGAACCTTTTTACATATTGCATAATCACAATAAGTGAGAAGATGAATCAGTTGCATGTTGTAAATGGATGAAGTGATCACCTGCATAGTATGATTACAAATGAAATAAATAAGTAGAAGTATAGATGAATGAGCTGGTTTACACAACTGTTGTGTAAGAAAAATTCCAGCTAGATATTTTTTTCCCATGTTGGGATATGAACAGATTTATCCATTACATTGTTGATTAAATCCAATTGTTAAATTGAGCTGGTCTGTCTGCACATAGCCATAAGTTGCAAACATATGCCTCAGCTGACAGAAGATTTAGTGATTGCTTATTATTAATATTATTAAATATTTTATTGTCATAGAACTTCCATTTCTGCCTTTACCAGTGCTTGAAGTGGATGGTACTCACTGGTACGCAGTACTGGCACTTCCACATTTTACTCTTTGGTGTACTCTTTTCTGCCTTCTTCATATCAGGTTCTGAGTGATTCATAATTAGCCTACATAAACTACATTACATTTACATTTACATTTATTCATTTAGCAGATGCTTTTATCCAAAGCGACTTACAAATGAGAAAATACAAGCAAAGCGATATAGAGAACAATACATGTAGTGCTACCATACAAGATCTATTAATTGAGTTCTAGAAGAAGCAAAGTACGCAGAGTAGAGGAGTAAGTACCAGAGAAAAATTTTATTTATTTTTTTATTATTTTTTATTTATTTATTAATTTTTTTAATTAGAGGTTGGTTACATGTTTACGGAAGAGGTGGGTCTTTAGCTGTTTTTTGAAGATGGTGACAGATTCTGTGGTCCGGATTGAGGTTGGAAGTTCATTCCACCACTGAGGGACAAGGCCTTGAATTTGATACGGGCAGCTACAGGAAGCCAGTGGAGGGAGATGAGGAGGGGTGTGACATGGGTTCTTTTGGGCTGGTTGAATACGAGGCGTGCTGCTGCATTCTGAATCATTTGAAGGAGTTTGATGGAGCTGGTTGGAGGCCCAAGAGTAGGGCATTGCAATAGTCCAGTTTTGAGATGACAAGAGCCTGGACTAGTAGCTGTGTAGACAGTTCGGTGAGATAGGGTCTGATTTTCTTGATGTTGTACAGAATGAACCTACAGGACTGTGCGGTTGTTGAAATGTGGTCTGTAAAGGTCAAGTTGTCTTCAAGAATCACCCCAAGGTTCCTGGCTGTCCTGGTTGGCTTGAGTGTGGTTGAGCCGAGCTGTACAGTGATGTTGTGGTTGATTGAGGGGCAGGCTGGGATGATGAGAAGCTCAGATTTTGTGAACATCAGCAATATCTCCTAGTATTTTTTATTCACTGTAGAAATACACACATCATCATATGAATAAGGGGAGTACTGTCATTTTACTCCATTGTTGAAACGTGCATGCATGAGGAGTCTAGCTAGCTGAATTTCAATCTTTCTACCCTTAGCTAGTAAGCAGTAAGAGATACCAGGGTGACACACATGCATCTGCTGACATTTTTGTAACAAATGCTATGCTTGCCGATAACAGCCTGGCAGAACTAGGCTTAGCTAGTTTCCTTGTTGGAATAGAAATTGGATGGTCATTTAATTTGTACATAGATCTGGTTTTGGCAAAATAATGTTGAAATGCTAGCCTTTAACAAAAGCATTGAATAACCCAGAGCAATGCATGCAAATTGTTGGCACTCATGTTTGGAAACCATGGTCATGTACAAATGTCTGGCGTGTGAAGACTGCAAATGGCAACAGAGTGTGATTACAATGTGCAAAAAAGCTGGCAATGTACCATTTAGTTTCGGCTACAGTCAGTTGCCTTGCTGATTAGAGATGCTTTGTTTATACACACTGGAAACTATTTAGTCATTGAAGTTTCTGATATTTCTTTTTATACAGCAGATAAAGCTGATAACAGCTTTTGTTAAAAACTAAATCAGTATTATTCCACTGACCACGGACCGTTAAGAAACATGAGTCTTACTTTGAACTGTTTCATATTCCTCAAGTATACTTTAACAACTAAAAATTTAAAAAAAAAAAAAAAAGAAAAAAAAAAAAAGAAGAAGAAGTAAAAAATAAATAAATAAAATAAAGTATTGAGATGTATACTCACAGAACACTATACTAATACTGAGTATGGCCTCCCTTTGCTCTCAAGCACTTTCATACTGCAAATCTCCCGTTCTACCACATCCCAAAGGTATTCTATAGGATTCAGAGCCGGTGACTGGGAAGGCCACTGAAGAACATTGAGCTCATTATCATGTTCATGAAACCAGTTTGAGACAACTATTGCTTTGTGACATATAGATGTGGCCATGAAGGGATGCACATGGTCAGCAACAATACTCAAATAGGCTGTGGCATTCAAGTGATGATTGATTAGTATTAACTGGCCCAAAGTTTGCTAAGAAAACATTCCCCACACCATTATACCACCTCCACCAGCCTGGACTGTTGACACAAGGCAGGTTGGGTCCATGGATTCGTACTGCTGGATGTAAATTCTGTCCATCTGTGTGCCTCAGCAGAATTGAAATGCATGAGACCAGGCTACATTTTTCCATTCTTCAACTGTCCAGGTTTGGTGTGCATGTGCTTTCTGTTCTTGGCTGACAGAAGTGGAACTGGACGTGATCTTATGCTGTTGTGGCCCATCCACCACAAGGTTTGACATGTCGTGCATTCTGAGATGCTTTTCTGCTCACCACAATTGTACAGAGTGGTGATCTGAGTTACTGTAGCCTTTCTGTCAGTTCAAAACATTCTGGCCATTCTCCATTGACCTTTCATATCAACAAGGCATTTCTGTTCATAGAACTGCTGCACACTGATGTATTTTATTTATTGCACCATTCTCAGTAAACTCCTGAGATGGTTGTGCATGAAAATCCCAGGAGATCAGCAGTTATAGAAATACCCAAACCAGCCTGTCTGGCATCAACAATCATACCAGTCAAAATCACTGAGATCACACTTTCCCCCCATTCTGATGGTCAATTCCGCTTCATGCCCATGATGTACAGAGTTACTGAACATAAATTTAATTATTTTTTTCTTTACAGACCACAAACATACACACCCTCATGCTCAAGTAAAATCTAATGTACTGTATCTTCTGTACATGTGAGGCTTACCAACATTACTTATATACACTGAAGTTCTTAGTAAATCACAGATGTCCATATCTTAGTGACACAACTAGGATACTTTACAAAGACTTTCCTGGCTTTGTTTAACTTCTAAAAGCATGAAAATATAATCTGACAGTTATGTAAAAGGACCATGAAACTTGAGAAACATTCTGTAAAATGTTTTAAGGTGGATAAGCACCAACAGAGTAATCTCAGCAAAGTAGTAGTCCAACTTTGGTAAATCTGCTGTGAATCATCAGACACAGCAAGAGCTAAGCATTGCAAACTACAGGATGCACTGAATTTACTGTGTAAATGGAGCTGCTTACCATAGCAAAGCTGCAAAATCTCTGAGAAACCTATGCTTAACAGAGTCATGATATTTCTCTTTACTTACAAAAGTGTCAGTTTCTCTGAGAATCCATTGCACTCAAAACTTAAAGCAGTCAAAGTAGGTTTCTTCAAGGGTTCTACATCTAACGCTCTCTGATATACTTTTTTGTGGTGTTATACATAGTACCTTTATGAATTCCCCCAGAGGGACAACTGAATTTTTTTATTTAAAGAATGAATCTCTAAAAAATCTTGGTTATTTACATAACCCAGTTGGGTGAGTTGGGTAATTTGGCAGTGTTATTTCATATTATGTTAACAGACCTTTTGGGTAGTTAAGTCACAACATGTTAACATAAAATAGCTGCTAGAGTGCCATTAAAACTCAGTTTTGCTTCAGATACAAGATGACCTGGTTTATCACCACCAGCATTATCTATATATAAAAGCAAGCCTAATACTAGTAGCTTAAATAAAGAAATTAATTCAAACTGACTAAACAAACACAGATAAGATCACTGTAAGACTGCAAAGGGGTTTGAGAAGACTCCCAAATCTAAAGTTCACCTTTAGATGCCTCCTCAGGTCAGTATACAGCTGTCTACATACAACTACAAGATAAGAGACACTCTTTAGAGGTCAGCAGTGTACAAATTCTGAAAAGGACTCCATCTAATAAATCAGTCTGGGCAATAACCATATCAGAACAGAAAGAAAAGTCAGCAACAGTATCTATCACCTACCTATAGTGCTGTCCTGACTTGCACACCTCAGGGTTTGCACACTATGACCTAACACCTCTGAATCCTGTGTTATGTCAATCTCCTACTGTCACAGGCGTGAGCCACACACTGCGATTAAATGGTGGAGATTTTCCAGTCATGAGGTAGAGCTGAGGAAACCTCTCATACATGGTGAAATGTCTTCATTGTTGAAATCCAGTCACCAACACTCTACTAAGAGAAATGTAATGCCTCGTTCTTTGCTTGATAGTTTATTAGTTTCTCATTTTGCAGTGTTTAGGTAATTATATATTTATTTATTTTTGAGCATTATTGTATACATTACACAGTATATAAGCCTGAAGGTTTGATGTGTTGTGCATTCTAAGATGCTTTTCTGCTCACTACAATTGTACAATTGTGATTAGTTGGTATTACAAAATTAAGAATAGTTATTAAAATTGTAAAATAATAATAATAATAATAATAATAAAAAAAAACCATCACAAACAAAAACACCTTATGTAAAACCATCCCCAAATTTGTCCACCTGCTGAACAATTTTTATTTTGGCTTGAACTTGAACTTGGCTTTTTGTTGCACCATGTTTTCTGTATGAATTCTTAAACAAGCATAAGACCAGTCCAGCCCAGCAGTTCTGTGTGAGGAGTTTTGTGTAATGGGCACAGTGTGCTAGAATTGGCAGGGATTTGCAATTTTGCTTAAATTTATGTGATTGGATAGAGCTATAGCCAATTCAGAAGTAGGCTGAATTAAGATATATTGGAACATTAAGTAAACTGGGAGCGTTTAACTTAGCAGCATTTATTTATTTATATATTATATTATATTTATTTATTTATAGTCGCAACTACTTCTATAATGCTGTTATTGGTGTCTTTTAGGGAGTAATTGCTTTGATCACACTGGTTAAATACTGATTGCTTGTACTTGTACCTGCTATTCCGTAGCTATATATTCTTGAAATTTTACCTAATTTATTACCTAATTGCTCGACAGCACCCCTTTTCCCTTTTCTGTGCCTGGTTGCGTTTACAATTCTTTACACGTTGCATGTATCGTAATAAACAGTTCATAACAACTCAATTAAACAGTTCATAACAGTTCATAACAGTTCAAAACAACTCAATGTCCATGTTTATGTTTCAACAAGTCAAAGTCCATTCTCCTCCGTTCGGCAGCGTCCTTCAGTATTCTGGTTGTCTTCGGCCCAGGCACTTTGCGTACCGTAGAGGGCTGCCCTTGGGGAGAGGTAAGGCCAGCACTTACACCCAGGGCATGGCTCATCACTTCTTCTTCACTTTCTTGAACACACATGCACATTCAAGCAAACACTAAACATAACCTGACACATGACATGGTAATCACACCTGAATCAGCACCTGGCTTCACTAACTCCCACCCTTACTCATATTGATACATGTTGATTGGATTACTTATATTTAGTTGCGGCGGGCTGGACATAAAGATCTGTTATCTGGCTGCACTCGACTCACATACCTGTATATTGCCATGTTTAACACTGATATCCCTTTGTCGGTCCTGTCTTATTCTCGGATAGGTCGTAGAGACCACTACCTTGCATTTCAGGGCCTAAAGATGACAAATCAAAAACAATAACACACTTCCAATAAATCAAAAACAATAAATAAAATAACCAAACCAATAAAACAATTCAAATACTGTTTCATAACACTGTGCATCAGTTCCTCTTATCCTGGGGGTGGCTCTGGTTATTGCTTCATACCCGTGATCACAGGTATCCTCCTCCCCCGATGAGGCGGTGACGTCTCACCACAATAAGGGCCAGGTTGAGAATGAGACCACTGAGAGCCACCCCAAGACATTCTAATGTCCCAACGCACGTTTCACAGTTACTGACAGCGTGGTCCACCGCACTGGCCAGATACGGCGACCACCACTCTTTACGGATCTTTCAGATTGTTTCTGTTCTGTTAGTATGGTCTGAAAAGGTTTGCTAAAATCTGGGTTAGCCAATGCAGGCGCAGTTATTAAGGCGACTTTAATATCAGAGAAGGCTGCCCATGCCTCAGGAGTCCAGACAAGGGAAGAATTTGGTTGTGATTGATCAACTGCTTTTATCATGTCCCTCAAAGGTTGAACCCTTAAAGCGAACTTCCACACCCAAGGCCTACTAAATAACTAAATCCTGCCATACCCAAAAAGGCCATCATTTGTTTTACCATCTGCGGTTGTGGCGCTCTACTTATAGCTTCCACACGTTTTGGTGTAATTGTACGGCTTCCCCTTCCAATATGCAACCCAAATATTCCACTTTTTGTCTGCAAGAATGCAATTTCCCTTTGCTTACCTTTGCCCAATTTTGGCGAGCATCATTAGGATTTTCAACGAATCCTGCTGACACTGCTCTTTGGATGGACTACAGATCAAAAGATCATGATGTATTACAACACGGTACTTTGATATTCCAGGGCTGGGAGATCTCGAACTAGTACCTGATTAAATATTGACGGGCTCTCACAGTATCCCTGTGGGAGTCTAGTGTATGTATATTGTTACCCTTTATACGTAAACGCAAACAGATACTGAGAACTGTGTTGAGGGGTACACTGAAAAAAGCAGAGCATGGGTCTATTACCATGTACCATTTAGTCCCTTCTGGTATGTTAGACAGAAAGGTGTGTGGGTCGGGCACCACAGGTGTTTCCGGCACGACTACTTGATTCACAGCCCTTAAATCGTGTACCCAACCTCCATTTATCCGAATCTGGTTTTCTAATGGGGAAAATGGGTGTGTTGCACTGGCTTTTGGTGGGGACTAGTACTCCGGCCTCTATCAGACCGTATATCGTTGCGGTCTGATAGATATCGTCAGCTTTATTCCTTCTCTGGCCTGCACTGATAGTGGGTATTGTCTCTGACACCGCAGCCTCACATTTTCCTTAACTTTTATTTTTGCCAAGCTTGCTGACTTAACCATCCCTGACTTAACCAATGGGTACTGTCTCTAGAAGTTCCTCACCTTCCTGTCTCTCTTTTGTCTCTACCATTGCCATCTGATAACCGTTACCACCTAGCTCTAAATATATACTAACACCAGTTGCCACCGTGGGGTCGACTGCTACCACAGAGATGCGTATAAACTGCCCATCTGTGGATCTATGCATGTATGGATTTTAAGTCGGTTTCCATTCCCTAACCTCCTTTGCCTGTCTTACCATTGGCCCTAGGTCTTTCGGTTCAAAGTTTTCTGCAACCATGAGAGTGAAATGGGGAGCCATGATTTCTCCCTGATACCAGTTCGTGATTCTGTCTGGGAGTTTTATCATGGCGGCTACTCCTTGTGGGCCACTCACTATGTCCATTATTTTAATGTCCACCATCTGTCCCTGTTCCATTTCTTCCAACATCTGGGCAAATTCCTGGTCTTCTCCCCCTTCGTCATACTTCAAGGTACAGTGCAGAGGGGTGTCTGTCTCATGGCAGCCTGGCTGTATGCATTTTAGCCACGGTCGCCATTCCACATATTTTTTCCATAATTCGATCATAAAAGGTGCTTTTAACTTATCGCCGATCATCACTGTGACTGTTGGTTCTTGTTCCGGGTGCAGTTGGGTGACATACTGCATCAGCTGCCCCTCTGGCTTCTCTAGGCCTCTTCAACTTTGGTTGGGGATGGGTCTCCTGTATGGGCCGTACATAGGGACTCCTGGGGGCACAGGGGACTGCCATTGCGGGTGCATTCTGTGATTTTTCTGCATTGGAATCCAGTCTCTTGGTCCTAGTATTTGACCTCTTCTCTCTGCTCTCTCCACCCGGTCCAGTTCCTCCTCAGATGATTTGGATCGCCACATCCCCAGCATCCTTCAGCTGCAAAGTTTCACCTTTGGGGAAATCCACCTCGGAAATCCATATCGTCTTCTGCATTTTCTTCTTCCACCTGTCTTCCTTCCACAAGTCTTAGGAAGCCTTTGAATGTTCCCTCAACTTCCACTTCAGCAGGTATCCATTCCTCTTCCCCTTCCTCTCATCCCTGCATCATGTATATTCTTGCTGTCGGGGTGTACGTTCTAGGTTTTGCTTGTGGCAAATACTGTGGGTTATATGGGCGTGGTAGCCCCGGCTCCCGTAGTTTCTCACATGGTGGCGCGGTTCCGTTTATCTCTTTTTCTTTTCCTTTCTCTTGTCATACTTTAACTTTGTCATTATTCACTTCCTTTGCCTTTTCTGCTTGTTCTTTCTACTACTCCTCTCTTTCTCCTTTCTCTTCCCTCTCTTTCAAACCATTCCACTACTTCTTTCTTTATTTCTTTCTTTATTTCTTTATTTATTATTTTTCTTTTTTTCCCCCTGGCTTTATCCATGCCTTCTTCCCTCTTTTTTGCTCATCCCACACCACACGTCTTTCCTTCATTTCATACATAGTTGCTCATCAAAAGTCCCCACCTTGGGCCATTTCAACACCCCACTCATATTTTTCTCCACTTTTGCAGTAATGTTTAATGTCTTTTCTATTTTCTTTGTGCTTTTCAATAATAATCTCTATTGGATTTACTTCCGCTTTTCCAGCTGCCATCTTACCCTTGTACAAATATGTTTATGCGTGTGGTTTTTTGTCAACTTCTCCCAGGCCGTATCTCAAAAATCCCCAGCCCCTTATAAATAAGAGAACACTCCTTTATTTTTGGGTGTGCCTTTCTTTCGAGTTTATAAATATTTTCACAACCAAATGCATTTCCCCTTACCTGTCCGTCTTTTTATACACACCGGGCACGGCCTGAAAGTCCTCCCATAGTGTGGTACTGGGTTTTTTATGGGTTTCCTCTCCCGTCTTCTCCTCAGCCCAGCTTTCCCTATGGGCTCACAGTTTACATTTATTACTTATACAGTAAGTATACTTATTACTTATACTTATTACTTATTACCTATGCAGTTATTTCATTATCCGGTTTTCCTTATACAATTATATTATTATCATTTGTTTATTAATACAGTTATTTTTATTGTCAGTTATTCCTTATGCAATTATTCTATTATCACTTGGTATTCATTCGGTTATCCTATTATCAGTTTACAATTCAATTCAGTTCAACTCTGCTCTTTCTTCATGAATGGTTTCATTTCCTCTTTCTTACACACACACAGCCACGTCTATTTATAAAGTTACACACACACACTCGCCTATCATTTTGTGCGTGCACACACACTATCACTCACGCACTTCTTTCTAAGTCTCACATGGACTTATTCACACACCGGGCACAGCGACCCGGACCTGGGCCCAGGATTTTATCCCCTCTCTAAGCAGACCTGAATCTCACAGTGGTATCAGGAGTCCCCACCAAGCAGCCCCCAACTCACGTGGGCGGTATCTGGGGCATGAGGCCTCACTTCCACCTGTTTCTTAAGCAACCCCACATCTCATGGCGGTGTCACAGGTCTATATTCCTTTATCAACTTGTTAAATACACATACACAATTCCATAAACACAATAACTTAAATAGTTTCCACAGTTACTTCCCCAGTTTTCTCTTACTTTTAATACTCACTTTTGGCTCACTTAAATTTTTAAACACCCAATTATTCATCCAGGTTCTTTTTGGAGGCCAACTCCGTCCTCCCTCCCTCTCTGGAGCTTTCCTCTCTGGGCAGCAGAGTAACTGAGGCAGAGCTTTGAATAAACAGGTGTCTGCTGTACCTTTTCCCTATATGGCCTGCTTGCTGTCTCTGGAGTGTGAAGTCCCATTGGGTGAAGTCCCATTGAGATTGGGTGTTTAAAAATTTAAGTGAGCCAAAAGTGGGTATTAAAAGTAAGAGAAAACTGGGGAAGTAACTGTGGAAACTATTTAAGTTATTGTGTTTATGGAATTGTGTATGTGTATTTAACAAGTTACTAAAGGAATATAGACCTGTGATACTGCCACGAGATGTGGGGCTGCTTAGGAAACATGTCATACCACACTGTGTGTTAGTCGACCCTCTTCATACAAGGTAGTGGTCATTTGAGACCTATCTGAGAAAAACAGGGTCGACTAACACACAGTGTGGTATGACAGCCTACTGGTATGTGAGTTCAGCACAACCCGAGAATAGAACCGTACTTTCAGTTCTCTGACTTCCATGCTCTTTTGCTCTAAACAGCAGCAGCACACGGATACACCTCGAGCCTCAGACCGCCCGGGATTTATTCGACAAGTACCCGAGGCAAGCGGTTGTGGAAGTCAGAGCCGATATAGAAGACATAGGTTTGGAAGAACTGGATCGACGACAGTGGGGATGTGTGAGAGTGACAATAAGACAGTTGACTGAGGAGAGGAGACAGGTGAGAAAGGCAGTGTTTATACACAGGTACCCCTTAAATTAAGCAGAAGAATCAGTATGTACACATGTAATTTAGATGATAGACCCAAATGGCTGGAAGGATACAATGGGTCCACCATCACCATAAAGTAGTAACACTACTGAACTAACCTTTTTATCAGCTTTTATTATTGTAGTAAAGGAATCAGCATCAGCCCAAGGAAGAGAAGCAGAAGTGACGAGCCATACCCTGGGTGTAAGTGCTAGCTTAACCTCTCCCCAAGGGTGACCCTCCACGGTACGTAAAGTACCTCGGCCGAAGACTACCAGCGAGAAGAATAAACACTGCCAAATAGGACATCACAAGGACTTTATTATAACAATACTTTGAGTTGTGTTATGTGAACAAAATGATGAATGTTTAAAAACAATGTAAAACGTAATCAGGCACGAGAAAAAAGAAAAAGGGTGCTGTCAAGCACACAGTGCTGGCAGGGTGGGAATTTTTCCTCCCCAAGAGGTTTTTTCACCCACCCCTGAGTGCGTGACCTGAATTTTGAGGAAAAGCAAAACATTGTGTGGTCTTGAAAAATACAAAACTGAGGGCTAACAGGCCCAGTTGAGAAAGATAGGGACGCGCGGACTTGATTACTATTTACTCAAACAAACGCTATATACGTTTAATCAGCGCTTAATCAAGTAAAATTGTTTCCAATCAGTATACAACAGAAAAGGTGATCAAACAGGCATAGTGAAAAGAGAAGGAAAGCAAAGGAATCCCATGGCTAGGTACATCTACATGGGTCCAGCTCAGAGCAGGTGAAATGGAATCCTCCGACCAGTCCTCCAGTTTATTCTGAAGCCCCCAGATGGATGGCATTAGAGAATCTCCCACCAGCCCTTCAGAACCTCTATAGGACCAACCCTGACAAATGCAGTGCAGAAGTAGTTAGGGTTAGTGACCCTGACGATGATGATGGTGACTCTGAAGATGACGAGTATGACCACCTACGCTACGGATATGTCAAAATCACTCTCCAGCAGTTAACTGTAGATGGCCAGGGAGTGCGTCAAAACCAATTTATTCACAGATACCCGCTAAATTGAAGTGTTATGTGAGCCTTTAAAAGCCTCAGAGGAGGGAATGTTGGATGTAAATCAGATAAGAAATAAAACACAAGGGAAACAATGTATGAGAAAAGATCTGCTTTTATTGAGGATAAACTGGACTGCTGGGCGAGTAATCAGTGGGAGAAGAGGGGCGATAGGGAGAGAAGGGCTGATGATATGGCGTATGACCAGGGGAAGAACCATAGCTTGCTGGAGCATAAGGGGAAGAGTAGTTGGGACTGGTAGGAGTAAAGGGAGAAGAAAGGTCAGAGCCAGGATCAGAATAGGTCATGTCATCATCAGCCTGATAGTCAGGTGAATTGTCGGGTAAAGTAATGAGAGGAGAGTCGGTCTGAGTGGAAGCATCCACGTACACCTTAGCTGGACTGATCCTGTATCTAAGGGGTGGTGGAAACCCAGAAATGCCAGAGGGAGTGTGCAGAACCTCAGTTAAGAGGGCCAAATCTGCAGTAAGGTGTGCAAGCTGGTAGCGAGTATTCAGGTCAAAACCCAGATCCTCAAATGAGGGAGGAAAGAAGAGCTGACATTCACCTAAAAAGAAATACAGAGAAAAATAAAAGAATAATCAGCCTAACATGGTGAAATTGGGAGAGCACAGGAGAGACACACACACACACATTGTCATTGAGGCATGCAAAGAACTGAGTCAGACTATGGTCTCACGCATGCACAGGAGAGCGGAAGCCACGCTAAGAGTTACATTACACACACACACACATAGACACCTGAGAGGTGGAAGAGAAATCTATGTTAAAGGTCACACACGTACACCTAGAGGAACAGACAGAAATAGGAGAAAAACATTGCCAAAAGAAAAGAACAAAGGAACAAACTTACCCATATTAGGAGAAGATAAAAATAGAACATTACTGAGGTCCTCTCTCAATGAAAATCCAGTCAGAAATGACACAGAAAAGCAGAAGTCAGCTTTTAAAAAATAGAAGCCAGGCTAGACCGAACATAAGGGGCTGAAAAAAGCAGATACTGCAAGATAAGCGACGCCAAAAAAATCACATTAGCTAACATAAGGGGTTTCGAAATCAGCAGAAATTAAAACATATTGGTGTCGGGAAAATGCATAGGGCAGGAACTGAGAAGAAAAGAACTGTATAAATAGGGGAGCCTAATTTCTGGGTTTTTAGATCACTCTTGGGACATCTCAACTGTGTGGATCTCATGTGATGGAACAATAAACTTGGACCCTTGCTTTTCCTCACTCACTGGTTCTGTGTATTTCTTTCTTCTTCAAAGAGCTATTGGATGTAAATACCTAATTCTATGATAAGTTTTATAATTGTGACAGGTTAGTGGACTAAAATTGGCACCACAGTATAAGCATCAAACTAGAAGCTAACCCAAAAATCTTGAGGTAGAAGAAATGATGTGAATTCATAAGGTTATAAAATGGTCATGAATAATATATTACACATATTTATTATGCAGATATACTTAAGATGTACTACTGTAACAAAATAAATCTAAAACTAGTTTGAACATGTTCAACATGTATATATGCTAATAATTTAATAATTTTAAAGATGTCCCACATTATCAAACATGGTCTAGTAATCTCTGACAGCATGGTTCAGGTAAATTGGGACAGTCTTTAAATATAATAAGTGAAAGGACATAAGGGATGTATAAATGGATGCATGAAACAACCCACAGCTATGATTAAATGGTGCATTGCTGGATGTTACGTGAATTAAAATGGTGTCTTTATAAACATCTTATGAAGCATGGGAATAAGGTAGACTGGAAGATATAGAATATTATTATATATATTATATTTGGGGCTGTACCCCAGAACCACGGATAGGAACCTGTGTTTTTAAAAGGCATAATGAGATAGTGTGGGTTACGGTGAGGCTAGAAATAAATTAGACCGTCATATTGTAATGTTTGTGAGAAAAGAGAGCCTAAACAGACGTACATTTGTTAATAGTTTTGACAACATTTGAGCTTTTCCCTCAGCATTCCTAGCAAGCACGTCACTGAATCCCCCGCATGTGCAGCTTTAGCATCAGCAGGGGTCACTATATTGCCATTTTACAGCACACATGCTTATGAGTTAGGCACTACTCACAGCATAATACGTGTGTGTGTTCTGGAATATACACCGATCAGCCATTACCACTGATCGGTGAAGTGAATAACACTGATCTCGTTACAATGGCACCTGTCAAGGGGTGGGCTATATTAGGTAGCAAGTGAACAGTCAGTTCTCAAAAGTGATGCGTTGGAAGCAGGAAAAATGGGAAAGCGTTAGGATCTGAGTGACTTTGACAAGCGGGAATGGGCCGGTGTATGCTGTTTATGCTATTTTAAAAGCCATTTTGAACTTATTTTTGAAATACTGTGAAAACTGATTTACCATGCTGTAAACTTTGCCTACATGAACCATATAATAGGCCTTGGTTATAATATGCACAGCTCGTTTAATGTAATTTTTAAAATCGATATAGGCTTCGGAGAGGCTCGTGCATCTAATGAATTAATCCTAGCTTTATAAACTGTGCTTCCTTTGTTATTTAAACTGAAGATACTGAAAAGCAGGTACTCATTTGGAGTATTTCAGACGGCCATGCAATTTTTTTCCTACTATAAATACCAGTCGCCTGCACGATTACAAAATAAGGAATGGGACTAATATGTCAGGCTGTAATCTGAGCCCGTATAATGCTTTCCCAAAGTAAATGTAACAAATTACTTCGGCAATTTGCAGCCTCGCGTTGATTATCAGACAGAGCTCGTGGGCGTCGAAAGCGCCGCCGCGTAGATCCGCTAGCCCCGCCCACTTCAGCAGCGCGAGTGCGCGCGCTCCACTGGTGCATCGCTCACGAAGCCTGGCTTACTGACGCGCCTCAGGTACGGACCGCCGCCTTCTCTACATTGGAGATAAGCCACCGTTAGTCATGACTCAGTGAACGGACCGTGGAGAAAATGGAAAGTGCTCGCGGCTCGAGACCGTTTCAGCACCACTTCAGCTGGACAGCGCAACAGCTTCTTTTTTGCTTCTTCTCTTTTTTTCTAGACAGGATCCCGAGGTGGGGGGTTTCTTTTTGAAATTGCACGAGCGGGCGTGATGGAGTTCGTCGAACAGGAAGAAGCTGCAACAGTATCAGATTAACAAGACATCAAACATTCCGCTTTGGTCCGAGTCTAAAAAGATGATGCGGGAAGTCTTGTAAGCACCACGCAGTAAAGCATCTAGCAGCACCGGACAGAACGGTGAGTGGAGAAATGGGTCAACTCTGAATTCACACACTGATTCAATGGAATAAAAAAAGCTTACATCAATAAGTGACTTTGTAATGCGAAAAATCCGAGGCAAACCTTAGCCTGGATTTGTGTAAATATATGTGAGATTTCCCACACATAAAAAATTAAGCTAGATGCCTATTAAAACATAGAGAAAAGCAGCATTCAATAACAGGTTGGGTTTCTGCACAGTACTGAATGAGAATCGTGTTGAACTGGCGAGTATTACAAATAAACATGGAGGATTATCTGCTTTATTAAGAGATTCGTCTAGAGCTTCATTGACTTGCTGCATATCTATCTATCTATCTATCTATCTATCTATCTGGCTTAAGTGTTGTCCCCTAATTTAATTCCAACAACAGGTCTATGTGCCATTATAACTGCTATATCTGAATACAGCTACAGTCGTGAGCTTTGTCATGAAATTGGTCAGCACCATTAAAACATAACAATCAATCTCATCTTGATCTTGGCATGTAGTGTTGAAATATACATTTTTAAACAAATATTAAATTTATCATCACAGACAATCAATCTTTATTATATTCTTTATTATTAGGGCTTTAAAATAGAATTATTAAAGCACCCTATTGTACATTTAATGTAATAATTTAAGGAGAGTGTTGACATTACCAATATTTTATGAATAGAAATTAGGTCCTAATCTTTGCATTTTTGTGTGTATAGCCAAGCAAGTGGGACAGTTTGTCTGAGCATTTGGTGGCTGTAAGTGATAACTTACTCAGGGGCCCCCACCCCCTTTGACAATTTTATCTATTAATAGTAATAACAAGCTAGTGTGTTAGCCTAACACTTCTTCAATACACTCTAGAGACTAGCTATCTACATTAGTGGCTAGGTTATCCATTAAACACAAAGACAAATTGACTGAATCCAGTTAATTAGCAGTAATTCCATTAATTGGAAATATAATTTCAGTGTTTTTCTCATCCTCTGTTTCATTTACTTTTTTTTTTTTTGTTGTTGAATGTTTCATGTTCTGATGTTAGTTACTTTATTTCAATATCTAAATTGCAGTTTCTATTCTGTTCACATGACAAGGGACCCCCTGGTACTGCCTGATACATAAACCTCTTTCTATGGTGGTCCAGGGGCCCTAAGCGAATCCTTATACCACTTATAGCAAGAAATGGCCCTGATGGCAAGACATTCCATGTCTTAGTACCAAGCAATATAAACAATAAAGCTGCCATACAAAATATTATATACTTGTATTTCTGCATTGCCAAACCATACTGCTATATTGTTTAACCATTTCTAAAAAAAAAATAAAAAAAAAAAAATACAAATTTACTGAAATTGCAGGTTTTAGCCATCACTGACTTTAAGTTGCTTTAAGTTCACTTGCTAACTTTTGCTGCCAGATACTCAACAGCTTAAGCTCATCCGGACTGTGATTTGTTGTGTTCAGTCTTAATTTGAGTTTCATTCTGCATATGAAATGAAGATAATTGTTATGCTTTAAAATGGTGAATATGACAAATTACTGGAAGTGGAGACTGAAAAGTTGAAAAACACAGTAAATGTTCAAAAAATATTTTATTCTGCATGACATGTACTCCTTCAGCAAACAGAATTACCAGATACGATAAATTCCGAGGTCTCAAAGATGGATTTCAGTTTTGCAGATGTGCATGCAAATGGACTTGGTTGGAATTGTTGCACAGAGGAGTGTATTTTTCGTGTTCCACAACATTATACTTATAGCATGCAGTGGCACTGGTGTGGCATTTTGTGGCTTTAAATTTATTTATTTATTTATTTATGCTTCTGGGAGCATCGGTCTGAACGACTTTTGGGCAAGTGCTGCTATCAACATCCTACAGCTGTGTATTATCTCACCATTGTGTTGTTGGGGCCAGGCTGCTTCACTTTGTTCTTTATATCTACAGCAGCTGTTTTTATGAAAGGGGTTTATGATTGAGGTTAATCACAGAGTATTGTGTTCATAGCTGGCCTGAAAAAAGTCAACATTTAGCTATAATGGTTATGTTCTCAGAGCACCTGCTCTTTATAAACAGTGTTTATTTTACCCTGATTTGCCACTCTTACTCACAGATCACACTGTCTACTGGCTTGGAGAGGTGAGAACAAAACAGATGGCGAAAGCAAATTAGATTAGCTGTGTTCACCACATAGAATAGCATCCTTCTGCATGCTTACTTATCTTGAAGAATTTTCCTACATATGCAATCATTATATGCATAATTTAGATGTTCTGAAAGCAACTTAGGTGCATGGATGGAATGTTGGCTTTCTCTGTATTCTTAATACATACACATTCTACACGTTTGGCATTTATTATTGATTACTGACTACAGTTACTGTACTCCATCAACTCAACAGTGGCCAGATGGTAAAAATGCTTTCTATTACCACTCTGCTGTAAGGTGATGGATTGGCTAGGAAACTCTTCTATGGAAGTTTGCTCTCATTTGGTGTTGGTCGTGGGGGGTATTGAGTTCTTCTGTTTTCATGAAGATGTTGATGGTTAGACAGAATGACTTCAGTACTTGGGTTAGGAATTATTATGTATTTAGTTTTACTGTGCATGCTATAAAATACATTCCATGACATTAGAATGCTTGAGGGAGTCTTTTCTTTGAAATAAAGCAGACACTTGTAGACTCTGGATGGCTTTCAAATATCAATTCAATTCAGCATAATTGAGATAGTTTGCTAGTTATCTATAAGGTAGACTAGATCAAAATTCATACTGGTGTACCCTCCAAGCACACTGGAGAGTTTGTTGTCAGCAGGAAAAGAAAAAAGATCAAAAACCTCCATGGCAAGAGGAGAAGCTCCTCTCCTATCACAGCTTCATTATCTGAACTGACTGACTAAGCATAAACTCAAATTTAGATTTCATTTAGCCTTGTATCTGAGGCTCGCACATATAGATTTTCTGTCCACATTATCAAATGAGAACCTTTGGCATGTACACAGCGGAGGCTTCACATTAGACCCACAAGGATGTATAGAATCACACTGGACATAGATTTATTAAGTGCATATCTTCTCTACTGTGTGCTATCTTTAAAATAACCACCCACACACACATACACACTACACCCACTCCTACCCACCCTCCCAAACACACTCTAAAATCTCTGCTGATGCTGCATCTTTCTGTCCACTGCACAATATCTTTTATTTTACATTTCTCTACGTTGGAGTTCTACCACAGTGTTTGTAATGGGATATTTCTAGTGAAACAGCGTGCCTCCACTCTAGCCCATCTCCTCATTTTCCCTCTAGCTAAGACCATCTGCTCAGTGGTGGGTCTGGCCAAACAGCTCAGGCACTGGGTGAGGGCATGGACCTACCACTGTCCCTGCCTCCGTCAGCAATTCTCTGTGTGCTTTTTTCTCACAGCTCAGAGTCAGTAGACTTCTCCCACAAAGGAGGCTGGGTAACTTGAAAGAAATAAAGGACTCAGTGGTCTGGCTTTCTTCATAAGCCTAGGCTCATTTTAGAGTCATAGCTAACGGAGGGACAGTTATCCAGCCTGAGCCAACTCATTAGGCCTGGATCTACATAGGCACCAGAATTTAAAACAGTTTTCAAAACCACCTTCTTTCTCCTCTCATCACTGATTTTTGTTTGTAAGATTGCAGTGTGTGTTTGATTCAGAATGTGCTTGCAAAACAAGAGCATATTTGGAAAACCTCAATTATGATAAATAGATTTTAGTCAGATGGTCCTTCAACAACATGATGGGGAACTGATCAGAGTATGAAAATGGGAATATTCATCATTCACGTCACTTCAAAAGGTTGTGATTGTCTATTTGTTATCATGTTTTCACAAACACTGAGGAATGGCAGATTGCAAACGTGCGAGCAGAATGTTAACAAAATGTTTTTCAAAGGAATGATATTCTACAAACAGTAAGGCAGTAACAAATGTATGCGCTTATGCCTGCCCAGAATCTTCTTTCTCAACATAGATTAAAAAATATCCAATATGATGAAGCAAAATAAGTTCTGGTTCATGGTAATTCATTCACAGCTGATAAGAGGATCCTAGGCTGATAAGGGAACGAACAACTGAAAAGTTTAATAAAAGTTTCTGTGGAGTCTAGAATAATTATACATTCTAAAGAAGCCTTCTTGCTAGTGGGGAGTTGGTCTATTCTGATTTCCTCTTGGGCTGATCCTAACACATGCTGAGAAATTCCCTTCGTCACTGCAATCTGTATGCGCCCCCAAGAGTGCCTCCTGTTAAACGGAGTGTGAAATGAGCACATTTAGCAATCCCACTAGCGTCATGACATGAGCTGTTCAGCACTTAAAGCCAAACTTGCATGGCCTTAACTCCCCAATCACATCAGAGTGTGTGCATTCTCATTGTCTTGCTTCATATATATTATATTTATATACACCGATGGGTAATGTTGTACAAAGGTGTTGGACCACCACGGGCCGCCAGCTTCAGTGCACCTTGGCATAGATTCTGCAAGTGTCTGGAATTGTACGGAGGGATTAACAGTATTTTCCCCCCAAAAGATATTCTCTCAGTATGGCACAGGACAGCGTTAGATTTACATATCTTTCATACTCATCAAACAATTCAGTAAACCATTGTGGGAAGAGTGGTCCTACTTGAAGAGACCACTCCCATTGGGATAGAAATGTTTTACCACAGGATTGAGCAGTGAGCAGGTGAAGGTGAGCAGTCAGAATATCTGTACTGATATGTAGTGACTCTTCTCTTTTTATGGGGCAAGTGAACCTGAACTATATCATTAATCCTTTTAACCAGTACATTCCACCAGCAGAACGGAAAACGACTTAACAAAACAGGTGTAAATTACATTTTTTGGCTACTGGTAAAAGGAGTTCAAATGTTCCTACAGCATAACAGAGCCACAAATTAGCTAATTGGTTGTTCAAGTCTTCTTTCTACAGTTCTTCTGTCTCTGCAGGTAAAATCACAGATAGCCTTGATGTTGTTTTTCTCAGAAATGTGTATTATTTACTATGGTCCATTAGTTGACAAAATACAAAAAAATTCTCTGTGTCATTGAACTGTATAAAAATATTATTTGGATATTATTATTTTTTCTTTTCTACTAACATCAGCAGAAAACCTAAGAACACTGAAAGAAACCATGTTTGAACCATGATTGATTTAGTCCAATAGATAAGCAGCTCTTAAAACTGGTGCTTATCTTTCCACTTCCAGAAATTGTCTACCCAACTTCATCATTGCTTGTGATTTTGTGCTCTCTTAGTGGTTGATGTAAAATACTACCATGGTGTTGTTGGTCCATACTAATATGCGTGACCCTTTTAGGGGTTCCTGAAAATGTTGCAGCACTAGTCACACAGATTTCATTTCTAGGACGTTAATATGTTGACGTTGTGTTTCTACTTTTCTTTTACCTTAATGTTTTTTTCACTTACTCCTCCAGATTTGCTGGGAGGCATCTGTCATTACAATTTCCCTCTTTGCTGAGAAAAACATGTGCTGGACCAATACCTCGACTTGTGTGCATGCTACTAGTTGCAGCTGCCTTTGTTATATGGTTGACAGGCACTGAGCATTCAGTTGACATCAAAATGGCAGATGGCATAACATACCCAGTTTAGTACTTGAGTTGCAAATAACAACATCCCATTCAGACATAGAAAGTCTGCATATGGGAAATGTGTAGCCACTTGCAATTTCAAAATTGCATCCATAATTGAGATAGCACTGTGATCTATCAGGAAGGCTCATATGGCATGCAAGTCAAGCCTTGGAACAATCTGTGAAGGAATCAAGTGACTCTTTTTGGGATTGCCTTTTCATCCTTGTGCTTAAACATGCCAGATCAGGACATTTGACTTGCTCAACACCTGCTGTAGGGGCTATTCACTCAGCAGCCAATTGTCCAGAAAAATAAGTATGCATTGATCCTTACATCGTAGGGGCTCTATAGTGATTTGCTATATATAAAAAAAAAAGCTAACCCAAAAATATGGACTACACTGCATTACATTTAATATGTCCTAATCAGTATGCCCGTTGGCATCCTGCTCATTTATGAGCAGACCTTTGTGTTTGGCGATTGTTGACAGTAAACTAAGTGACTATGTATTTTCAGATACAATGCCGAGATGCCTCAGCACTTGAATCATGCCCTGGAAGCATGGTCATGCTCTGAGCTGACACAAACGGAACTGTTTTTGTTGTGCGGCGACATCAACACTGTGTTTTGCTCCTTAACACCATCCATCCACTATCTAGCCATCTATGTACCAGTTTGTGAAACCCAACTCCACAGGAATAATGTGGTGGATAGATATGTTTAGTCAGTATTTTGAGTGAGAAACTAAGATGAACAAATTGACGACTAGCATGACAAGTTCATTAAGTCCTGTTCAGGTTCATTTGGTGTGGGCCAGACATTTCCAGCATTCAGTAAGAGCAATAGTAGTGTTGGCTGCATGATCAGGCTGTGTTAACAATACCAGTGATATACTGTTATGCTTCTCATTGTATGGTTAGTGTTGCCTGAAAGATGTCTATACCCACTACATTATCTCAGCATTGAGTCAGCTGTGTCAGGTGGAATATCTAACTTCAGTTTTACTAGGGCAGCCATAATATCAGTTTGCAGTGCATTCACCACTCCTACTGAGTCACACTCCAACATTATACTCAGATGAGATGCACCGGTGACGGGCTATGAGCCTCTCCACCAAAGTGTGTCTTAAGCTTAGAGAATGAGAGGAAGCCACTGAAAGTACATCAGTTTCTGTCTCTGTATGCGAGGTGGCAGAAGTCTATTAAGCATCCTGAGCTCTGCACTTCATTGCACTTTTGCATTGCATCTAACAGCTCTTGCATTTGCCTGCTGTTAGCATCTGTATTCTGCATTCCAAAGTTGTAAATTCACATGGACCTCTTTGGACTGATCAGCATTTTTTTCCGGCCCTGATCTATTCCTGTTGCTGCAGTGTGGTGAAGGAGCTCACATTCTTCTTCCCAGCGGCCTCTATGGATGAACTCCTCACTGTAGCTGTCTGAGACCAGAGGAAGATAATGAATAGCCAGCAGTATTTCCACAGCATTTGAGACACTCTTAGCTTCAGTAAGGGCAAGGAAAACAAACATCTTGCCATCCTACCCTGAAATACATAAAGTTTGGGAAAGATGACTAACATTTAACAAATCACACCAGTTATGTTATGTTATGTTAGTTATGTTATGTTATGTTAGTCACTCTACGCTTGCAATGTCATGCTGCAGCATGCATGCATGTCTTGTTCAGTGGCAGCAAAAAATGAAATGGCATGACAACTTTGCTATTAAGGTTATGATTTGCTATTACTATTGCAATTAAAATATCCAGATTTCACTGTTACAGTACTGCCCTACAAGTGTATTTCTAAGACTGTTTTATATGAAACTACTTTACCTTCAAAGCTGAAATACTCATTCATCCAAAAGTAACAGACTGACCATGATTTATCCATGAAATGGGTGATAACAAATGCATAACACGGTTTCTGCACTTTCCCTTTGTTCTTATGAATGCAGTGAATCAGATACTTATGGGCTGTGGTGTGGGGGAGGGAGATCTTGGGAACCCACCATTATTGTATGAAACAGAACAAGCAGGGGAAAGGAATGAGAGTGATGAAATTTGCCTTCTTCTTTCTGCCTCAGATTGAGCTAACTGGGCTGTGGTTGGACAGTAGAATGTTTAATTCAAGTGGCTCTAACCATGCGAAATGGGCCAACTTGTTGGCTTGTTATAGAGAAACAGAGGACCATGCTTTCAGTATTTGATAATGAGATGTAATTATTTACCAAGAGAGTTCCAATTAATAATGCATGGGCTGCAACACAGGGAGAGAGTGCACAGAACTCTGTGGGCAGCATGGTGAGGGATGTTAATTGTCATAGTTCTGCAAGGTAAAAAAAAAAAAACTGCAGGGATTTAATGAAGCCTTCCATCTTCTCTGTACTGCACAGTGTGTGTGTGTGTGTGTGTGTGTGTGTGTGTGTGCCTGTTCATATGTGTGCACTTGCTTGGGTTGTGAGAAGACATCACAAGATTTCATCTATCTGATGACATGCTGGCTTGGGAGTCCTGCTTAGAGGTATTTTCCCCCAACTTCAGGGCAGTCCTTGGGAAGCCCACACCAATTTCCTCCCCCACTTCTAGGTACTACTTTCATTCATTCACTTTTCACAAAAATTAAATGAGAGTAGATTAAGTTTACACAAGCCACTTTTGAAAACACAGGTCAGCTGATATAGGGAATGTTCAGGAGGCACAATCAGAAGCCAATACATTACAGGGAAAGATGTGGGGTAGACAACTATACAGCTTTCTCAGAAACAGGCAAGCTGTATTTTTGTTTGATTAACCCAATTTTGAAAAAAAAATAATAAAAATTTTACACGAGTACACTGGAAAGCCAAGACCCTACAGTTTTGTGGAATAAATAAATAAATAATTGAAAAAAATCCATTGAAGACCTAGATCAGAAAAGACAACAAAGTTAATCTTACTTTGTCGAGCTTCCAAGCAGCCAAACCCAAATGGTTAAAACAGCATAGCAATGCCACAACAGGTAATAAAGAGAATCCTAAAGTCAACATAAAGTGTAACAGAATAATATTCAAAGCATGCAAGAATGAAGAAGCTGTTGCCTGTTTTTACGGATGACAACATTTTTTTATGAAGGGTAGAGTCTGGGACTTATTCACCATGGCCGAATCTGCAACAGGCTAGATAACTTGGAGAAAAAATAACTCCTGTTAAAATGCTTTAATAGGTTTTGGTATCTTTATGTATCTTATGGTATCTTATGTTTGTAATAATGATAAAATTTATTTAGTAATTCTATTTACAGTATCCAGTCTGGTTTAATGGGGAAAGTATAAGCATTCTCTTAAAATAGAGAATTGACAGGTAAAAGCCCTACAGCAAATAGCTCTTTCAGAATCCTGGGTAGTAGTTTTATTTATTACAGATATGCTTTAAGTCATATATCACATATCACTATACACAAACTTGACAAGGCTTCTCAAGTTAGCTTAAAAATGCCAGCCTGTGTATACCTTTATACCATCTCCATGAAAAAAAAAGAAAGAAAAAAGAACTACCCCTGCTACACTTTCCCTGTAAAGAAACACACCAAATTTCCATGCTGCTATTTCCGAACAGCATACAGGGAATTTTGGTGCATCCAGAAGGCATCATCTTATTGTTCCTCACCAGGCAGCTCTCTCGTTCTTTATCTGAAGCTGTGCAGAAGCTTGGCTCGTGGGCTGCTCTCTGATCTTTTCCAGAAGTGTGTCAGTCACGCGCTGTGGGAGTCTCAGCACTGGAGGTGAACATGGGCTAAAAGCACAGCTGTTGTTACACCTGAGCATGTTCCACAGTTGTTCTGGTACAGCAGAGCATGACATGTTTTTATTCAGTGAAAGGAGAAAACGCGGTTACACATAATGCGCATTCTCATTTCCATATCATTGCAATCGTCTTTGATGTTACACTGCTGGTACAATCTGCTGTACAGCCCCCACACACATCTTAACACATTTATTGTAAAGGACGCTATCTGCACAGAAAATGAAGAATCTTACATTGAGCCAATCCATCCCATTACAGGCTAAAGCATGTCTGTGAGTAACTTGACTTCTTTCTGTTTCATTATATGACCTATCTTTATTGATTTTGGTGCGCAGCCATGCACGTCACACAACGTCTAGTTATAATGGCAAAATGTCCAATTTCCAAAGGACATTAGAAACACTGTAAAAAATTACTGTAAAAATACAGGTAATTTTATACAGTACAATGCTGTTACATCAATAAACAGTTTGCTTCTGTACATTTACAGCTAATGATCCATAAATTAAGCACATACTGTAAATTTACAGCATCTAATAAACCTGTTTGTTCTTGAAAATACGGCCTGGTGCTGTAAAAAGAAGTACATAGGGGAGGGGCAGTCTTCAACGCGAATCCTCATTTCTCTACAGCAATGGTCCCCAACCACCGGGTCGTGACCCAGTACTGGGCCGTGGAAGAGTTGCTACCAGGTTGCAAGAATGAAAAAAATGTCTGTGCTATATGCGATGCTAATGTATTATTTATTGTGCGTTTCCCCTTTAAGAGCCACAATCCAAATTTACATAGGCGTGCTTTCAGAAAACATTGGTTCCACACTTTCAGGTTCAGCTAATATTAATGAGTGTGAAACAAACATCGCCTGAAAGTTTCTTTAGTGGAGGAGGTAAGAAAAGACCAAATGATGGCAACAATGCAGAGACAGCTGCTGACGAGAAAAAGGGGAGAGAAAAAAAAAACGCCTTTAACTGAAAATATGATGATTCGTATCTAAAATATGGTTTTGTCTCTAGTGGCAATTCACATGCTCCAAATCCCACGTGTATAATATGTGGTGAAGATAAATTGGCTAATGAGTCGATGAAGCCCTCAAAATTGCTTTGCCATCTTGGAGCCGCCCCCCAATTTGTCACAGCCTTCTTTGCTCATATTTACCAAGGGTACCAATATTACTGGAGGGCACTGTAGTTTCAAAAATGAAGTTTCTCTTATTATTTACTTACCCTCATGCCATCCAAGGTGTGTATGACTTACTTCATCAGAACACAAATGCAGATTTTTAAAATAAAGAAATCTAATCTCTGTAGGATGCATATAATACAAGTAAATGGATTGCACTATTATGATTTTCACTACTGGTCAAAAGTTTTAGAACACCTGCATTTTTCCAGTTTTTATTGAAATGTATGCAGTTTAATGTTTCAGTGTACTCTGAAATTAAAGCATAGAACAAAAACAATGGGAGATAATGAAATCATGGAATTGATTTGTTTAACAAAATTTTATAACATTTTTTGACTCATAGTAGCCACCTTTTGCAGATATAACAGCTGTACACACTCGTGGCATTCTTTCTACAATGGAAATCAAATATTTTTAGAAAAGTTCTTCCCATCACTGTTGTAGAAGTTCCCACAAATGTGTTGAACTTTTAGGTTGCTTTGCTTTCACCCTTCTGTCCAGTTCATCCCAAACCAGCTCAATGGGTTTTAAGTCTGGAGACAGTACTATTCCATGATTTGAAGCCTACCATCTTGTTTTTTACTTCTAAGGTAGTTCTGACAAAGCCTGGAGGTATGTTTTGGGTCATTATCTTTCTGTAGGATGAACCCCTGACCAACTAGGCATATACCAGAGGGTATTGCATGGCGCTGCAAAATGCTGTGGTAGCTGTTTTGGTTCAGGGTGTCACTCACTCAGTGCTAGTTGCCGACTCTGGATCCAGCAAAAAAGCCCCAGACCATCACGCTTCCTCCTCCATGTTTGACATTCCTTTCACCTACTCGACTGCATACAAAAACCCTGCGTGATGAACTGAAGATTTCATTTGATTCATTGGTCCATAAGACCTTCTTCCAGTCTTCAGTAGTCCACTGGCGGTGCTTCATTGCCCAGGCAAGCCTCTTTTTCTTATTTTGCCATCTTAGCAATGGTTTTCTTACTGCGACTCGACCTATCAAACCTGCAGCTCAAAGTCTTCTCTTCACAGTTGAAACTGAGACTTGCTTACTTCGACCAGTGTTAAGCTGTGCTTGAAGCTGTTGTCCTGTGATAACATGCTGGTACAATCACACAAGCTGTTGACTCTCAGAAACTTGTCTTCTGATTCTGTTGTGGCTTTGTGTCTGCCAGACCTCTTCCTGTCAGAGTGTCCTCCAGTTTCCAAGTGCCTTTTGATGGTGTACTCACTGACACCATGGCTTTCTTTTCAATTTCTCTAAAGGAACAACCTACACTTTTAAGGGTTATAATAGTGTGTCTGTCTTCCTTTGTTAATTGCCTTTTTCTTGCCATTATGAGAGCAATATACTACTTCCTGCAGTACAATACTGTCCAAATAATGCTTAAGAGGCTTATACAGACAGAGTTTGTAAGTAATCAACAAAAGTTGGGACACCTGTAGGAATTCTTAGCATCAGCTTTCAAGGCTTAATTTATTACCACTGCTGAACAGCTGTAAGTTGTTAACCCACTACTTGTTCCCTGAAAAATACCTTTTTGTATGAAATGTACATTGAAACGTACATTTTCTTTCAGTTTTTGGTAACCTAAAAGGTTTTTTTTTAACTTCTGGCAGTTTACTTCTTACCTTTGTACCATTTCAAGTAATTCACTGGACTTGAACTGCTTAAATTTCAATAAAAACTGGAAAAATGGAGGTGTTCTAAAACTTTTGACCAGTAGCATATGTAAGTAAAATGTTTCATTTTCATGGTGTGCATCTACAGATCTTGGATATAGTTCTAAAAAAATATTTGTTTGCGTTCTGTTAAATAAAGATCAGGGTTATTATATGATGAGATCATTTTCATTTTTGTTGGCTAAAGCAAGCTCAATTGAGCTTTTTTTTCTTACTGTTTGTATTTATGCTGAGATTCAGTTTGAGTCAGCTTCAGCCAATTTGACAATGTCTAATGTTTTTACCTCTGTTTAATAAATGGCAAATGATGTACTATAATATATTTCTCCTTTATTTTCTCTCTATAGTGAAAAATCTGTTTGATATGTTTGTATACAATATATACTACATATACTAGAGATGTTAATAGACATCAGACAATATAGTACATAAAAATAATATTTGTATTAGTGTATAACAGTTTTTACATTGTAGAACTATAGCTGGAACCATTGTTCCAAGTACTTTACTGTGAAATTATGGTACAGCTGTAAAATGGAAAACAGTATTTAAATATAGAACTATGGTAAATGGCTGGAACCATTGCTGCCAGTACTTTACTGTGAATTTACAGTACAGCTGTAAAATAGAAAAATGTTATCTAAACCGTAAAATTATGGTAAATGGCTGGAACCACTGCTGCCAGCACTATGCTGTTAATTTACAGGTACATTTTTTACAGTGAACACATACACATATACACACATACATACACACTTGCCCATGCTAAGCATACGGTGAAAGGGCTGTTTGAAAGCTCTCTCAGCTCTTGACTGTGCTATGTGGGTGTTCTCTCATTGTCTTTCCCGCAGGGTATGCTCTTGTTGTGTTGCGGGGGAAGGTTGAGCTCTGAGATTAATGAAAGCACCATCTTAATCCACAAAAAAACCACACATTCTTTCAATCTACTTAACACCGTGAATTCCAGTAGCTCGCCAGTGACTTGGGTTTGTATGCTCCCATGTGTGCCAAGTCAGTGTGATTTCCTCTTCATAGATCCCAAAATGGCTACAGGCACTTAATTTCCTAGTGGTTTGTGCAAAGTTGCCACATTTATCATTGGCATGCACAATCGACAGTACTTGTTGCATTCAGTTAGAGAAGAAAAAAACTAAAGAATAAAAGCAAATCTACTGAAGGAATATTGAATATGATCCAGATGTCACCAAAACAATGAAGTCTTTCAGATCCATAGTTTCTCACTATGACAGAGGAAATGTATTATAGATGCTCTAGATTCAAACATTTGTTCCTTAAAACCCAAACACAACATTTTTTTATGTATATAATTACTATTTAGACTTCACTATATTGTAGTCAGTGTGTTGTGCCCCATGAGAACCCTATTACTTTTCCACAAACAACTAAATACAGTCACTCAATTACAGTAACAGCATTGTCCTTGTCAGGGTCGCAGTGTGTCTGGAGTCTATCACGGACTGTGAGGCTGGAATGCACCCTGGATCACCCACTATCTTTACTGAAGCACACTACAATTACTTCCTTAATTATTATAT
>JANDJT010000012.1:19086071-19107367 GCA_024331685.1 Stegophilus panzeri
AGTAGTGGTCATAAGTAGGTTCTTAGGCTAACTAGTTAAGCACACAGTAAACAACATACTAATCAGTGTTTGATTATATATATATAAACAGAAAAAAAACAACTTATGGTTTTGATAATTGAAGTTTAACAAAGAGCAAAGATTAGCTTTATGATGTTTCAGCAGATGCTGACATGCCTGATACCATGCCGACCATTTCCATGTCAACAAAGGACTGAATATTGGGATCCATAACCTCAATTTTCACCCCTCAATTTACAAATAATGAAGAGGTTTATACTGCAGAAACAAAAATAAAAGTGAGTTAAATATATATTTCAGTATACTGTATCAGACCATGTTATTCATGTCACATGTAGACATGTAATTGTTATGCTGCACTGTTATGAGATTCACTACAGTATGTTCATATACAAAGCCTACTGTATATATCTCTAACTTTCATGAACTCTACAAACCCACTTATAAACTGGGAAAGTTATTTTTCCCCTCCCTATTTAGGCCTATCTGTGGCTTCCTAGTTTTTCATCTCATTAGTTTTTCTGATCCAGCTTGAAATAGTTTGAATAGAGCCTTGTACTGTAGGGCACAAACATCACATCATAGCCCTCAGATCTGAGGAAGGTGGTAAAAAAGCCAATTAAATTCTACAAGGATCATATAGTGAAATTATAATTTTACATTACCAAATTATCATTTATATTATGAAATTGTCCAACAATATAAATTTTAGTACATCAAAATTTACTGCTACTTTCCACATAAATCTATCCTCCATACTTGGTCCCTTTCTCAGGAATTTTCATGCTTTTATATTCTTTTTCTTCTTTCATGCAGACAATTTTACATCATGACAGAACACACGTTTCTCAGATGGAGTCCATCAAAGGGTTTAGCTAGAGAAATAGGAAAACTTCATATTCATTTTTGACAAGGGAATGGTTCCTCTGCAGCCACCATGGCAGATGTTAAATTACACCAAATTGATCCAATTGAGTGCACTGATCAGATCTTCATTAAACATAATGCACACTATAAATCCATGTGGATTTTCTGCAAAAATGTAACCCTTAAAGAGCATTTAATTAGAAAGCGATTAACTGAAAAACTGTGACAGAGGACAGCAGAAGAAAATAATGAGAACACACAAGTTAAAGGTTAATGGGACACAGCTAGGTAGGCAGAGAGAAATAACTTTCAAACTTAGAGTCTTGAAAGAAGTGGGAACATTCAGGTTTTGTGTGTACCAGTTGTTTTAAATCAGAGATGAAAAAACACGATTAAAAGAAGGTCAATTCTGTAAGGTCATAATAAAAAAGCAAAGACTTGGAAGAAGTCCTTAAGAGGGGATGTTGATTGTGTGCGAGCAGAAGAGTGATTAAGGCAATCAAACCTTATCAGAACCGTGAAAGCTTTTTCATTTTTTATCATTCATTTACTTTTTGCTGAAACAGCCATGTTTGAAACATGATTTGAAAAAGCTAGTTCAAAGCATCTGATCATTTCTGGTTATTTAGTTTCATAATCTAACAATCACAAACTTTGAAGTACATGGCCAAATGTTCACCCTGATTTCTTGTCTGAAGTCCCTCCTTAAAAGATAGAAATATTTGTTGTAGGTACAGCATATTTGATAAAACCTTGAATTATAGCTGCTGGTGGATGGTCATCTGTAGATAAATCAGTGAGTAAGATTGTTATGGCTGTCATCAATATTGACTGTTGTTCATGTATTTAGAAAGATCACATAGATTAAAGATGGCTGGGATTCATCAAACAGATTAAATAATTGGCAGAGAAAAGCAAATTTCTGTAGCAGTCTAGGAAAGTAAACATTTTACCATTAAATTATTTTACATGGTAGGCAATTTGCCAGAATAAGTTGAGGCTGAGGTACATGATAATGTGGACGTATTGGTGTTTACTTTAACATAACCCCTAATGATTCCCCTTTACTCTCTTTTTGGCCAGATTTTGCTGTTACGAATGTAAGAATAAGAATAAGTAGATTTTATTGTCATTGTACTGCTGTGCAAAACAATGAGATTATAATGCTATTCCCTGAGTTCTTTAGGCAACAACAAAAAGCAACAATATAAAAAGACATAAATATAATATAGTAAATTGAACAAAGCGGTACAGTAAGAAAATAAGACAGTATGTGCAAAGGTGCATGTGCAATTGCATGTATGCAAACGTTTGTAAATTAGACAGTGTGGTAAAGTAAGACAAAAAGACAGTAGGACAGACAGTCAGACAGGATGTGCAAAGGTACATGTGCAATTGAATGCATGTGTGTGTATAGGGGGATGGAATCAGGCAGTGTTCATCTGTTTTACAGCTCTGGGGAAGAAGCTGTTTTTCAACCTTGTGGTGTGTGAGTGAATCGGCCTGTATCACCTGCCAGAGGGGGGCAGTTTGAATAGGTGGCGTGTAGGGTGGATGGGGTCCCTGATGATTGTTTATGATTGTTTATGATAAGTTTATGATCGCATGTAAACAACCCACTGAAAAATAATTATTGTGAGTTTAAATCAGTGGTCTTAGAATACATAATGTGATGTTTACTGGTGGGCCATTTAGTGCAACCAAAGATAGCCAAAGACAAAGTTTTGGCAGTGTGAGAGTGTGACCCCTGCTACAGTGCTCGTCTAAAAGCCACCAATAGGAGGATGGCATAGGATAATATGAATCTCAAAACATGAAACGAAATGTTTACATTTAAGAATGCAGTCATTTAAATTACTGCCTTGTTCATGTTAATTAATATATCGTTGCCAGTCCACTTGCCTGACCCCTTGAACACTGAATTGCAAATCTACCACACTTGATAATGGTCAGAAGAAATATCCTTAGTACCTCAAGCTACAAACTCGTCTTCCTCAGCTTATAAAACATGTTTTAGGCAAAGTATTACTACTATTATACCACAGACCTGTTTCTGTTTATGCAGCCTCATTACCTGCATTCCTTGTCTATCTTTATAGAATTTGGTCAAAATTTTATTAGGATCATCTCCTCCAGTATGACAACGCTTTGAAAGACTGCACAATGCAAAACAGGAGTACGTCAGGTTCAGCAACACTGTAAATACACCATACTATTTCTCCAAACAAGAGAGTGTTGAATATAACATCACAAATAACAAAGCTGAATTGGAATTGCCTGCACTACACTAAACTCCCTTTATCGAATTTAAAAAATCTAAGTTGAAGCTCAGCTACCAGGTGCTCTCATGTTCTCTATAGGGGAGTTAATGAAGCTGGTCCTGATGGGCCTTGGGTTTGTTCACATTTTTGTATTGTTTACGATTCCAGTGTTCCTGAGGCAGATAATGAGGTCCCACAGATTGCTGAGTACTGAGCTGAGGTGTGTGAAAACCTGGAACAGAGGAAAAATCTGGTCAGACCAAAGGTCCCTCAGGATGGGATTACATCTCTCTGCACAAAGGACTCATCAGAAGTGATCACTCAGACATGTCTGTTTAAAGCAATATTTGCTGTGGAAAGCATTCAGATGCTATTTATGAAAGTCTCTCATACAGAGCAGACTCTTGTCAGAATAACCACTATTGGAGGAGGAGAAGGCAAAGGCACAGGTGAAAACTCACTCACTCTGCTATTCCAAGCACTTGTAGACACACAGAATATTGGAATCTATTCATAATTGATGCCTAGGTTTTGGTTGTGGGAGAGGAAAATCTCTGAATCCTCTCACACTCTTGCTGATGGCAGTTTGCTGACAGCAACCAGTGAGCTATTTAATTGGTGATTCTGAGCCATGCTGCCTTGAAAGGACCCACCATAGCTTCTGCTGTTTTTCTGAATGTATGGGGAGTTGGAGCAAACCTGAATGGTGAAATTCATGTGAACTTTGCTCTGAGGAACATTTGTGAAGTGAATAAATGTGATTTTAAGAGAAAGTTGTTCAGTGACCCAGATCCAGTACAAGAAGCAATGGTTCACCAAATATTAATGCAGGGGAAGACAAATCAGTAGCCTGAGCTTCTAGGACAAGCAGATTTTGTGTCCAGGTTATTACTTTTTATTCATAGTTGTCCAGCAGACAAGTAGGTTCAACAACTAAAGAAAGAAAATAAACCCTATGACATTTTCCCGCCACAGCCCTTTGTGTGCGGAGTTTGCATGTTCTCCCCGTGCTGTGGGGGTTTCCCCAGGTACTATGCAAGTGCTATGCTTAGTACTATGCCAGGTACTAAGTCCAAAGACATGCATGTCCAAAGTGTCCGTAGTGTATGAATGGGTGTGTGAATGTGTATGTGATTGTACCCTGCGATAGATTGGCACCCTGTCCAGGTTTGTGCCCGATGCTCCCTGGGATAGGCTCCAGGTTCCCCATGACCATGTAGGATAAATAGTATAGAAAATGGATGGATGACATTTGCAAGACAAAAGTTTGCATCTGGTGTATATGTTTAAATGTAATGCATTTCACTGTGATGCAATGCACCTTAATACTGTACCTATAGTGTGTGCTTCCAAGTTCCTCCAGTTACTTCACTACACACAACTCTCCTGCTAGCACAACATGCAGTCACTTCATGGCTAAACATCTCGGGATAAAATAAAGACACTAGCCAGACTTGAATAATATCTTTTACCTGCAATGTGCAGCTCATAGCTAAAATGCTGGCCAACAAATTGCTTTTTGTGAAGGGTGCAAACACAGCATGCTACCTCAGACACTTTGTTAGAAGAAAATAATTATCAAATATGTGTTAATTTCTCTTAGTTTTTGTTAATGCACTTGCCTAGCTAATGCACCACATGTTATTGCATTATGTCAGTTAACACATTTTAGCCTGCCTAGTTGTTTAGATTTATGGGCAACCACTACCTCAGACTGGGCAAGCACTTCCCCAGTGGGGTGTCCACCCTGAAATGTTATCGACAAGAATGATAGAATATGATAAACAGTATATTTTAAGAATAAATAATAGGTTCTAAATTATTACATGCATGTTTAAGGAATAAGATTTTATTTTATTTATTTATTTATTTTGTAAATACTGAATCAATATTTCTCCTGCAGAACAGAAAATGTTTGGTCACACTTTAACTTAAGGAATCAAATAAATAGAAATAAGAAGCTTATTTAAGCATAGAGATTCTCTAAAGTATCTCATACACATAATTTGTGCCCAAATGTCCCAGATTTTAATATCTTTAAAAAATGTCATTTTCTTTCAAGATCCAACACCTTATTCACATATTAAATACGTTCATATGAAGATCTGAAGAGTTCACAGATTGATGAACAAATTGATGTCTGTAGAAATAAGCCTTCAAAAATATTTATGTAGGTTTAAGTTAGTTATTGCTGATGTAGGTGCCCCATACTCCTCAAGATAAACGCTACCATATGTTTTCCATTAGGCATTACAAGTAACATAATAGGTACGATATAATGTGAATAGTATGTCAATATGAACATTAAGTGGCAGTATGTATCTAGATATAACATTATATACAACAGGAGGTATCAAGGTGAAATTGAGAGAAGTAATTATGCATTTGTTTACACCATCTTCATTAATGATATCTGAGTCATCACTTTGAGACTTAACTGATCTTAGAGATGTTACGCATGTCTAATTCATTCACAGTGTTCTGGTTCATTAACTGAGCTCTCCATGAACATATCATTAACAAGGAGTCAACAAGAGATCTGTGTTATTTTGATCCCCAAACTCTGCATAGAGCCATTTGTCAAAAGCACTCATATAAGAAGAAAAACAAAAACAAAAGCAAAACAGCTCAGTGTGTGTGGTGGCAAAGCAAGTGACAAGGACAATTTTATCATGCAGGGAAAATTTTATTGTGCATGGTCCATGCAGGGATGATGGGCTGTTGAATGATTTGAATGATTTGAATGTCCATAAAGAGTCTGCATTATGGTTATAGCATGGGGAGGAATGCATAAATTGTACTTTTAATTATTATTATTTGCATAATTCTGTAGTTCTATGTGCTATATGCAACTACATACAGTATAAACTAAGTGAATGTTATGGTCTGGGCTGTTGGGCTGTCATCACATACCATATATTACAATCAAGATATTAAAATACCCTTATGAAAAACCCACATACATTTCACGTGATCGCATCTTTTGTGATTGTTATCTGATCACATGTCTGTTTAACAATGTTATGCCAGGTAATTGTAAATTAATGTGATATCATTCATATAACTTTCACAATAAATTACTTATGTGAAACAGTCACATGTGTGAAATTCCAAGGAAATCCCCAACAGTTTCTGAAATACTCAAACCAGTCCATCTGGCACCAGCAACCATGCCATGATCAAAGTCACAGAGATCATGCTTATTCTTCATTCTGATGTTTGATGTGAAAATTAACTGAAGCTTTTGACCTGTATCTGCATAATATTTTGCACTGTGCTGCTGCTACATGATTGGTTGATTAGATAACTGCTAATAAAGTGGATGCTGAGTGTATATAATATTAGATATATTGATTTAAAACAAATAAGAGGTTGTCTGATCAGGGATATTGGTACAAATAACACGACAGAGTTCATCAAATCCACTAGTATCCTGTAAATAATGCAGTAATTTGTGACCTTCAGTGTGAGCGTCTCTAAAATAGATGGTAGCCAGTTACCACATATAGGATGTTTTGCAGGCCTATTTTAATTATTCTTATAACTATTTAGAGATTAATTTAGTTAATTACCATGTCAGCATATATTATGGATGACATCTGCAAGGGAGAATAGATAGATGTAGTTATCGTCCATGGGAGAGCAATGAGCAGTGAGAGTTCTGTAACATTTGCTCTGACATTTCATGTCTAGCACAGTGATTGAGCATTGACTGAATGTAGAAGCATGGCTGTAATGTAACACTGTCATTTTCATAAGTAAACCTGAAAAGCTAATATTAGCTATAGGAATAGACAAGCCTTTGATATGCTTCATACTACCAAGCTACATTAGCCTTATATGGAAATTAAAAATTTCTTAAGAAATTTCTTATTTTTCTTAAGCTTCTTAAGTACTCAATGGGAATTCATAATGATTTAAGAAGCATATGCTAATACTTATGCAGATTCCCAAAATGTAATGAAGTAGTAATGAATAATAAAGTTGGAATCATACAGTATTTTTTAGAGGCGTACGCTGTCTGAACAGTCCTATGCAAGATATGTGCTTCGGCTGTCTGGCACATTTACTTATCAAGAGATGTCTTGTACAAAAGGGAAAGCTATTCTGAATCCCAGTCACAATTAGCATAAAAACACCTGCACTGCTTTGGTGTATAGGGCAGTATATGACTGATGACAGTCTTTAATATAATTAAGGTTGAGCCACAAGTGACACAGTGAAACCCAGCACCCAGCTGCATAGGCCACTTATCTGGCCATTACAGTTAGAGCTAGAGCCTTTAGTAAAACATTGAGCAACACTTTATAAATGTGACTCTCTCTGAGTTTGCCTTTTCAGTTACGGTACAAACTTGCAATGCTTTACCAAACTGTTTTGGGGGCCCTTACAGCAATCATATGCAGTGCTGTTTGGGAATAATGGCTTCTGTGCTCATATGGTGAGTCATGTTTCTATGTGATCAGAGAAATAGCCCTCACCTGAGTAGATAAAATGTTCAAATGTACAAAATATAGGTTACTTAATTTGACACTGAGCCTAAGGTGGCTTTTCATTTGTTGAACAAATTGCCTTTAGCTGGCTAGCTGACTTCATGAGCAAGGTGTGATAATGAAAAGTAAAAAATGAGAAATACAAGGAGGGCTTTCATTGTTGGGGAACAATGGCTGAGGGCAGTGAAAATCAGTACTCTTCCAAGAGAATTGGCAAGTGTGGTTCCACTATTCTCTGGCATCAAATAACTAATTTATAATAGAAACCCCTGCCAACTCGCCACCGCAGTAGCAGTAGGCTCCTGTAGACTGAAAGCTCCAGCACCATTTCAAAGCTAGTAATGTGATGTTAATGATTGTAGCTTTTTAAACTTGCTGAACATTGCAGTGAAGCAAGCACGCATGCACAAATTACATTCAATCATTCATACAACATTTATTCATCCTGGTTAGGGTTATGCTGGATCTTGATAACGCTGGGCACAAGGTGGGAGAATTCACCCTGGATGGGACACCAGTCCATTACAGGGCACCATACACACACATTGACACACTCATTCACGGCGAGATCTCAGGCAAAACCAGTTTGCCTATCTGCATTTTTTTGGAAGGTGGAAGGAACCTGGTGGAAACCCATATGAACACAGGGAGAACATGTGAAACTTCACACAAACAGTAACCCTAGTTCTGGACTGAAGCAGGGACCCTGGAGGTGTGAGGTAGCAATACTGTCTGCTGCACCTGCACAAATTACAGTGTTACCCAAATTTTGCTACATGCAAAAAATGGAAATATGTAAAAAAATTTCTCCTTTCTTTGTTCTCTCATTTAGCCTCAGTTATAAAACTGGATATGGACATATTTATTTGAAGATCATTCAAAGGTGCATTTACAGAAGAAATATGGCATTCATGATATAATTTGTAATTTCAGGGAAAAAAGTACCCTACTCGTGCTCCTGAGTGTGTGAAAATTTACTTAAAAGAAGTGTTTCCAGACCTCTGTTTGCTTTACTTTTTATGGGCATCACTAAATGCCCACAAAACTCCTGTGTTGTGTATCAGAAACACTTTGGACTTAAAGGTGCTTAGCATTCATCAACATATGCACAGGAGTACTAAGAAAATCAACATTTCCTAAACATTTGGTTATCGAAACGTCAGGCAGAAATTTTTAGTTCGGATTGGCCTACTCAAACATTTACTAAAAGGTTGATAAATAGGTCCATTGTTCTTGGTTATGGTTCCAATAATGTGTAACTGCTTTTATCTATACAAATTAATAGGAAATATACAATATTTTTTCTAAGAAAGAGTAAATAAAAGTTGTTTGTTTAAGAAAGCTCTGTAGGATTTAGCATTATGGTTTATGTATGGGCTACTGCTGAAAGAGCAAATCAGAAATTCTTTAGAAACTATGTGAAAAGGTAATGAACTGCTGCAAACAAAGCAGTGCCCTTCCAAAAGGAAGGGTCGTCACATATGACGAAGAACTGCTTTTTGAAGAAAATAATTTCACGGTTTGACACAGGCGCTAGTGAATTCTAATAGCAATAATTATGCATGATCAGCCGTGGCGTGTTTTGTGCTCAGCCGGTCAACCTTGCGTGTAGGCCCATTAAATTGTGTTTCCATAAACGTGCTGTGTCAAGCGAGTGAACTAAAGAGGGCAACTCATGGTCATAACGAAGAGCAGGGGCTGGTGGTGGTTATTTATTCAGCTCTATGCTTATTGAGTAATGAATAAGGAGAGACTCAGGAGAGCACCCACCTTTGTACCTGCCAACCGGTAACTTCTCTCACATCTCCCCTCAGGCATCTAGTTAGATTCTCCATTCCCCTCCAGGAGTGTTTGAAAATGGGTCAGGTTCTGCTCCTGTTTGCTTATGTATTCTCTGCAGTACATATACCTACTTTTAATTGCTTCCTGCAGTAGTCAAGTTTAAGATTGAAAGAATGAGGTGGGCTTCTGGACAGCAACAGCTTTTTGGTGAGGAGCTTATTATCATTGGAAGCCTTAGTTTGATGATTTGCTATTGCTATTCTTGTAAAGTTTCTAGAATTAACTGAAAACCTTTGTCTCTGAAGTAACCTGGCCTTTTGTTCATCCACTAGGTACAGTGCTATTTTAATTTGTGCTGCATTTATTACATGGAGTTCTTGGGCCAGTTCAGATCACTGGCGGCTGGTGCTAAAATTTTTGGAGAGGGAGCAAACAAACTGAAAATCACACCATTAATAATGCGGGACTGAATGTAATTGTTAAATAGCCAGTTAACAGGTGATACATTGTTAAATCACCACTGCTTCGCTAAAATATGAAAATTCACCTGTTAAAGCATGCAGTAAGATAGGATGAATCAGTGAATTTGAGTTTAATGTGGGTTTATTATCAGTAATAAAGAAATCATGATAATCACTCAAAAAATACTGTAATTTTGCCTAAACAATGGCCAGTAGCACTACTTGAAAATACATGTTGCCTTTGCATTCTAATGTCAATACTGTACCCTTCATCTAGCTGTTCAGCAAAGCCAAGCTTCCCTAAAAACTGTAGGCTCATAGCATTGTCAAGATGGCTACTTTCATTCCATTTGCATTTTTCAGAAAGATGTTTTAAGCCTCGTACCCCCGTCGTTGTCCACAGCATTTCGGTGTCAGGATTTTGAGACAGCAAACAAAGAAAACAATAAAATGCATGACATCGCATCCAGCTAGCCAGCTCAGTTTGCCATAACAAGTGCTGGAGAAAGCCTGGGTGTAAGTTCGTCCGCGATCACTTGACTTCTGCTGAAATTGTAAGTTGGGTCGATCCGGTCCAAGCTCCTCTATTCTTTTTTTTCTTCATTTGAAAGCCTTGTGAAAGGGTTTTTTTTTTAAATAAATAAATAAAACAGAATTTTCTTTCATCTGGAAGAAATGTTGCATGTATGTGCCTATGTTCAGGCCTACAAGTAGCCCTCTCTGAGAGAGAGAGAGAGACAGAGAGAGAGTGTGCGGGGGGGGGGGGGGGGGGTGTGTTAAGCTAAAGGGGTTCTCTGGCGGTTGCAGTTTGAGCCAGCAAATTGCAGCTCTCTTTTTCTGTGTTCAGAGCTAGGGGAAATCAAACAAGAGCTCAGAGATGGATGATGCATTATATCATGATATCATGATGATGCATTATATCATGTTCCTTTTTTTGAACAACAGTATTCCCCAAGACTGGGGGAGATTTAATCTTTATCCACACTGCTAAGTGAGGAGCACTACACTCGTAGCAACTGGTAAGTTAAACATATGGTTCATTCTCGCAAAATGCCAAGTGTATGAGTCATTCTATTGGTTGGAATGAAATACACCGATCAGCCATAACATTAAAACCACCTACTTAATATTGTGTCGGTCCCCCTTGTGCCACCAAAACAGCTCTGTCCACTGAGGCATGGACTACACAAGAACACTCTGAAGGTGTGCTGTGGTATCTGGCACGAAGATATTAGCAGCAGATCCTTTAAGTCCTATAAGTTGTGAGGTGGGGCCTCCATGGATCAGACTTGTTTGTCCAGCGCATCCCACAGATGCTCGATTGGAATGACATCTGGGGAATTTGGAGGCCAAGTCAACACCTTGAACTCTTTGTCATGTTCCTGAAACCATTCCTAAACAATTTTTGCAGTGTGGCAGGGCGCATTGTCCTACTGAAAGAGGCACACTGCCATTAAGGAATACTGTTGCCATAAAGGGGTGTACTTGGTCTGCAACAATGTTTAGGTAGGTGGTAAATGTCAAAGTAGCATCCAAATGAATGCCAGGACCCAATGTTTCCCAGCAGAACATTTCCCAGACAATAATACTGACTTCACCAGCTTGCCTTCTTCCCATAGTGCATCCTGGTGCCATCACTTCCCCAGGTAAGCGACACACACACACCCGGCTGTCCACGTAATGCAAAAGAAAATGTAGTCCATCAACCCAGGCCACCTTCATCCATTGCTCCCTGGTCCAGTTCTGATGCTCACATGCCCATTGTAGACACTTTCAGCAGTGGACAGGGGTCAGCATGGGCACTCTGGCTGGTCTGCAGGTATGCAGCCCCATATGCAGCAAGCAGAGATGCACTGTGGGTTCTGACATCTTTCTATCATAGCCAGCATTAACTTTTTCAGCAATTTGTGCCACAGTAGCTCTTCTGAGGGATCGGACCAGACAGGCTAGCCTTTGCTCCTGACCCACACCAGTGAGCCTTAGACACCCATGACTCACCGGTCACTGGTTCACCGGTTGTCCTTCCGTGGACTACTTTTGGTAGGTACTAACCACTGCATACAGGGAACACCCCACAAGACCTGCTATTTTGGAGATACTCTGACCCAGTCATCTAGCCATCATAATTTGGCGCTTGTCAAAGTTGCTGAGATCCTTACGCTTGCCAATTTTTCCTGTTTCTGACACTTTAACTACGAGAACTGATTGTTCACTTGTAGCCTAATATAACCCAACGCTTATCTTCCTCTATCAGTGGTTTTAATGTTATGGCTGATTGGGATATAACAACTACTTGCAAAATATGGGGAATATTGGGGACTCATATAAAACAATAATGTGTAGATAAGTGAATGCACAGCTCTTTTGTTTTTAAGCATTTTTAGTTTAAATTTACTATGCACTGTGGAGTGCAGACAGCAGTTATATTCCAGTATTATCACCAAGAATTAAAGTAGTGCATTCTATCTGATATGTTAATGTATATTAGATGCATAGAATGTACTGTAAAGTTGCGGTCGGAAGTTTGCATACCCCTTGCAGAATCTGCAAAATCTTAATACTTTTAGCAAAATGAGAGGGATCATAAAAATCCCCATGTTTTTTTTATTTCATACTGTCCTGAATAAGCTATTTCACATAACAGATGTTTACATATAGTCCACAAGATAATAGCTGAATTTATAAAAATTACCCCATTAAAAAGTTTACGTACCCTTGATTCTTAATACTGTGTGTCATTACCTGGATGATCCACGACTGTTTTTATGTTTTGTGATAGTTGTTCATGAGTCCCTTGTTTGTCCTGAGCAGTTAAACTGCCCACTGCACTTTCTTCAGACAAATCCTCCAGGTCCTGTACATTCTTTGCTTTTCCAGCATATTACGCATATTTGACCCCTTTCCAACAGCGGCTATATGATGTTGAGATCCATCTTTTCACATTGAGGACAACTGAGGGACTCATACACAACTATTACATAAGGTGCAATCATTCACTGATACTCAAGAAGATAACATGATACACTAAGAGCCAGGGAGATGTAAACTTTTGAATAGGTCGATCAGTGTAAATTATTATTTTGTTTAAAGATCTTTTTTTTTAGTACTGGCCTTCAGATGCCAAATAAGATATTTACATTTCTCCCAGAAGACAAAATACTAACAATTTACACCGGTCATCCTGTTCAAAGGTTTACATCCCCCTGGCTCTTAATGTATCGTGTTACCTTCTTGGTTGTGAAAAAACCCTTGAGTGACTGCAAAAGACCTGCAGCAAGACTTGGTGGCAACAGGCACTGAGGTTTCAGTGAGCACAGCATGGCGCATACTAAACGTAGAGGGTTTCCATGCCAGAATTCCAAGACGTACACCACTACTCACAAGAAAAGTTGGCTCAAAATCATATAAATAAGCCACAGAAGTTTTGGGATTCTGTCCTGTGGAGCGATGAAACAAAACTTTTTGGCACGATATATCAGCAGTAATGTTTGGAGAAAGAAGAATGAAGAAAGAACCCTCTGTCCAAAGTCAAGCATGGTGGTGGCTCGGTGATGCTCTGGGACTGCTTTGTATCTGGAAACCTGCAGCATGTGGAAAGCAAGATGGATTCATTGAAGTATCTGGAAATCGTAGGGGAAAACATCATGAAAGGTCATTGGACCTTCCAATGATCCCAAACACACCTCAAATTATAGCAAGGCTTGGTTGCAGAAGAAGTCCTGGAAGATTCCTCAGGAATGCTGCCAGAAGCTATGCATCTCATTTACAGCAAATCATAACAGCAAAAGGATGCTCTACTAAGTACTAAAGATGCTTGCCATGAAGGGGCTGAATAATTTTGCGACTGGAGAAATATTATAAGTTGCATTTTTAGTTGAATTTTGGGAAACCACTTGAAGCATTCATTGTGTTGAAGTATTTCAATTGCTTTTGTTTGATTTGTTCATTGCAAACAGCTGAAAGTCTGTAAATTTTTGACAATAAACCTGATTTGCAATTGGGGTTGAATAATTTTGATTGCAACTGTACTTAAAAAATTTACTAGGCTTGTATCTAACATGTTTGATTAAACTCAATTAAAGAGGGACAGGATTTCTAAAATGCTGAACAGTCCCTGACATTTAATGAAATGGTTTTCCGCCTTTACAGGGTAGCCAACAAGGTATCGACTTTGGTTCTCCACGTACAACTGAAATTAGCTTTGGGAATGAGAGAGCATATCAGGCTGTATTGTTAGAGTCTGTGTTCTCTGAGGCTTCCTCACCAGTTGGAGCAAATATCACACAAGACATCTATGACCCAAACATGAAATGTCAGCACAACAAATAGATGGTTGGTTTATTGAACTGTCACTCTAGACTAGCTCACAATTTTTTTTTTTAATTTGAGGTTTCTTTTTTTTCCCTTCTCCTCTACATATGGTAAATTTCATGATTCCATCTGACCAGAGAATTTGGTCCCTATATCTAGGTAAAAGTCGATGGGGTATGTCTTAAAATCATTTTGTCAGAGTCAGAATTTAAATCTAAGTTCAAAACTCATCCTTTAGATCTGGCCTATAACTAAATCAAGAGCATGTCCTTGATTGGTTTTGTTTAGAGTTTACAACCCCAATTCCGAAAAAGTTGGGACAGTATGGAAAATGCAAAAAAACAAAAAACAAAAAGTGTTTTTTGAAAATTCAGTTCACCCTGTACTATATTTAAAACACATTAACACATTATTTGATGTTTTACTTAGTGAATTTAATTTATTTTTCATAATGCACCACACATTCTCAATCGGAGGTAGGTCAGGACTGTAAGCAGGCCATGCTAGCACCCACACTCTCTGCTTACACAACCATGCACTTGTAATCCGGGCAGAATGTGGTTTGGCATTGTCCTGCTGAAAATGCAGGAACGTATTGCATGCATCAATTTCAAAATAAATGTTTGATTAGGTAAAACATCAAATACCTTGTCATTATATGTTTTTTGTTTAAATACAAGTCAAAGTACATTTACAAATCACTCCTCTGTTTTTATTAGCATTTTCCATACTGTCCCAACTTTTTCAGAATTGGGGTTGTATTACTATGTGTAATGATGTCTTTTCAATTCAGGGGGTAGTACCTAGATGATCTATGTCTTTTTTTATAATTTGTATTTATTTGTAGCTGGCTGTACAGCACAATGGTCAACTAGTGTTGTTTTTATTTAGCTTTATATAAAAAAGTGATTGATTGATTGATTGATTGAATGATTAATAAAAATGAGAAAAACTGACATGCAATGATTGATATTATGAGCCAGAACATGGAGAATAGTATACACTCACTGAGCACTTTATTAGAAACACTATACTAATACTAGGTATGGCCTCCCTTTGCTCTCAAAATAGCCTCAATTCTTTTTGAAATCAGTTGGAGATGACTTTTGTGACATGGTGCATTATTATGCTGTAAGTAGCCATTAGAAGATTGGTAAATTGTGGCCATGAAGGGATGCACATGGTCAGCAACAATATTCAAATAGGCTGTGGCATTCAAGCGTTGATTGATTGGTATTAACAGGCCCAAAGTGTGCCAATAAAACATTCCCCACACCATTATGCCACCTCCACCAGCCTGGACTGTTGACACAACCCTACCATCCGTGTGCCTTAGCAGAAAGTGAGAAGTCTTCAACTGTCCAGTTTTGGTGAGTCTGTGCCCACTATAGCCTCATCCTTCTGTTCTTGGCTGACAGGAGTGGAGCCTGATGTGGTCTTCTGCTGTTTAGTCCATCCACCTAAAGGTTTGATGTGTTGTGCATTCTGAGATGCTTTTCTGTTCACGGCAATTGTATAGAAATGCTGCCGCAGAACTGTTGCTCATGGGATGTTTTTTCTTTAGTGCACCATTCTGAGTAAATTCTAGCGACAGTTGTGTGTGAAAATTCCAGGAGATCAGCAGTTACAGAAATACTCAAGCCAGCCCGTCTGGCAACAGCAATCATGCCATGGTCAAAATCACTGAGATCACATTATTTTTCCTTTTCTGATGGTTGATGTGAACATTACCCGAAGCTGCTGGGACGTATCTGTTGAGGAATCAAAAAATGCTTTTTTATTAGCATAGCTAATAGGTTTTTTTTTTAACCTTTCAATCATTCGTAATAATTTATTTATAATAATATCAGGTGCTGTATTTTGTTGGGTTTTCTCAGGAAAGGCTTCAACTCCTCCAAGCTGTTGTTATAGAAGCGGTATATAATATATTTTTTTAAACTTGACAACAAGCTGTGAAATTCTGAAACTGTGATCTTTGGGTTCTTCGTTGCCTCCCTCACCGTCCTCCTCACAGTGTGTGGGAGATGGAGAATGGTATGTTGGTATGTGCCAGGTATCTTAACTGTTCCAATCTTCTGAAACTTTGTTATTATGGCTCTGATTGTGCCTAATGGTATTCTTAACTGCTTAATGTTTTTATATTCATTACCCAATTTTTGCAAGTTAACAAACATCTGTCTCTTTTGTGTACAATCACTTTAATTGTGCTGATTTTTTTTATAATGTACTGTGAACATTAGGCAACAAGAATCTGTAGACTATGTTAGGAAAAACAGGATGACAATACTCTGATTTTACTTTATTTATTTTGCAAAAATATTAATACATCTTTAATATACTATCATATATTCTTGAATCAAAATAATATTTGCTATGGTTCCTGCTAAAGGTAAGTAGACTAGTAGGAAAGTAACTAAAGGTAGATGTCACGTTACAAGTATGTGCAAGTGTTCAATGCTTTAAGAAAAGTAGCAAACAAAACAAAGACGTAATCCAGAGGCAAGTCAAGATGCAGGCAAGGGTGAGGCGATGAACAATGTGAAATGTGAAAGAGGAAAATGTGAAAACCAGATACTAGATCAAAGCCAGAAAGACAATCAATGAACAACGGCTTGGTGTCGACTGCTACAAAAACACAGAGCATATACTTCTCAGTGAGTCAGTACAAAGAGTATACTGTGAGTGTGTGATAGAGTCCAGGTTTGTGTGATCAGTAATCAGGTGCCTGTGGACTTGAGAGAGTCTGTGGTGGCTTGGTGTTGTGCTTGCCATTCATGTTTTCACGGTAGTCTGGGAATTGTAGTTGGTTGCCAATTCTGGCTCTGATGTGACACTAGGTAGCACTACAGTCAGTCTGGATGTGATTTAATTCTAATAGGTTTAATTTTAGTCATGTTTACATAATTGCTGGATTATAATAAGAAGAAAAAAGTTTGATTAATTACAAAGAGTAAAGCCTTTTGTAATTTAGAGCATGGAGAGAGGACAGATTTTGTGTCTAATGTCAGTAATAATGGCAAATGAAATTAAAGTTAAACAGTAAAACTTTCTATATAATAACATTAAGAAGAATGGGATAACATTTCAAGTTCTGTACATTACATTTAATGGTCAATCCATCTCAAGTGGTCCAATAATTGTAAAAAAATAAAATAAAATCAACCGTTATTTATTTATTTATAATTGTTTTTACTTGGTTTAACTGCAATGACCATCTTTGTGTCATAACACACAACACATTTTGGTTATACAGTTGTTTATGGAAATATCTCATGTCATAAACTCATGAGGTCGAAAATCTACCCAGTGCGCTGCAAAAGCTGCAGGTAATTTTTCTAATCACCATGAACATTGCTCATTACCATCACTGCAGGATGCATAATTGTGTTAGTTACTTCCGTGCTGTAATTTCATGTCTATACTAAATAGTAACACAACTAAATGCACTGCATATTTAGCTACTTCTTCTTTGTATCTTTTCATAAACTTGCTTCTTTTTTAAGTCATTAAGGTGTTGAGCTATGAGAAAATCAATGTTGCAAAATGCAATTGTAATTACAACCAGAAGACCCTCATTTCCCTGAGACATGCCAGCTCTTAGATGTATGCTTTAATCTTTTTACTGGTACAGATATTATCACCTAGTGTCAGAGTTGATGTCTTAATTTAAATGCTGATGTTGCACGTTCAGGCAAGCATGTCTGTCAAAGCACATCTGATTAAAGAGGTGCCAACATGACTGCAAAATGAAGAAAGAGCTCTTTGATGGCTGAATTGTGGGGATATTTGAGGGCAGACACAGGAAACAGATCCTTCTTTGACAAGACCCTTTGGGTGATTTCCTTTTTTTTTTATCATTGAATGTAAGAAAAGAGGGCCTTCATACAAAAAAATGTGTTCATGTACCACAGTGAATAATCTCATTTTTACAAGGTTTTTACAAGGTCAACATTCGTGATTTCTCCATTAGAAAGAGATTGGGAACATGGTATCCATGGGACAGCTGCAAGGCAAAAACCACCTAAAAGCACAAAGAACGTACAGGTGCATCTCAAAAAATTTGAATATCGTGGAAAAGTTCCTTTTTTTTCGTTAATTTAATTCAAAAAGTGGATCTTTCATATATTCTAGATTCGTTATACATAAAGTTAAATATTTCAAGCCTTTTTTTGTTTTATTCTTGATGATTATGGCTTACAGCTCATGGAAATCAAAAATATCTCAAAATACTAGAATAAAGAATTTATTATACAGAAATGTCAACCTTCTGAAAAGTATGTTAATTAATCCACGATATTAAAATTTTTTGAGATGCACCTGTATATTTCAGTCTGTCATGTAACATAGGCAAAGGCGAATGCAAGTGCAGTTTTGAGCTTTAATGAAAAAACAAACAATACAGATAACGTTACTTAGACACACAAAAACATGAACAAGGTTCTCAAGGCAAAAACTAAAGAACATAACATAGACAATGGACAGTAAAGGAAGACAAAATCTAGACAGTAATCAAGGTGCAAGCTGTGACTTATATACTGTACAAGTGCTCATTTACAAAAATGTGACACAGGTGCAGGCGATCATGTGACGTGATGCAGTGGGGTGTAGTGGCTGATGGGAAATGTAGTCAAGCACTGATTCCGGCATAACCCTGACATGGGCTGCATCCAGTTATGCGTACTACCTTACTATATACAGGTGAAATGCAATATGCCAAAGGAGTAGTTTGTCTGAATGTCACAGTCTGTATTTTGTGTAACAGGGATGCACTTCAAATTGAACTAATCATTAAATATCGCAATATCACTGAAAGTAAAATAACAAAATGTAACTTCCTACTGAACATGTGAATTATTCCAAACAATTAATAGGGGTGACTAAGTTCAGGGAACATAACTAAAATTGATATTTTCTCTAAGCTATAATGGATGACTCATGGGAAAGGATGTTACAAGCATGTGATGTTAAATGAATTTATAAATGCAAAAACAATAAGATATTTGAAGTAGTTTAATGCTTATATTTCAAGGTAAAGTGGGCAAGGACAGAAAAGTAATGCTGTTTTCTAAGTACTGTAGATAGGATTCATTGCTGTTTTAAGTTATTTATCTGAAACTTGCACATAGATGTCTTCAAAAAGCTTTACTTTACGTACATACTGTATGTGTACCTGTAATATCAGTAGGAAACAAATGTCATCCTGACCCATTTAATAATGATCCACTTTTCACAACTATTTTTTTTTATCTTCCAGGCTGGTTTAAAAGTCTTTTATAGATTCTGTTGTATGACGTAAGGCTTAAAAATGCATTGAAATATGTAGGGAGAAAAATTTCCTTTGTAAAACCAGTACAGCATTGCTTTTTATCATGAATTCATTCAACCAGTGTAAAAGCACTGCTTTTTCTTACGATGCTAACAGAACCAGCTGTAGATCTGTGAGGAGCCACAGTCTGTTTAAACTTCAGATGGAAGCTCTTTGATTCACTGAACGCAGGTGCAACAGCCTCTCTGCTTCTAGGCTTCTGGAATGTTCTCTGCGTTTTCTACTGCAGGACCATTAGTGAGAGAGGTGTTGAGTAGTTCATACTGCTATGCAGCAGTGTTCAGAGGAAAGAGAGTGGAGTGAGGTGACAAGAGTGAACCTGAAATCTCACCATCTTACTTGTCAGCTCCAGAAGCACTGCAGTGTGACCAAGAACAACAGCAGCATTGTTCCCACACACACACACACACACACACACACACACACACACACACACACACACACACACATAAACCTGCTACATTATTTACATTGGAACTTGCATGGTGCTGTGACCTCTCTACAGGCTCCATGAATTTTATTGGCAAATAACTTTTTAACAAAGTGCATTTGTGGGAAATGTTTAGATCTTAAACACTGTCTGAAAACATCTTTGAAACTATAAGCCTAATTTAAACAATGCAGTTCCCATTACAATTTATCTAAGGCTCATTTTACCATGAGTATATGCAGCTATACCATGAAATGATAAATACACTCCTAAAACATATCTAATGCATGGAAAATGCTCCTGAGACAAAGGAGTGTGGAGACAAAGCTTCAGCCACACAATAGATCCAGTATCCCCTAATAAGTAAATAACATATGTTTTACATGTGAGCAATCTATGATCATGTTTAAAAACATGTGATGGTGCATTTCACCATGCTATGCCCTGAAATTGCATATGTTAAGTAAACATGTTACATCATGTGAATAATATGTGAACACATGTTAAATGAAATCACATGCCTACACATGGAGGGTGGAGAGTGGGGTGGGGGAATGGGTCACATGTGGAACAATAAAACCAAATGCCCTAGGGTTGAGACCAAAATTTTCCATACACCTAGGCTAAAGACATTTTTCAAAAAAACCCATTTACCACACATTGCCATACATTTCCTGTGTTAAGTCAATTGGTGTATCTCTTTATTTCCTTAAGAGGCAGTTTCAAAATAATGGCTAAAAGATACTGGAGATATATTTCATTTCTTTTATTTACTATATCAGATTTTCACTGTGTTCAAAGTTCACATACACTTCCATAGTACAGTATTTGGTGGCATTTCCTTTTAATTGCATGAACTTGAACCAATCACTTTAAGCACTCTAAGTCTTTAAGCCATTTGGATACAATTTTGGAGGTATGCTTAGGATCATTGTCCTGCTGGAAGGGTTTGCTTCAGTATTTTTAGATAGTCCTCCTTCCTCATGATGACATCTATTTTATAATATACATTAGTCCCTTTTCGAGCAAAAATAAAAACAACATTCTACCAGCATGATGCTGCCACCCCAATATTTCACAGTTGCAGTGGTGTTCTTCAGATTAAAAGCCTCATAAGTGCAAACAGCTTTGCATAGCTTTGGAACTTTGTTTAATCTGACCAGTATATCTTTCACCTAATAGTATGTAAAAAATTTTTTTTTAAATGAACTAACTTAAAATTAAAAAATGTTGGGGGGAAATAATAAAAAAAAATCATAGGCTATGGTATACAGTATCTCACAAAAGTGAGTACACCCCTCACATTTTTGTAAATATTTGATTATATCTTTTAATGTGACAACA
>JANDJT010000012.1:19115342-19130355 GCA_024331685.1 Stegophilus panzeri
TTATATAAGCGCAGACAAACGTGTCAAGCTATCCGTCAACAAGATTACCAGAAAAGCGAGAGACTGGATTTGATTTTGAATCTGGATTTGAACCCCCAACCTTCTGGTCGAGAGCCTAAAACTCTACCCACTAAGTTACACTGTCCTTATGTTTGTTGTCCTTAACAAATGTTGCATCATGGTTTTTTAAACAAAGTACAAAAGGAACCTTAAGTTACAAACAGTGTCTCAAACATTTGTGATCCAACTCAACAGACCACTTGTGGAAATATAAAAAAATTTTCATAAATAAAACCAGGCAAGGTGGCTTAGCGTACACAGCCAACAAAGCCTGGATAACCTGATATCATCCGGGCTACCTGCTGTCCCTTAAAACAATAGGACACACAATGCAGGCTGCCACACTGGTCTCTCTAAACAAAAGAAAAGAAAGACTGACATCTGCAGCTGTGTGGGAAGTGTCTAGAATGGTAGCATAACAGATGCAGGACGCCAACCTTAATTGACCGGTCTCATTATAAGACAGGTGCCAGGATGACACTCTGTAAGTCACCAGATATGGTTTTTACACTGTAGGACCACTTTACAGTAACATAATGAATGAAGTACATAGACAACAGTGTAGTGGATGTAAATACATTTTTATTAATATTTTATTTAGATGTGGCTGTATAGAGGCAAATTTGATAATTTTAGAAACAACCTTTTTTTGGTTCACACAATCTGATTTATGAGGAAACATCCTACCAAGTGACTGCCTTGGGCTCTTGACCACAAGGATCCAGGTTCAAATCAAGGCTTTACTGTATGGTTGCTGTTGGGTCCTTGAACAAAACCCCTAACCCTGTCAGCTCCAGGAATGCCATGTAATGGCTGATCCTGCGCTCTGACTTCAACCTACATACAGGTTGGGATATGCAAAGAAACAAATTTCCTTCAGGATTAACGAGGTGTCTAAAATTTTAAAAAATAAAATAGACATAAAAATGTCTATAAATAAGATGCGGAAGGTGTGAGTTTGATCTACCAAAGATTGATTATGTAAACACTATTTCTTTTGGGTAAAAATACATTTAATATAAAACACTTTGACTTAAAAACACTGATCAGAATCGATGAAAATTGTAACTGTTCTATGTAAATGAAATTTTGAGTGCATGATGCTTTTATAGTGCCAATCCCAAACCCAACTAAAAAAGAGCTGTGGTAAAAGTACATGCTGTTGAGATTAGTACATTTGCTCTTGACTTGCTGCACAGAATCAACTCGGATTCAGTTTTGTTTACCACATAAGGTGTTCTTTGAGTTAATAGGGTGGCATGGTGGGTGGCTCAGTGTGTAGCACCATCACCTCACAGCAAAGAGGTCCTCAATTTAATCCTCAGTTTATATAGTCCAGTGTGTAGTTTACGTGTTCTCTCTTTGTTTGGATGGTTGTTTTCACTGAGAGCTTTAGTTTCCTTTTATAGTCCAAAAACATGCAACCAGATTTACTTAAAATGCTAATTGCTCATATAGGTAGCCAGCCTGCTTAAGCCTGTGCAGTATTGTGCCAGCCTTAAGCTCAGATAAATCAAGAGAGTTGTGTCAGAAGAGGCATCTGGTGTAAAAGCTATGCCAAATCTAATTCTTATCAACCGAATGAAGAGAAGGAAAGTATTAAGAATAAATAATAATAATAATAATAATAATAATAATAATAATAATAATAATACATTCACACAGAATCAGCAGGCATACAACAGATATGGAAGACACATCATTATTGAGAATGTTGCTCAGTATAAATTCATTTATAAGTGGTTACTGCTTTCTCCTAACTGGTTTAGGATTCCTAAGCTTTGGGCAAATATGTATCATGGGACCTCTTGTTCTTGCCCTTTCCCAGAGGTCTTCTTTATAAGCATGCTTATATAAAAAGTAGATTTGCTTGTGCTGAAAAAGCATTTCAAAGCAACCTCTAATTCTTTGTAGTAGCCTTGTATGAGTGTTTTGCTGATACTGTGTGTTATATTAATAGAACAGGAGGTGAGTAGAATGCAGATATAGAGCAGAGAAATGGGGGAGGCAGTGTAAGTGTAGGCCAAGTAGCAAATATGTAAATGACAAATATTGCTCATTTTCTTGTGCTTCATTGAGGCTAACAAAAGAAGCTGGGAGGAAAAGTACTAAGAGCTTGTGCTTTTGTTATTTTCTAGTGAACGACAGTGGTAGATGCTCTTGCATGTAATGGTTAAAAATGAGCATAATATAATAGCTAGGACTGGCATAATTTAAAGAGTAAACAAGTGATGAAATTGAAATTACTAAAGTGATGAGAACCCTAGTGTATGGCTAGAGGTAAAACAATTCATTTATGGAGTCATTTTTATGCATTATGATGGTGTTGTGTAGTCCTGAAAGTGCATAAAGGCTATGCAAATTTCATGACTAATGTAACAATCTTGCTTATTCACTTTTCTCAAAATTCCATGCAAAATTAAGTCAAAATGGTGCAAAAGGAACATGGCTCACTGTTGGAGCCAAATCTCCACAAGCCATGTATGAATGTGTTTCTGAAAATAATCAGTGCATGACTTTTTAGTTTGTTCATTTTTGCACATTTTCTCATTCACTTTAAACTGCCCATCCCTGGTATAAATCTATGAAAACATAAATGACCACTGGAATATTGTTGGTTGTTGCAGACGGAAACACATCTATGAAAACATTTACTATTTACTACAACCCCAATTCCAAAAAAGTTGGGATGCTGTGTAAAATGTAAATAAATGTAAATAAAAACAGAATGCAATTATTTGCAAATCTCATAAACCCATATGTTATTCACAATAGAACATAGAAAACATATCAAATGTTTAAAGTGGAGAAATGTACCATCTTAACAAAAATATAAGACAATTTTGAATTTACAAAATGTTGGGACGGGGCAACAAAAGGCTGGAAAACTAAGTCTTATTAAAAAGAAACAGCAGGAACATTTTGCAACTGGCAACAGGTCAATAACATGATTGGGTACAAAAAGCATATCTTAGAGAGGCAGATTCTCTCAGAAGTTAAGATGGGATGGAATCTTAATGGAAGCATATGTTGCTCTAAATCCTGTATATACTTTTCAGCATTGATGGTGCCTTTCCAGATGTGCAACTGCCCATTCCATAGGAACTAATGCACCCCCGTACCATCAGAGATGCAGGCTTTTGAACTGAGCACTGATAAAAAGCCAGATGGTCCTTCTCTTCTTTAGTTTAGAGGATGTGGCGTCCATGGTTTCCAAAAAGAATTTAAAATTTCGATAGGTCTGACCACAGAACAGGTTTTCCACTTGGCCTCAGTCCATTTTAAATAAGCTTCGGCCCAGAGAAGATGGCAGTGTGTCTGGATCATGTTCAGATATGGTTTCTTCTTTGCATGATAGAGCTTTAACCAGCATTTGTGGATGGCATGGTGAACTGTGTTCACAGACAATGAGTTCTGGAGGTGTTTCTGAGCCCATGCAGTGATTTCCATTACAGAATCATGCCTGTTTTTAATGCAGTGCTGCCTGAGGGCCCGAAGATCATGGGCATGCAATATTGATTTTCACCCTTGTCCAAATTCTCTGAATCTTTTGATGATATTATATATGATAGTAGATGATGAGATATTCATAGTCTTCGCAATTTTACGTTGTGGAACATTATTCTAGGGCGCACGGCGGCTTAGTGGTTAGCACGTTCACCTCACACCTCCAGGGTCAGGGGTTTGATTCCCACCGTGGCCCTGTGTGTGCGGAGTTTGCATGTTCTCCCCGTGCTGGAGGGGTTTCTTTCCTCCCCAGTCCAAAGACATGCATGGTAGGCTGATTGGTGTGTCCAAAGTGTCTGTAGTGTATGAATGGGTGTGTGATTGTGTGCCCTGCGATGGATTAGCACCCTGTCCAGGGTGTACCCCGCCTTGTGCCTGATGCTTCCTGGGATAGGCTCCAGGTTTCCTTGTGACCCTGAAAAGGATTAAGTGGTATAGAAGATGGATGGATGGAACATTATTCTGTATTTATTCCACAAATTGTAAACACAGTTTTTCGTAGATTCCACCCAGCTCAGAGCCATTCCGGTGATGCCTAGGCTGGAGAGAGTTGACAGGAGGATCTGATGATTCACAGTGTCGAAAGCAGCAGAGAGGTTGAGTAGGATGTGAACAGATCTTGCTAGTTGTAAGGCTTCGGTGACAGAAAGCAGAGCAGTCTCTGTGGAGTGACTGCTTTTGAAGCCTGATTGTTTGGTGTCCAGGAGGTTGTTCTGTGTGAGGAAGTTCGGCTAGAGAGGAGGAGTTTTGAGACATCAGTCTCTGAGAGAGGAGAGAAGGAGGCCAGTTGAGAGTTACATGGAGGAGGAGCCAGTCTATGCATGTCTGGGCTTGAGAACTGGTTCCTGATTGATCTAACCTTGTTAGAAAAGAAAGTGGCAAAGTCATCTGCAGTGAGAGAGGTAGGGGAAGGGGGAGGAGGCGGACAGAGAAGAGAAGAAAAGGTTTTGAAGAGAGTACAGGTGTTGGGAGACCTGCCAATCTTCTCTTAATAGTATGTGGCTTTAGCAGTGGAGATGCTATGGGAAAAAGAGGAGAGACATGTTTGGTAATTGGTTAGGTATTACCTAACCAATTAGGTTATTACCCAGGGGACACGACGCAATGCTCACCTGTTCCCATTCTCTCGACAAGTCTCAAGGTAAATAAAAAAAATGATCTTAAGATAAATTTTAAAAAACTCTCAATATAAATAATATATGTTAAATAATAGGAGAGAAGTGTTTGGTAATTGGTTAGGTCAGTCAGATTGTTAGATTTATGCCATATCCTTTCAGCTGCTCTTAGTTTGGCCCTGTTGTTATGCAGAGCTTCTGAGAGCCAAGGGCTAGGGGGTAATGTGTGAGCTGGTCTGGAGGTTAGGGGGCAAATGCTGTCAAGAGAAGATGTTAGAGTGGAACATAGCATGTCAGTTGTGGTATTTAAGTCTAGTGAGGAGAGGTGGCTATCAGAGGGAGGTGAGGTTGTGACAATGGAGGAAAAGTGTGAGAGGGAAAGGGAGCGAAGATTGCAATGAAAGGAGAAATAAGGTGGAGACAGTGAGGGGGTGAGGGGAGAGAAATAGAAAACTGGATAAAGAAATGGTCAGAGGTGTAGAGAGGAGCAATAAGAAGATATTGTGTGGTGCATTTACGTGTGAGGATGAGGTCAAGCTGTTTGCTGGATTTGTGAGTTGCTGGTGTGGCGACCTGCTTGAGGTCAAATGTGGGGAAGAGTGCAAGAAAATCAGCTGCATGTGGCTTGTCTAGGTGAAATTGAAGTCACTGAGGACCATAAGAGGAGTTCCCTCATCCGGGATGGTGGATAGTAGCATGTCAAACTCTTCGTTGAACTTCCCCAGGTGACCTGGAAGACGAAAAACAACAAAAAAGCGCATTATGACAGGGTCAGTAACTGTAACAGGATGAAATTCAAAGGAAGTGTAGGAGCAAGGGGGAGAAAGACACGTAAATTTCCATGTTTTGGAGAGAAGTGAATCTGTACCACCCCCTTGTCAGTAGCAGAACGTAAAACTGATACTTTCACTATTAAACTATCTTTTTGTATTGTTACAGCTTAGTCTAGGGTCAGGCCACAATATAAAAAGAAGGAAGAAGAGCCATGTCCTCCTGTTTCTAAAGGAAATATAGGATGGTTGAAAGGAGAAAATAATAAACAAATGCAATTTAATTTTGAGTTTTAGGGAGCTACCTAACCTAATACAATCCAAAGGAAAATTAAATACAAGGTCTTCCATAACTCCCTAAATAAACATAACCAAGAGAAAACAATGTAAATAAGTCCTCTCTGGTCCAACTAGACATCACCCAGCAAGATTATACCACATTTAATAAAATTATTTCTGCTTTTCACTGGACTCAAGTTAGGGTAACTTCCATAAACATTTGCTCATATTCACTAAATAACTGTTTACAACTACTGCTACCAACATGAGCTATACACAAACATTATCGCAGCCTGAGGCAAAGCAAGAAGAGGTCTAGCTTGGCCTGGTCTAAGCTGGTCTGGGGACCTGGAAATACAGCGGAAGGCCTGCATGTTTCTCTGTTTGATGAGAGAGAAACAGACACACACACACACACACACACACACACACACACACACACGCACAGCACAAGTGGGGAGCAGCCAATAATGCATTAACTTCCATGAAATTGCATATGTATATACATGAGTGTATATATATATACACAGTGCTGTCCACTAATGGCACCCTTGGTAAATATGAGCAAAGAAAGTTGTGTCATGTTTTAGGGAAGGGAACTCTGGACTTCAGTTCCCAGCAGCCACTGCACCATACTCATCAGTCACATGACCACCTGCACCTGAATTCACTTCCTGGTTAACGAACACTCCTATAATTAGCCAGTGTTTGCACTGCTTCCTTGTTTTACGTTAATCTCTCTATGCCTTGCCTCTGTAGCCGTGTTTTTGTTCCTTTATGTTTAATCCTTGCCACAGTGTTTTTGCCTCGTGTTAGAGTGTTAAAACCCTATATTCTGCACCTGTATCCATATCCAACTTCGTATCGTGACAGGTTGTGAAAAATTGTCTTGATTGTTTAACCTTTCGATCTTTTGTTAAAAAACATTCACAAAAATACTTTGCTCATAAATATATATTTACTCAGCCTCTCGCATTCAACTGCTTTAATTTCCAGCACATTTCTTAACATGTGTAAATATTTGTATTAACATAAAAAGACTCAACAGCTGAGACATAAACTGAACAATTTTCAAAGACATTTGTCAAACAGAAATGGAATAATTAGTTCCTGAACAAAGGGGGGGGGTTGTCGTTGTCAATATCCCAAAGTAACAGTCACTATGTGGTGGCCACCAGCTGCTTTAAGTATGCAGGGCATCTCATCCTCATGGACTGCACCAGATTTGTTAGTTCTTGCTGTGAGATGGTACACCACTTTTCCACAAAGGCATTTGCAAGTTCTCGATCACATCTGAGGGGACACATGGTTATGCGTGGTTTGCCACTGTAAGGATGATCAGCTCACCTTCCTGTAGCACTGTCTTAGGCGTCTTACATTACGGATCTTGCAGTTGATTGCTCTGGCCACATCTGCCTCATGCCTTTCTGCAGCAGGTCTATGGCATGTTCACGCAGGTGAGCAGGAACCCTAGGCATCTTTTTTCTGGTGTTTTTTCAGAGTCAGTACAAAGGTATCTTTAGTGTCCTAAGTTATTGTAATTGTGACCTTAATTGCCTTCCACCTGTAAACTGTTCGTGTTCCACAAGTGCATGTGCAATAATTGTTTATGGTTCATTGAACAAGCATGAAAAACATTGTTTAAACCCTTTCCAATAAAGTTCTGTAAATTTTATTTGGATTTTACAAAATTATCTTTATAATACAGTCTCCTGAAAAAGGGATGTTTTGCTGAGTATGTGTATTCCCATCCATTTTCTATAATGGTTATCCTACAGATTCAGTGGGGAACCTGGAGCCTAACCCACACTTTTTTCCCCCCTTTTATTTGACATTTCTGTTTTTGGACTAGCAGACCTTCAAATGTGTTGGGACTCCTTTTCACGTCAATGGTGGTATGCTCACAGTTGATGAAACTGCAAGCAATTTTGCACTGATAGCCCACTTTTATCTCTTTTCCATTTGTTTTCCCATTCATATTCTCAGAGCGACTTCTACTTCTGTAGATTTAAAGCTCAAGCGTTCAAATGTACTATGGCGCTTTAGACTTTTGGCCCATGGTATGCTGCTTTTTGTACTGATAGTCTAATTTTCTCTTTTTTTTTAAAGCAAGAATAAAAACAAAGGAGGTGTATAAATAAAGGAGGTGGCCCATTCTCTTAGGACCTTAATTATTTTTGCTACTTGTACATTTATACACATCATGATGTTTATTCTATACTTCCCTGTTGTTTTAGCATTCAGTTCATACCTATACTACTTGTGAACAGTATGTGTGTGTGTGTGTGTGTGTGTGTGTATGTGTGTGTGTGTGTGTATGCACTAATACAGCAGATGTTGCTGTTGTAAATGAAGAGTTCAGACAGGTATTTGTCCTAGATTTTTACTGCACATTTGAGTCTCAAGGAAACCTTCATGACTAGGGCTATCAAGCACTAACCGCTCCTGAATAACATCTCTCAGAGCTTGGCTAAAAGTGTAGACTACAGATCTTCATATATGGCAACCTAGGACATGTCCACAGACTGGTCATCAGGTGTTTACAGTTGCCTAAAAGTAGAGCTAAACAGCTAGCAAAATACTGTTAAGTGTCTGCCAATGCCAATGGCAGCCATCATATATGGCATTGCTATGCTGATGACACCCAGCTCTTTGTCCTACCAGCCTGATGATCCATCTGTCTCTGCATGAATCTCTGCTTGCCTGTCTGACATCTCAAACTGAATGAGGGAACACCACCTTAAGCTCAGCTTGGCAAATACTGAGCTTCTCATCATCCCAGCCTGCCCCTCAATCAACCACAACCTCACTGTACAGCTCGGCTCAAGCCAACCAGGACAGCCAGGAACCTTGGGGTGACTTTTGTTGACAACTTGACCTTCACAGACCACATTTCAACAACTGCACGATCCTGTAGGTTCATTCTGTACAACATGAAGAGAATCAGACCCTATCTCACCGAACAGGCTACACAGCTTGTTATCTCAAAACTAGACTATTGCAATGCCCTACTCCCGGATCTCCCAGCCAGCTCCATCAAACCCCTTCAGATGATTCAGAACGCATCAAATTCAAGGCCTTAATGCACACGTACAAGACCTTGCCTGGAACAGCACCCCCCTACTTCAACAGTCTCCTTGAGGTTTATGTTCCCTCACTCAATTTGCAATCGGTTAACGACCAAGGCTTAGTAGTGCCTACTCAGCATGGCTCAAGGTCCCTATCCAAAACTTTCAAACTAACTGTCCCTCAGTGGTGGAATGAACTTCCAACCTCAATCCAGACAGCAGAATCTGTCACTATTTTCGAAAAATGGCTAAAGACCTACCACTTCTGTGAACACTTAACTAAGCCATAACCTGCCATCCCCCACATTATTTAAAAACAAAAAACAAACAAACAAACACCTCTACTCTGCGCACTTTGCTTCTCTAGAGCTTAAATAAAAATCTTGTATGGTAGCACTACTATTATTTTCTGCTTGATATATTGCTTTGCTTGTATTTCCTTTGTAAGTCACTTTGGATAAAAGCATCTGTTAATGAATAAATGTAAATGTAAACATATGGAGAACACGCTGCAATTTATATCGTTAATAATCTTGATACAGCCCATGTTTTAACTGTAGGATGATCTGTATTACTTATTATTTGGCAATTAAATAACTCTAATTATAATATATCTTATTCTGTATGCTGCTTCTGAGATAGAAAGTAAGCCACATATTGCTTTATTGGAATTCCATTGAAATGTATTAATGATTGGTAATTCACTTTATTTAGTCAAGGTTTAAATTGATATAATTCCATGGAATTACAGTCAGTTTAGCCATTTGAATTTCACATACATACTATATTACATCAATTAAGTATCCCGGTCAGCACCATTGGACCAAGTTATAGTGTTTGTTAAACTAAAATTGGTAAATACATACAGTACTGTGCAAAAGTCACACATAAAATAAATGATGTAAAGCAGAGATGCCTCCAAAAATAATGCAATGAAATGTTTTCTGTATAAAATATTACTCCTATTAAGAGCAGTAAACAGCACTAAACAAAACAAAGTCAATATTTGGCATGACAACCCTTTGTCTTTAAAAATGCATCAGTAGTCTCAGATACAGTTTGTGCAGTTTTATAAAGAAATTGTTGGGTAAGTATTTCTGAGCATCTTGGAAAATCTGCCACAGTTCTTTCAGTTTGACAGTTGCATTTGATTCAGTTCTTTTTAGGTCTCTGACAGCCAGCTTTTTTTTTTTTTTTTGTCTGAAAAAAAAAAAAAAGTCATTAAAAAACATCCTTGACAAATTTAGTATTACCCTTTATCCCAAGTGGCATACTTATACTATATACTCTTTTTGTGAAGAAAAAGTACATACGTTTGAGTGTGTATTAAAAGAGTATGCAAATATTGGGACATACTAACACGTCATGTAACGGAAGAGAATGTTGTTGCCCAGAAGAGAACACTGTCACCATAAACAAACTCCTCATTGCATTTAAGCTTTTCTTCATCAATTAATCCTTATATAATTTATACTGCATAGTTTATCATTCCCTTGATTTATTTTTCCACATTTAATTTACAACTCTATAAAATGCATCCTTGAATTTGGTGAAGCAAATGTTCACAATGCTCCTCCTCCCTCTCACAAGGAGTTGTGGGCAATATCAGCTTAAAATGTGTCCACGGATCCACACTTTGAAAATATACTGAAAATAGTAGACCATCTGGGTACCTTTGGGATACTCGTTTCAACATATTATGATTTGGGACATACTAATTCTCATCTCGGATATTATTTAGTGCGGATAGTGTGCCAATTGGGATGCAGGGTTAGCATTAGTCTTAGGATGCCTAAGATTAGAAATAATGATATATTAAGTAGAAATAATGATATCTTTAATTAATGTGTTGTGCCAACATCAGATATCAAATGGGGTTCCAAGAGTGCTGATATTTAATGTGACAGCACTGGTAAATGTGATTGTTTGTCTGTGTTTGCTACATAAAATTCCAATTCTAGCAATAGTTCATTACACTGACACCATTACTACACTTACTTCAGGTTGTCAGTCAGTCTGTGTGTTGCCATGGCAATATGCAAAGCTTTATACAGTTGTGGCTTCTTTGGGAACAATTTTGACAGAGCAAAAATTAACAAAACATTTGGCCATATAGTATCTGAAATGTCAGTTAATCTATACTAATTTCTTGATTATAGAACTGTTGTATAAAAACTATATCACACTCGCAACCATGCTGTTGTTATGAATATCAGAACAACTATCATTTGGCTGGAGGTAACCCTCTTGCTTGTGCAGTATTGCTTAATTGTCTGCTAAAATAATGGCAAATAGTTAAAATGCACTGGAATCCCAGCACACAGCATAGCAGTGGGTTATCACAATGCAGCTCCTTCATTCAAAATGTTTCAAAGAAACACATTATGCGAGAGCTAACACTCATTTCCTTTCCAACCTTGGAACCCATAGCAACCTTTTAAATTTTAGATGTGCACAAAGGGAGGGAATGTGTGAGTTTTCAGCATGATGCTGTGAATGCACATCTGACATGTTTCCTTCATTTTGAGCAGTTTTGTCACTAACTTTCTGCTTCTTTCTTGTTATAGAAAGTAACTCATTGGTGGGCAAAGCTTTGTGGGCCCAAGGGACAGACCTCTGTTCATCTCCTTTGGAACAAAAAAACCCCTGCAAATACAGTGGAACAGAACAATCCATGATTTATGGTTAACCTTTAATCCGAGCTAGAGGTGTCTTCATGGAGGGGAAAAAAGAGGTGTGGCAGAATTGGTGATATTATCCAACTTTTTACTTCACAAATCTCAGAAGACATTGTCTCCTTCATGGACTCCTACAGACATCATCTAATACAGTAAGCAACAGTTTTGATTTAAAAATAAAAGAGAGAACTGAGTAAATTCTGGGCTCCTGAAATGTCTCCTTCCTTAATCATCATGGGTGGGAGGACCATCCATATTGGCTTGTGTTTGTTGATTTTTCTCAATATCTTCCTGCTCACATTGGAAGCAAGATCCAAGGGCCCCGGCCATACACATCTAAACTCAATCCGCATTGATGGGGACATCTCACTGGGAGGCCTGTTTCCAGTTCATGCACGAGGTCATAATGGAAAGCCCTGTGGGGAGCTGAAGAAGGAGAAGGGCATCCATCGTCTGGAAGCCATGCTTTTTGCTCTGGACCGTATCAACAATGACCATGAGCTTCTCCCTAACATCACACTGGGGGCCCGTATTCTTGACACTTGTTCACGAGACACACATGCTCTGGAGCAGTCGCTCACTTTTGTCCAGGCGCTTATAGAGAAGGATGGCACAGATGTGAAGTGTCAGGGAGGTGGCTCACCCATCATCACCAAGCCAGAGAGAGTTGTGGGAGTGATTGGGGCTTCCTCCAGCTCCGTGTCCATCATGGTGGCTAACATCCTCCGCCTCTTTAAGGTAAGCACCCTGCTGAAGCTGTGTTTTATACCTTCTTCAGCTGACTTATGGCAAATGGAAAATTAGACCTCATCATAACTGCAGGATTAGATACCATTGCAACTTCATAATTACATTGTTAATATAATCATTAGACCCTTTGAATATATTCAGTCCTTTAAAAAACACATCCTCTAATGGTGCTATTTATTTTTTTAATTAATTGTGATTATTTAAGAGCATTAATTAGATTAGGATAAGTAAGTAAGTAAAGATAAGTAAGGAATAAAACACTCTGTATTGTACCAAAGTATTTTATTTCTCTTATACCACAGTAATTTTTCAACAATTACATTGGACGAACAACACATCATTTTCTTATTTGTTTACATTTACGTATCACGTTGTGGAGCATCCACAAAACAAGTTAGTTCCTGTTATTACTTATGTTATAACAGCTATAAACAGTAGTTCCCTCACCACTCTCTTTTTTCTCTTTTAATAAAACAAAAAAAGCAACTTGTCATGTTACTGAGAAACCACAACATTCCGTCCTGAAGACTTTACTGTGTCTGAAAAAAGGAATAACTTCACACCTGACTGATACAATGTGCTGACACTTGAAACACCTTACAAAAATGTTAAATAAATGTCTGCTCACAAAAAAATGTATCATATTAATGATTAGATACATTTTTAAAAAACTCTTTACATCGAGTGTCCTCAATACAAGTCCCTATGTAAGGTGTTACTATAGAAATGATAATGTATTACAATTATGGCATTAATTTAAACTTTTCAACCCGAACTACTGTCAGATCTGCCATTAGAAAATAATCAACACCTTCTGATGAATCAGAATTGAGCATTCCTAGAACTGTAAGGAATGTTAAGGAATGCAACCAGCGGGAACATGAACAAGTACTAGGCACGCATGGAAACACACATGGACCTGAAATGAACATGACAAATGCTAGAGAAAGAGTGCCACAAATGTCAGAACCTAAATACTAGTGCTCATTAGAAATGAACAAGACTCAGGTGCACGTGATCTCAATTGAATTGCATGGGCCAATGGGCAGTGTAGTCCTCAGCAACATAGTCCTGGCATATGTATCCTCTTAATATTTATATACTCATTCATGTATATACTAATATATTTCATTCAGCTTACAGAATTTCCAAACATTGTAATAGATTTTAATACTTCATCAATCACAAGACTTTGCAATTAGCTCCTCCATTTTCAAAGATCTAGCATTTTTATAATATATGTGCTTTTTGTTATAAAGGGTAATATTTCAGTTTGATAAATGGCAAACAGCACATTTTTTCTTGAACACTTGAGGCAAAAATATGGGTATGCAAATGAGCAGTGGATTTAGCCAAAACAGATACGGATGACAAAGTGGAGTGTGAATAAAGTATTACAAACTGATTCCCACTTCTTCTCTTTTGTGCATTTCATCTGTAAAATTTAACTGTCTAACAGTTTTACCCAGATACGTATGATTTCAGCCTCAGAGCACACCGTTGCCTTTTGTTTGGTTTGAGATTTGGATCAACAGACATATGGATCCCAATGATGCAGGAAGTTTAGAGGAAGCTCAGTGCAGCTTCATTACCTCTTATGCATTTATTAATTCAATTTGCTTGCCAGAATTATTTGGACTCATTTAAGGTCTATCCTCCTGGAACCATATCTGTCACTGAGTTTATTGCTCCAGCAATCACCTGAAAATATCAGATCTGCCTTTCATTTTCAGCAAATTCATTTTAGTTACATAATATTTTTTCAAACGTAAAATTTTTCCTGCATGTGAGAAGTGTGTTCACAGGTCAATGAGTAATGAAGGAAATTCTACCTAGATATTGTTTCCTCTCTGCCTAGCATTAGGACCTGAGCATTAAATGAACAGGTACAAAAAAAAAAACCTGAATAAATCTAAAATAAAAGTTGTATTTGGCAGTGCCATTTTCAGAGGGAAAGGTTTGATCAAAGATAGATTACAAGCAGAGGGAATGTGGTGGTATTGCAGTGGTGATGATAGGCCTTGTGTAAAAATGCTGCACTTTAAGGCCTACAGCCAGAATGCTGACATGTCTAACAGGCAGAATGAGGGGTTTTGTGGGGATTTGGATACATACACATTCATTTCAATATCAGGGATACTGCAAAAGCCTTTCTGATAGTACGTGTTTGCTAGGACACAATTTTCCAGATGCAACTTTCTTCAGGAAGTCAGCCCTTATATTTTACCTTGCTGTTCTTGTAAGAATCATACATAATTTATGTTTGGAAGAATGTATGGTCCTGCACAAGTGCCTTGTATAGAATTAGTACTTACAATTTTCAAAGTCCAGCTGGATAGGAATTATAAATGTAAGAGTGTTATGCAATGTACATTAACTGGTTTTACTGTGGTTAATTTATATTTGAATCACTTGAATATTTTCTAGTTTTGATAAATTTTACTTCATAATATTCGCTAGCACCACCATCTGTTACAAAACAATTGTTTTTACTTTACTACATGCAAGATATAAGACATTTTACAAAAAAATAAAACATGAAAACTATACTTTTGTGTGTGTGTGTGTGTGTGTGTGTGTGTGTGTGTGCGCCTGTCTGTCTGTCTGTTACATTCTGTATGGAGTTTATCTGAGATCTGTACATTAAAATCAGCCATGTTAAATTCTGCCCAGAGTAGACCATACAGTGCAACCGGAAAGTATTCACAACGCTTCATTTTTTCCACATTTTGTTATGTTACAGCCTTATTCCAAAATGGATTAAATTCATTATTTTCCTCAAAATT
>JANDJT010000012.1:19130455-19157014 GCA_024331685.1 Stegophilus panzeri
TTTTGGAATAAGGCTGTAACATAACAAAATGTGGAAAAAGTGAAGCGCTGTGAATACTTTCCGGATGCACTGTATGTGATTTAAACCATTAAATACTGTGTTTATTCAGTTTTATTCAGTTATTTTCATTGTTCATTGTCTTGGAACTCTATTCAGCACCTATGAATTATTCAGTCAACACAGTGAAACTAACAGGATAGATCAGTAGTTATGAGAGCGATGGCATGGTTAAATAGTAAGTCTTTTTAAACATGCAGTTTTAACTTTTTTTTTTACATGTTAGTTTGAATTATTCACCTGTTAGATGATTTGTGTTCACTTTTATTTTATCTAAACTTCACTCAAGTCAAGAATTTAACTGCTATTCCCATCACTTCCTGTAACTGAAAATAAATGACATTTCTTTCCAAACAGTGTTGTCTCTTAATCTTCAATATCATATCCATCCCATTCTTATCATTCTCCTTCTTCTCCCAGTTTGAGGCTTTTGTTACTGGAATGGTACAGTAACTGTGCAGCTGGAGTTAATATAACACATTTACAATCCACTTAGAGAATGATTCTGCCATGACCCAGCCATTACCATTCAAAGCGTTCACAAGAAGGGGGTCAAGATTAAACATGTACTTGCTTGATTGAAAAATGCTCTATAGACCATTAGGCTAAAAGTCTCTTTTAAATGTTCCGGCCTTTGTATGGATTAAACACTAAGGCTGTAAAAGTGCTAGTGTCTTCCTGCACTTTGGTTGTTGAGGACAGACGGTGGAATTGCAGATCAGCAGAATAGCCAGAGTGAGTTTATTACAACGTCATCAGATTTGGCTATTGCTCCATGTAACTACAGAAAGTAAAACATCTTTGGGAATGAAAACTAATGCATGCCAGCAGGTCTGGTTACACTCATATAAACATGCACACGCATACACACATGCACATGCACATATACAAACACAAACACACACACCCTGATGTTGGAGGTCTGCCACTTACAGACCAAGGACGTCAAAGAAAAGCTGTCTGCTCAGCATCAAGCCACATCTGGACAGGCGTCCTGCGATTTTCCTGATGAATATTTAACATTGGCATTACATAAGATTAGGGGTCCTCTGCAGCTTCTGTATGTGTTGAACTCATCAAAAATCATAACCACAGACTGAGTCTGCTGAAAGAAAGGCTAATACATTTTAAGGAACAGGCATGCTGCACCAATTTCATTATTCATCTCGCTTGGTAGAGGCCCTCTGTCAAACTTTAAGCACTAATAAAGTTTACAGCCATGACTGCCTGCAGCTCGCCTCTTTTTGTGTTCCTAATGCAGAGTTGTCAATTAAATTTATATTAAATGTATGTGACGGTTCACAGAGGAGATTGAAATTTGGGGTCTGTGGAATGTTTAACATAGTGATTAATCTTGCAGTAATTAAAATGCTGTATTTGTGTCACATCTTCCCATAATGGTGTGTAACAAAGCAATTCCTCATCCTCAGGAGTCATGAACATAGCCTGTAATATTATCATGCTTTGGTATGTCATCAAAAGTGCTATAATGCATATGCCTCCAGTGTGGATGGCGTGAGAGAGAGAGTGATAAATAACAGCTGGGCTGGGCATAAAGTGTCATGAATAAAGGATGGCAGACCTGGCTTTCAGGGGGGGTGTATTGATTAGTAAGTTTCAAGTTTGTTTTAGTATTCCTATGATGGTGCTTGCATTTTTTCACATTTTTTCACATACATACATTATCCTGGACAATAGGCATTTGTCTGCAACATTCATTAAAGCTGGGGAATTATTCTGTGCTGGGGAAAAATAATATGCTTAAGATCAGACTCATTTTCGTATATTGATTAATACTGTTTTCCTTTAAAGGTTGAATACACTGTGATCAACAATCCTTAATCTAAACTAGCATTTTTCTGGCTATTGCATCCACAGAACCTTATTTTTTTTGGCTCATAAACAGTTTTCACTTGCAGTTGACCTCCATTATTCTGTTCAGATTTGAGATTCCATTGAATTGAATGCACAGCTTACCAGCCAGTTGGCACAAGAGGAGGCTTTCACTCTTGATTGCACATTTTATACCCTGTGGGCAAGTGCATGCTGCTGCATTGCTCTTTCCCCTGGCCTTGGAACTTTTCAGGGGGCATCCCAGACATATCCATTTTCAATCGTATCACAAAGGGTTTTTTTTTTTTTTGGATACTCTGGAAAATGAAGACTACTTTTTTATACTCATATGATGGAATATGAGATCAGTTTTGAATTCAATATTGTATTTAAAGCTGAAAATAAATGTAAAGTATAGAAGAAAGCATAAAAACAGAGGAGCCACATTCTGGATCATGTATGTCCATCACCTGAAACAAGCATTACCAATTTCAATAATTCTGTGAATGTATAGTTACCAACTATGTTGCTTTTAATGAGTAAGCCCACATCTGTGTTTTATATCATAACTCATTATTGGGTGACTGCTATGATTGTCTTGTTCACTGCAATTTATCCTTCCCATGCAATGTTATGATTTTAAATGCATAGATCTTAAAATATATAAAAATATGAATGATGTTTTATAGATGTTAGTGAATTTCATGTGTATACATCACTGACATTTAAAATGGATCACTGATTTGCCCAGAATAATAGCAATACTGTGTCCCATGTGTAGAACTGAACATTGATCAGAAATGCTTTCTGAGACACTAGATTTTTTTCCATACAAAGGCCAATAAAATCCAGCATAGCGTCCCATGTTAATCGATCAGTAAAACCTAAATTCATTTTCCATTCATTTTTTCAAATTCATCAATACAGGATGTAACATGCCTTACTATATAGTGAGTGTGGCAGAATATAAGTGCTTAACCTCAGTACTGCTTTTATTGGCCCAAATCCAATAATCGTAATCACAGTCCATAGCAAAGGTCAGAACACGGGCAGGCAGGCTTAATACAGGGCAATCCATAAAGGAGAATCAACGAATGGAGACTAGGGTCAAAACCAGGCAGCACTATGAATATAGAACACAGAACTCGGGAAACAAGGTTCAGATGTAAAGTAACTAAGTGCATGATAAGACAATGAGAGAGACAAGAGAGTATAAATAGACAAACTAATCCTAACTAAACACAGAACAGGTCAACACAATCTGTCAACAAATGAATGACAGGACGGCATTACAGCACACCCGTGACTTTTATTATGTACAAATTTTAATCAGAATAAACCATGTTGTAGGTAAACAACTATGACTTAGTCTTTGTCATTTTTATTTCAGACAGATTTTATTCGGTTACTCATTTGACTTTTATCCAGCCATCCATTTTCACGATGCTAACCTATCGCAGGGCATAATCGCACACAAACTCACATACCCATTCACACACTACGGACAATTTAGAGATGCCAATCAGCGTACAGTGCAGTTGAATTTGCTCATCAAGTCTTTTACACAGATTTCCCACAATTCTTTGGAGATTTTTTTTCAGCTGTAAAGCTACTCATTCATTTCTGCCTAAGGGTGCGCAGAGATCGTCAATAAGCCTTGCTTACCACATGAGTGAAGCAGTAAGGAATGAGATAGCTAAAAAAATATGTATACCAAATTAAAACTTTTGAAAATGTAAAAATGTATATTCTTGTTAAACTGGATGAAATTTAAGAACATTAGTTTATAGTTTGTTTATATTGATCCCTTTCTTTCTTACATTTCCTTCCTTATGTACTTCTTTACATTCCCACACTGTGTTTAGTCAAACATAGGGTTCAGGTCCAGGAGCATTAGCTGTACTGTTAATCATCTGAGGCTGAGCCCAGACTCTTAATAGACTTCTAAATAGACTGTTTCCATGCATTGTTTTTCTTGCATGTGAGGGCTAATTGCTTCAAAATGTGATAATTGAACAAAAAGTTGGATTTATAATAAAACTTGCCTCAGTTATCACTCGTTATCATTGTTTGCAGAACTACCAGACCGATATAAACTTTTTGCCTTTCTAGCACGAGACCAAGCTAGTTTGGTGTGGCTAGCCATGAGGAGGCACAACAAAGCTACAGTGTGGGTTGGGTCTTTGTGTGGGTTTAGCTGCTGCAGCGGCATGCAAAGTATGTTATCTGTCCCTATGCTCTGCTCATATCATGTTCACGTAACTTGGAACTCATACAGACAATTACAAACCTTGTTTTCCTGCTCTGCATGAGAGGATATTAATGTTTCAATTTCAGCCTCTTTACAGGTAAAAAAAAAAAAAATACAAATAATAAAATGACAAATTACCATATATGCATTTTTCCTCACAATGACTATGTGAGCTAGCGTTTGGCAGAATTGAGACCTGTCAGCCAATAAGACACGAGTATTTCCACGTATTTCAAACCCTTTAAATAAAGCCTGTCTGATTGGTCTTTCCTCCGTTCACTGAAGATAAAATACAATACTTCATTCACTGAGGATACAAAATTACAACACTGCCATCTTCTTTTAATGATGTTCAGTTACGTAGTGACAAACCACTCCAAGTGGACAATTATTCTGGGCTAAAGAAAAAATCCTCCCAAATGCCCAGGCCAGGTTACACCCCTGCTCAGGTCAGTAGATGATTCAGATCAGCACCCTGACATTGCTCTTAGAGTTGCTCTCATAAAAATTTAGATTTAGCCACTGAGACAGGCACTGTAATAAAGATACCTGTAGTTTTCTTGAAACGAGTATACCCACTCCGGGCACTGGCGGGCACATATACCCTAATTGTAGAAGGAGCCAACCTTGCTGAGAAACGTTCCTGTAAGAACTCCAGGACTGTAGCCATTGCACAGTTTACTGGGTCTCACTGACATTCCTAGTGTTTAACATGGTCTCTATAACCGCGGTTGAGAGATCGGAATCTATGAGCTGGTGCCCCTCACTGGCCAGACTCACAGTTTCCATAGTCCCGGCTGAGGGTGATAAATGAACCCTCTGACTTGAGACAGTAGATCCTGTGAAAGGGAATCTCAGAAGTAGTGCCATCCAGCAGAGATGTTATCTCAGAGAACCATATACGAGCTGACCAATACTGAATGAATGTGTGCAGTGTAGACCACCCCGCCACAGTACACACATCCTGTGAGGGTACCCCTTAGATAAAACCTTTGAGGAGGCAACCCCCCCTAGTGGAATGAGCCCCTATGCACAGAGGTGTAGCGAGACTGCCTGCCTCATAAGTAATAGAGATTGTATCCATTAACCAAATAGAGATGCACTGCTTTGATACAGCACCACATCTACTGTCACTGCCAAATAGACCAGCAACTGCTCCGACTTATGCCACTGGCTGGAGCGGTGGATGTAAGTACAAAGAGCCCTCACTGGACACAGTAGGTGCAATCTTCCTCGTTTCGGTGTAACGAATGGAGGAGGGGAGAAAGCCTGCAACACTACCAGCTGGGCAGCAGACGTAGGCACTTAGGAATAAACCCACCTAGGATATAGGGAGGCCTTTGCTAATCCAGAGGCAAAGTCAAAGTGGGAAGGGGAAACAGAGACGTCAGGGCCAGCCAAAAGAGCTACCTTTAGGGTCAGAAGCTTCTCTGAAGCTGACTCTTAAGGGCTCAAATGGGGCGCCTGACAGACCTTCCCGGACCACAGAAGGTCCCAGGAAGTTATGCGTGGTCTGCAGATCGGCCTCAGCCATCTGACACCATGCATAAACCTCGAAGTTAGAGGATGTTGCCCCACAGAGGCTTCATCAGTTGGGGCATGGCTGGCCGATATAGTGACCACATAGACCCTAATTGTAGAAGGAGCCAAACACACTGAGAAATGTTCCTGTAAGAAATCCAGGACTGTAGCTATTGCACAGTTTACTGGGTCTCACTGGTGTTCCTCACACCACGACAAAAACATTGCCACTGGAATGCATACAATTTTCTCATGGATCGTGCTCTAGCATTTAACATGGTCTCTACAACCTCGGTTGATAGACTGGAATCTTGGAGCTGGGGTCCCTCAGGGTCCAGACTCACAATTTCCATAATTCTGGCCACGGGTGATAAATCAACCCAACAGATCCCTGCGAACGGGAATCTACAAGGGCGTGCCATCCAGCAGAGATATTATCTCCAAGAGCCAAATTCGAGCTGTCCATTTCGGTGCTACTAGCAGCAGAAAGGTGCACAGAAAGGCATACAGATGTGACATCGGTCAAGTGCGTACCATGGCATCCAGCCCTGACCTTTTTTTTTTTGGTGCGGGAGGAGTGAGGGCGAACCACAGCGGGCAGCGAGGCAAACATGCCCACTTCTGGCCAAACCTCCAGACATAACTTTATATTGCTCAATGTTGATAGGATTGCCCTACGTGTGTTGGGGATAAACACCCCCTCATCGTATTCTAATCCCATATAACCCCTTCTGCCTACTTCTGAATGTGTTGCTTATCACAGCATTCAGATCTGACTGGATCAAAACTTATTCTAGTTTGTTTGTATATATAAGTAATTAATGGCACAGAATCTCTCAGCCAATTGGCATCCAGCAGTAACTTTGTAAGATGGCATTCTGCCATTTCATTGGCAGCATTTTTAAACTGGAAAAAAAAAAAAAACAGAGAAAAAATCACCCGCCTTGAATTAACACATACAATCAATTTGGAGCCAAGTGAACATTGCAAGAGTTAATTCAACATCTCCATGCAGACCAAAACAAATACGCTGTGAAATTTTGTAGCAGTGTCCAAGTCTGTCTTTGGAATAAATTGTACAAGATTTTTCAGCATCAGATATCAGAAAGTATCAGTTTCAAACTAAAGGCTAGGGGCTTGATATAAACATTTCTGTTTCTGGAACCAGAAATCAGTTAAACTCACTGGGGGAATTTGCTCCTGCCCCTGCCTTGTTCCAACATAGTTGTCAAGTCCAGCATTGACACTGGCCCTTTAGACTGAGATTAGTTCTGACTTACACTGCACCTCTGTGTAGTGGTCAATTCCCCACAGCCGAGAACATTTTCTCCCTTCATGTTCCTACTGTAATTTATTTTACTTCTGTAGAAAATGTGCTGTGTAGAACAACCATAGTGTAACAACTCATAGGGGCAGTTTGAAAGTGCATGGTGTTTCTATAAGACATGGACTTTCAGAAATTCCCTATTATCAACAAAATGAGAAAAATGCCTCAGCAGTAAAAATAAATAAATAAATAAAACACAGCAAAATCCACAGTGTTGAATTAACAACTGGACACAATGCGCACTGAAATAATTAATTCAACACTTAATAAATTAATTAAATAAATAACAACAACAAGAACCACAACAACCACAACAAACAACAACAACAACAATAACAATAATAATAATAATAATAATAATAATAATAATAAGATAATGCATGTTTTTAAGGCTGATGGAATGGACAGATACTTTTGGCTATTTTCACATCATTGTGCATTATGGCTTTCAATTGGAATAAGCTGTGTAGTGTTTAGATATTAATTAAAAAAAAAATCATTGCTCTAATATGATGACACATATCCCTTTAAGTAACTGCCCATATTAACAACATTGTACATTGATTTAGGCCATGAGTCTCATCCAAAGTACCAAATCAAAGTCTCAATTGCTCAAAATGTTCTTCTTGGTTTGCCTTGATATAATTCACTGTGGAACAAAGGTAAAATCAATTATCTCTATAATAAGGTCACTCTTCCTCTTCTATGCTGCTGGACGATTTGAGTGAGTCATCTGAGATAAATACTAATGTTACTCAGCGGTGGAATGTAACAAAGTACAAATTCTTCTTTACTGTACTTCAGGTATCTGTACTTTACTTAAGTAGAATTAATACTTTTAACTTTTACTTACATTTTGAAGCAAATATCTATACTTTCTACTCCACTACATTTCTACAATGCATTCCGTTACATATTATGATCACTTTTTTTACCAATATGTATACATTTAAGAATAGGGAGAGCATTGCTGGTCCAAAGTTTAAACCAATCAGGTAGGATCCCTACTTCAAAAAGAGCAGAGTGCGCCTTTTGCAGCAGTAGTAGCCTGACACTCGAAAAAATGGATTCAGAAGAGGCAATCTCTCAGCCATCTGATATGTGCCACCCATGGCCCTATTTACAAGAGTTATTTGAGATAACAGGTTCTAAGAATGACTCGTGGAGATTGCTGTGCATTCTTTTTTTCCCTCGAAAACACACGTTGCTGGCTTTCAAGAATTTGCAGTCAAATTTGAAGAAACATATTGAGGTAGAATGGTTTTTCATGTTAAATTAATATGGCAAGAATATCCTTACAGAAGTTACAAAAAGGGAAAGGTTTAAAACAACTAATAGCCACTAGCTGTGTTTAGATTTGAAGTTCATTCATTCTCATTTTCTCATTCTAAGATCTAACTTTGTCTTAATTAGACTCAGATCATCGTTCCTGCCTGGCATGCAAATCCAGTGCCTATTCCTGGGTTGTTTAGTAATGTGTTTGATTTGTTTTCTATACAGCAATCAACAGAACACAATGATTTGCATTAGATGGCTGTTTTACAGTTAAATAAATCTTTTAAAGGTATAACCAGTCTTATTTGTTGTTTTGTATTTGCTTAATGGCATTTAACTCTGCAGGTCAAACCTGGGGAATAACTTGTCATCTACTGTATTGTAAGTCCAAGTGTGAACTGTGCCACAGAGGGTAAACATAAGTCCAACAACTTTTCCAATAATCAAAAGAGTTTGTTTGCAAGTATTACCAGTAGCATCATCTTTAGCATTCTTTATTAAAATGGCACAGCCCATACTATGCTTTAATTAAAATATAGATAGTTGTAATGGGCAACCCATTAGGCAAGTACTTTTACGTTTAATAATTTAAGTATATTTAAAAGCAAGTACTTACTTACTTTTACTTAAGTAAGGTGGTTAATGTGGTTCTTCTACTTTTACTAGAGTACATTTTTCTCTGGTTATTTGTACTTTAACTTAAGTACCAAGTTTGAGTACTTCCTCCACCACTGATGTTACTCCAGGGAGGACACCACTGTGCAAAACCAGATGTGTTTCTCCAGACGCTGTAGAATGGAGTCTCTAATTAAAAAAAAAGAAGCAAATGGGAGCAGGTGCGGGTATTGAGGCAGTGCATGTCCTGTGATAAAACCTAAGTAAATTAGTTTGAATGATGATAAAATAAATCACAATTCATTTGCTTTTCGATTTTAATGTAAGAAGACATGTAGCTTCAGAAGTGGCATCCTTTCAAAGTGTTCTGAATGATTCAGTGATTAATTTCGCTAACAAATAATGGTCCAGGAATCTGTTATGCCACCTTTTATGGGTTTAATAATCAAGTAGCATCAATGCTGGTTTCAATTGTAATATATAATGAATAATTTTCATGGAGATCTGAATTTACCTGTTTTTTTTTTCTGTTGAGGGTAACACATTTTCTTCAGCACACTACCAAAACAAATGTGCAACTATAAAGCCTGAGATTGAACAATTTCCCCCCATTTTTACCCTAATTTGGCCACCCACCAGCCAACCAGTTCTCTCTTATCATACAACAGCTATCAACTGGAGAGGGTGAAGCCTAACACATGAAGCCATCTTTTCAAACTGCTGCTCATGCTCTATCGCATGGCACTCTGAGGAAGTGCTGTTTATCCTCTTCTCATACATGAGCTCATAGATGGCCTTGATTGGGTAGTGTCACTGTGATTGATAGAGGAATAAGAGTTTGCCGTTTTTGCAAATTTTGCTCATTGCCACGGATGGCTGAGTTTTCATCAGGATTCAAACTTGCTATTTCTTGATGATGAATGCTGATGATGAAGGGTGAATGCTTTTCTATTGTGCCAGTCAGTAGCCAAGAATTGCTAATAATTCTACCAGGTACAACCTAAGCTCAGTGAAGAAAAAAATGAAAATGGTGAAGCCCACTTTATGTCAGATATTCTAGATATTGACAGCTGTTTTTTTATTGCTTGCAAATGTTTTCTGTGTTAAATTTGTGTGAGAAATAGCCCCTGCTCAAACTGTATGTTGGTACATGGGGCTTTTGATTCAACTGAGGTTCTTCCTCCTTAGTGAGTGAAGAATGGAACATCATTATTTGTATGGTGGGATGACAAGATATATTCCTGACAACTCCCCTGATTGGGCTCATTCAACAAAAAAGCTTGATTAATTTGTCTTTACTCTAAGAGTCTTTGCAAATTGCTTACATAATCCTCAGTAATGTCTTGGCTTTCTTCTTCTGCCGGATGCTAAGAAGCAAAGTGTAGGACTGGGACACCATATCTGTATTGATTTAACACCTCGTTGGGGAAATGACAGCTGAATCAAGATTAACACTCCTGCTCAATATCTGTACCGTGTGCCCATTTCTTTTCAATCCCATTAGTTGAGAGGTGATAGCCAAGCTGGCTGACAAATCTGTTTACACTGTCAAGTGTGTTTGATGGCAAACAAGCCAGCAGCAATCTGCTGCCTTATGAAAGCTTTTTATTTTGTCTCTACTTTGGCATTGATGAATAACCTACTTGCTATGTTGTTCCACTGTCCTTATGCAGCCCCAGAGTCTGTATATAACATTATAAGTTTTAATGTCTGCTGGTCAACAATTTGTCCATGATAGAAGAGTTTCTGGGACAGATGAAATGAAGTTGTGGTGGAAGAAATGGGTTATAATGCCAGATGTTGAAGCAGATGTTCTCCCTGTGCAGTTCATTGAAATGAACATGAAATTTAATATAACAGATAAGACAGGGTTTGTGGAGATTTGGTGAGATCTCGGAAATTAGTTTTGTTTGACTGAAACTTTATCCACCCAAATATTCCCAAGTTCAAATAAAATTAAATACTGGTTGTCGTCATGGGTTTTCATGGAAGAAAACTTCTTCTGGAGTTGTCATCCCATTGTTCAGTTTAATAGCTGTTTTCAAGGCCTTGGCTGTCACCCATACATACTTCCTCTCTTAGATCTCCCCGGAGCCCAGTGACCCTGCCAGGGTTCAATCAAAATCCTACTTGGTTACACTTCACCTCAAGTGAAGTCATGCCACACACTTCATGTTGTTATTTTCCCAAGAGTCCTCATTTGTGATAAGAAGATGCCATTTTATACTATGCTGTGTTTTTATCTCCAGTGACACATTCTCATCTGGTGGTGAAGGTCAAAGCCTAAACTCTTCAGTCTGTTGAGTCAGACAACACCAGAAGAAGATCCTTGTGTGCTGCACTCTTATTTAGAGTGGCTCTTAAAGGAACTCACTCGAGTGGAAGTGTTCATTAACTGAACAGACCTTGACAGTAGAGATGCTCTTTTGTTTCTGAGCATTAGTGTGCATCTGTACAAAGCAGTAACGGCTCTATAGCATCCAGAAAGGGATAGAGACATGGACTCACTAAAACATTACCTGTCTGCTGTCTGTACACTCATCACCAAGGAAAAAAAAACATCATGCAGAAATAAAGCATAAACTGCTATTCACAGACATTCAAACAAGGCTATATTATTTATTTGGTTATGCACCTTTGGTAACAAGTATCAACTGAGCATTGTTTAATTAATTTAGAAACTTCACAGAGCCCTTCATAGGTGTTGGGATTGTGAAGCAAAGTGAAGAATTTTGGGTATGTATAAAATTAGGAATAAAAGATGATGAGGCATGTTGTTATGCTGAAAATAATAAATGATAATCACCACCCCAAAGTTTATTGTTTTCTAATATCAGCATGTTCAAAATATATATCCTCCTATAGAACAGCAATTTGCCAGAGCTTACAGTTATAATTTATTCAGTGAATGACACATCACACTTGTAATCATCCACACTCTAAAAAACACTGGGTTACAAACAACCCAAATTGGGCTATTTTTAGCCCAATGGCTAGGTAAATATAGGATAGAACATATTTTGGGCTAAACTAACCCATCAAACTAACCTAATTCTAGTGAACAGTAAGAACTGCACTTGCAGTCTCCATTTACAGTAATGGTTTTATGGATAAATATATCGATATGAACCTTCACTCAATCATGTGTTAATTTTTAACACACCTGCGTGTCTAGTTAAGGACAACATATTTTGTGTTGCTTTTAACACAGTGTGTTAGTACATTTAACACATGCTATGTGTTAAATTTTTCCACACAAAGATGTGTTAAAAAATAACACAAAAATAACACAGATGTGTTGTTTATACTTTTTTCCCCTACAATTATCCTAAAATGCAATTTGTTTGTATGCTAAAATTCTACTAAAATGCTCACAAAATAACAAACAATTGCATGAAATTCAGGCGACATTATTTAAAAATCATTGAAACATTTGACAGATGTAAGAATTGGAGTTGATGCATCTTCTTACAAATCTCCCTGCCATCTAGGAAGACAAGAGTCCCACTCCCTTTCATTTGAACACCTATAAAAAAGCAAAAAGAGGGTTGGTTATTTGTTAGCTACAAAATATGGACAAATGCCTTTGGACTTCAACTGAGAAGTTGCGTTACAGAATCCCAAATTGCGTAATTTTGGAAATGTGACCTCTACTCTCCTAATGAACAAAATGGCGCTGTAGACTCACCAGGAAAATCTAGCTAACTTGCAAATATTTATTTTCACGCCTTTAGTACCTCCAGTGATCCAATATTACATACAGTCATGTGAACAAATAAGTACACCCTGTGGAAATTATTGGCTTTTTTGACATATTTGGACAAACAAACGTTTGATCAGTTTTGAAACAGTACCTATTAATATAGTTGATATACTTAAAAAAATAAAATAAAAAATAAAAAAACAAGAAAAATCTGATTTTTCAAACATTTATTGAACAGAAATATCAATAGATGTGATATTCTTCTGTGGAAAAAGTAAGTACACCCTTGGCCTCAGAAGCTAGTATTGCCTCCTTTAGCAGAAATAATTTCTTGTAGGCATTTTGCATAATTGTCCACTAGTCTCTGACATCGGCTTGCTGGAATTTTTGACTCTTCCATGCAATATTCTTTCAGTTGAAAGATGTTTGAAGGTTTTCTTGCATGCACTGCCCATTTCAAATCCCCCCACAACATTTCAGTGGGATTCAAATCCAGGCTTTGACTAGGCCATTCAATAACCCTCCATTTCTTCTTTTTGAGCCATTCCTTAGTGGATTTGCTGGTGTGCTTAGGATCACTATCCTGTTGAAAGATCAACTTTCAGACAGGACATATGGCATTGCATTATCTTCAAGTACTCTTTGATATGATGCATAATTCATATTTGAATCAATGAATGCAAGCTGTTCAATCCCTGAGGCATCGAAGCAACCCCAAACCATAACATTTCCACCACTATGCTTCACAGCTGTATGAGGTGCTTCTCCTGAAAAGCTGTCTTTGGTCTGCACCAAACATGTCTGCTGTCACTGTGGCCAAACAAATCATTGATTTGTATGTCCAGAGCAGATTATTCCTAAAGGCCTGGTCTTTGCCTAAGAGCTCATTGGCAAACTGTAGTCTTGCAAAGTTTTTTACCTGGTTTCCTGGTCTGCTTCCCATGCAGGTCAAATTTGTGAAATCTCTTTCTGATTGTAGAAGCATGTATTTTGACATTAACAGTTGCAAGACTTACTAACAGATCAGCGATGAAATTTTGTGGTTCTTGGAGACTTCTTTTTGTATCAGATGGTTTGCTATTGGGCTGAATTTGCTGAGACAGCCAGTCCTGGACAAATGTGCAGTCGTTTGAAATCTGCACCACTTGTAAATGATTTTCCTTACAGTACAATGATGTATTTTAAATAATTTGGAGACCTTTTTAAATCCCTTGCCAGACGCATAGGTATTCACAACCTTTTTTCTGAAGGCCTTACAGAACTCTTTATATCTTAACATGATGACACCACACACCTGAATAGCAAAGGGAACTCCAGACACTAGATGGGAGAGGGGTATAAATAAGACAGGTTCCACCTATACTCACTAAGCAGGTTCTAATCACTGGCACCAAATCTTGAACACCTGATTCTAATTTTATGGATTTGAAGGTGTGATAAATGTAGGGGTGCACTTACTTTTTCCATGTGAGTGATCTGTTTTTTTTTTCTGTTAATTAAAATTGTGAAAATTACTACAAAATGTCACCAGTTCACAGAGGATGAACTATTTGGGTGTCCAAATATGTAAAAAGAAAAAAAAAAAAAAAATCCAACAATTTCCATGTGGTGTACTTATATCTGTGAGTGGCAAAACTTTCCTTTCTGTATCTGGTGTGACCCCCTTGTGCATCAATAACTGCAACTAAACATTTCTGGTAACTGTTGATCATTTCTGGGAACTGTTGATCAGTCCTGCACATCGGTTTGGAGGAATTTTAGCCCAATCCTCTGTACAGAACAGCTTTAACTCTGGGATTTGTTCGTGGGTTTCCTCACATGAACTGCTTGCTTTGGGTCCTTCCACAACATTTCTATTGGAGTAAGGACAGGCCACTTCAAAACATTATCTTTATTCTTCTTTAAACATTCTTTTGTAGAACAATTTGTGTGCTTAGGGTTCTTGCTGAATGACCCACCTTTCTTGAGATTCGTATCACAGACTGATGTCTCGACATTTTCCTTTAGAATTTGCTGGTATCATTCAGAATTCATTGTTCCATCAATGATGGCAAGCCGTCCTGGCCCAGATGCAACTAAATAGGCCTAAACCATGATACTACTACCACCATAGTACTACTACTACTACTACTACTACTACTACTACTACCACCACCACCTTCTTTTAAATTAATAATAATTAATTCCACAATTCTGAAGGTAATGCATATAAAAACATTATTCTCTACATTTCTTAACTTATTGAATGTTATTAATTCATATTAACATTGACTGAATTCTTAAAAAAAAAATAAAATAAATAAAAAATCACTCACCACAAACAAAAGAATTTCTACTTCATCATTGAATAACAAACTGGTAATATATTATATAAACTTTTTTTTGATGATATTCACTCATTAACATTAACTGGATATGAAACATACTACTCTACAAATATATTTTTCTGTGCAATATGTACCTTTTTTTTGTCAACTGATCTTCATTTAAATCTTTCAACCTGTACTGGCGCTTTAATTCAGCTCAAGCAGCGTGGCAAAAAAACAATTTGTCTCGACGCCGAAACTCCTGCTTCACTACTGCTCACGTCCAGTGTAAAAGCACTCATTCGTTAACATGCATGCCGAAAAAAATATGGACTGCTTCTGCTCTGCTGCAGTATGCAGTGTAAAATTTTGGCAGTGTAGAGCTTACAAACTACAGTTTTGTCGTCATTCCACACAAGAGAGATCATCATTACACACAGCATGAACGATGTGTTTTCTTGCCCTCTTTTGATTGACAGGATATAATCAGCCCTGATCAGCGGATGTTTTTAAACTATTGGCTGATGGGCGAGAGTGTGAAAAATTGCCTTTATCAGCCGATACCGATTATTGGCCGATAAATATATCACCCATGTGAAAAATTATTTGCAGCAATAACTGCAACCAAACGCTTCCGATAAAGTAACTGGAGATTGGTCTTTCACAGCACTGATGGAATTTTGGCCCACTCTTCTTTGCAGAACTTCTTTAGTTCAGCCACATTGGAGGGTTTTCGAGCATGAACTGCCCGTTTAAGTTCTTCCCACAGCATCTCAGTTGTTCAAGTCAGGACTTTAACTATGCAAAAAACTTTAATTCAGAGGTGGACTTGTATTCATATGCTTTGGACCATTATCTTGCTGCAGAATCCAGTTGTGCTTGAGTTTCAACTTACAGACTGAAGACTTAAGGTTCTTCTGGGTAAGCAGTGGTTTTTGCATCGCCACTCTTCCATGGATATCATTTTTGTCCAGTGTCTTTCTGATAGTGGAGTCATGAACAGTGACTACATTTACATGGACAGCAGTAATCTAATTATTGACCTTATTCTGAATAAGACAATATTGTGATTAAGATGTTTACACGAGTCACTTTTAGAATATTAATTTCATGTTCTCGTTTTACATGTTATAGAACATAGATCGTTTAACGGCACACGTCATTACGTCCCAACGCCACACTGTCTGACGTTCCCTCCAGAATGTCACGCATCAACATACAGTTCGTCTTCGTTATGGTACCGTATACAGTTTTAGGTGTTTAATTTTTTTATTTTACGAAAGCTTCAAGTGCAGTTAATTATTTGTCATGCTATACATGCTAATAAATGACTGCTTGAAGCCGTGGGCTGCATCCGAAACCGCGTACTTACCTACTATATAGTAGCTGAAATACATGTGTCTCACTTACTATATAGTAGGTAAGTACGCTGTTTCGGATGCAGCCGTGCTCTCTTGTTTGTCGTCAAACGGTTGAGCACTGCTGTGTGTGTATGTGTCCTGTCACAAAATGCGGTGAAAACTCCCACACAATGGTATTAGTGTGATTAAGGTGTGTACATGTCTATAATCCACTTCAATAATGTGACTAAAACAGGAATACTCCGCATGTCTTAATTCGATTTGTATATACTTCGAGTATGACTTTAGTCGGTTTAATGTAATTAAAAAATGCGGTTTACATGGTAGTTTCTTGATCAGAGTATTGTCTTATTTGGGATATTATTGGATTATTGTTGTCCATGTAAACGTACTGAGTGACCTTAATTGATGCAAGAGAGGCCTGTAGTTCCTTTGATGTTGTCCTTGGCTCTTTTGTGACTTGCTAGATGAGTCGTTGTTCTGCTCTTGGAGGAATTTTGGAAGGTTGGACACTTCTGGGAAGTTTCACTACTGTGCACTACTTTTTTTTTTCCATTTGGAGATAATGGCTCTCACTGTGGTTCTTTAGAGCCCCAGAGCCTTTGAAATAGCTTTGAAATACGTCTGGGAAGGGTTACAATCACCATCTTCCTCATCATTTCTGGGATTTCTTTCAACTTTAGCATAGTATGTTACTGGGTAAGACCTTTTAACCAACTTCATGTTGTGGAAAAAGTTCTATTTAAGTGTTGATTTGATAGAATAGGTCTGGAGGTAATGAGGCCTGGTGCGTCTAATCCAGCTGAACCCCATTAAGAATGCAGTTTCATAGATTTGGTGAATTAGTAACTATGGGGGCAAATACATTTTCACACAGGCCCAGTTGGTATTGGATAACTTTTTTGCTTCAATAAATAACATTATCATTTAAAAAATGTATTTTGTATTTACTCAGGTTACCTTTGTTTTATCTTAAATTTTGTTTTAATTTCTGAAACAATTTAGTATGAGATATACACACTGAATTTCCTGCCAGAAGAATTCCTTCAGGAGATGGGGGAAAAAAACAGTCCTTTGAAGACCCCCACCTCTAAATCTCACCTCTAAATCACTGAAAATTATACTACCAGATTAACACAGTAACACATCTACAGTAAGATATTGTTTATGGCACTGATGAAAAAATGTTTCAGAAGAACATATTTTCAACTGGTCTGGATGTAAATACCCTTAAATTAAAGCTGAAAGTTGCACTCATATTCATTATTTAATTTCACCTCTAATATGCTATAGTAGACATCTAGCATACTATTAATTTGTCACAGTCCAAATATTTATCGAACTGACTTGAAAAATTTAATAAAATATATAAATGTGTGAAATAACGAGTAGGTTTTTAAAGGATTTTCACTATTGTGATTTGTTTGATACACGTGAGGAATTAAATAAGCAAATGCTCTTTGGGTGCATTTCATAGCTCTAAGCCTGAAGTGCTTTTGAGAATTTATGGCACTAGTGTAATGGCACGCATTCACCTAGTGTAATGGCACGCACGCAGTCTTTATTTTCCTTAGACTAGCAGATTTTTATGCTTTAGTTATTCATGATCCTATGAAAGATGGTTCATCAAGTTGTTAAAGCAAAACAAACTGTATGTCAGGGATTTACACACATGTATGTACAACATATAGTACTCCTTATAGAAAGAGGAAGTGTGAGATTTTAATAGGTTTCTATTTCTTTCTATGGAGTTTACAGTATGCTTCACAGGTAGACAAGTAAAAAAAAGTAATAGACATGTCATGTAAGAATACTGTACACGGCACGACAGATGTGGTTGTCTGTTTCTGTGTATGAATTGTGCATCGCATGGAGCTGGTATGGATTAAAGTGTTGCTTAAATGGTGGAATTGAAAAAAGGGCTTCTGATTTTTTTTTTCATTGTGAATTGATCTTAATTCACACTGAGACAGTGACAATGTTGTCAGGGGAAGAATAAAGGAGAGGGCAAGATTGTGTCAGGTAGAAATAACCGGTTGGCTGACATAGAAGAGATAACAAATGCATTTTTGTCCTCTTGTGCATTTTTGTGGGTGTTCACTCAAATGTGTCAGCTTCTAGAAGAGCATGTATGTAAGCTAGTTACTCATCTCTGAATACTGAGTTGTTTGTGGTTCACTGTTGCCAGTGAAGTAATCTAGCAGGTTGTACAGTATTTACTTAGTTGTTGGGGGAAGTTGCTTATTTATGCTGATGTCAACTGACAAATAGTGTACATTCACAAACTTGGGTTGAAAAGAAATGGGACAAAACTTCTAAGGCTGTGCCGATCAGCACTGACTTATTAGCATAGAGTCATAGGTGGTAAATTTAGTGCAATTTTTGTCCAAAACGGGTGTGAAAATATTGCACCAGTAGATTTTTAATGTCATACCATATGATTGCTTCAAGACTACATGGGAAGCCTCCCCTAAAATTTCATTACCATATGGCAATTAAATGCTTCTATATTAACTACACAAATCAAAATATCAAGTAAAGTATCTTGCTGAACTATCACACTGTTCACTCATTTAACACAAACTGTTTTCAGTGGACAGGGAAGCCCACATGAAAATGTTCTTTAAAAGCCCCAACACATAAGTTTGGCTAAAATTTATGGACATTTGATCATCACACCCATGTGTGAGCCTTCCCCAAACTATTGCTATAAAGTTGGAACCACACAACTGTATAGACATTCCCTGCACCAAGGGGGCCAAAACATGTTTGAGCATGACAATGTCCCTGTGCACAAAACAAACTCCATGAAGAAATGGTTTGCCAAGGTTGGAGTGAAAGAATTCAAGTGGCCTGCACAGAGCCCTGACCTCAACCCAACCTAACACCTTTTGGATTAACTGGAATACTGACTGCACCCCAGGCCTCCTCATTTGACATCAGTACTTGACCTCACTAATGCTCTTGTGGCTGAATGGGCAAATCCCAACAGCCACACTCCAAAATCCAGTGGAAAGCCTTCTCAGAAGAGTTGAGGTCATTATAACAGCAAATGGGGGCTAAATCTAGAATGGGATGTTCAAAAAGCACATATGGATATGATGGTCAAGTCTCCACAAACTTTGTGCCATACAGTGTAAAACTCCAGTGAAGCATGGTTTCTATTGGCACCTATAGAATATTCAAGTTCACTGTGTTTAATGGGAGCAAAGATTAACACTCATTGGACAACAGACTTTTAACATGTCATTTTTAGGCCAAGCCTAGATGCACGGCTTCACTGGGAATCAATGAGTGTGTGGGGATTTGGCTTTTGTATAGAAAAAATCTTAATGTTTATTGGACAGTGCACTCTTCACTTGTCCCGCTCGGGCATGCAACTTCTCCATATATTAACTTGAAGTCCTCTCAAAGTGGCTGAACCTCATAACCAACTGCCAATCAATGAAATGGTAATAATCATGACTGACATCTCAAACATATCAACACCACTCATGGAGTGCTTAAAGATGCAGTATAGCCAATCCATAACAGGTTTACACAACTAGTATAACTTGTTATTTTATCATTGTAATTTATATAATTTTATATTTATAGCTAGTCAGCCTGATTTTGGAAAAGCTTTTTGTTGGACGTGAGGCCTGAGAGTTAAACAAGAGGCCTGACCAACAGATAAAACAGTTCACACACAGATATACCATCCTCTAGAATGGTGAATGTCGATGCTTCTCTGGCAGACAAGTAGAACACTTTTTACGTTCGTGTCAAGGCTGTAGCTAACAGAGCTAACAGCACTAGCAGCACTAACAGCGCGAAGAGTGCTAATGGTAGCATGTGGAGAGTGTCATAGCTGGAAATGCTTTCATCATCTTCAGCATGACATGAGAAAGACTTTCACGAGTATCAACACCAGGAAGGCAGCAGGACCTGACAGCATCTCGGGTCAAGTCCTTCGAGTCTGCGCCGACCATCCATTACAGGTGTTCATGGAGATATTCAAACTCTCCCTGGCACAGTTGGTAATCCCCACATGTTTCAACAGTCCATTATTGTTCCTGTCCCAAAGAAACCCCAACATAGCTGCCTCAAAGACTATCGCCCAGTAGCCCTGACCTCAGTTGTGACGTGAAGTGCTTTGAAAGGCTGGTCAGAAAATTCATCACTTCTTCATTACCTGACACCCTGCACCCATTACAATTTGCATACTGTCCCAATCACTCTACCAAGGATGAATTCACACACCTCCTACAGTTCAGCATTTAACACTATAATTCCCTCCAAACTCACCATCAAGTTGGAGGACCAGGGACTTAGTCTGTGCCTGTGTCCGTGGATCTCCAACTTTCTTACAGACAGACCTCAAGCAGTACGGGTGGGCAGACGTGCCTCACCCCCCTCACCCTCAGCACTGATGCCCCCCCCAGGGTTGTGTCCTGAGCCTCCTGCTGTACTTCATTGTACACTTATGAACGTGTGGCAACTTCCAACTCTACAACCATTGTCAAGTTTTCTGAGGACACCGGGGTGGTGGGCCTGATCTTTGATTACTGTATTTGATTTGATTTGAAGGCCTATCTGAAGGAGATTATTGCTGCCAGTAGTACAACCAGTAGAACAACCTCCTCCTGAACATCAGCAAGACAAAAGAGTTATAGATAGTGGACTTCAGCATAAAGCAGGAGAGAAGGTACCAGCCCTATATGCTCAATGGGAGCCCAGTGGAGAGAGTGGACAGTTTTCAGTACCTTGGTTTTCACATCACGTAGAACCTGTCATGGTCCTGTCACATCAACACCTTGGTGAAGAAGGCCTGGCAGTGTCTTTACCACCTTAGATGCTTAAGAGACTTTAAATTGTCCTCTAAGGTTCTAAGGAACTTTTTCACCTGTACCATCGTGAGCCTCTGACTGGAACATAGCTTGGTGGGCCGTTTCATCGGCCTCTGGCAGGAACATAGCTTGAGAGACCACCTCGTGAGTCTCAGGCTGGAGCTCTGGAGATGAGGTCGCCACGTTGACTTCTAGCTGGAGCTTGGCAGGGAAAACCACCTTGTGGGTCTCAGGCTGGAGCTCTGGAGATGAGGTTGCCAAATTGACCTCCAGCTAGAGCTCTGCAGGGGAGACCACCTTGTGGGTCTCAAGCTGGAGCTCTTGAGATGAGGTCACCATGACAGTTCTGGAGGGTGTGCTGCAGTTGAGGCTGCCATGGCGGCCTTTGACTGGGGCTTGGCAGTGGAGGCCGCCCTGTCGGCCTCTGGCTCGCTCGTGTATTATGTGGTGAACGGCTGAGTGGGTTCGTCAGTCAGGCTGGCCTCCCCAAAAAATTTTTCAGGTCAGGTTTAAACTCTGGACACTCAAGCACCTTGACTAAAAGTCCAACAAACTGGACTATGCTGCTAAAGCCACTGGATCTCGTGGCAGTCAGGAGCTCTGTCCACCAGCGGGCTGGGCCAGTGAACTGGGACAGCAGGAACCCCAACCACTGCTTTACCTCAGTCTTGGGGTCCACCAGACTCACGAAATAAAACTAGCACTGCAAAAGAAAGCTTTCAGGATAAACTGAAAAGCCAAATGGTTCCGGGGGAATCAGGAAAGTCCACTGTGAAAAAAGGATCAAGTTAAGTGCTGGCATGGTTATCTTGGTGTGATATTCCCATTTGCTTTCCCGCTGCATCCATGGTGAGGGTGACATATTCTGTCATGTTAACAAGGTGGGTTGGAGACATATGCAAGTGCAGGTAAAGCTTTTATCAAAGGCAGACAGACAAATCAAATTGTGAGGCAATATCAATTTTAAAAAATCTGGCGTGGATCAGGTGATCTACAAACGGGCATAGACATGAAATGCGGAAACGAGGGCAGGATCAAAAACCGAGGAAATGAGGACAAGGAAAGGCTTGGTATGGCTCTGGCAGCAAAACACAGAAACACACAATACTTCACCCAGAACAAAGACACATAAATATATAACAAAATCAAAGGTAAAACAAACAGCTGTGAATAATGATGACACGCGAGGGAAACAACCAATAACAAGACAGGGGCGGAGACATGACATAAAACATAACAAAACACACGTGTCAAAAAGTAAACAAAGTATGACAACCAGGAAGCGCGTGCTGTCGCGCTACGGGCTGTCACACTACAGGCTGTTGAGCGTGCTGCTTACTCCGGCGCTCAGCATGAGAGAAAATCTCTGACAGTACTGTGTATGGTTGTGTGTGTGACAAATAAAATTTTTCATTTGAATTTGCTACATATACTTCAATAACAGACACTTGTGCTTCCCATATTTTAAAAACCACCATTACCCACTGATTTCACCAACAGTATATTTTAAGTGGTTTACTCATTCATATCCCATACATATTTGATTTTTTTAATGTTGTTTTGTCTTTATAAACCAAATATCTGAAAGCAGCCTAATTCTGAAACATTAAGGTAGAGGCTAGTAATGCAGTTAAAGGAAACAAGATATTAAATAGATCGATTATCTTATGTAACCAGTGCGTGGCTTCTCTCTGGCCAACCAAATGAGTGAAGAAAGGGCTGGAAGGACTTGGCTCACATTACAGTGCATTATCATGTGATGGGACATATCAGAAAATGGACTCTCTTCCTTCTGCCTGTCAATGTGCTGTTGTAAAGGTAGAGAGAGACTTTTGCTCAATAAGGCTGTCTCCCTTACTTTTTCTATAATTTGCTGATATTGTCTAATGCCAAATTAAAAACACAACTCAATTTATTGATCCAGCTTCACGTTGGTACATTGAGGTTTGGTGTTATCAGGCTGTGCAAAACTTCTATTTGCTGAAAAGATAACAAAGGCAGCATTGAGCAGCTTAAACTAGTTAAGAATCGAGTACACTGGTTCCCTTGGGAAATATAGGCAAATGCATAGTGAGTCTAGTCAGAGGCCATTTAGCTTACAAGAGCTTATAATTGTGGCTCACTTGATGTTTCCTTTTCAGCACTGCCTATTTGTGTGTAGTTAGCCTAGAGCTAATACTGAAGGAATGGCGTACAAGTGCATACAGGAGCACCCAATTAATCCTTTTGAGTCTCAAGTGTTCAGCCTTTCACAGACCCCATCCTGCAACACTGCCTAGTTCCAGGCACTAATCTACACTTTAACCTGGCTACTTCAAGGCTGTCCACACACCTATTAAAGCTGCTTATGAGCTGGTGATGTGAATCATGTGTATTTGAGCAGGAAAATCACTAAACCAGGGGTATCAAATCTTATCCGGAAAGGGCCGGTGTGGGTGCAGGTTTTCATTCCAACCAAGCAGGAGCCACACCTGATTCCACCTGTTTAATCAGTTGATCTTGGTGATCTTGGAAGAAGGTGATTGAAATACATCAGTCTGGGAAGGGCTACAAAGCTATTTCGAAGGCTCTGGGACTCCAAAGAACCACAGTGAGAGGCATTATCTCCAAATGGAAAAACTCTGCATAGTAGTGAACCTTCCCAGAAGTGGCAGATCTTCCAGAATTCCTCCAAGAGCACAGCAACGACTCATCCAGGATGTCACAAAAGAGCCAAGGACAACATCAAAGGACATACAGGCCTGTCTTGCATCAATAAAGGTCACTGTTCATGACTTCACTATCAGAAAGACACTGGGCAAAAATGGCTTCCATGGAAGAGTGGCGAGGTGAAAACCACTGCTAACCCAGAAGAACATTAAGGCTAGTTTAAATTTTGCCAAAACACACCTTGATGATCCTCAAACCTTTTGGGAGAATGTTCTATGGATTGATGAGTCAAACATGGAATTGTTTGGAAGACAGGGGTCCCGTTACATCAAACACAGAATTCCACACACAGAATTCCATGAAAAGAACATCACACCTACGGCCAAGCATGGTGGTGGAAGTGTGATAGTGTGGGGATGCTTTTCTGCTTCAGGGTCTGGGCAACTTGCAGTAATTGAGGGAAACATGAATTCTGCTCTCTACCAGAAAATGCTAAGGAGAATGTGCAGTCTTCAGTCAGTAAATTGAAGCTCAAGCACAACTGGATTAAGCAGCAAGACAATGATCCAAAGCTTAGGAGTATGTCCTAGTCCTAGAAGAAAGTGAAAGACTGATCTCCAGTTATCGGTTATCAGTTGCTGCTGTTGCTGCTAAAAGTGGCACAACCAGATTTTAAGTTTAAGGGGGCAATTAGTTTTTCACAATAGTGATTTTTTTTTGCTTCCATAAATAAAACTGTATTGTGTGTTTACTCAGGTTGTTTTATATTGTATTTTGTTTTAAGATCTAAAACTATTTAGTATGAGATATACACAAAAACAGAAGAAATCATGGGGATTGGGCAAATACTGTTTCACAGCACTGTAACAAACAAGTGCAGTCAATGCTGGAGTGACTGAAGCGAAAGACCAGAATAAAAGACACACTAAACAACAGATATTTGCCTCTTAGTCCCCATTGATCTTTTTGATTTGTAGTTTGGTTTAGTACATGGCCAAGAGGAACAAAGAAAATCCATATCTATGCAGAATTTTGCATTGATCCCACTGATGATGTGCCAAATCTGCATTACTTCCATCCATTTTCTAACCCTGCTCCATTAATATAATATTAGCATATCATGATTGGAGAAAAATCACAAAGGAGGTTGAATCATGTGTGTTAGAGCAGGAAAATGCACTGAGGAGGAGAATTCAAATAGTTGTGTTTAGCCAATCTAATGACTGACCAGAAGGCTAAAATGAAAAAAAATCCTATGCACCTTGGGGCCAGTACAATGTTTTATTGTTTTTGTTTTTTTTGCCAAGGACTGGCCCATCATGCAGGGACAGAGGCCCATTGGTTTGTCTTCTGTATTGACAGCGTAAACCCAATCACAATATGCCATAGACTGAGCAATGAAGTATCTTGCTCCACCTATATAAACATCGCTTCAACAATCCACCCTTTGCTGCTGCAGAAATGTCCTGGACTGAAATGTCCTTGAACAGCACCCAAGAAGTGACCATGCCGCTGGTAGAATGGGCCCTCAGACCCTCTGGAGGTTCGAGTCCCCATATTATACTATTATAAAATAATACGAGTTCTTCCACCGCCTCATAAGACAGATGGTGGGATGAAATCGGTTTACCCCTATGAGAATCTGCCCACGAGATGAAAAGTTGTTTACTTTTTTGTTTTGTCTGTATAATGACGTAAAACACAAATTCCTCCGATGAGGAAAAAGGCAGTGGTTGAAATCCAGTAAATCCACTGGTTTGTAGGCGAGAATTGACTTGCTCACTTTCAGCTCAAATGCTGGATTGGTCTTGAGAATCACTCTCGAGCAATCCAAAGTGAAACACATGCACGAGTCATGTATTGACAAAGCATCAAGTTTGCTAACTTGTTTTGCGGAGAGAGTATCAAGGCAGCCTTCAGAAAAAGGAGCTTTAAATCAATACTCTCTAAAGGCTCAAAATGATATATATATTCTTTTGAAAATAGAGAGCAGTGAAACATTTTAGGCATATCCACACAGACAACCGACATGTGGCTGCGCATGTCAAAAGACAAAAGAGCTGAGGACGTGGTTTACAGACGCTGTTTTATAGTCATGCGACGCGCGTTATGCCACATCACCTGACCACTGCAGGCCTATAAATAGGCATGCTTTTACACAGACTTCAGATACCAGTCATGCATGAGGGCACCTCACATAGTGTGAAGCTCACACAACGTTGAGTTCATTTTGAAAGGGAACATGACACATCCACGACTGAACAAATTAAATCAACAATATGTCTTTCCACACACCATTGCTCAATTATACTCCATTTTAGATTCCACTCTTGTGCTCAATTATTTCAATCACCCACGGAGGCAAGCCCAAAATGCTTAAATTTAACCTCTCATGGGCCAGGCCGTGAGACGGGGTGAAAATCTTCTCTCCCACTTGCGAGAGAAGATCACCGTGCAACGGGAGAGCCCAGGGCTGATCATACAAGATCTGAATTATCTCCATCAGCCATAACTTTGGGGCGATCAGTATTACAACTCTGTGAATGTCCTTGAGTTGCCCAGCCTGAGCCCAGGCTTGAATCCGATTGAACATCTCTGGAGAGATCTGAAAATGGCTGTGCACCGACACTCCCCATCCAACCTGATGGAGCCTGAGAGGTCCTGCAAAGAAGAATGGGAGAAACTGCCCAAAAATTGGTGTGCCAAGCTTGTAGCATCATACTGAAAAAGACTTGAGGCTGTAACTGGTGCCAACGGTGCTTCAACAAAGTATTGAGCAAAGGCTGTGAATACTTATGTACATGTGCTTTTTTTGTTTTTTATTTTTAATAC
>JANDJT010000012.1:19157114-19168411 GCA_024331685.1 Stegophilus panzeri
GTTTAATCAGTTGATCTTGGTTTTCAATAGACTCAGGTGTGGCTTCTGCTTGGTTGGAATGAAAACCTGCACCCACAACGGGCTTTTCCAGATAAGATTTGACACCCCTGCACTAAACTGTGCTGGACTGTAGTTGTGCACTCCTGAAAGAGTGTGTTAAAGAAAAAAGGAATATTAATATATAATTAATTGTATTTTTATTTTTTATAATATTAAAAAAATAATAATTGTTCATTATTTTATAACTCTTTTTATTTGTGAATGTTCTTTTGTTTAAGGACATCCTGTGCAGAAAAACATCTTTTTATATTCACCTTGGATGACGTATCATGATTGTAGAGCAGAGGCTGTCAGAATGAATATGACTGTTTGATTACCACATAAACGTTAATATTTCATAAAAAGGAAAAAAATATTTAAATGTAGGATATGTAGGTAGTTAGCCTTTTTTTAACAGGCACTTATTAGACACTATTTTGCTGTGGCAAAAAAGAGTGACTCAGTTTAAACGAATACAAAGATATAATTCAGATTGAAAAGGTCATTTTTTCTAAACAGATTTTTAGCTTAGACAGCTTGCCAGAAAGGTTAACAGGGCATCTGTTGGTGTGTTTTTATTTTCAATCAGGCGCAAGTGAGCAGTCCGATTCCAAGCTCAAATTAACATACTCAATTAACAAGAACATGTGGTGGTCCTTAGTAACTGCCTGGGTCACGGTGGTTTAAATTAGGGTACTTGTTCACTTATACTGTGGGAAACTGATCTAATTAAATTCATTAGAAAGGATCATGGAGTGGGGGTACAAACAAAATAATAACTGTGAGAGTGGAATTAAAAAAATAAAGTCCTGCATACATCTTGAGGAACTGTCAGAGCTAGAATTCACACACCATGTTGACAGCTGGCATTTCTACTTCTGTTTTTTTTTTTTTTTTTTTTTTTTTTTTCCTAGGGTTTTCCAGTGTTTCCAGGAGCATAGTGGTATGGTTCATATTTAATATGGCCCAGGTTTGAGCCATCACTTTGTGGGCATCACTTTGGATTAATGACAGATACAGATATAAATATTTGGAGCATTAAGCAAAGCATTCCTTTGCACCCCTAATATAAGTCTAGAAAGATTCATAGCTAGCATTCCCTTTATAAGCTATGTGTTTGAAGGGTAGCAGTTAATTTCAAAAACCTCAGCTAGAAAAAACAACATTATACATTTGTTAAATTTTCCATATTTTAGTGTTATATGTCTTGTGCAACATTCTCTGTCGAGTTAGAATTTGCAGGTGTTTGTGTGTCTTAATGGAGAGTGAAAGGAAATCAGTAGTTGCTAACAGACTGGGCAAATTGAAGCTGAAATTTAATTTGGACTTAAAAAACATCAAATTACCTCAAACTGGTTGAGAGTCAATACTCAAAACAAATACACTGTATATAAGAATTTAATAGTTAGCAAAAGTTAGCAGCATTCTTGCAACAGAAGCTGATTTTCTTAATCTATTTTAACAGACAGATTTTTGTGAGGTGAAGAGTGGAATCAGCATGTGTTGCTTATGGAGTGGTTCTTCACTATCAGCCTTCTCCTTCCATCACAGAAAATGTTGAGTGATCATGATTGTGCCTCTGGTGATAATCAAACTGTCAGAGGAGGACGGAAGCACTCAAATGTGTTTTTGATGAGTGTCTATCGAGGCTTTTGATGATCAGTACCAACAAAAGATGTGGCGTATTAGCCGCCCCTGCTTTGATGTTCTCCCATTTTGCTATTGTTATTCAGAATCAAAAGATATGTCTTCTTCTTTTGATACATCAAGCTTCTTAGAATTTTTAAGCCTTGCAAAATGAAACCACTTCACATTATTTCCCCCCTTTTCACATCAGATTTTATCTGGCAGTAACATGTCTTCGGAGCACAAAGATTCCTGTGTATTCTATTATTGTATTAAAGCGTAATTCTTTTGAATACTGCATGCAATCAGAAAACATAGAGCTGAATATGTCCAACCTAAGTCTATCTATATATCTATCTATATATACAGTGTCCTCCACTAATATTGGCACCCTTGGTAAATATGAGCAAAGAAGGCTGTGAAAAATTGTCTTTATTGTTTAAGCTTTTGATATTTTGTTTAAACAAATTCACAAAAATACTCTGCTCTCATGGATATCAAACAATTGAAAACAAAACAGGTTTATCCAACAAAAAAAAAATCTTTGCTAAATGTAGGTGTGCAACAATTATTTTGTTCAACCATGACTTCCTGTTTCACAGGGGTATAAATACGAGGTAACACACAGGCCAAATTCCCTCAGTCATTTATAACAGTGTGTTAGACCAAGGAATATAACTGTGATGTGCAGCAGAAGGTTGTTGAGCTTACAAAATGGGAAGTGGCTATAAGAAAATAGCTCAAGCATTGAAAAGCCCATTTCCATCATCAGTGCAATAATTAACAAGTTCCAGTCAACCAGAAATGTTATGAATCAACCTGGAATTGGACGTGTGTCCATATTTTCTCAACATACTGTGAAGAGGATGGTTTGAGTGGCCAGAAAATCTCCAAGGATCTTTTAATTGCAGAAATTAGTTGCATCTTGGGTTCAGAAAGTCTGCAAAATTACAATCCGACGTTACCTACATCACGAGAAGTTGTCTGGAACGGTTTCAAGAAAAAAGCCTCTACTCTCATCCAAAAACAAACTCAAGCATCTTCAGTTTGCCAAACACTACTGGAACTTCAATGGGATTGGGTTCTGTGCTCAGATGAAACCAAAGTAGAGCTTTTTGGCAATAAACACCAGAGGTGGTTTTGACACACAGAGAGAGGTAGCTATATGGAATAAGTACCTCATACCCACGGTTAAATATGGTGGTGTCTCTTTAATGTTTTGGGGATGTTTTTATGACCGAGGACCTGGACATTTTGTTAGGATACATGGCATCATGAACTCTCAAATATCAAAAGATATTAAATGAAAACCCGACTGCCTCTGCCAGAAAGCTTAAAATGGACCATCGTTGGATCTTCCAGCAGGACAATGATCCAAAACATACATCAAAATCAACACAAAAATGGTTTACTGACCACAAAATCAAGATCCTGCCATGGACATCACAGTCCCCTGACTTGAAACCCATAGAAAACCTGTGGGGTGAACTGAAGAGGAGAGTCCACCAGCGTGGCCTTGTAATTTGAAGGATCTGGAGAGATTCTGCATGTATATATCCCTTGCCATATATTCTCCAACCTCATCAGGCATTATAGGAGAAGACTCAGAACTGTTATCTTGTCAAACAGAGGTAGCACAAAGTATTGACTAAAAGGGTGCCAATAATTGTTGCACACATATATTTAACAAAGAGATATTTTTGATAAACTTGTTTTGTTTGCAATTGTTTGATATCCATGAGAGCCGGATATTTTTGTGAATTTTATGAACAAAAACTCAAATGGTTAAACAATAAAGACAATTTTCCACAGCCTTCTTTGCTCATATTTACCAAGGGTTCCAATAATAGTAGAGGACATTGTATATTCTTAGGACTCTTTGGGCTCTTAGGTTGGACATATTCAGCCATTCAATCATTTCATTCATTTCTTCAAGCTCCTCCTTATGCTTGTTCCTTCATGAAAACAAAAGACCAATTCCTATTCCAAGAAACATATATTTAAAGGGAAAGGTAGGATGGAGCTGCAATTCCAGTAGTGGGTTTTTCAAAGGAGTGCGTCCGTGTGAAAAATGCATGAGCCCAGCATGGCTTAGAATGAGATTTAACATGGCTGTGATGCTTCCTCCATCAGAAGGTAGTGAATTGGGACAGAATGAAACACAACCATGCTGTTGCTAGAAAAAGGGCAACATGTCAAGCAATATGGATGAGATTGAGATTGGAGTCAGCATCATTGAAGTCCACTTCATGTTTTTGGGAATCATGGCAGTTCTGCAGCAGATGGCATCTGCCACTATCTTTTGGAAGAGTCAGTGGGAGTACTGTGAATGGATCTTGACTGATCTGAGACACTGTCTTACTGAATTTTTCTCCTGTAGTGATCTGCCTAAATGCTGTGCAGCTGAACACAAGGTATTATTATTTCCATATGATCCCTTGTAAAACATTGAACTTGCCCTTTTCCTTATCTAGAATTTCAGGAAACCATAGTGGATCTACCAATTAGGATGCTTTAGTCAATGTGAGCTATTGCACTTATTTACTGTCAGAGTGTGGATTATACAGTGACATTATTTGATTTTTCTCCATTGTGATTTTTTCACTGAACTGATGTCTGATGCTAATTAAATTTTCTTGTTTATGTGATGTAATGCCTATTAGCCTAGCTGATACACTCATTACAAAGTAAAACTATAGTGTTCAGCACAGTGGTGCAGTGGGTAGCATTTCCGTATTACAACACCAGGTTTTCCTGTTCAATCCTGAGCTCGGGTTGCTGTCTGTGTGGAGTTTTGTATGTTCTTCATGTGTCCATGTGGGTTTCCTGCAGATTCTCTGGTTTCCTCCTAAATGTTAAAAAAAAAAAACCAACATAGCAGTATGTAAATTAACTGGGTTTAATTATCTAAGTGTGTGAATATGTGGGTGCGTTGTGATGGACTGACATTCCACCCAAGGTGTATTCATGCCCACTGTTCCTGGGATAAGCCCCGGATCCACCATGACCCTGACCAGGACAAAGCGATTCCTGAAAAGGACTGAATGAAATATTATAGTCAAGGATGACTGTTACGTATTACTTCAGCAAAACTGTTGTGAAACTTACCAGTGCATAGCACAATCCCATACCAATACATATACTCACATTAAAAACAAGACAATTGTGTTATCAGTCTTTTGTCTACTTGCAGTGTTTGTTTTTCATGCTTGCCTTCAAATCAACTGACAGTTGGAACCAGTGGAGGAACCACATGTCTGTTTCAGTTTTAAAATGCTATTAGTGATGCACTCTAGAAAGCACTCTAAAGCTTTCTCACACTTCTTCACATTTCCTGATCTCTTCATCTCCATTTTAGCTAACACTTTGCCCACTTTATTCTTCAAACACCTTTTTACACATACTGCTATATGACAGAATAAAAGACTGAGCAAAGAGAAAATATTAATATTGCACTCTATTTCAACTGGTGGTCTGGCCAACGAACACAGAAAAGTGCTCAGAAACTTTTTGTCACTCTGTGCTCTACTTTCTGCTTGCCCCAAATACCCATCATTTGTCAGTCAATAATAAAATACAGGTGTATTAGTACTAGTGACAAAATAGTATAATTACAGTGTACTGATGTCATCTGGTCATGGAACCTCATCTGCCTAATTTTTCAAATTTTCCATTTTTAATTAAAACACCATCCTAAGTCACGATAACAACAACAAAAAAAATGTCATACATTAAAAAAATTGAAGCAGGATAAGTACAAGTTTAAACTGTATGAAAAGCTAGTCAACACTAGGTAATGTTAAAATGCTAAAATTTTAACATTACTGACTGAAATAATGTAGCCTGCTTTTTTCATGTTTTTTAATGGCATTCAGCACTGTGACCCATTTTACCAGTTTCTTATTATTCTTATATCTTCTGTTTTAGCAATGTAATTGAATGTATTAAGTTTGTTCTTATGTGGACTGAAATGATTACTTTAATAAATGCATTCTTTAGTTAGGATCTATTTCAAATTCATGTTAGATGTATATTTGGTTTGAGAGAGTTAAAACACTATTACTTTAAAATTCTAGTAGTGTTTGTGTTAGAGGAATATAATGCTACTGATATGTAGCCCAGTACAAATTCAATTTTGCACCCTATTTAAAAATATAGTACAATATGTTACTACTGTAAACAAATATTCTAATGATAATGCTGTAAATGCAGTATAATTTTTTTTACAATAATTTTTACAGTGTATTCTTTCTGACAAAACTGCTAAAATATTTGATTTTTTTTTTTTTAGAATTGACCACAATATACCCTGTGCCCACCCCCCGATCTGCAAAACACAAACCACCCTGTCCTCCTCCTGATCAGCTAAATTACTCAAGTCATTTAATGGTAACACACATGGCCTTCTATCTGTCTGTGAAAATAACCTTTTTTTTCCTTCTGCCATCTCATCCGATAAGTCCAAAATAAATTTTGTCTGCAATAAAGAATACATCATAGGAACATGTATGAATCAATATTGTATTCTACAGAAGCACTAGCTTGCCAATGTTCTTCTTCTTTTTCTTCTTCTTCTTTTTTTCGTCTTCTTCTTCCTTTAATATATATAGTCTGCTCTCCTCTGTTTTTAACCACAAAAACATTTGTCCTGTGCTCTTTCTTATTGCTTACGCATTTCATAAAGATGGCACACACACAAGTCCTTTTTCTTTATCTCTATTTTTCTCTCAATTTTTTTCCATTAGGCTTTGTCAAACTGCTTCTATTTCGATACCTTTCAATCTAAAACCAACAATTTAATCCTGAAGTACTGAGTAACAATACACACTATTCAGCTTTTTTCACACCTTTATCCCTGCTTTATCGATTATTTTTGTCCCTCGCTTTTCATCCCCTGCACATTAATTCAATGGCTCTTCAATTTTAACAGCACATTGCCCCTATGCTATAGAAGTTAAATCCACCAAAGTTGGTATACAAGACTGTCATGACATAGTCCTTTCACCCTTTTCTCACCCTTTTCTCATCCAAATGCTATAAGAAATAAGTGATTTTGATACTTGATTTAAAAAAGAAAATTATCAAGAGCCACCAGACCCTTTATCCCAAACCAACTGAGAGGTCACAAATGCCAGAATATTATACACAAAGTACAATAATATAATGGTTATTTACTAGATGCTTTTATTCCTGAACTTTCCACAGAGAGAATACATTGGGATCAGGTTGAGTTATTGAGGTTTGGGCTAAACCAATTTGATTCAAATGACCAGTCTAATAGGCTAATAACTATAAAAACTCAATAAATATAATAACTCCAATCATGGTAGATTGAGATTTCCACCACTGTTACAAAATACAAAAAAAATCATGGACCCCCTGGTCCATGGCTTCATGGATCACTTTGACTGCTCTATATTATATTGTATCGTTGGGTTACTCGATCTCGGACTCGGATTGTCCAATTATGAACAAACTCTGAGTCCGCGTCATGTGTAACATGAAAGATAAAAAATAAATAACAATATAAAATTAACAAGAAATTAATGAATGTCTGCCTGCCTAACCAGGGGGCTTTCTGTGTGCACATACCTGAAGCCACCTCCTCCTCCAGTCCATGACAACTTGAGTACATGGTTCACTGTAATGGTACCTTTTTGAGTATAGTTAAATCATAGTACTTTTACTTGAGTTTTTAAAAAAAATAAAACATTAACCTTCATTACATTTCATTTTAATCTGTCACAATTTCCTCTTGTGCTAGCACCATAGTTTTGATCCTGTTTCATCCTTGTTACTTGATTCTAGTTTAGCCTTGTTTATGCCAGTTTTCAGACTGCCTGACCCATTGCCTTTTTTTTGACTATGCTATTGATTCACGTTTTGGATTTGTCTGCCTCTTTAATAAAGCTCTTAACTGCACTTGCATCCATCTCAACCCTCCAATACATGATATGATCACTGTAGCAGAGTAAAAAAAAATATAAAGATGCATCTAAACAGGGAAGACTCTAAGAGTTGAACTTTGAGGAGGTCTTAAATAATGGGACACAACCATATTGTTGTTGAAAGCCATTACAATAATGATATATAATAATAATAATAATAATAATAATAATAATAATAATAATAATAATAATAATAATAATAGTTTAATTATTGTAAAATGAATCATATGAACGAGTGTCATTGCTAGTACACTTCGCTATAGGAACGTGCTATACGGAAGTGAAGTCACTGGCTAAGAAACAGAAATATGTGAGTAGTGTTCATGCATAGAATGTATTGAGTTTTCTTTAGCAGCTTATTACGCTTGGACGGTCAAAAAATTACACACACATCAAGTCAAAATGCAGGTCTGGCCGAGTAGTCAAGCAGACACAGTCGGTTATGTCTTAAGTGAATGTAAACAGGTGGGAAAAAAATCTGAGGTGTGTCAGTACAGTGGATCTGTGAATTAGGTCTTAAAGTGACAGCAGTCTAATAAACCTGCTGCTGTCTGTGTCATTAATGTTAATCAAACAACAAAGACAAATAGAAAATCACTCACTTACTCCTTTGACTGAATAACTTCAGGAAATTTAATAAGAATCACTGTATAAGTCTATTTTATTTTACATTTAATTGCCTTATTCAATTTCCGTAGTATTTCTTACATGGATACTACTGATAGACCTGAAAAAACATATTGTTGTCATGAAATAAGATTGTAGTCATATAGCCCACCCCTAAACATTAGCATTTGGTGACTCCAGTCTTGAATTTCATGTAAAATGTGAAATGTACTTCTTAATGTAGTAAATATCATAAACCCTGCTGATAGGGATTTTTTATTTTATTTTTAGGAATTAAAATGAAGTTACAAGAACAGAGCTGAGTTCAGAAATGAGTTTGTTGTCATTCAAAGACAGATTACAAGCAGTAATAAAGCATGAAGCTTGTGACCTGCCGCTAAATGTAACTCTGCTCTGTACTATCTCTCTTAGTCTATATAATTGTAGGGGAAAGCCGATTATGATAATTATTATTATCTTTTCTTTCATCCTTCTATCCTCCTATAGAAACACATTGAGTTTTCTAGCTAGACCAATAAAATGATGCACATATTGAACAGTTTGCCCAAAACATAGTTACATATCATAAAAAAATATATTTTATCCCAGCATCATTCTACAGAAATGTATTGATTTTGCTACACTGTGAATGTTTGGGTTACAACAAACAAATCTAGCAAATTCGTTATTTTGATAGCACCTTCATTTTATTACCACTGTTATTTGTCTATCCTCCCTCCTCTACAGCATCAAAAACTATTGATTTTTACGTATTGCATTTTCAAACTAGACAACTTCCATGCATTTGAAATAGTTTTTGGCAAGATAATTGAAAATTCGCTTGCAAGCTTCATATTATCATTTTTGCTTATTGCCGTATTGTTCTTGACTGTTATTCTGCCACCTTTTAAATTCAGAAGTGGTGCATAAAGAATAAGCCATGATTGGAAGGCCCACACACACTCATTTTCAATATGCTTGTGCAATTTGATAATGCTAGCAATTTAGCAAAAGCCATTTAATCTCTTAGATGTCAAGTGTGTCTTGTACAATCTACGAAAGTCCTGGTTAAGCCTAATTTATCACAAAGACATACACCCTACTATCCATAAGTCCATATGGAAATTTTGTCCATATGGAAAGTTTTTCAGAAGGGTCAGCTGTGCTAGTTATAAAAGTTTGTTGAATATTGATGACCTTCAGTAATAATAGAGGGACAATAAATAGAGTCAAAATGATTGGCCTCATCTATTCATATTCACCCATAGACCAATTTATCCTTCCATCTGTTTTTTACTGCTTATCCGACCCAGGGTTATGGGGAGCCTGTAGCCCATCACAGGGAACTCAGGGCACAAGGCGGGGAACACCCTGGACGGTGTGCCAACTCATCACAGGGCAAAATCACACACACATTCACATAGTATGGACAATTTGGAAAAGCCAATCTGCCTACACTGCATGTCTTTGGATTAGGAGAGGAAACCGGAGAAACCAGAGGAAACCACCAAAGCATGGGGAGAACAAGCAAACTCTGTGCACACAGGGCAGAGGTGGGATTCGCACCCCTACCCCGGAGGTGTGAGGCAAACCTTCTAACCACTAAGCTCATTCAGTTCATTTCAGACTGTAGTCCTGTAATGTCTTGCTAAGAACAAGGTGTCAGCTGCCCTCACTGGAAAGAGTCACCATTCACCAGATGTTATTTGATAAGTACACTATTCTCAGTACACCAGCAACACTATCATTCTATGGATTGTATTGGTATGAAAGTATCAGGTGCAGCAGTGATGCTGAGGGTTTTTAAGCACCAATGTTAGTCCCTACATATTAGAGACTACAGCTTATCTGCTTCCATGCACAATATACTGTATAGTACATTAATCATCCTCTTATCAGTGTTTGTTTCTTACTTCAGCTCAGATGTTTGGTTGCTCTCAACCCAGCAGTGACACTGAGGTGTTTAAAAACCTCAGCAATGGCACTGTGCTTGACACTCCCATATCAGCAGCACACACAATACCATGCCAGAACCATGTCAGTGTCACTGCTGTGCTGATAATAGTTCACCACCCAAATAATATCTGGTCAGCTGTGGTCCTGTGGTGGTCCCTTACCTACACTATTTATAGATTGGTGTACCTACTAAGGTAGAGACTGAGTGTATGTCACAGCAGCCTTACAGTCTCTGTGACTGCATCTCTTTTTCCTGAATAGAGACATGAAATTGTGTAAAAAGCTATATGTATAGTGCTTACCTTTGATTTAACCTCTAGGCCACTCAAATGAAAGCTACCTGACCATTAGTTCTGCTCTTGGATTTCAAAATTTATAAATCAATATAATTTTCTGCTTGGGACTGCATATCATGGTTTCAGTACTGGATCTAAGGTAGAGAGAGAAGCTTACTGTGCCATGTCCTGGGAGACCCTGTACTACTGTATCTAATTGAAATGGCAACCTGAGAGTCAAATCAATTTTTGCAGTCTGTGGAACAGGAAGTACTGGCCAATCTGTGTTGGCGCTATTATCAGATTTCGTTACGATCCTAACATCCTGCACATTTATTGTTATTTTCTTTTACAGAGATACTGTGTGCTGAAGTGTTTCATGGCTTTGAGATGAAAGTGCAATGTGAAATTTTATTAGGGCCTGCAATGTGAAGAGACACTCTCCTCCTGGGCTGTGCTCATTACAAGCAGGGGTTAATTAAATAATTGTCTATTAAGTAGTAATTTGTCCACCATAAGACAATTACATGACACACTGAAATGCCATTATGTATTACGATTAAAATGTTATAATAATATGTGATGTAAACTGGGTCCAGATCCATATATTATGCCCTGAACACAATTTGTTTGATTTAGAAGCACATCTTACAGGCCTCCCAGCTACAGCAACATGAAATGTCAGTATATATCTCATAATGTATGACATATGCATCAAATTTATGTATTTGTGCAGTATTTCAAGCCTGTATAGGGTCATTTAATCATACTGTATGTTGAGTCTGCATGTTGAATGTTTTTAAAATTAAAAAAAAAAAAAAAAAATTAAAAAAAAATCAAGACTTAT
>JANDJT010000012.1:19168964-19182280 GCA_024331685.1 Stegophilus panzeri
GGTGTGTAAATGTCTATATGAGTTCCAGTTTACATGAACATGATATGAGCAGAGCATAAGGAAAGATAATGTACTTTTCATAGCAGCTAAACCCATACAATGATAGCTTAATTGTGCCTCCTCTTGGCTAGCGACACCAAACTAGCCTAGTTAGAAAAGTTTTTTTTCAAACTGTCAGCCAGTGGGACTGGAATTAATACAGTATGATTACAGGCCCTACATCATCAGTATGATTTTAATCCTGGGCCCATTCTTCATACTGTATGTAGAATCCTACATGAGTGCTCTGTAAGCTCAGACTTGCTCAGGATCAGGCTTTCATGCAAACACTTTAGTAGTCACAAGATAATTATCATAATGCACATGTAAGCATAATGCATAATTGCTATAACGAGACTGAATTAATTAACATTTGACATGTGTTGTTTTCGTTTTCTTTTCTAAAGAAAACATTCCCACATATTAATGGAGGAACTGAATGAGCTGCTGACAGCTTAGAGTGAGCAGATGGAGTTCATAGACCTCCTCTATGGATATCCCTATCCCTATAGATAGACACTTTTAATTAAAGTGTTAACATGGATATGTGAGGCATATTTCCACTTCAGTACCATCCTTTACTCTGTTTCCCTGAATCCTCAATGAATCACATCACAACTTGCATCAGTGAAGAACATGAACTCCATTTCCAATTATCTTCCACCAGTTAACAAAATACAGACCATGCGACCTGACTTATCACATGGACATTGTTCTGTTCAGGGCGAATTGTCTTCTATTGATGATACTGAGTTGATGATTCTGGCTGACATTCTAGTTTTGACTGTATAGTCCTGTATTTTTTAATGAGTTTGTCCTAGCCTAGTGTATTCTATTTGCCAATCGACTGACCCTGCCTAGTTTTCAAGCTGAATTTGCTCTTTGCATTGTCTGCTTGGTCTTTTAATACACCTACATTTGCCTGAAAAGCCTGTGCAATCTCCTGACACATACTGCCATTGCCACCCACGACATTTTTGTAAGAGGCCGATTACCCATATATTTTAAATAAATTTCCTTCATGTGGCGCTATACAAAACCCACATAAAGGACTGGTTAACCAAGTTAAATAAATGTAAGCATGCTTTCTTTAGACCAAAAACAAACTTATTTGGAAACTTGCAATAGCAAATAGTAGCTATTTAATAAATGAGCGAATTCTTAATAAATTAACAAGCATTATGATTTCCTTACTTTGATCTAGTAATCTGCAGCAACTAACTTGTGGTCACGTCTTTACTACAGTGTGTGCAAAAAACATTTAATTGCCTTTCCAAGCCTTTGTGCCATTTTCATTACCCATTATCGAATGACTTGATGATCGTGGGTTCGCATGTTGATATATCTATCCTTTGCACTCAACAACTCAATCCATTTATACTAATGAAGTTCTTAAGTGCATTTGAAAAATATAAATTTCCCATTTGGAATTATCATGATTAGTAAATCTGGAATTTGTCATCTTAGCATAGAATTGATAAGCAACATATGAAAGAGCCAAGTTTATATGAATTGTGTGTAAACTCCTGTGATATAAATCCTCTGTGCATATTGCAATATGCTGTATCACATGGCCATTTTCATATCTTTAAAATGTCCTTACATATGCATTTGAGTGCAAGGCTCTGGATTAACAATATCCAAATTTTCTAGTGGAATATTTCATAAAAATTACATCTCATGTTTACTATAATTTTGTCTAGACTGCCTGTGTATGACCATATGTGCACTACGTATCTCTAATGTTCAATACAGTACTATGATTACCGTGAAGCCTTTGATATTTTGAGTGACAAAAGTACTTCATGAAATTTTAATGGATTCAAAGCTTTTTCTGTGCTCGTAGAACAAAATCACTGCCCTTCTCTCCCTCATCCTCTTTCTTTCATTCTCTCTCTCACAAAGCCCTTCAAATTCGCTGTCTGGGAAACCACAGAAAAATCAAAGATCAGATCCAATGCCATGACGACAGCTGAGGTGGTGATGCATTACCACTTGATAGGAAAAAGAATACTTTCTTTTCAATATTTACTTTTTTTCTTATACATACAAATATAGGAACTGAGTAGAAGACATTCTTTCTATGATCTGTTGGACTAAACATATTGTTAATTATATGAATTATATTTATTATATATTTATTATAATTATATGTTCCAGTTAACCTGAGTACAACCTTAGGGTAAAATTACATTTGTATGCTTGCTCATTTGTTAACATGAGTCTTAAGCAGAAAACTGAGTAAGACAAGATAAGATTGTGAATCTTATTTATCTTAAAACAAGTGTTCGCTGTAATTTTCATTGTTTCCTGACTCATTCTGAATTTAACTGGAGTTAACTGGAGTTTACTTTATATGCTGCTAGAATTTGAATGAGTTTCCACACAAAGGCATTATTAATAAACATATTCTTATTTAAACATCAGAGCCCTGTTGTGGCATAATAATGACTTGCTCTGACTCAGGTGATGTGGCAACATGACCACTAATGAGCTTATGGAAATCAGAGGTTCAGCAAAGAAATTGTTCTCAATTCTCAGTGAATATTCCCAGCATTACAATTTAAATCTAAAAGCTACAGCATAATCCTCTTCATAAGGTAACAAATTGCCCATAATGACCTGCATTTCTTAGTTAAAATGTCTGTAATAGCACAATAATGTTTATCATGTTTAACATTTATCTACATAAAATCTATTATTATTATTATTATTATTATTATTATTATTATTATTATTATTGTGAGAATTATTATTGTAAGTCAAAAATGTTGAAATCCATTTGAATGAGCATACTTATGAGCAAGTAACACAAGAAATAAAGCTTCACCAACTTTGTTTCCCAGCTCCAACATTAATGTATACACAAAAGTTTTAGGCACATGCAAAGAAATGCTGTAGCGCAAAGATGCCTTCAAAATAATGAAAGTAAATGTTTCTACATTTTAAAAAATACAGTAAAGAGAAGTAAACAGTAGTAAATGAAACAAAGTCAATATTTGATGTGACAAAAAAAATAAAAATAAAAATTGTAGTCTCTGGTGTAATTTGTGCAGCTTTATAAGGAAATTAGCTGTACGTTTTATTGAGCATCTTGCAGAACCAGTCGCAGTTCTTCTGAAGACTTTGACTGTCGCACTTGATTCTTATTTTTGCAGCAAAACCCAGCAGCATTCACTGTGGTTTTTTTTTGTCTAAATAGTGGTTTCTTACATAATATGCCGCTTTCTTTAATGATATACAAACATTTTTCTGTAACATTTAATTTTGTGGTAGAAAACTAATGTTTGGGAACCTAAAATGTTTTTGTACTGACTCGATAATGTAGAAGTCATAAAATAAAAAATCTATAACAAAGTTTGTATTAAAAAAAATAGGGTGCCTATTTTACAACCCCAATTGTGAAAAAGTTGGGACAGTATGGAAAATGTACTTTAACTTGTATTTAAACAACAAACATATAAAGACAAGGTATTTGATGTTTTACCTAATCAATTGCATAGTTTTTTGAAGGTAAACGTTTATTTTTAAATTGATGCAACATGTTCCAAAAAAGTTGGAACAGGGGCAAATTAGGACTTATAGCGATGTGACAAGTTGAAATAAGGTGATGTGAAACAGGTGAGGCAATCATCTAATCATAGTATATAAGGAGCCTCCAAAAGAGTCCTAGTCCTTCAAGAGCAAGGATGGGTCGAAGCTCGCCAATCTGCCAACAGATGCATCAGCAGATAATCCAACACTTTGAGAACAACATTCCCCAAAGACAAATTGGTAGGATTTTGGGTATTTCACCTTCTACAGTGCACAATATAATTAAAAGATTCAAGGAATCCAGTCAAATCTCAGTGCGTAAAGGGCAAGGCCGAAAACCACTTCTGAATGTGCATGATCTCCGATCCCTCAGACGTCGCTGTCTTAAAAACCGTCATGAGTCTGTAATGGATATCCTGACATGGGTTCGGGAATACTTTGGTAATCCTTTGTCAGTCAACACCATTCGCGGCTGCTTCCACAGGTGCAAATTAAGTCTTTACTATGCAAAGCAGAAGCCATACATCAACACTGTCCAGAACCGCCACCGACTTCTCTGGGTTCGGTCTCATCTGAGATGGACAGTAGCACAGTGGAATCGTGTTTTGTGATCCGACGAGTCAACATTTCAAATAGTATTTGGACAAAACAGCCGTCGTGTTCTCCGGGCCAAAGAGGAAAGGGACCATCCAAGCTGTTATCAGTGTCAGGTCCAAAAGCCAGCATCTGTCATGGTATGGGGGTGTATCAGTGCCCATGGCATGGGTAACTTGCACATCTGTGAGGGCACCATTAATGCAGAAAGATATGTATTTTGGAGCCACATTCTGCCCAGATTACAAGCACATGGTTGCGTAAACAGAGAGTGCGGGTGCTAGTTTGACCTGCCTGCAGTCCTGACCTGTCTTCGATTGAGAATGTGCGGCACATTATGAAGTGCAAAATAAGGCAAACGAAGGCCCCATACAGTTGCACAGCTGAAGAAATGCATAATGGATGAATGGTGGAAAATTCCGCTTGCTAACCTTAACCAACTGGTGTCTTCAGCACCCAAACGCATAATAAGTGTTATTAAAAGAAAAGGTGATGTTTCACAGTGGTAAACAGTCGACTGTCCAAACTTTTTTGGAGTGTGTTGCAGTCATCAGATTTTAAATGAGTGTATATTTTCAAAAATAAATTCAGTTCACAGAGTAAAACATTAAATACTGTGTTAATAATGTGTTTTCAATATAGTACAGGGTGAAGTGAATTTTCACATTACTCTTTACTTTTATTTTTTATTTTTTTATTTTCCATACTGTCCCAACTTTTTCGGAATTGGGGTTGTAAGATAAAACATAATGGGACTAATGCAAAACAGTATTTGCTGGTTATGCATTCATCTAATTAAAAACCTATGGGCATGTTGAATTTTTTTATATTCTTAAAGTCAATCATAAGTTCAGAACATAATTTAAGAATCCTGTCTGGTGTCATCGTTGGTTGGTTGGTGGTTGAACAACAAATCCAGCTCAAGGGGAAACAGACAGAGTGAGATTAAATGCCCTATTGCTGAATGAACACATCATAAAGCACAGCCCTCAAGCTTGTACAACTCCAGCTGGACATAAATTAACAATTCACTTCATAGATGAGCCCAGATCTGACCCTGAATAGTCCACCAATAGGTCAGAATTAGGCCATGATTAAATGTTAAAGCTGTAAGCTACTGATCAGAAGGTTGTAAGTTAACTACTAGCATTGCCACAAGTTGTCACTCAGGCTCTTCAGCAAGACTCAAGCATCTGTAATTTAACTGATAAAAACCGGATCAAAGTGTTTGTCAAATGAGTATCTAAGAGTATCATTTAACTGTGAAGGTTTTTATCCATAGTATGGCATTTTTTTTAAAGCCCTGACAAAGAGCACAGTGAATATCATGATGAATTGTGGAAGCTAGTCTGTCGTCCTGTTTTGTAATGGTAAGGAAAGGCTTGAGTATATGAATGGATGGATGTTGATGTCTGCTGCCCAAGTGTCACAGGAAAGGAAATGCGTATGGCACCAGATTTAATTACTTGTTCTGAGGTTTGGTGGGGTGTGGAGACAGAAAACAAATCTAGTGAAAATATGGATACTGGGTACTGCAGGGAACTGACCAGCTATTATAGGGGGAAGGGGAGGGGGTAAAGTTGCTCTTGTCACAAATTTGTGGTTGCTGACTGCACTAATGTACAGCCACAAAGATGCAAAAGGTCTCTAAAACATTCAGTACCAGACCAAAATGTCCAGTCATTGGGTCTTTACTCTAAGATGTTAATAAAGTGTAACATTTTGACCACTATCTAATCAGTGTTTTAAGTATGTTAATACAATTTTATACCATAGTGTAGCTGAATTAATGTTATATAACAGCATGCCTCTGACAGTAGTTTTGGCAGTAAAATAAATGACAGGTTTATATTAATAAGCCTTATCGTTTCTATAGTAACAGCTCATTCACTTGTATGGCTGACGCGCAACATAATTTAAGATAAATAACAAATGGATGAAAAAACATTATTTAACTAAGAAAAAAACATATTGTTGATATAGTGATATTTCTGTAAGCAAACGTTTATTTAACATTTTTGGAAGGAGCCTAAAGTGTAGGTAAGTTTTTTTGCCAGGGGAGTCTTTTCACAACTGCTAAATAACAATCAATTATACAGTACATTGATGTCAAACGTTTTGGGTCACCAAATGTTATAGGACATGGCTAGGATTTCCCTACATTTAGGACTGTAGCTCTCTGATACCACCCATCAGTGCGTACTTTTGCATGTATTCTATAAATACAGTAAATTACCAGTGGAAGGAAGCAGGTGTAGGGTTGGGAACAATTTTCAGCTTCTGTTCAAATGAGTATTTTCCTAGTCAGTTTGCAAAATAAAAAAGATGAACTATGACTTCTTGCAAAAATGAAAATATTTGTGACAGTAACTAAAAAACTAAACCATACAGTATGTTAATTAAAAAAAAATAAAAAATAATTTATCTGCTATAAGTTCTCAGCAAACTTTCTTAATATGGATCATAGCATGTATTGGTATGTAACTCCATAAATTTTGGCACAGGTAGCACAAGTAACCATGAGCAGTACTGCTGAGTACATACACCTCCTATGTCTATCAGTTTGAATGTTATATTTAGTAAAGAAAAAAAGAGGAAATAGTCATTAGGAATACAGACAAAAGTGCACATGCATGAGATAAGAATGTATTTTCTAGCTGTTAAGCAATGTAACCAATACCTGTCAATTACCTCATCAGCCATGCCCAAATATGTATTGTAGCATCCAATAACCAGCAGTTATATTGAGCAGGAATGATCTGGTATATGTTCCTGCACTCTTGGTAACTTGAAGAAGGTAAAAATTGGAGTTTTCTGCTTGTACTGCTGCATGATGTATAACAGGATCCAAGCTTGCGGTCACTCTGTCACAGAAACAATAAAGTCCAATGATGCTTCACATCTTTACATGAAAAGATTTTCAGTAATCCATAAGCATTCATTCCAATTACTGATTCCAAATGAACTCTTTATATGTATTCTAATTTTTTTTTTGGATATATACAGTAAATTACAGTATATATTATATTTGAGTCTGGCCTCATTGACAGGAGGTTAAGAGGTTAACAGGATGAGGTTAAAATTTGTGCTGCACCCAGTCACTAGAAGGCATCTGAGACATTATAGCTTCACTTTTCAGCCACGGTCACGTTGCCCATATTATTATATGATCTATGACATAAACAGTCAGATATTCCAGCCGTTCCTCAGAGATGCTCTGTAATGTATCCTGCAGGACTTTCCGAAGGTTAGCAAAGCTGCTTAAACACCTTTCTCAATCCTTTCCATCCAGTTAACAAATGAGCAAGGTCAGGTGACGGGGAAGGCCATTCCATTAAAAACAGCACTACTTTCTTCATCTTGAAATATCTCTTGCACCAAACATTACTTGGAAAATATATTTTTATAAAAACAAAGGTGTCTCCCAACCCTTGATAGACAGTATGTGTTCTCTGTCTTCTCATCATGCACACTTGGACAATCAAATGCATGTGGGCATTTCGCTGAAAAAAAATCTGTCCTTTTATTGAGCTTGAAGCTAAACAAAAGCTTGAAGTTTATTCATGTTCATTTTGAAATGCAGATAGAAATTAGCATATTCAGATAGATCTAATTTTAGATAAAACACATTATGTTCCATCATATCGGTTATCATATGCTAATTTAATTTATGCAGTGTTTGCCTTAGCTTAACCTGTCACTCCATTATCTCTCACAAGAGGCATATTGTTGGAGTCACTGTGTCACTCGCGATTGTCTATCATTCATCACTAGTAATTGCTGCTGTCAATTTCGGGCCTCAGGGCTTCCATTCTTAGTGTAAAGCTTGAGAGATCTGCTCTTCCTCTGGGTGTTGGCCTTGAAGAGTCTGATCTTGGTGAGTCTCTGGCTGGTACTCTTTACTGCAGCTGTGACATATATACATTGTAGACACCATTATATACTTATTAGTGATGTGTTGGTTATTGAAACTTTCCATTTCACATTGTTGAAATAAGAAGTTATACAACAGAGTACCCAGAGGAAACCCCTGAAGCACTGGGAGAACATGCAAGCTCTGCACACACACAGGTATAGTATACTGTATAAGTATACCCTTCTATTGTATCTGAGGGGGAAAATTACATTATATCAGTCATTGTATTCCCTACTCTGTAAATATTGGCATAGACACTAAAAATGCATATTGGTCAATCACAAGTAAGAGCACACAGATGGACTACATTTCCAATGTTTTCTCAGTCGCACTCATGCGCAGATTGCTTTACCAAGAGGTTATGTTTACAGAACCTTGAGCACCATGTTCATTTGTTTACATGTTTATTCAACTTATAAAGCAAGACCATTCATCTGTCAAAAGAAAAAGCATTAATATTTCAAGATTCATTTATGTTGTCTAATATAAATACCTTCTTATTTCTCACAAGATTCCATTTCACCAGTCTGGTTTAAAACCATTACAATTATATATTTAATTAAATAATGATGACGTTTGACGGTTAAGTGATTACAAGTGATCCCTCACAGGCTGGGGCACAATCTTTTTCACAATTTCAAGGTGAAGACAGATTTACTTTTAATTAATAGCACAACAAACAATAACTATGAATAGGCAGCAAAACACTAAGGCAAAGACTAAACATAAACCAAAGAGCTTAAACACAGCAACATAGACAACGGCAAAGGAAGACAAGGAGTGCAGTGCAAACTGTGGCTATATACATGAGTGCTCGTTAACAAAAACGTGATTCAGGTGCAGGTGGTCATGTGGCTGCTGGAATCCTTCTATGATATACATGACAGAGCACCCCCCCCACAAAAAAGGCGCTACTCCCAGAGTGCCAGAAAACACGTCCCAGAACGACGTCCTCAGCTGAGCAGGAAGGCGCGTCCTCAGCTGAGCAGGAAGGCGGTGCGATGTCCGCAGCGGAGCCTGGCTTAGTGACATCTGAGTTGGAACAGGGAAGAAAAGGGGAGCTCTTGGCCACACTGGGATGTGGAGCAATGTCTTCAGCTGAACAGGGAGACTGAGCGGCATCTTCAGCTGAACAGGGATGTTGTGCGGCTTTCTCAGACAAGCAGGGAGCCTGAACAACGTTCTCCGTCGACACGGCAGGCTGGACTAGATCCACAGTGGAGGTGGGAGGGTGGGAGATGGTTCCAGCCTGGTTGGAAGGCTCCCCTTTGGTATACCCCATGACAGAGTACATCACATCAAGCTACTCCCGATTGTTTTTAACGAAGGAGAATTTTCCCTCCTTCTCCCACCTTGGCTTTTACTTTTCATATGGGGCCTCTTGGATTCTGAAAAAATCCGCTACATCCATGATGAGGTCTTACATTCTGTCATGATTTCAAGGTGGAGACGGATGCAAGTGCAGATTTACTTTTAATTAATAGCACAACAAAACACAAACTATGCATAAGCAGCAAAACACTAAGGCAAAGACTAAACATAAACCAAAGATCTTAAACACAGCAAAACAGACAACAGCAAAGGAAGACAAACTTAAGACAAGGGGTGCAGTGCAAACTGTGGCTATATATATGAGTGCTCGTTAACAAGAATGTGATTCAGGTGCAGGTGGTCATGTGGCTGTGATGCGATGAGGTGCAGTGGCTGCTGGGAACTGTAGTTCAGAGTTGCTTCTCTGATATACATGACAGTCTTAGACAGTTCTTCGCTGGAGCGGCCTTCATTTAGAGTGGCATATAAATCACCTAGAAATACCGGGCCATATTCCTAGCACTGAAATTCTTTCTTCCTCAGTTGAGAGGTCATCATGTGTTAGTTGTGACAGACAATACAGCAGTGGTTTCATATATCAACCAACAGGGACGGTTATGTTTGTGCTCCCTGTTCAGGCAGGCACAACTAATTCTTCTCTGGGCGGAGGGAAAGTTTTTGTCAGTGACTATACATTCTGGGCAACCGGAATGTGGGGGAAGACATCCTGTTGAGGCAGGGGCTTAGGCCTGGGGATTAGAGGCTCCATCCACAAGTGGTGAAGTCTGTATGGCAGAGGTTTGGCCGAGCGGAAGTAGATGTGTTCGCCTCAGAGGAGACAACACACTGCCCGCTGTTGTTCGCCCTCACTCCTCTTGCACCATTGGGGCTGGACATCATTGAACACACATGACCGAGGTCATGTCTATACTCCTTTCCCCAGATGGTTCTTCTCCCACAAGTTCTAGCGAGAGTTCACTAAGACCAATCATTTCTGCTGCTAGTAGCACCTTATTTGCCAGGTTCTCAGAGAAAGTGTCCCTGCTAAACTCAACTGAGAGACTGAGGTCTCTCAACTGAGGTTGTAGAGACCATGTTGAATGCTAGAGCACCGTCCATGAGAACATTGTATCTGCTAAACTGATATCTCATTGTTTGAGGAAGGTCAGACCCAGTAAACTGTGCAATAGCTATAGTCATGGAGTTCTTACAGGGACGTTTCTCAGCAGGGTTGGCTCCTTCTACAATTAGGGTCTATGTGGCTGCCATTTGGCCATCCACGCCCCTATTGATGGAGCCTTTGTGGGGCAACATCCTCTAACATCAAGGTTTATGCGTGGTGTCAGGCGGCTGAGGCCCATCTGCAGACCACGCATACTTTCTTGGGACCTTTCTGTAGTCCTGGAAGGTCTGTCAGGTGCCCCATTTGAACCCTTGGAGTCAGCCTCAGAGTAAAGGTAAAGGTAGCTCTTCTGCTGGCCCTGACATTTCTCAAGCGAGTAGGAGATCTACAAGCTCTCTCTGTTGGCCCTTCCTGCCTTGACTTTGCCCCTGGATTAGCCAAGACCTTCCTATATCCTAGGCTGTATTATATTCATAAAGTGCCTATGTCTGCTGCCCAGCCGGTAGTGTTGCAGGCTTTTTGCCCTCCTCCATTCCCCACACCGGAACAAGAAAGGTTGTGCCTACTGTGTCCAGTAAGGGCTCTATCTACTTACGTCCACCGCTCCAGCCAGTGGCGTACATCAGAGCAGTTGCTAGTCTATTTTAGCAGTGACAATAGAGGAGATGTCAAAGCAGCACATCTCTAGCTGAATTGTGGAGGCAATCTCTATCGCTTATGAGGTGTGCGGTCTCGCTATACCTCTGGACATAAGGGCTTATTCCACTAGGGGGCCTCCTCAAAGGCTTTATCCAAAGGGGTACCCTTACAGGATGTATGCAATGTGGCGGGGTAGTCTATGCCGTACACATTCATTCGATATTACAGTTTTGGATTGATTGTCTTGCAGTGACCCTCAGGCTTGGACCTTTTTGAACAGGCCATACCCTCAGTATGGATTGGGTATACTCATTCCCACAGCATGAAGCTCACACAACGTTGCATTTCCTTTGAAAGGGAAGGTCTGGGTTGCGCATGTAACCCTGTTCCCTGAAAAGAGAATGAGATGTTGCATAGCTTTGTCATACTGGGGCATGCCTGTGGATCACGTCTTCGCTTCATATAATAGAGGCTGATAATGTGGTTTACAGGCGCCATTTTATAATCACAAGACGTGCAAAATGTCACATCATCTGACCATGGCAGGCCTATAAATAGGCATGATTTTACACAGACTTCACATACTAGTTACGCAGGAAGGCACTCCAACAGTGCCACGCTCACGCAACGTCATGTTCCCTTCTCAGGGAACAGGGTTACATGTGTAAACCAGATGTTTTCTGTGGTGTGAGGGAGTTTTATGTTCAATGGGAAGGAAGCGCTCATCCAGCCTGCCATGAGCCTCTTCCTCTTCCCCAGGCCAGTCTAGTTTTAATTTCTCAACTGCCCTAGTGATCACTTCGAGCAGCTCTTTATAGGACTGAGAGCTGCTCTCCGATGATGCGATGGCTCCTGCTCTGGCTCCTCGGAGTCAGAGAAGGTGGGTTGACTCTCCTTACCAGAAGGAGGAGTTGCTTTGTAAGCTCCAAAACCCGGTACCGGAGAGTCAGATCCGGAGGAAAGAGCAAGCGATAGAGCAACACTCATCTCTGGTTCCTCCTCCAGATCCATACGGGACCCCCAGGCTCTGAGCCGGCTGGCTGCCTTAATGGCGGCTGACCCAGTGCCCTGAGGTTCTGAAACCCATCTCCCTTCGGCTGAGAAGAGAGAGAGCCAAGAGCAGAGCTGCTTCATTGTGAAGCATTCACAATGAGTGCAGTCAGCCCCCTCAAGGGCTGCTGCTGCATGCTCCCCTCCCAGACACTTCACACAAAAAATGTCTCCATACCCCTCTGTAATATAACAAGAGCAGGGAGTAGCACACTTTCTGAACTCTCTCTGACTCATTCATTTTCCACAGGATAGTGACAGAAGAGGAAATATATATACGCAGCAAAAAAAAAAAAAAAGAAATGTCCCTTTTTTCAGGAGACTGTATTTTAAAGATCCATCCATCCATCCATCCATCTTCTATACCGCTTAATCCTTTTCAGGGTCACGGGGAAACCTGGAGCCTATCCCAGGAAGCATCGGGCACAAGGCGGGGTACACCCTGGACAGGGTGCCAATGTATTTTAAAGATACTTTTGTAAAATAAAAAAAAGCTTTACAGACCTTTATTGGAAAGGGTTTAAACAATGTTTGTCATGCTTTCAATGAACCATAAACAATTATTGCACATGCACCTGTGGAACAGTCCTTAAGACAGTAACAGTTTACAGGCGGTAGGCAATTAAGGTCACAATTACAATAACTTAGGACACTAACGAGACCTTTCAATTGACTCTGAAACACCAGAACAAAGATGCCTAGGGTGCATGCTCACCTGCGTGAACATGACATAGTCCTGCTGCAGGGAGGCATAAGTAATGCGGATGTGGCCAGAGCAATGAACTGCAATGTCTGAAATGTAAGACAGTGCTACAGGGAGACTGATCGTCCTTGCCGTGGCAAATTACATGTAACCATGTGTCCCCCCCAAACATGATCGAGAACTTGCAAATGCCTTGGTGGAAGAGTGGGGTAACATCTCACAGCAAGAACTGACATATCTGGTGCAGTCCATGAGGATGAGATGCACTGTAAAGTTTAAACTATAAAGTTTATATTTGCATTTCTTTCAGAATTGTGGAATTAATTATTATTAATTTAAAAGAAGGCACAAGAGGCAGAACTATCGTATCGACTGAGAAATGTAGTATTGGTGCATCTCTAATATAT
>JANDJT010000012.1:19210359-19277507 GCA_024331685.1 Stegophilus panzeri
GCAGTGTGAGGGATTTACTTTCACTGGGGAGAAAAAAGCTCATCCAGCCTTAGTAATCACTTCAAGCAGCTCTTTATGTTCTGCTCTCAGTTTTTAGCACACCCTTCTGGCTCCTCGGAGTCAGAGAGGAATTATTACTATTATTTTTGAGTGTGTGTGGTTTTTTTTTTTTTTTTTGGTTTTCCATAGCGGAAGGAGGAGTCGCAACACGAGCTCCAAACTCCAGCGAAGAGCAGGACCCGGAAGACAGAGCAAGAGATAGAGCAGCGCTCGTCTCCGGCTCCTCTTCTGGATCAATAAGAGATCCCCCGAACCTGAAATGGCTAGCTGCCTCGGCAACGTCCGGCCCAGATCCGCGAGGCTCTGAAACCCAACTCGCTCCGGCTTCCGAGAAGAGAGCGAGTCGCGAGCGGAGCTGCCTAATCTAGGCGTTACAATGCGCAGTCATACCTCTCGAGTGCTGCCGTCGCATGCTCCAACTCAAGACACTTTACACAGAAAGTGTGCACTACTCCTGAATTCTCTCACTCATATTTTTCTCTCTCGCTCATTCCTGTTTTTTCTTCTCTTTTTTTAAAGGGATAGAAAAGTCCAGAGATTTTCAGAAAAGATAGAGAGGAAATGAAGCGTCTTTTTGTTTCTTTACACAAACAACCGACATGCAGTCTTTCGCTGAAGATAATAAGGCTGATGGCGTGGTTCACAGGTGCCATATATATATATATATATATATATCATGCGATGTGCTTAATTGCCATGTCACCTGACAGGCCTATAAATAGGCATGATTTTACACAAGCTTCAGATGCCGGTTGCGCGCAAGGGCGCTCCCATAGTATTAGGCTAAATGTAACGTGGAGTTCCCTTTGAAAGGAAACTTTCTCTCTTCATTATCACATACAGAAGTTGAACCCAATAATATCCTAACCTCCCCCCAATATTTTATATTTTGATCAGATACCCAATCAGATTCTTTCTGTAACTGCGGTCTCTGTCTAACCTCACATCCACATTTGAATGTTGTGCAGGTGAAGTCCAAGGATCTCTTCACTTCTGTGAATTCTTCTCTTGTTTTTGTCCCGCTTTCCAGTGTCTTCTGTGCTTCTTGCATCCTTGCTTTTCCTGCTGCTCTGCACTGGCATCTCCTTACCTTTTTATTTTTTCTTGGGGTGTGCATGAATGAAGATGCTTGAGGCCTTGGCTCTATGAAGCATAATATTTCATACATTGGGGCCTAGGCCTCTGTACAACAGGAATTATTTCTCTATAATTCACTGAAATGTGCATGCCTGTGATTACACTGATTACACAGGACATTTATCTAGGCTACTAAATGTTGCATGTGCAAGGCTCAGATAATATATGACACCTACAGCATATCATCTCAGCAGCTAGCAGATTTTGAGGAAATGTCTGAAATCTTTTTTTGGGTTTTCTCAAGTGTAAGTAATGACATAAAGAAGAGAACAGTCTAAACCAGGGGTGCCAATATCCAGCCCTAGAGGGCACAGTTTGATGCATTTTCTTCCTCAAAAGCATCTGCTAAAGTTGACTGGAGACTGTAAGCACTGCTGGTCAAATGCCTAGTCTAATGCTCATATTTTTTATGTGCATAGATGACTTAAAAAGAAAACTCTAAAACACACATGCATGATAGTTTTCGAATGAGATCACGCAGCATCAAGCAGGGTTCCATTGAATTGGCAACATTTACAATACTATTTGCTACAGGCATAACTTACACTGGAGACAATAAGGACATTTTCTCACCACATTTTGAAAGTGTAATCAGTTAAAATGTTTTAAGCACAAGTCCATCAACACAAGATTCAAGTGCATTTCTAACTCAAGTCCACATTTCTGTTGCATAGGCCTTTTGAGATTCATTCTGCCAAGCCTAAAAGCTAATTCTTTTGTTTCTTGATCATGAAACTGAGTGGCAGTTAGCAGATTAGCATTGTGACATTAGCAGATATGGGTAAGTAACAATATAGTGTGAGATCTAGCAGGAAAGCTTTCACACTATGTATTTAACTCAATTTTATGTTAACAACAGACCTTGTCACAAAGCAAGCTTTCAGAAATCTGGATGTAGATGTAGGAAAGAAAAAAAAAACTCCCTTAGACAACATAACATAGAAACCTTGAGAGGAACCAGATTTAAAATGGAACTTATTATGGGTGACACCAGATAGTGTAATTATGGGTGACACCAGATAGTGTAATTGTGATCATTTCACAGACTGTCATATTCATAAAAGACAAACAGTACTAAATGTGTTGAAGGGATATGAAATATTTGGCCTGTTCCTATTATGGAGAGGAGTTCTGGGATGAGCATGGGACATTTTTAATCTATGGTATCCAAGTGATATAACTTATTGCTGCAGTGAATAATATCTTAAGCATAAAATGTTTTGGAGGTTCATCATAAGATAGCTTGGAGCTGAATACGCAGGAGGAATAGACCATAAATAGAGCATCAGGATGAAGCAGACAGGTCCACATGTGGAGGAGAGCTACAGCAAGAAAAACATGTCAGGTTCTGGCACTGGCATCACACTGGGCAGCAGGAGTACATATACAATTTGGTGGACAGAGAGAACAGATCATTAGGTATGATATGATCATACAGTGACTTAACAGGATGTATATTGTAGTAGGAGTACAAGTGGAGACTACAACAAGTTTAGCTATGACAGCATAATAAAAAGGGAGAGCCAGAAGGTAACACAGGCATGTGGGCACATCTGGACAAAAAACATCCCGCTGCTCCACCATCAACAAGCATGAGTGAATATGTAAGACTAGGGTGTGCAACAGCATCAGAATCTCCCAGTTTACCAAAACAATCAACACCTATAAATTCCCCAGATCTGTGACTTTACCTAAGCAAAAAGCTATTTAGCCTCACTAAACAAATATATTTTCATGGTAGACTGAGGCTATGTCTGAGTACTGACCACTAATTGTAAGGTTATTTGCAGGATAAAAGCTCTGACCCCTGCTGTTTTACACTGCTGTTTATATTTTACACTGACTTCAACTGCATTAAGAGCCAGGGGGATGTAAACTTTTGAACAGGATGATCAGTGTAAACTGTTATTATTTTGTTTAAAGATCTTAATTTTTTCATTTAGTACTGTGCTTCAGAAATTTCATAAGATATTTACATGTCCCAGAAGACAAAATAATAACAATTTACACTGAGCAACCTGTTAAAAAGTTTGTTGCCTTCTTGAGAATCATTGAATGTTTGCACCTTTTGTAACAACTGTGTATGAGTCCTAAGTGTGAAAAGATGGATCTCAAAATCATATAGCCACTGTTGGAAAGAGGTCAAATATGCAGAAGCTGCTGGAAAACCAAATAATGTGAAGGACCTTGAGAATTGTTCTAAAGAAGAATGGGCAGTTTAACTGCTCAGGACAAACAAGGGACTCATGAACAACTATCACAGAACATGAAGAGCTGATGCAAGAGCTGTCCACGAGTCATGGGAAAAAATGGGAAGGCACAGTCATGAACATTGACATGACACACAACAGCAAAAAGCCTGGTCCACACTCCACAGGCTAATGGACAACCCCCCTGCAGCTACGAACCCTGGACAAGTCACTGCTAATCAGGTCACGAGCCAGTTGCTGCTCAGCAGTAAACCACCACAGTGACTACCTAGAGTTGCGCTAGTAGCGGAAACACAGGAAGACAGCAGCGAAATAAGTAAACCATTCACACTGTTTGATGTTGTCACTGCAGTGAAACTTTTGAAAAATGGAAAGGCAGCCAGTGTTGATGATCTTACTGTAGAGCAGATCAAGAACCTTGGTCCAGTGGCAACATTGTGGCTCCTGGCACTTTTCAAGGACTGCCTAACAACGCTTAGAATACCAAGAGCATGGAGAAAATCAAAGGTTGCTGCATTGCTGAAGCCAGGGAAACGACCCGCTGACACCAAACGTTACCAACCAATATCTCTTCTCTGCCACACCTATAAGCTGTTCGAGCACCTCTTGCTCAACCGGCTGGCACCTGTAGTTGAGTCCCAACTCATACCTGAACAGGCTGGGTTCCGACCCGGGAAGTCCTGCACGAGCCAGACACTGAAGCTGATGCAGTTTATTGAGGATGGCTTCGAACTTGGTATGATTACGGGCGTGGCATTTGTCGACCTATCTGCTGCCTACGACATGGTCAACATCAAGGGACTGCTTACGAAAGTCGCAAATATTACAGAGGACAGAAGCTTCATGAAAATTGTCAATGAGCTGCTCCACAACCGCAGATTCCAAGTCCATCTCCACACGGGAAAGAGTCGCTGGCGATGTCAGAAAAATGGTCTTCCAACAGGGTAACGTCCTGGCCCCGACCCTGTTCAATATCTACACGAATGACCAACCCAGCCCACCCCAGACACAATGGCTCTTGTATGCAGGAGACTTGTTCTTAGCAGCGCAGAGCAGTTCTTTCGAAGAGGTAGAGTCGACCTTGTCTGAGGCCTTGAAACATCTAGGACAGTACTATGAGGCCAACTGCCTCAGGCCTAACCCCTCAAAGACGCAGGCTTGCGTGTTTCACCTGTGCAACCACCAAGCGAGGAGAGCCCTGAGTGTCACCTGGAATGGTGTAGCAATCGAGCACTGCCCTCACCCAAGATATCTGGGGTTAACACTGGACAGGGTGCTCACGTACAAAGCTCATTGCTTTAACACCGGCAAAAGGTTAACTCGCGCAACAACCTGCTTTGAAGGCTGATGTCAACCAGCTGGGGGCGCAACAGCTCAAACTGTGTGCACCACTGTCCTGGTGCTGTGCTTCTCCGCTGGTGAGTTCACCTGCCCAGTCTGGCACCGCTCTACGCACGTCGTGCAGGTGACTGCCGCACTGAACAACACCTGCCGCATCGTAACCAGATGCCTCAAGCTGACCCCACTCAACAAGTTGTACCCGCTAGCTGGAGTCGCTCCCCCAGAGATCCGGAGAGAGGTTGCCTGTGCCGTCGAGAAGCGAAAGCAGGAGCAAGACCCGCGACACCCGCTGCACGGACACCACCTGCCCTCCTAAGGTGCCGCGAGAGCTTCATGAGGTGTACAAGCCCTCTGTCGGGTGACCCATCCAAGGCACGCTGCTCGTTCTGGCGGGACAAGTGCCCCCCGCCCAACCCCTATGTGCAACCCCCCGAAGACCTGCCGCCTGGGCACAAACAACCGTGGCCAATATGGAGGGTGCTAAACAGACTAAGAACACAAGTCGGCCGCTGCAGGGAGAATATGGCCAGATGGGGACTGCTTCCTGGCCAATCGACTCATTGCGCCACCTGCGGATCAGCACCACAAACCATGGCACACCTACTGGCGTGCCCCGCGTGTCCACATTCCTGCACGGCGCGTGACCTGTGCAACGCAACGGACAGGGCTATCGAGACCGCCGCCTACTGGGCAAAACTAATATGAAGTGGAACCTCGACACGAAAAAAAGAAGACAGATCATAAATACAGTTGATGATCATCCAGGTAACTACACAAAGTATTAAGAATCAAGCATACAGTATGTAAACTTTTGAACTGGTTCATTTGTGTAAATTTGGTTAGTATTGTGTCTTGTGGTTTATATATGAACATCTGTTATGTGAAACAAAGTGCTGTGAAAAAGTATTTGCCCCCACCCTGATCTCTTCTGTTTTTGTGCGTCTCGTACTAAATTTTTTAGATCTTCAAACAAAATACAACATAAAACAAAGGCAACCTGAGTAAACACACAATACAGTTTTTATTATTGTTTTTTTTTATTTTTGAAGCAAAAAAAAAGTTATCCAACACCTATAACCAATGTGAAAAACTAATTGGCCCCTTAAACTTAAAATCTGGTTGTGTCACCTTTAGCAGCAATAATCGCAACCAAACACTTCCGATAACTGGAGATCTGTCTTTCACAGCACTGTGGTGGAATTTTGGCCCATTCTTCTTTGCAGAACTGCTTTAGTTCAGCCACATTGGAGGGTTTTCGAGCATGAAATGCCCCTTTAAGGTCCTGCCACCATAAAACTTTAATTTAGCTTTTTTGAGTCATTCAGATGTGGACTTCCTATGCTTTGGATCATTGTCTTGCTGCAGAATCCAGTTGCGCTAGAGTTTAAACTTATGGACTGAAGACCGAACAATCTCCTTTAGAATTTTCTGGTAGAGAGCAGAATTCATGTTTCCCTCAATTATTGCAAGTTTCCCAGGCCGTGAAGCAGCAAAGTATCCCCACACTATCACACTTCCACCACCATGCTTGACCATAGGTATGATGTTCTTTTTGTGGAATTCTGTGTTTGGTTTAGACCAGATGTAATGGGACCCCTGTCTTCTAAACAGTTCCACTTTCAACTCATCAGTTCACAGAACATTCTCCCAAAAGGTTTGAAAATCATAAAGATGTGTTTTGGCAAAATTCATACGAGCCTTAATGTTCTTCTGGGTTAGCCCAGTGTCTTCCTGGGGTTTGCCCAGTGTCTTTCTGATAGTAGAGTCATGAACAGTGACCTTTATTGATGTAAGAGAGGCCTGTAAGTCCTTTGATGTTTCTTTTATGACTTGGTGAATGTGTAGTTGCTGTCTTCTTGGAGGAATTTTGGAAGGTCGGCCACTTCCGGGAAGGTTCACTACTGTGCTGAGTTTTGTGTTGAGATAATGGCTCTCACTTTGATTCTTTGAAACCTTTGAAATAGCTTTTTAACTCTTCCCAGACTGATGTATTTCAATCACCCTCTTCCTCATCATTTCTGGAATTTCTTTCAACTTTGGCATAGTGTGTTACTAGGTACACCCTTTTAACCAACTTCATGCTGTGGAAAAAGTTCAATTTAAGTGTTGATTTGATTGGATAGGCTTTGCAGTAATCAGGCCTATGTCTAATCCAGCTGAATTCCATTATGAATGTAGTTTAATAGATTTGGGGAATTAGTAACTATGGGGGCAAATACATTTTCACACAGGCCCAGCTGGATATCACACAATTGCAAACAGAGCACAGGTTTATCAAAAAATATCTGTTTGATATCCAATAGAGCAGAGTATTTTTGTGATTTTTTTTAAACAAAAGATCAAAAGGTGAAACAATAACGACAATTTTTCACAGCCTTCTTTGCTCATATTTACCAAGGGTGCCAATATAAATGGCAGGCACTGTATGCAGTAGCATCTAAAATTAGGAAATGGGATTTAGCTTCAACATGTAATCTGTTAATGTGAATTAGAATATGCAAATGTAAATCTTTATCAGCTACAACACCTACAGCTACAACTGTTTACAAGATGCACCAAAAAGAGCTGACCTGGATGTGCTCTTAGGCAGACAGTCTATTCAAAGATGTTTAGAGATCATCACATGCTTAAATTAATTTAAGTTACTTACAAATGATTTTTCCACCATTCTGTGCAGAGAAATCCATAATACCATTATAACGGTGAAGAAATTACTAACGGTGCAGGAATTGTGTTAACACATACTACGATCATTGTCTTTTTAAAAACAACAACTTCTCACTTCTAACATTAACATTAACACTAACATCACAGAATGATGAGGGAGAATAGTAATCAATCATAATGCCTATTAAGAACACTCGAAACAATAATGGATTAATAATTAACAAAAAGGAATAATTTCCTTCAGTCTGGGCTACCTTTCTCTGAAGCTACAGTCTGTAAGCTTTACCACACCTAGATTTCAATAGAGGGCTGTGATTGGATAGTGATAAGTCTACATTTCTTTATAGTGCTACATCGATTATAATAGATTGAGATGCAGTTAGGATAAGAGAAAAACATTTGCAGCAATCAGTAAGGTATATTACATTTCGTTTTGACTCATTTAAGGACACACACAGCTAAGTGGATTGCAGTTTAAGGTGGTTGTTTTCTCCATTCTGACCTCTAAATTCAGACTTTTGCTCTTTCAGAATAAATCCCTGCTCTTTGCTTTTCATTACATAGATGAAACAATGGCAAAACTGTAACAATAGTGAGATGGGAGAAATTCTACAGAATTGTTCTCAGATATGATAGAAGACAAATGGTGAGAAACTACATTTGAGGGTTGTAGTCCAATCAAAGCAACCAGTACTTTTTAATGGTATAAAGTTTTTTTTTCAATTCTTTATTCCTTGTGTTCCCATTCAAAGGGAACTCAGCGAGCTGCACGCTGTGGGAAGTGCCCTCGCACGCAACCGGTATCTGAAGTCTGTGTAAAATCATGCCTATTTATAGGCCTGCCGTGGTCAGATGACGTGGTATTTCACACATCACATGACTTTAAAATGGTAAACCACGTCATCAGCTTTCTTTGTCTTCAGTGCAAGCTGCATGTCGGTTGTCTGTGTGAACATTCGTAAAACTCTTCACTTGTCTCTATTTTCAAAAGAATATTTTTTTCTCTCTTCTGTCACTATCCTGTGCAAACAGAATGAGCTTTTGAGTTCAGAAAGTGTGTTACACACTGCTCTTGTGTTATTACAGAGGAAGATGGACACATTTTTTGTTTAGGGGAGATGAGCGTGCTGTGGCGCGACTCCGCTCCCAGTTCTCGTGCTTCTCAGCCAAAGTGAGATAGGTTTCGGAACCTCAGGCTCTGGAACGGCCACTGTCGAGGCAGCCAGTCGGTTCAGATCCTGGGGGTGCCGTATGGATCTCGAGGGGGAATCGGAGAATCTATCACTCTTTCCTCCAGATCCGACTCTCTGGTACTGGGTTTTAGAGCTTGCAAATTGACTTCTCCCTCTAGTATGGAGATTCAACCAACCCTCTTTGACTCTGAGGAGCCAGAGGGAGGAGCCAGTGAGAAGGAGACCACTCCCTCACATTGCAGAGTACTCCCCTTTCTCCCAGAAGTGCACCATGAAGTGGCAACTTTTTTATCGTGTTGTGAGGAACACCAGTGAGACCCAGTAAACTGCGCAATAGCTACAGTTCTGGAGTTTTTACAGGAACATTTCTCAGCAGGGTTGGCTCCATCTACAATTAGGGTCTATGTGGCCACCATTTCAGCCAGCCATGCCCTTATTGATGGAGCCTCTGTGGGGAAACATCCTCTAACATTGAGGTTTATGCATGGTGTCAGACGGCTGAGGCACATCTGCAGACCACGCATACTTTCCTGGGATCTTCTGTGGTCCAGAAAGGTCTGTCAGGAATCCAATTTTAAGCCCTTAGAGTCAACTTCAGAGAAGCTTCTGACCCTAAAGGTAGCTCTTTTGGCTGGTGCTGACATCTCTGTTGCCCCTTCTCACCTTGACTTTGCCCCTGGTTAGCCAAGGTCTCCCTATATCCTAGGCGGGATTTTTCATACATGCCTAAGTCTGCTGCCCAGCCATTAGTGTTGAAGGCTTTCTCCCCTCCTCCATTCCTTAAACCGGAATGAGGAAGATTGCACCTACTGTGTCCAGTGAGGGCTCTTTGTACTTATGTCCACCGCTCTGGCCAGTGGCATAAGTCCGAGCACTTTCTGGTCTGCTTAGCAGTGACAGTAGATGTGATGTTGCATCAAAGCAATGCGTCTCTATTTGAATAGTAGAAGCAATCTCTATTGCTTATGAGGTGCGCAGTCTTGCTATGCCTCTAGGCATAGAGGCTCATTCGACTAGGGGGGTCGCTTCCTCAAAGGCTTTATCTAAGGAGCACCATTACAGGATGTGTGTGCTGCGGTGGGGTGCTCTACACCATGCACATTCATTCGGTATTACAGTTTTACACCTCATATATGGTTCTCGGAGATAATATCTCTGCTGGACGGCACTCCCTGGGAGATTCCCGTTCGCAGGGATCTATTGTCTCAAGCCAGATGGTTTACCCTCGGCCAGAACTATGGAAACTGTGAGTCTGGCCCCTGAGGGGCACCAGCTAATAGATTCTGGTCTCTCAACCAAGGTTGTAGAGACCATGTTAAATGCTAGGAACATCAGTGAGACCCAGTAAACTGCGCAATGGCTACAGCCCTGGAGTTCTTACAGGAATGTTTCTCATCAAGGTTGACTCCTACAATTAGGGTCTGTGTGGCCAACTTTTCAGCTAGCTACACCCCTATTGATGGAGCCATGTGACAGGCTATACCCTCAGTATGAAGGCGTGGGTATACTCATTCTCACAGCGTGAAGCTCACGCAATGTTGATTTCCCTTTGAAAAGGAATGTTTGGGTTACGCATGTACCCCTGTTCCCTGAGAAGGGAATGAGACATTGCATAGCTTTGTCATACTGGGGTATGCCTGTAAATTGCGTCTGCACTTCAGACAGTGAGAAGCTGATGATGAGGTTTACTGTTTTATTGTCACACAACATGCGAAATGCCACTTCAACTGACCACGGCAGACCTATATAAAGGTATGATTTTACAAAGACTTCAAATACTGGTTACACGCGAGGGCACCTCCCACAATGTGAAACTCACGCAACATCTCATTCCCTTCTCAGAGAACAGGGTTACATGCATAACCCAGATGTTTTCCATCCATAGAGGATGTGAACAATATTGGCAAGATTTGCACTCTTTTATACTTCATAGTAAAGAATCACAAAAGAGCTTTTTGAGGATTCAAGAGGATTTTGAGGTGACAGCTCATTTAACATATGTCTGTGTAATACCCATAAACTGTGTCAACATCTGTTATTTGCACAGTAATACCAATCCATGTACCAGTGTAAAAAAATATTTTTCTTTAATGAAGTGTTATAATTTGATATCACATTTTATAAAGTGAAGAGGCATATGTGGGACTGTTTGTTTACTCCCACTCCTGCCTGCTCCTGAAATAATTCCTCTTGCAATTATTTTTATTGTCTTTTAAAGGTAAATAGTATTAAAATAAAAAACTACCCAATCTTATTCAGCTATATTACAGTCTGAGCAGCAGAGCATGCCAGCACACTACTGAGGTCAAAGTTTAACATGGTGGAAAACATCTTCCACAAGTAAACACATTTAAACAAACTCCATCGAAGGAAGCTGGTCACTGAGCTATAAGGAGAGCTTTGGTGACTGACATGAGCTTGATGCTGTGCAATCTCAGTTCCACCCTATTGCTAGTTTTTGCGAGTTTGAATCCAACGATGACACAGCCATCCATGGCCAGGAGCCAAGGGAGCAAAATTAACCATGCTCTCTGGGTGGGAGGGATGCCATTACTCTTGCCACTGTCAGTCAGCAAGATACTAGCCTGCCCTGTGATGCAGTATGAGCAGCTGTTTGAAAAGATATGCTTAGCAGACATCACATGTGTTGGAGGTAGTATGTGTTAAGCACTCATCCTCCCTGGTTGATTGTCATCGGATAATCAACCATTAACCATCTGATAATCTGGGCGGCTGTGGCCCAGATGATAGAGTGGGTTTTCCACTAATCGTAGGGTTGGCAGTTCGATTCCTGACCCACATGACTCCACAAACTGAAGTGTCCTTGGGCAAGACACTGAACCCCAAGTTGCTCCCGATGGCAAGTTAGCACCTTGCATGGCAGCTCTACTACCACTGGTGTGTGAGTGTGTGTGAATGGGTGAATGAGACACAGTGTTTGGATAAAAGTGCTATATAAGTGCAGACCATTTACCATGATAGGGGATAGCTGGCTAGTGCATGGAAATTGACAGGTGACCAAATGGAAGGGTGGGGTTGGTTTGGGGAAATCGGGAAAAGTAGAATTGGTGTGTCCATAATTAATGAAATATGCTATTTTGCACATTTGTTTCACCGAGTTATATTTGTTGTTAATAGTGCAGTTAAAAAAAAAGCATAAGAGCTGCTGGAAATGTAATGTATGGCCTGTCTATGGCTGTTAATTTTAGTGTGGATTGACATGTTGTTTTTTGTTTTGTTTGCTCCACTAATAAAATAGTCTAAAAATGGCAATTTCCTGAACCAGTTCTTGCTTAAACCATGGAAAAGATGACTAGCTGACTAGTATTTTTTTTATTTTTTTTATTTATTTTTTTTTAATTACTAGTCGACTGATAAAAATGAATAGTCATGCAAGCCTTAATATGAAATCTCATATGAAGACATTACTCATAACGAATTGGATAAATGTATAGCAGAAGATGCGATATCATCTTGTATTACAGTATTTGTTTGTACTAAACCATGTATTCAAATAATGTACTAATGATTTCCAAAGGTTTATCAAATTTAAATATTTAAAAGGAGTACATGCATTGTTTTGGCCTTTTTTGAAAGGTGGACTAAATATTTTTACATAATTGGATTATTTGGACCTTTGCCAGGATGTTATGGATCAGAGGATTACTTTGAGGCTTCATATGAGGTGGGTTGCCTCCATTTCATAAGTGTTTGTTTGTATATCGGTGGTCTGACAGAAACATTGATTGTAGCTGCTGTTGTGATTGTATCTCAAAATGGTTTATATCAATTGTATCACAAGAATCTTAGCTTTTCAAAGATGTGAGTTCCTTTGTACACATAGAAGCTGTGTAGATAGCATAGATTTGCTCAGAACATGGCGACAGCATGCTGGCGGAATTTTAACAGGATTAAGTATACGACGGCGAGATGGCTGATAATCTCAAAAATGATTGATATTAGAATACGTTTCATCATAAAACGATAGTTTAATCTATATGCTTACCTTGAACAACAAATGCTCTCAGTTGGCATAGACGTGCAGTTGCTACACAGACACCATCGATTTTGCCCCACTCTCGCCTCCTCCCTTCTCTGATCGTCTTCATTTTGATGTACATTTTTAGTAATGTCTTCTATATTAGACTCCTCACTTATGTTATGCTCAGGTTCAAACTGAAAAGGCTGATGACATGTTTATATCTCTGTAGGGTCGCTGGAGAATCAAGACCGTTGCAACCATTTGACATCACTACCCAGAATGCATTGCATTGTAAACAGCAATGGCAGCCTACAAGTGCAAGGATTTTTTTTTTTTTAAACTGACATCTAGAGTGTTTTTGTATAGCGGATTTATATAGGAGATGTCAGTGTTAATTTAATAAACCATACAATTCTTCATAGTCGGGGTTCCCTTTAAGTAAAAAGCACAGGTAGTTACATAGTTGGATGTGGATCTCATAGTATTCTTCTATCTATTGCTCTGTTGACTGAACCACAATCGTATTCAATATGTTCAGTTTCTTTAGGGTTGCAGTAATGGGCCAAATTTATAATGTGCCTACTGCTGAGGGACCTTGAAGACTCAATTTTTCAAACAGTGGATTAAATTGGATGACTTTTGAGGGTTGACTGCCACCAACATGCTGCACAGGGGGAGGCTGTTGGCCAGTGCTACTATGGAGTCTACATGGGCCACCACTGACTGATGAGTAATTTAGAGACGCAGCAGGCCTTAGTAACAGGCTACAAAAACAGTTCATTCTACACTCTATATACAATACATAAAGCTGAAATTTGCCCACAGTAATTGATTCCACACAGAGATCCTAATCAAAGCCTTAGAGACCTTGTTATATTTAATCAAGTCTGAGGTTATTCATCTGTAGGCAGTGAGAGTTCGGAATGCTGTTTTAGTTTTTAAAGAGCAAAGGCCATTTAAATCTAGTTGTACAGTATTATGGAAACTTTTGTACACACTTAATAAATATATGGAAAATTTGTTATACGGTAGGTATTGCTTGGTCAAATAAGATTAAATCTGTTCCAAATTGCAACCCTAATAGTACTAATTAAATGTAGAGGAGCTGAGAAAAATGCATAATTTATTGTTTATTCTTAGTTCAATTTTACCAACGAAAAATTAATTCATAAGTTACTCATAAGAAACTAAGAGTGTTTTGACTCTAGGTGACTTTGTGAAAAGTGTGTGTTCTTCAAGGTGTTTGAGTCAGTTGGAGATCTTGAGAAACTGACAGTGTTGTCTTTTGTTCTATAGTGACTTCAGGAAATATGTTTTTGAGCCACACAAAAAAATCTAGCTCTGAGCTGCTGCTTTGGCAAAGACAACAAACAAACATATTATTCCATACATTTCTAAATCTGTAATATATCTATTCTCTGGCCTCAGGCGAAAGTCATGCTTTAAGAGAAATTCATCAAAGGGCATTGACTCTAAGTATTATTGTTTTTGCTGAATCTTTGAATCTTTGCTGAAGTCACAGATGCATTGTGAGTTTCTTCAATTTTGCTCTCAGTGTGCCTAGAAAGGCTAATTGACACTGCACAAATCTATGACAGGGCTCTATGGTAACAATTTCTTTTAGGAGCACTTGTGCTCCTAATTACAAAAATTTAGGAGCACAGTCAAAAATTTAGGAGCACGGTTAAAGTTTAGGTTTTTTTTTTAATAGTTGGTAATGTTAATGTACCACAATATAATGCACAAGTAGGCATGAGAAAACTTGAGCTTGTCAATTATGACAGAATTTAGGAACATAATGTGAGCCATGACAAATTAATTTACCTTATGATAAACTAAATGTAATATTTTCAGTTAATTTTACAGACTGTATGCAAAAAACAACAACCGTTAACCTGTTCCACCTTGTAAACAAATACAAAAAACCTCAATGTTCAGTCTTTGAAATCTACTCCTCTTAAATATATTTAAAGCTACACTATTATTTCCACTGTCATGGTTCTGGGCTGGAGCCAATTCTCGAACTGCTCTGCGTATATTGTGTATAGATCTGAATAATCTTATATAGGATGTGATTGGGTGAGTTCATTTACCTGCCAGATGCAAAGCGCTTTAGTTTAATAGTGTTCATTACTGATGCTCCAATCAGGATTTTTACAGCTGATACCAATTTCTTGTCATCTTGATCGACCAATACCGATCAGATACCAAACTTTTTTTTTGTTTAAGCTTTAATCAGGAGGTCTATCATAAATTTAATGTAAATGTAAGCTCTCTGCTCGTGGTCACTGTTAATTGAATTAAAATAATAGCAATGACAAATACTTGTGTTTAATATCTTAAACAATAAAGAGTCCTAATTAAAAGTAGACTAACACAAAAACTATCCATATTAGGAAAAAGAAGGCTAATAGCCTTCTAAGGAAATAGCTTACTAAGCTTAATGTCAAATTGATATTAAATGCAACCCATAGTAATTTTGAAACATTATTTCATTTCTCATTTTATTTATATTTTATGAATTTATTATAACATCTATTTTTTATATTAAATGATTTATTTATAACTAAGCACATTTTCTGTTTTTACATTTTATTAGTTTTTTTTGTTTGTTTCTTTATCAGTTTTAGATCGGTTCCCCCAGTACAGTCTTGCCATGTCTGCTGATAATATTGTGTTTTTTGTGGGATTAAATCAAAACATGAACTGGAGTGAATGCGCTGTCTATTAGAGTTGGTGAAGGGAGAGCGGCAGCGTACTGTATGTTTGCAGACTGAAGAGTTGTTACTCTTTATTTATGATTGGTGAGGAATTATTTAATAAAGAAGTTTGAATTACGCTCAGCCTTGTATCGTTAGCATTATTATTAATTTACTCACCCCGATGCTGCTGTGGCTACATGAGCATGTCACAATCGCAGGTTCAGGTCATTTTGCGTGATCAATAAAAGATGGCGGTTTGTGAGATTGGCAAGTTGAGAGAAGCAGATGATGTACACTGTTACTCTTGTCATCATAATGGGTTCTTTGCAGTATTTGCACACTTGTTTGGTTGACTGAGGTGATGAAAAGCAGTGTGAAAGTAACTGTTGCATGGTGTAGCTAGATGCATTTTGGAGTGGCAGTTTTTATTCCGATTGTATTATACAATTCTGAACCGATCACTCGCACCGGTGCGCCTATATATTTTTTCACAGTCACACAAAGTACTTTTCAGTCGCAAATGCAAATGAGCCCTGTATGATAAAGTTCTGACATAACAAAAAGAAAAAAAAAAAGGAAATAGAAAATGTTATCACACTTATTTAACATAATATAACTTAGTTATAGGGTGTAATTAATTACTGTCAACACACAGCAAATCTTCACAACTCAGTTGTAACAAAACAAGCAGAACACACCAACAGTACAGGACATCACCACCAGAAAAGTTAATGTGATTCTCTTACATCTATGCAATTCCCAGCCTGGGATGCTTGGATTTTCTTTCTTTAATTTGAAAAATATCCTGGACTAATGCATGCTGCCGCCTCACAGCTTCAGTTTCGATCCTGAGATCAGGTTACTGTCTGTGTGGAGTTTCGCATGCTCTCCTCGTGTCCATGTGGGGTTCTTCCTCCCTTTCAAAAAAACACAGTAGGTGGATTGGAAAGTCTAAATTTCGCCTAGATGTGAATGAGTGTGTGAATGTGTGTGAGCATGGTGTCTTGTGATTCATCCTATTGAAGGTGTACTGTTTTCCTGCTTCGCACAGTGTTTCTGGGATAGGCTATGGATTCACGATGACCCTGACAAAGATAAAATGATTATTGAAGATGAATGTACTATACACCTGAAAATTTGTAGAAAAGAAGTACTGTTACTCACCTTCAAAATCACAATAAAACTGTAGTAGATCTACAGGCTCTGAAATGAATTTACACTTGATTTGCAGTATTACACAACGTTCCCAAATTGGTGGACATTTTTTAAGATAAAGAGTAGTTTGTAGACATAACACCCATTTCAATAATTTAATTTAACCTTGCCAGTAAGACAAATGTTTGTTCTCATTATGGGTTTATTCTCATTATGTGTCATATTTGTTTATTTGAGTATTAGATATATGCTGACCTAAGCTTCACTAATAATATTCCCTTACCCTCTTATTCTCTGAATCCCCTGAATGCAATTGACAGTCTATGGCCCATTAAGTCATTAATATAATGGACCTTCCTGGAAAGGGCCGTACTGAAGCCGACTGTCCATTCCTAGCTGTAGGCTACTGCTGGGAAAGACTAGAGAGAGAGAGAGAGAGAGAGTCCTTATTTATTATTAATTAATTTATTTACCTTATATCTCAGTAGTATTTGGTGCACTCAGAATTTCACACAGTTGTTATTCAGATCTGACTGCTTGTTAAATGAGATTTATTTTTACAAAGCTGAGGCAAGAAAGCGGGAAAAATGGACAGTTGAAAGATATCTGTATGACCATCATTTCAGAGGTAACAGAGGATTTGCGTCAGTGCTGTGCATTTTTTTCAGCAGGCCCATTGTCTGTGTAAAGTTTCACTATATCAATTCTTTGTCTCACATATTCTGTGCATTAAAACAGTGTAAAATCTTCACTCTTTACATGTTCTTGGTCCTTTGCATATTTGGTTAAGACAATAGGAAATTGCTGCATATAAATAAAATGGGAAGTGAACGGGATGGAAGAGGTGAAAATAGCAGAAAGTGAGAGTTGATAGTGAATTTTCTGTATACTGTGCAAAATTGCATCAACAGAAGTGAGTGCTTGCTTCTGTTGATGCAATTTTGTGCACTATACAGAAAATACACTGACACTTCCTATTTGGTAGCTCATATATTATAGCTGAACTAAAATAAACAGTGGTGTGATGAGTCACAGCTTGACTTTCCTTCACAGTTTAGCTTTGTCTCTATAAATGTTCCCTTCACTCATTACCCTGTGGAGACAATGTCTCTTAACTACAGTTCATCAGTCATCATAAAAGCCCTAAAAGGTACACTGGAATATATAGATAGTCCTGCATATGGCATTAAGAATCCTGTCTCATATGGGGCCCTTTTTAAGGAATCTTTTTTTGCTCATAAAATTGTACAGTGGTCTTTTCTCAACAAATACAGGCCAAACCCTTACCGACTTTTTACAATGGGAACAAATAAATCATCTTAAAGTTGTCAAGAGCTGCAAAAGATTGGGGACATGAAAGAGACTTGGGTAAAAGTGCTAAACTAAGAATATATCATAATAAATAGTGTGTTCATAATAAAAGCTCACTGTTCAGTGTGCAAAAGATTAATTGAGGGCCACACCAGGATGTAGATTTTACAATGGTAGGTTGCTTAGGAAAAAGGCAGTCTGAAACTCATTTTTTAAGTCAATGGTGGGGGAAAAAAATCCAATTTACACACATTTTTACTAATGTATAGTACTCGATCAGCCGAGACATGTTTGAGGTCCCATTTTTGCTTCTTTAGTTTTACACTGGACTAGCATAGATCTATCTCACTCAAAAACATTTACAATAAAAGTCCAAATCTGCATACATTTGCTTGACATCATTAAGCTACAGAATCTCTGCTTCAGATAAACAATTTTGTACTTGTAAATGTAAGTGTATATATATTCCCTGATGCCCCTATGGCAGCACACTTTCCCCCACCTGTGAAAGGCTCCAGGCTCCCTGCGACCCTGTGTAAGATAAGCGGTACAGAAAATGGATGGATGGATGGATGGCGTTCCAAGTTGAATTGCAATATTATCAGAATCCAATTTTCCATTACAATTCTGTTTTAAAACATAGGGGCATATTGTCACTAATGTAAACAAAAAAAAAAAAAAAAAAAAAAAAGTAGCAAATTATTATTACAGTAAGTAGGTCAGACTTGCTATGAGACACCACCTCTTGTCATTTCTTCAGCAGAGTGATAAATTGCTCTAAGGAAATAGCTGATTCTGGTAGTCCAAAATGCCTGCCTCATTAATATTTCAGCAATTTTTTTTTTTTTTTTTTTGGGTTGGGGGGATTGTTAAAAGCAAGAGCTTACTGTATGTTTAAAGTCAGTGGTCAAGACACTATTGAAAAACCTCATCTCAAGTCAAGTCAAGTCTTTCAGATCTACTCAAGAAAAATCCAGCAACATCAGAAGCGTGAACTTAAACAGCTGCATAACACAACTCTGAAAATGAGGAAACTTCCCTACACAAATAGTGACATACTTTTGAACTTGTATTTCCTACTTGGAAAATGTCTTAAACTACATGGGGTCTGTTTTAAGGAATGTCTGGGGGTATGGTTTTAAGAAAAAAAAAGAAAAGATTTTGAGCAAGACAGATTTCCCTTATTTGATTGCTACATTAGCTTCCTAGCCTACTTAAAAATTTAACGATTGAACATCAGGCATTAACATATCTTGCATGATCAACATGTGGGGTAAGTTGAAAATAGCGTAATGTTTTTTTCTCCTTTTTTTGACAAAACATTTTAATCTTGATGCATTACAATACAGGATAGCTCACAGAGTGGTATACCAGATTATGAAAACACAGCTAGAAAGAGTTACAATTAAGGAGCCCACTGGAGCAATGTATTATTAAATTGAGGTTTCCAAGCAGAGCAATCAAGGTTTAGATATAGCATAAGATCTCTGGAGAGTACTAGTTGTTCAGCTTCATATACAACATGGACATGATGCATACTATCTTTATACTAATCAGTTTTCAAGTTTACTGTATAAAAGCAACTGAAAGCTGAATGTGATGCACTGTGGAGTGATAACAAAAATCCAAGGCCCGATAGGGGAAATAAGACCTGAAACTTCTTTACACCTTCTTTGTTCTTTGACATGACAGAATTTTCAGATGATTGAATTGTTAAGTTACTTTACCTTTTTTTTAAGTGAAGTAAAATGTGTGCTTAATATAAGACATTTGGCAAAGTGTTTAGTGAAGATTCAAAAAATGATCAGCTCAAAGCATAGGACACTTGAAAGGTGTCTTTTATGTAATTTTCTTTCTTGATGTTTCATCTTATCTTTTCACAGGGAGTGTCTGCATCTCCCAGTCAGTTAAGATCCCTCGTGAACCCAAAACAGGAGAATTTGAGAAGATTATTCATCGCTTGGTAGAAAACCCAAATGCCAGAGTAGTCATTATTTTTGCAAATGAGGATGATATAAGGTGAGTCCTAATAACATTACTTTCTTCATCATTAGTTAAGGTTATTTACAGTACCGAAGGTTCTTTATGTTGATTTACTGATTGGAATTAAACAGAATATGAATAAATGCCTTCACCTAATTCCAATGTAACTACTGACCTGTAGGTTTCTGTGTACTAAATACAGACTCTTGGTGCAGTAAATCTAGCCATAATACACATTTTAGCAATTCTTTCATGGGATGGATTTTTGGATTGCCTGTATCTGAAGTGTGAGCTTTGTCATAAGCCTTTACTGCTGGTTTTGTTTTTGAAAAAAAGGGCATTTAGAAGCTTGACTAAATTTACCATCTTGAAATATCTGCCTGATTGTGCATCCAGCAGCATATAGTTCATTGTTAAGCATGGTCAATACAGAGCCGTCAATTATGGATCGATTTGCAGTTATTCTAAATAAAGCCTTTAACAGGCTTGATAATATGTCCCTTTTTGACAAAGACTGTAAAGTACAATTGACGTGACTGGCTTTTGAGGGAACTGGTAAGTCAAGGCTTACAGTATAATTTATTCTGTTCTGTTTAAAGGAGGCTGCTGCAGGCAGCAAAGAAAGCCAATTTGACTGGTCACCTCTTGTGGGTAGGATCAGATAGCTGGGGTTCTAAAATTTCTCCTGTGCTCCACCAAGAGGAGATGGCTGAGGGTGCAGTGACTATCCTACCTAAGCGCCAGTCCATTAAAGGTAAGGAAGCTTAAAGAAATAAAAAAATGGGCATAGGTTTTATATGTGAAATACCTTTCAGTGCATTGATTTATGTAACTACAGACTGTCCCTAAAGTCTCCATACATAGGGGACTATGTTTGCCAGCACCACATCGGTTGTGCCTTCGTCAGTGGATGTTCGTGGACGACCACTTCTCAGTTGGTCCGCAACACTTCCAGATTTTTTTATTTGTTAATAAGTTTGGCAACAGTGTTGTGTGTGATGTGCTTGCCATGTTTCCTCTTAAAGTCTATCGCAACCTTGTGACATCTTCCTGATCCAGCCATGATAATGATTTCAATATGTTCTTCTTTTGTCAAAGGCATTCTTAAACACTATCTGAAGAATAGTATATATAATTTAAACTACTGTAAGTTTGAAAAATGTTAATTTCTCCTATATACTGTATGGAGACTTTTGGGACACCCTGTATATTAAATTATATGTCAGAATGTTTATGCAGTTAAACTTTAAAATCTGGGAAAAAGCATTTCTTAAGTATTTTCAGGCATTAAGCTTAATTAAGCTTTGTGCTCTATTTTCTGATAAGAATGTCCAATAAAACATTCAAATATCTTCAAAATGTCAATCAAAACACATCATATTAAATAAAATGCACAAATATTAGCATAGTATAAGTATTTACATTTGAAATCTCGTACTAGTAGTAGATAGTAGTACTAGTAGTAGTATTTTCTATTTTCTATTTCATTTTCCAATTATTTATGTCTAAAGATACCTTAATTGAGCATGTTGTTGAAGACATCAGATTGTGATATTCTCTGTCCTCTAAAGAGCAGAGCTGTGCCCTTTAATTAGATTTTGACAGAACACATTAAAGTAACACTTATTTTATCGATCTGCTCTCAGGCTTTGATCGTTATTTCATCAGCCGGACACTAGAAAATAACAGGAGGAACATCTGGTTTGCTGAGTTCTGGGAGAACAATTTCAACTGCAAGCTCAATCGGCATGCCTTGAAGAAAGGATCTGGCATAAAGAAATGTACAAGTAAGAAATCCTGGCTTCTTCACGACTGACAAAATACTCTTTCCTAAAGCTTCATAAAAGTAAGGAACAGGAGATAGGGGAAGAAGGAGAAAGAAGGTGGGAGAGAGTGTGAGAAGAACAGTGTGTGTGTGTGTCTGTGTGTCTGTGTGTGAATTGGGGGGGGGTTGTTGGACGGATGGTTGGTGGAGAATGAGGGTAATGGAGAGGAAGGAGAGAGAATGAAAATATACACATGGTTTTAAATCCATTCAGAAACACTTAGGGCTAGATGTACGCTGTTTGTGTCTGTTTTTTGATTTTGGTTTTTTTGTGCAAAAAAACCCTAGCGTGTTATGTCTGAAGCTGGCGGATGAGCCTAAATTTGCAATTTAACACAACATTTAACACAACATGCAAAGTGCACTTCTCTCCCTCATACATACTGTATGCATTTAAGGGATAATGCAAAAAGTGGGATGTCAGCTCAAAAAATGGGGGCTGAGAAATACTCAGAAATACTGTGAAGTGCTCCTGACTACATATTTCATTTGATGAACTAACCCCATGGCAATTAAACTTACAGTTTTGCACATAATTTTGTCTGCCTACTAAAACCAGATGTAAATTTTTACCACACATATTGCTCTGAGCTTTATAGGCAGTGGTTTTCTTGCAGAACTGGCCTACTTTTAAAAAGGCAGCATGGATATTTTTTATTCATTAGCAGAGATATTGTTTTATTTATGTCAAAATGTGTAATAATGCAAGACCATTTTAGGATTGTGGTGAAACATCTATTTAGGGAAACTGTTTTTTTTTTTTTTTCTTGACTGCTTGTCAACTGGGCTGCTTTTGTTGAGATTATCTGGCAACCTTCATCATAGTGCTTGCATCAGGAACATATACATTAGTTTTTCTAACATCTACCACATCACATCAACATATTTTAAAGGACTTGTGTGATATTATCAATTCCAAATGTTATAGAAGCCACAGTTGACCAGAAGAAAAATGGAGTACAGGAACATAATTTCATCTTATTTTGTACACAGTCACTTTTTCATTAAACCCTATTAGTAATTGGTTATAATAGCATCATTAGCTGTATTAATCCCATCTACATCATCTACTTGTGACATGAGAGACTTTACTTAATAATAATTACATTTATTAACACATTGTCTCAGTTATTGAACTTCCATTTTCTCTTTAGTCCTTTTTGATAACTCAGTGATTAATATTTTTCACCACTTTAGATAGACACTTTACACATAGCGTTTAGTAGGCATCATAGATGCAGTTTACGTGATCAGCTTCAGTGTTTCCTGATGTGCGCCCATCTAGCTCAGCCTCTCTGTGTTTGTGTTTATTATTAAAAACTCTGTGCTTGTGTTTATTTCCACCCGAATCTGGTAAATCATAAACCACAAAGCTGTTTCCCACAAAACTCCTGGATTAAGCATCATTTTCCCTGCACTGCCTTCATAAAACCAGTCAAATCTACTGGAGAAGAGCTTATGACCTGTAATTGATTCATCTCCTGAGGGAGTGCCATCAACAATGTGCATTCTACCACAGTGTCCATCTGCAGTCAGCACTTGACCCTTTGGACACCCAGTGCAGCTGTCTCATAGCAACGCACCTCTGGCTCTGGCCAATCAGTGTGTGTGTGTTCTGTCCTTATGAGAAGGATGCAGAGCTTTCTAGAGGTATATTTGCTGGAGGATGCTATTCACACAGCATGTGCACTGCGGCAGTGAATAGGGCAGGAGGGATGTCAAGCTCTGGCTTTGCAGTCAAGTTGATTTTTATAGCTGACTGCTTTCAAGATGACGCATCTGACCATAGCTTCACAGTTCACTAAATGTCATCTTATGAATGTTTCATTTCGCACACATTCATAAGTACACTAATTTTTCTCTAGTTGGCCTCTTTCACATTGCTGTGCTGATACCAACAAACTTACACATGCATGAGTCAATATGCACCCACAGATCGACCCAAATTCCCACTGACATCGTTGATGACTAATGATGATGTCAGATGTACAATATGTAATGCTGAATGACTGAACCAAGGATAAAAATGTTTTTATTCATTAAACATGAATTCTAGCCTATCAGCTATAAATTGCAAATGAAACAGAATAAAGCCAGAGAAGATGCATGCTGCTGAAGGAACAGATACTGTATGTACCCAGATCTTTTGAGTCAAACGTCCAATTTATTGTAGTTTTCTGTACAGGAAATGAAGGAACAAATAATTGAGCATACAGTATGTTTCTACACTCTTAGGTTCATTGGTTGTCTCTCTGAGAGAATTTGTAAAAGTAGAACTTTATAATAGAGTGTTTTCCCTATCAGAATGGGTTCAAAGTAGAAATCTGTGTGGAAGCCAAGAACCCTTAGTTATCCAATGAACTCTTAAAGAACACTCAAAGAACCCCCTTTTCTAAATCTGTAATGTGTAATCTTCCTCACATTCACTGGTGTTATATGGCAAAGAACAACAATCAATGCAGTGATTACCCAGCCCTCCCAAAAGCCCTGTGGCTACTGGAGGATTAAAGGGTTGGGTATCTCTGCTTTCAGAGCGCTCTCTCTCTCTCTCTCTCTCTCTCTCTCTCTCTCTCTCTTTCTCTCTCTCTCTCTGTCTGTCTTTCTCTGTCTGTCTCTCTCTGTTCACACCATCAGCATTGCGTCACCTTTTTAGCAGGAACAAACAAACATGAAGAGACCAGATTGGTCTGTGAGTTTTCAGTTGATATATGTACTTCCACAATGAACATAATTTCAGTCATCAAATGGATTCAATCATTGAATCATCTTTAGGTCATCTGGATTGGTTATACAGGAAACTCCTTTTTTTTCAATCAGCTATTGAAACTGTCCATTGTGCGATGACTGGCTCTTTAGCAGATGATATTAGTCAATCAGCAGCAGATTACTGAGTACTGTTCCTGGCCTCTAGTTTGGTCTCCTTTATACAAAAGGAAGGAGAGAACAGCAGTGCACACCACACTGTCTTTCAAGACAAATTCTCTTGGGAAGCCATGAGAAAAAAAGGGCTATTTCATATTGTTTTGGTACACAGCAGATTATGGGAGCTTTATCAGCAGTACACAAGAGGGTCTTGTCATATTCCAAATGATTTTGTTGCAGTCATTGTCACTCTTAATAAGGCTTAGCATCTGCACTGTCAAATTCAAAATCTCTGGTGATGCAAGAGCAAGTTAAAATGCCTTTGCAGCACTCTGCTAAGTCTCTCTGAGTAAGCCAGATGTGAGCAAGGGATAGATGGTGTCTAAAGGATTTTGTGAAATTGATTTGATCAAAGGGCAGGCACCATTCTTTTATCTATAAGAAATGAATGACGGTTGCAGTATTGATTGTAATGTGAAAGAACAGTAGGGTGGAGCTGATACCTTTCACTTACACAATTAAAGCAAAGAAGCATCTGGGTGGGTTGCATTGAAGGTCAGCTTTAGAAGCGCAGAAAACTTGATTATTGCACAAGATTCTCATGGATTCATATGGAGAAAAATTTAGCACACTTTTTTGTGACAGACCCAAAAGGACAAGCTGATAGGATTTTGTGATTTGAGGCTCAAAACAAAATACATGCTCTTGATGGAATTGTGTATTAATTATACATTATAGTTGCTGCAGTATGTTTTGATTAGAATTCTCGTGTTAAAACCTAATGGATTTTTATATGCAGAGTGTGACTCCTCACAAATATTTTATCATAGAAGCAGTAACATACCTACAGACAATGTGTATAAATAAAGAAGGAAATCACAGAAAAGGATGTGTAAACCCTAAAAAAAAGCATACCTCAGCTAATCCAAATGGTTTTCTCTAAAAGCAGTGTGAGCCAGCTGAATATGTGTGGGCATGTTTTGACTGGAGGATGAGGAGTCTCTCTCTCTGTGTGTGTGTGTGTGTGTGTGTGTGTGTGTGTTATAGTGTGACAAACTGGGTACATGGTGATGGAAAACGTGTGTAACTGTATGAGTGGGTGGGAGTCTGTAGAGTAAATACAAAAGAAGAGTAAAGAGAAAGCATGTGTGTAGAGGAGGAGATGTGTTTGCCAGCTGTCCTCCTTCTACGAGTTTTTTTTTCTTTTTTTTTCTTGGAGCTTTAGCCACCCTGCTAGTCTTAACCCAGTCAAATGATGGCAGTTTTTTTTTTTTTTTTTTTTTTGTCTTCAGCAGTAATGCTCATGGCAAACAATTACTGCTTCTTCAATTTGGGCCTTTAAAGATTCATGGGCTTGTCAGGACTGTTAAATTGCCTTTGGTTTTCTGGAGCAGGCTGGGCTGAAGTGATGCTAATTACAGACCCTGAAGTAAAAGACCCACACATTATCTAAGAGCTACAGTAACTTTTTTGGGTACTCTGAGCGTCTCTGTTTAAATAAGGCCTGGACAGTGGGAAGTACCAACAAAAACTCTATAACTGAGTTAACCACCCTTTAGATATTCCCATATTGATGTACTAAGTACATTACAGCTTTCCTAAGCCATTTAAATAATTTGACTCTAAACACAAAGTCATCTAAGTGTTTGTGATAACACAAGACAGCATTGTCACAGCTATTGGCAAGCTTTATTCTGATGAGTGCACTATACAATTAAGACCTGCCACCATGACATCTGGTAGCACGTCGCTCAGTTTAATTCGGTAGGGTCATAATTGAAACTGCTCCTTGCCAATTAAGAAAAAAAAAAAAAAAAACAGGCCAAGTAACTCCAGCTCTAATGAATATACAGCTGTCTAGCATGATTATTTGAGCGTGGAAAAATAATTAAACTTGCTTGCTCTCTTCACTGCATGTTATTCCACCTTTAAGTATTAAGATCTAGTCAATTTATCACATGCAGCACATGATGCAGGGCTAAGATAATGCGAATGAAGACACATTAAGTCATTCCATCAAAATCTATAAAGAGCTGTCTAGTATTTAGTGGTTTTGGATTAAGATATATTACACTCTAAAAAATAGTTGGTCTAAAAATAACCCAATCTGGGTCAATTTGAAAACTCTAACCCAGCAGGGATTGTTTTTAAGCCAGTGAGGTTGGATTAGTATGAATTAGCTGGATCAGAAAGGTGTGCAAATATGACCACATTGCTGGACGGTAGACACCCAAAATATAAATTAATGTTTTCTCTTTTGGGTCATTCTATGATACCACAGGTAGAGTATTATTATTACTATTTGTATTATTATTATTATTATTATTATTATTATTATTATTATTGTTGTTGTTGTTGTTGTTGTTGTTGTTGTTGTTATTATTATTATTATTATTTTTTAAATTATTATTATTATTCCAATTGAACTTCATAAATTTATTTTACGAAGTAATAATATCAGTAATATTAGTAATATTTTTACTTTAACCCACTAACAACACCCAGACAGACTTAACAAGAACTATATAATAGCCCCCCACCCACCCACACACACATATATACATATATATACATGTAAAAACCAACAAGGAAAAAACAAGCACAGGTAAAAAGGTATACTTTTTTAAAAAGCGTTGCTTAAAGTAGATCTTTCTACCACATTTATAGTATACTATATGTGATAAAGAGAAGAATGTGACTTGTTTATTTGTACCAGAATGAAAAACTTGTTTACATCAAACCTGAAATAAACTATAACAAACTGCAAATGAAGCAATCAACGAACTGCAAACAAAGGAATGATTTTTCAACAGAAATGTTACAACACTGCTGTCAGTTATAAATGTAGTTCGCTCGGTATCTCACTATGGGAAACGCCTCAGGCGTGACAGACTATGGAAGCACCAATTACACCACGTCTGTCCGAAAGATGGACCAATCACAGCTCATGACAAGGAGCCCACCCCTTCCTATATATACAGCTGTGATCCACACAGCGGCATTTCTTGTTCTCTTCCCCATGAAGACTTCCTTAGACTTAGGCTGCACTGCTTCAGTTCACAGATGTATGGTTAAGGTTGACGTTGCAGAACGAAGTGCAGTTAAAGTCTGTTGTGGATTCTCGACTTGTTACTGAGCTTCTCGACTTCACTTTCATTAGCAGTTTCTCCTATCCTAGCTAATGCGTTATGGTGAGCTAAGTTAGGGTTAGCTAACGTGTTAAGGTGAGCTAAGTTAGGGTTAACTAACGCACTAAGGCGAGCTAAGTTATGGTTAGCTAATGCGCTAAGGCGAGCTAAGTTGCTGGGTAGTCTGACTCACCATGTCGGTGTGTAAGGTCACCGCTGAGAAAGGGAAAGATGCCCCTTCGCGCTCATGTCCGGTGGAATGTGGATTCATGATCTCGGACAGGGATCCACATCCAGGTGTATGGGTGTCAAACATGCTCAGGCTGTGCTGGTGGATGCGGAAAGCTGCATGCACTGTAGTGTAATGCCAGCCAGGATTTTGGAAAGAAGGCTTCGGGTGGCTGCATCTTCTAGACGATCCGTTTCTCTTTACTATCCCTCCTTCGGCTAAAGGGGTCCAACCCTCTCCCCCATGGGATCTTTCTTTGTGGGGGGCCGGCATGTGTAGCAGAGATGAAACGATCATGGGATAAACCCTTCTCTTATAGCATGCCCATCAAGGGCTACTCATTGCTCGATGTGAGCGAGGTGGAGGGTCTTGGGCTCTCTAACCCTCCCATAGTCGAACAGTCAGCGGTTCACCACCTGCATCCAAAGAGGCGGACCACTCTCTCATCGACAGTCCCTCCCACACTGGGAAAATGGAACGCTTCACCACTTCCACGTACCAGAAGATATCTCAGTCATCAGCGTTGGCAGTGCAGGCACTTAACGTCACTTCATTGTTGATGGCCTATCAAGCCGAGTTATTGGAGAAACTGGGCACTCAGCTGGATGCCAGCAATCCAAACCTGGCGGTCTGGAAAAGTCTGCAAAGCTGCGGCCATACTATGGCTCTCGCCATTGCTGATGAGAGGTCTCTTTGGCTTAATCTCTTGGGCATCAGGGGCAGGGAGAAATTAGATTTTCTCGACGCTTCCATGGATTTGAGTGGGTTGTTCGGCCCAGCTATTGCGGCGATGAGACAGAGGTGCAACCTTCTGAAAAAGGAAGGAGAGGCATCTGCCACCTAAAAGACATCTGTCTGCTACGTAAAAGAGAACTGCATCCTCTTGTTCCTCCATGGCCTGTTCCTCCGATGCAGAATAGGAGGTTTTTGAATGCGTCCAGGACTGCAAAACCCCAGAGTGCAGATCAGGCGGCTTGCTCCCCACGGCTTCGAACGCTAAGCCATGGGGAAAGCAGCCATTCGCTGTGGCTGCAAAGTCTAGGTCTGCTACCCCTTCCAACAAAAAGAAGAGAGATACCTAGGGTTTTCGGTGATGTCCTCCACATCTGCTCCCCCACCCACAAAGAAGCGGAGGATGTGGAGTTTGGGCAAAAAAATGGTTCTAAATTGTGTTCAGGCCAGTTCAGTTCCCTCTCAACACACAATGTACCATGGATTGCTGATAGATATACCAAATGCTCGAGTGCAGAAACCTCAGCCACCAAAAGAATGTGGTCTAATGGGTACAAGCACAAGTTCTCAAGTGTATTGTCACATAGAACTTCAGCCCCTGGGTTCAAAGCAAATAAAAAATTCTCAGTTGCATCCAGGTTCAATGGCGAGGGCACAGGGAGACAAAAACAAAATCACAACAATGAACCAAGAGATAAATCGGTCTCTGAGTCACACAGATCCTTGCTGTTTTTCTCTCTGTCCACTAGATGGTGCCAGAACTCCATCTATGAAATCGGTTCAGCAGAACTCTCTGGCTCTTTATCAGGAGGTTTGGAGAGAATGGTCTGTGCATCCTTGGTTCCTTGCGACTGTAACCAAGAGTTACAGGCTTCAGTTCGCTATAAAAAAACCCTCCTTTCAACGGGGTCATAGCATCTGTAGCAAATGGGGATTCAGCTCAGGTGTTGGAAGCAGAAATATCCTCCGTCTTGGAGAAAAGAGCTATAAGGCGAGTTCCAGTCGGGGAAACTCAGAAGAGCTATTACTCCCGTTATTTTCTAATTCCTCAGAAAGACTGGGGTTTACATCCTATAATGGACCTGTGTGTTTTGAACATGCACTTAAGGAAGTACAAATTCAAGATGCTCACAATTGTGACTCTCACTCCTTCTATCCACCAGGGCGACTGGTTCACCGCGGTCAATCTCAAGGATGCTTACTTCCATATAAGCATCTATCGTGTGCACAGGAAATATCTCAAGTTTTCCTTTCAGAGCGAAGCGTTCAAATTTGTTACTCTTCCATTTGGGCTCAGCCTAGCTCCACGCATGTTCAGCAGGTGCATAGAGGCAGTGCTATTTCTGCTGAGACACAAGGGTCTCAGAATATCTGCTTATCTGGATGATTATCTAATATGCGCTCATTCATGGGAGCATGCGGAATGGGACAGAGATACTCACATCTCATCTCATGAATCTGGGATTCAGAATCAACTATGCCAAAAGCCAGCTGATTCCATCTAACAAGATGGAGTATCTAGGTTTGCGAATATACCACACTATGCTCTCGGAGAGGAGGATAGTGGCGTTTTTTCAGTGCCTAGCCCAGTTTAGCAAGGGAAACCTGGTGTTGTTCAGGACATGTCTCCACCTGGGCATGATGGCTTTGTCACTGTCTGTGGTCCCGCTAGGCTTGCTAAACATGAGAGACTTCCTGCGATGGGTATCTGAGAGGGGTCTGTGTCCTCATCAGCACCTTGCGCGCAGAGTGAGAATATCCACAGAGCGTGTGATGGCTCTTCATCAATGGAGAAACCCTTGTGTATTCCAGACAGGGGTCCTTCTGGGGGGCGTGTCTCTGAGAAAAGTAGTGACAACGGATATATCTCTGACGGGCTGATCTGATTCAGGGCTGATCGGTAAACGGTCGCTGGAAGCCCCAGCTTCGCAAACTCCACATAAATCTTTTGGTGTTAATGGCAGTCTTTCTGGCCCTGAAACATTTTCTCCCATTATTGGAAGGGTTTCATGTTCTGCTCAGGACAGACAACACGGCAGTGGTGGCATATATCAATCGCCAAGGGGGGAATGCATTCATTGCAACTGCACAATCTAGCCCACAAGCTGATTGTCTGGGGTACTGTGCACTTCAGCTTGCTGCATGTGACGCACTTCCCGGGAGTCCTGAGTGTTGGAACAGATCTCCTTTCAAGGGGCAACCCGTTATACGGAGAATGGTCTCTCCGCAGGTGGTAGATCAGATTTGGAAGATCTTCCAAGGCCTCGCAGGCAAACGCAAAGTGTTCGCTGTATTTCTCTCTCAGGGACGAAAATGTGCCTTTGGGTGTGGATGTGCTAGCACACCCGTGGCCGAACATGTAGCTGTATGCATTTCCACCACTGAGTCTAATTTCTCCCACCCTAGACAGAGTAAGAGAAAACGGACTATCTCTCCTCCTCCTTGTGAGGGTATGGCTGGCAGAGATTGTCCAGTTCCTTCAAGAAGAGCCCTGGCTGCTCATGCTGGGACCTGCTGTCACAAGCAGGGGGGCTAGGGGGGGCTAGATATTTCACCCCCACACAGAATGAGTCAATCTTTGGGTTTAGCCCATGAAGGGTTAAATTTATGCTAACGTCAATGCACTCAGGCTTCCACAAGAAGTTATAAACACTATCCAGAGAGCTAGAGCCCTTAAATGGCATGTGTTTGAAGACTGGTGTACTCGTAAAGGAGTTATTCCTTTTCACTGTGCAGTGAGTGACATGCATTGCTTTTTGCAAAGCTTAATAACCAATGGGAGGGCATTTTCTACTATTAAAGTTTACCTGGCAGCTATTTCGGCATGTCACGTGGGCTTCACGGGAGTATCAGTGGTATGGCATCCTCTTATATGCCGTTTTATGAAGGGGGTGAAGTGTTTGAGACCGGTGTCAAAGTGGATGGTCCCACCATGGGACTTGTCCATGGTTTTGAATGCTTTAACTTGCGCCCGGTTTGGACCTCTGGAGAGTGTTCATATTAAGCTCATATCTCTGAAAACGGTCTTACTGCTTGCTTTAGTTATATGCCTTGTCGGTTCATCAGGCATGTCTGAATTTTAGTCCAGATGTCAGCAAGGTTACGCTGCTGCCTAACCCTGCTTTCGTTCTCAAAGTCAGTGATTCAGCTTAGTGATTCACTCTGTGTCCTGTTCAAGCATTACGCTATTATCTAAACAGGACATGATCATTCAGGAGGAATGATCAGTTATTCATTTCATGGACCACTCAATGCAAGGGTAATCCGATCTCCTCACAGCGCCTTTCCCATTGTTTGGTGGAGGCGATTGAATTGGCCTATACATCTATGGGTCTTCATTCCCCGGCAGGCCTAAGGGCTCATTCTACAAGGGGTATGGCTACCTCATGGGCATTGTTCACGGGATTTTCTGTGGGAGATATCTGTGCAGCAACAAGCTGGGCTTCCCCTCATACATTTATCAGATTTTACCATCTTGATGTCACTGCCTACTATGGCTCATGCAGTTCTTAAGGTTGGCTCTTTGGAGAATTGAAAGGTTATCTTTCTTTCTTGCCGGGTCTTCAGAGAGCATGCATTACGGGAGTTGGCTAAATCATTCCCATAGTGAGATACAGAGCAATTGTTTGAAAAAGAATGTTAGGTTACATGCGTAACCCCGGTTCTATGAGAACAGAGCGAGGTATCTCACCAAGCTTCCCTACTCGCATAACACTGGGGAAGAGCATGCTTAGAATGCCATTTTATGGATCACAGCTGTATATATAGGATGGGGGTGGGCTCCTTGTCATGAGCTGTGATTGGTCCAATCCTTCGGACACATGTGGTGTAATTGGTGCTTCCATAGTTCCATAATCATGCCTGAGGCGTTTCCCATAGTGAGATACCTAGCGATTGTTTGAAAGAGAATCGGGATTACGCAAGTAACCTAATGTTTCTCTTTGTTGTATCGGTAATGTATTACCTTTTTGACACTTTTTTTTAATTACAGGTAAGTTAGCCAGTATTAGCTAGAATGTATGGTTTTATTGTTTTGGCTGATCGGTATAGATACAATATATATAAAGTTACAGTTTACAGTGTAGTTAAATTAATTTGAAGGCAACTACATTCCAGGTCTGTTTTTGATTTTCAGATCAAGAGAGGATTGGAAAAGACTCTACGTATGAGCAAGAGGGAAAAGTAATGTTTGTGATTGATGCTGTATACACCATGGCCCATGCTCTCCATAACATGCACAGAGACCTATGTCCTGCCAAAGTGGGACTTTGTTCCAGAATGGACCCTATCGATGGAAGCCTCCTATTAAAGTACATCCGTGAAGTGAGGATAACAGGTACAGTGTGACTTATACATCTCACCCTGCAACAGCAGTTTTATAATGTGTGAAGCCACACAGTCATTCAAGGACACCAGTTTGCTACCCTAAAACAATTTGCTAGGTATTTACAATATCCACGTAAATAGTGTCTGCTCAGAAAATAATAAAATGGTCTATCAAATAGCATGTCCTATAGGCAATTCAAGCTATCCATATTTTATTTAGGTAATCCCATTTCTTTCAGTCTTTCAGTGGCAGGGTTATCTACAAGCCTTGTCCTATAATATTGCCTCATTTTTTTAGCTGAATAGGGTCATGAATCTTTCGATGACTCAACCAGTCTTTTTTAAAAGAATAACAGTGACACAACACTGCTGTCCAGGTTGCTGACAGGTTACATACAATGATCCTTGCTTCAGCAGAAATCAGCAAATACCTGGGAAATGGTTATCTCTGGCAAATACACTTAGAGGTTTTGCTCACAACTTTACATGTATTTCATTTTGTTATCTTTTAAGTACCAGATAATTATATACCCAATCCCCACAGACATTTTAGGCATAGTGGAATGTGAAATGCACTATTAAAAGGTCAAAAGTATGTGGCCACCTGACCATCACAGCCATATGTGATTGTTGAACTTCCCATTTCAAAACTATTAGCATTTATATGGTGTTGTTCCCCCGACTTTGCTCCTAAAACAACATGCCATGTCTTTATGAAGCTTGCTTTGTGCACAGGGGCACTATCATGCTGGAGCAAGTTTGGGGTAGGCTCATAAGTTCCAGTGAAGGGAAAGCTTAATGCTACAGCATGCAAAGACTCCCTTTACAGTTGTATGCTTTCAACTTTGTAGCAACATTTTGTGGAAGACCCACACATGGGTGTGATGGTCAGGTGTATACATTCTTTTGGCCATATAGTGTATATGTGTATATTCCTATCCTTTCCCCACAATATTTTTTCCTAATAAAGGAAAATATTGTGGGAAAAGAAATAATAACATTATGGAATATACGGTGGTGTTATATTTTTTTCCATATACTGAAAATTCTCAATAGAGCACATATACATGGCTCTTGGCTTAATGAGATATAACATACTCTGTGAATATGCAGTTACTAATTTATCTGTTCATCATAAATTTCAATGCTTTTTTAAATCTTTCTCTCTCTCTCTCTCACACACACACACACACACACACACATACACACACACACACACACACACACACACACACAGACTCTCTCAGCCTTCCATGTCTTCCTGCTTTTATGGGTCTTTGAGTGAACCTGGTTAGGGACTTCAATAGGCTGAGACAGAACTGAACAGCCCATCGGTTTTCTATCCATGCAGCAGTCACTCCAGGCAAAGTGCACTCTGCTTTAGAGCATAAGTGAACTGCTACAGTAGTTTCTATGGCTGCCTAGCATAGACAATTACCAAAAGCACAACTAGTGCAGATTTTTTCATCCCATGAGTTTATATGCTCAGAAAATGTATAAATAAATTTGGTGCAGGGAAGAAGGAAGAGGGAAAACATTTTCACTGATAAATCATGATTTGGTTGTATACTGGTTAAGAATGAATGGAATATACTAAGGTCATTAAATACTGGACATATGAATCAGAATCAAAATATGCAGGAGCCAGTAAAGCATGGATTCATCTGCAATTGTATTTTTTTTTTATTCCTCATGGTCATAATATTGCTACTTCTTGCATCATCACTGAGGTTGACTGTTGGCAAATTTCACGAACAACTGTTGCTTCGTTTTATCTTGTAAGCCAATGTCAGCAAATCATACTTCTTAAACAAGTTTTGAAGCCTGGCAGTGCTCAGGAACCGCATAATTTGAGTTGAAATGTTTATAGATTGGGATATTAGAAAATTACCATGTGGTGCTGGAAGTGTCAGTGTGATTATATGGGCTGCTCAGTGATTATGCCTTTTGAAAGGATTCTTGGCTGGTCAGATAGCCTGCTGTGTAGAGAAGAAAGCGTTGAGGAATACAGTATGTTCTTCTGACCTCCTGACCTAATCAATTGACTTGATGAGCCATACTCTCAGACTTTCAAATATACTGGGCAGCAGCTTTCTCTTCAGAGTAGCTCTTTACAGACACAAACATAACCACAAGATTTTCAAGTCACTACCTATTTGTATTAATGGTAAATCAATTACTCAATTAAATTCAAGTTTGGATAGTGCTTTTAAAAATAGTCATAGACTACATTTACACGGACAGCAGTAATCTAATTGTTGACCTTATTCTGAATAAGATATTATTGTGATTGAGGTGTTTACATTAGTCACTTTTAGAACATTCCTTTTATGTTCCTGTTTTACATGTTATAGAACATAGATCGAGTAACGGCACACGTCATTATGTCACCATGCCACGCTGTCTGACATTCCCTCCAGAATTTCATGTATTAACATACAGTTCGTCTTCATTATTGTACCGTATACAGTTTTAGTTGTTTTTATTTTTAATTTTACAAAAGCTTCAAGTGCAGTTAATTATTTGTCATGCTATACGTACTATATGTATTTTGCTTACTATATAGTAGGTAAATATGCGGTTTCAGACGCAGCCATGCTCTCTTGTTTACCGTCAAATGGTTGAGCACTGCCGTGTGTGTACATGTCCTGTTGCAAAATGCAGTGAAAACTCCCACATGACATTAATAGTGTGATTAAGGTGTGTACATGTTTGTAATGCATGTCAATAATGCAACTAAAACAGGAATACTCCACGTCTTAATTCAATTTGTGTTTACTTCGAGTATGATTTTAGTCGGATTAAGGTAATAAAAAATTGTTGTAAAAATTGCTGTTTACATGGTAGTTTCTTAATCAGAGTATTGTCTTAATCGGGTTAATATTGGATTACTGTTGTCCATGTAAACATACTGACTGTCAAGCCAGAGGCAACAGTAGCAATGAAGAAAACTTGTGAGGAACCAAACTCAAAATGACATTGGATACTGCAGTTAAAGTGAAGTCATTACTCTTCTGTATACTATCCAGTCAAACAGTTGACAAGTGTGTTGAAAGGATATTTATTGTGAGCATATTGTGAATAAGAGTCAAGTGAAAACACAGGAGAGTCTTTATAAATACAAGCACAGTGTTAGGGTATCCATGTGGGAACAGCCACAGCAGCAGAAGGTGAGTCACAATTGCAGAAGCTGCAAGCAGAAGAAGAATTAAAGTGTGTCAGGATCAGGCACAGACATCACGTCTGGCAGCAGGAGTACACTCAACAACTCAACAGAGAGAGAAAACAGATCATTAGGTATGATCTTAGGTATGCAGTGTATATTGTGATCAGAGTGCAAGCGGGAACTCCAGCAGGTATAGCTACGACACAGTAATTGTGATGGAGAGCCAGAAGGGGACACAGGCATGAGGGCACCCTGGGACATCTTGCCACTTGCAACAGTAAAAGCAAATACTATTATTTGTATCTTATCTATGTATTATCTGTGTAATAGTTCGTCCTCATGAAATAGTAGTGGCTTAGTGGTTAGCATGCTGGCCTCACACCTCCAAGGTTGGAGGTTCGAATCTCGCCTCTGCCCTGTGTGTGAAGAGTTTGCATGTTCCCCTGAGTTTCAGGGGTTTCCTCTGGGTCCTCTGGTTTCCTCCCCATGTGCTGTAGGCATGTCCAAATTTTCCATAGTGTGTGAATGGGTGTGTGAATGTGTGTGTGATTGTGCCCTGTGATGGGTTAGCACCTCATGCAGAGTGTCCCCCGCCTCATGCCCTGAGTCCCCTGGCATAGGCTCCAGGCTCCCCTGACCCTGTATAGGATAAGCGATACAGAAAATGGATAAATATATAATTAAATATTCACTGACTTACACTGAGTGGAATGGCCATCTTGCATCCTCCAGCCTTAAATAAAGATGGAGGATATTCATCAACAGAAATCTACTTCTCTTTCAATCACTCATAGCTTTCAGTGAGAAAGCCCTATGAGGACTGTGAAATAGAAAAGTAAGCTAAACATGAGTGCCGAAAACAATTGCTTTTGCTGCACACTTGGCTGCTCTGGGATTTGCCAGGCTGGGAATTGGGGTTAGACATGGGCAGGTGCTATGAATACAGATAGCTTAGCTCAAAGGTTAGAGCTAGAGATTGGCAAAAACTTGGCACAGGCTTTTATCAAGAACAAGACAACTAATTAGAAATTCATCATCGGGATATGGCAGCATTGTTATCCAGTCTCCTTTAACGTGCTTTTTTCAGTGTCTCCTGCAAGAATTAATTTTTACGCTCAGTAAATTTGTTTAATAAAAGTATATGAGGTTTTATTAAGCATGCTTAGTTATGGGTATGCTGTCATATTCTGCTCTAAGTTATTAACAATTTTACTGTTATGTTCTACATAGATTTAATTTCAGTACATATTGTATTTAAATTAGTGATATTCCTGAGGCAAAGATATTTGTTTTGTATTGTATTGGTTTCAGGATGTCACAGTTTCCAAATGAGTTTATTATGGTCAAAATCAGGAATTTTATTCATCACATAGTTGTTACTTTGATGAGGACTATGCTAACGACTTTTTAACACATTTGGTGATTTTCTAATAATATCTGCCTTCTGTTCTCAGGCATAGCTGGAAATCCTGTGCAGTTCAATGAGAATGGGGATGCTCCTGGCCGCTATGATATCTACCAATACCAGATAAATAATAAAACAGCAGAGTACAAAATCATTGGCCAGTGGACTGACCAACTCCATCTTAATGCAAGTGTTCTTTTTTAATCCATATACAGAATATAACAGTACATACTGTATATTTCATTTCTCGTGTGCCTTTTCCATGCTTCATATTATGGGTGTCTTGTTCCATGATTAATGCACAATTTACTTAATGATTTGTTTGAGTAATGATTGCAGAAATGCCTAAGAGAAACCTATAATTATACATTTGTTGCAAGCTGTGAAAAAAATGGATTAGTCAGTACAGATTTTTAAGCAAACCTGATTTTTTGTTACTAGTTGGTGTGAATAATGAGCAATATGTTTACATCACAGATACCAGAGATGCAGTGGCCAGGTGGTATAAAGCAAATACCCTCCTCCATCTGCAGTCAGCCATGCAAACCAGGCTGGCGTAAGAAGGTTGTGAAAGGCATCCCATGCTGCTGGCATTGCGAGCGCTGTGATGGCTACCAATACCAGGCGGACCCATTCACCTGTAAAATGTGCCGCTTCGACTTGCGTCCCAACAAGAACCATACAAGTTGCCAGCCAATCCCAATCATAAAATTGGAATGGAGCTCACCATGGGCTGTCATACCTGTGCTCCTTGCCATCATGGGCATTATGGCCACCTTGTTTGTGGTGGTCACCTTCATACGCTACAATGACACTCCAATTGTGAAGGCATCAGGAAGGGAGCTCAGCTATGTCCTGCTTACAGGCATTTTTCTTTGCTATGCCACTACATTCCTCATGATATCATCTCCTGATGTTGGGATCTGCTCACTCAGACGCATTTTCCTAGGACTCGGAATGAGTATTAGCTATGCTGCATTGCTAACCAAGACCAACCGTATTTATCGTATTTTTGAGCAGGGAAAGATGTCAGTGAGTGCCCCACGTTTCATAAGCCCAGCATCCCAGTTGCTGATCACTTTTAGCCTGATCTCAGTCCAGCTATTAGGGGTTTGTATTTGGTTTGTAGTGGACCCTCCTCAGGCTTTTGTGGACTATGAGGATCAGCGCATGGCAAATCCAGAGCTGGCACGGGGTGTGCTCAAGTGTGACATCTCTGACTTGTCACTCATCTGCCTGCTGGGGTACAGTATGCTGCTAATGGTCACATGCACAGTCTATGCCATAAAGACACGTGGGGTGCCGGAGACCTTCAATGAGGCAAAGCCCATCGGCTTCACCATGTACACCACCTGCATTATCTGGCTGGCCTTCATACCCATCTTCTTCGGCACGTCACAGTCCACAGAAAAGGTAAGAAATGAGTCTGGAACTACAAAACATGCCAGACATATAACATGGTAATTGCAACATAATTTTTCACAAGGGATTTGGAGAATACAGGCAGTGGGGAGAGAGCTAATGATTCGGTTTTTGTCTCTAATCAAGCTACAGCATATTCATGAGCTGTAATATATAAACATATGATCATCACATTAACAGTGATGTGTGCACCTGGATAACAAGAGCCTTCTCCTTTGCTGATCCTGTACTGTGTCAAAGATGAAAGAGGCTTTGATACAGCAAGGCCATCAAACGTTGACTTTCTGCAGATGATGTAAACCACTGATAGCAAATGTCCCAGAAACACAAACAGAAGAAATGAGGATAGACTCTTGAGGGGATCCTTTCAAGAGTTCATTTAGTTTTAGCTCAGACTCCTTTAATCTGCATTACCCATTTTAATCAGAAATCCTGGGACCTTCTGCCAGTAGCATTTAGATAAGAATTATTTTTACCACACTCCTCTTTCAGTTTCACGATACACTATTGAATTAGCTTTATCCATTAGAACAAACTGAGCATGCCATGCCAATATAGTAATTGCTTTGCCAAAACACAGGCAGAACCTCAGACCAGAATATACAGTTTCACACTGTGCACATGCTGTAATTAGTAAACCAGAATGGCCAGAGTTTCCCTTTGATAAATTATTTGGGAAACTCCTTTCCTTCTCCAAGCATGAGGCCCATGTTCCATAAATAGTCAATCGTTATCTGCATTTTAGTGTGTGCTATCAGAAGGATACTGGAAAGAAGCAGGAATTTGTCTTTGCTCATTTTTTGGAACTTGCACATAGTGATAAGGCTATGAGTGTCACATGGCAAATTTACACCATTATATTTCTCATGATTTCCGAAAGGAATCAACACTTCAAAACAGCCTAAGCTTAACATCATCTAAGTTGACAAGCATAGCTGAGCCTGGCGAGGGTAAGATGACTTGTCTTTTAGAGCAATTAATTGCATCTTTATCCCTTGGCACTTGATTTAACTTATCTGTTTGCCTTGTCACCCACTTACCGCCAGGTGTCTAAAAACAGAATGCCCACTCCATCATTTGTGTTGGTGTTTTATGTCAATCTGAACACATTGAATGTCACTCGGGGCATTATGAATTATTTACACCAGGCCATGCGGTTTGGTCTCCATTGTATGTAATAAGACTGTTCAATGCTTGTTACAAAGGTAAGACTAATGTTGTGTTTTTCTAATCATAATGACAGGGCTATCATTGCAAATTGGTGAATATTGTGAAACTGTGAACGATGATTGCTTGTATACAGCCTGAAACTTGGAAGAGGTTGTGGCTTACAGTATTAAATTCCACTGTGTCACATCTCTGTGGTAATTTCATTTACTTGTCAGTATAACATTTCCATGTAATACTGTAGTATAGAAAATGAGACAGGAGAAAAAAGATACTGAGATCCAGTTATAAGTGTCTCTATTCATATCTTCACCCTGCAGAATCACAGTTGTTATGGTGTTTGTGGGAGGTTCTCCTCCATTTTGTTGTTGACAGAGTAATTACTGTCTGTGTAGTGAGAGACCTAGATCCACAACTCATTACATACAGGTGTGTGTTTCAGAGCTTGAAGCGGCAAGAAGTATGAGTTCCCTATCTGCCCCTTATAGAGGTGTGAAGTAAAATTACAACATAAAATTAGTTTGTTAGTATGTTTAATAGTTAAGGCATGGTGCTGCAGTGGGTAGCACTGCCACCTGACAGTTCCAATCCTAAACTCTTAGGCTACTGGCTGTGCAGAGTTCCTGACATTCTTCTTCTTCTTTTATTCACATGGATTTCCTTTAGGTTCTCCAGTTTCTCCAGTACTAATACTGTAAATTTAATTTTGCGTCATTGATGCATTTGACATTGTTGTACCTCCACATCAATGAAATATGCCAGTTTTCACCAAAGCCTTTATAATATTTTCAGCTGTACCTCAGACATGATAGTTTGTGCCCAACTCTTATGAAACATAGATTAGTTGTAGCCATTTGGATTCATGCCTAATGAGCCATAATTATGTAATGCTGTGATTTTTGTGAACACTTGTAATAATTAATTTTTGAACATGACACTTTACTATATGTACAGTATATTGAGACATTATATTTGAACATTATTCAAACAAGATCCATTCATTTATCCACTACCCTCTGCAAGAATGATGCAGGGTGACATAAAATGAAAAACAAACAAACAAACAAACAAACAAAAACATAGTGTAAATACAGTATATGGAGAATCATATGAAGGAATGTTTATCCATATTTTCATTCTATTGACTACAGAGGTCAGAGGTTTGTGTAGCCTAGCTACTGATATTTACATTGATACTGTATCAAAGTAGGATTTTAACTAATGACTATGCATGAGGAAGTCTAGCCATTACCAGCCTAGAGCTAACATTTTGATGGTGCTAGGTAAAACTTTGATAAATTTTTTCTACTAAAAGTTAGTGAGAATGTCTGATGGACAGAAAAAAAATTAAAAGAGGATATAGTTTGGATACCATGCTTTTTCCCATTTAGCCTGCTGCCTCTATTCAATTGGCCTGTACACAGCACACAGTACTACAAAGCAACATTTTGATCCATCCATCCAGTCCCCACCACTTGCTTTCCATTTGCACCAAGGGGACAACAGTAGACTTTATTTAAAAAAATCAGATTGAGACAGTCAGCTTTGTGCCAGATGTTTTACCCACACAGTTCACTTAAAAACATGACACAAGTCCACGTGACAGTGAATAATAGGCAAATTTGTTTTTTATTCTGATCACCCTGTAAATATCATTATTGTATAGACACTGTCTTCCAAACAGTTCCACTATGCAATCTATCACATTTCAACTGTTGCACAATCATGACCTTATTATATATATATATATATATATATGATGATTTGCAGCATATATGTACAGGGCTGTGAAAAAGTAATTGATTTCTTCTGTTTTTGTGTACTTCAGAAATTAAAAAAAAAAAAAATCCAATTTACACCATTTACACCACTGGGCCTGTGTGAAAATATATTGGCCCCCGTAATTACTAATTCCCCAAATCTATAAAATTGCATTCATAATGGGGTTCAGCTGGACTAGATGCATCCAGGCCTGATTACTGCAAACCCTGTTCAATCAAATCAACATTTAAATAGAGCATTTTCCACAGCATGAAGTTAGTTAAATGGTCTTACCCAGTAAGACACTATGCCAAAGTTGAAAGAAATTCCAGATATGATGAGGAAGAAGGTGATTGAAATACATCAGTCTGGGAAGAGTTACAAAGCTATTTCAAAGGCTCTTGGACTCCAAAGAACCACATGAGAGCCATTATCTCCAAATGCAAAAAACCTCGGCACAGTAGTGAACCTTCCCAGAAGGGGCCGACCTTCCAAAATTCATATAAATATATATAATGACATTCTACCCGAATTTCCTTACTCTATTTCTTCAGGAAATCACTCAAGGAGCACACACATACCACACAATATTATATATTGGCTGTTGTTGCATACACTCCTAATAATCAGCCACAATAATCACATTAGTAATACTATACTAATGCATGCTAAATAAATGAAACAATTAGTGGCAACTTGGTATAAGTTGGTATAAGCATGATAGTTACAGGATAACACATGGAAGAAAGTAGATGGTTATAGTTGTTAATGTATTACTTTTGCAGTCCTCGCCTCTGTAGGCTCTATGGACTGCTATGTTTTGGGATGTGTAAATTTTTAAGAGCACAGGGTGACCTTTGTTTTGTGTTCCTTGCTGAGGGAGCAAAAGGTCCTTGGATTTTATCTACTGGGTGCGCTATTTGGTCTCGGCCCAAAGGATTAAATCACTGGATTTAACAGAGGTTTCTGTGGTTGAGATGGTTGAAATTAGCAGATGACCAAAAGCATCTTTCCAGTTAGCAAACAAGGTGCTTTGTTACTACTGGGATAATATATCCTTCTGCAGACAGATCAGAATCTGATTATATTAACAAGCTAATTCACTGACTTAATTAGTACTGATACATAAGTAATTAGTTGATTAGTTATGATTAATGCACAGTCTGCATTTCAAGTCAGCAAGGGACTCAGCTGTCTGCAGTAAATTCATTCCACTAAGTGGCAACATGAACATAGAAGAGTGTTGCATGTATTCATTGTGTCTTGAAGGGGTTGGGATCAAACCAAGTAATACTTGTGACCCAACAGGCTCAAGGTATAGTATAGGATTTAATATTTGTCATCATGTAGACGGGAGTAGGTCCATTTTAGCTTTGCTGCTGATGGTTGCAGGCATCAGAGTTTTGAATATAAAATGGATGGCCACATGAAGCTAGTGGGTGAAAATGGGTGAATTTAGGCTGCTGCATTTTATGTTGGTTGCAAGGATTTAATGGCATGTGCAGTTGCGCTACTCAAGTTTCGAGAGGGACTGAACAACCATAATCATTATATCCGCCTTATGTTGTACTGGAGAAACCTGCAGACTAAATATGTTTTCTAATATGTGCCAACAAAAGTTTTCATCTGCTTTCAGATAAAGCAATCACGGAGTGTGTGATGGAACTGCCAAAAAACATTTGATGAGAGGATGTGGAGGATGAGTGGCATGTCATAAGCATAACTGTGGTAGGGGAAGCCATGTGAAGATTTCCTTTTGTATCACTGGGAGAGGGTATCTCGTCAAGGCGAGAATAAAAATGGGAGAAACGCACGCCTCGAAAGACAGAGAGAGCCAATCAGCATATTGTCCCACATTTGATCTGTTTGCATCTGGTCACCCTATTTGAATGTGCTGGAAGATGAACAAGTAATAAAGAAGAAGAGCATGAAAAACCTATGTTGAGAAGTGATATACAAACAAGAAGAGGTCGAGTATTTGGAAGAGGGAAAAGTTGAGGACTACAGGAAGAGAGTGAAAGAGGTAGGAAGACGAAGAGATAGGAACAGTACAGTAGGAGGAAGAGAGCAGAGAAAAGGAAAAGAGGAAGATCATAAAGAAGACAGATCTTAAATGAGATGAGAGCCACTCTAACTGAACATGTTCTCAATTGTGGTCTCTCTTTGAGATACACTGGATTGAAACAAACCAGTAAGCCTATGCAGTATAATATAATTTTTGTATGATTTTTGTGAATCCATCAATTACATCCTTGCTCCATAAAAACAAGACCAGGGACAACTGGACTGGAAGCAATTTGTGGCTTTTTGGGACAATTTTAAAATTTCACTATTTAGACAAGTGGATTTCACCACTTAGACAAGTGGATTGAAGCACATCCTCATTTCCTAGTGGTGCATTATATTTTCCCTTTTAGAGTTCTGTTGAGTTTTTCTCTTCCTGAAGATGGAAAATATCAACTCAACCCATATGTCAAAGTAACACATTTAGGCAAAGAGACATTTAGGCAAATGCATATCCGATATGTATTCAAAACATGCTGCATTTTTTCCCCAGATGCATTGCATTGTAAATAAAATTTAACATACAGTAAAGAATTGTTCATAAATAAAGCAGTGGAACTAAGCTTGTCCCATAAATATTTTTGTCTTGTATGATACCGGTATGATTTAGCTGAACAGTTTATCAAAAGATGACAGTTCAGTAATTTTGAAAATAATATGCATATATTTAATTAATTAACACACATTTTTAATGGCTGTTATTTGGCTTAATATGTCATATTGGTTGAGAAAAACTTGCATTTAATTCTAACCTAGTTACCTGATGTGCACTGCATGAATTTGTACTTGAATGAGGCAAAATATCTTGAGGCAGTACTGCACCTGAAAGGTTGCCCAAGAGCAATCAAACTCTTGGAACTCAATTGAATGTAATCCACATTCCTGGGCCAAGTGCTTTAGTAAAGAGGGTTTTGGACAGTTTATGAACTCAGGAACAGAACCTGATCACAGAGTCACTGCTACACACCAGGGATCTTTGTTCTGTGTGCCACCTGGAGGCTATATATAATACAATTATTATACACACTGACCAGGAGGGCAAAATGAAAAGGTCTCAATTTTTTACTCCTGTGGTCTTTTTGTGCACATGCCTGATGTTCACACCGATATGTCTAACATCTTGAAAACCTTTGCACCATTACACAAGTTGCTACACCAAGCCAGTTGTTTGAAAACTCACAATGTATTCAGATGCTTCCAGTGTTTATTGCGACAGTTGATTTGACTTTAAGCATCTAAGCCAGATCCAATTACATGTTTCAATTTGTATGGCCACCACTAGTTCATTAGACTGTGGAATGTTAAATACATTTCCGGAGGTCAAAATGTTGGCAACCCATGTATGTGTATGTTTTCTGGAATCCATGGTGCACCGTTTTTTTTTGCAAATTGATTGTGTTGTAAAATGTCAGCACTGTGCTTGAAAGCCTTGAATGTTTACCTGGTACCTTGGGAACATTTCTACTGATCAGCCAAGGTAGTATCATACCTTGTTTTCACTCCATTATTTTTGATGCTCTAGCAATTATTGTTGCAAAGCACTAATATCTAATGAAAGACCCAGTCTTTTCATTCTGAAGAAGCTCCCCCACTCGTCCCCCAGGACAGTGGACAGAGATCACAGCGATGAGTCACTATTAATAATACTGTGCCAGAAACCTAGTGCTGAGGTTATGTATCAGATAGGACAAATACACAGCAGTGTTTTAAAGCAGCAGCAGGAGGTTCACAGTAGAGCTGAGATGAAGATGAGCCATTAGTGCATTTTGGTAATGTGAGAGCTGGAAAACATTGTGCACACACATATACTCTTTCTCAGGCTGCTTGCCTAAAAGTCGGTCCTTGTTTGAAAGCATGCTTCATCTTTAATGGACAACAGACATATACAGAAGTCACCAGAATATCCAAATGGTACACCTACATTTCCATTGGCATTATGTATGGCATGCTGCTTTTGCAAATGTGTGTTTCTAAACTGAATATTGCTGAAATAAATCTATATGCTGTAGTGTTCAGTAATAAGAGAACAAAACAAGCTTACATAGCACAATACAGCTGGCATAATACTGTCATACAGGTTTCCTTCATGAGTGAACTCATGCTGAAAATATAAGTGATGTAAGCATTATTTCAAACCAGATTGCACAGACAGGCAGATGGTGAATAAAATGTGAATGTAGATACCTTTGTTATTTTCTCCCCTCTTGTACAGATGTACATCCAGACAACAACTTTAACCATTTCAGTGAGTCTGAGTGCTTCTGTGTCTCTGGGACTGCTCTACGTCCCCAAAATATATGTGGTGCTCCTCCACCCAGAGCAGAATGTGGCCAAGCGGAGCACACGCAGCCTGAAGGCCGTGGTCACTGCCGCCACCATGTCCAACAAATTCAACCCGAAGGCCAGCCTGCGGCCTAATGGAGAGGCCAAGACCGAGCTGTGTGAGAACCTGGAAACTCAAGGTAAGAGGGTTTAAAGGGAAAGCTATGGCTGTCCTCCTTAGTTTGAACACAGAGCTGGTTCCAGTTATAGGCATCATAGGCAGTTGCCTAGGGCCTCTATATTACCTGGGGCAACATCAGTGCTCTGGATCAATGGAAACAGCCAATTCATTATTTCATTTGAAGTAACCATTTTATCATGGTCAGGGTTGCAGTGGATTGCAGGGCACATTAACATACCCATTTACATTTGCACACTCATTCACACCTGGCTCAATTTAGGGAAATATTAATGTAAAAAAAATTGAAAGGGGGGAAAAAATAAATGTTAGAAAATGTTTAGACAATTAAAAAATATATATTTAATCTAGTGCGTTAGTGACTGGTAGTGTATATATTTTTATATTAAAAGCGTAAAAATACTTTTGTGTAAACAGCAAAACCATTTTAAAGTGTTGGTGCTATTTTTGTGTTTTATTTTTTTTTTAATTGTATGTTTCATATGTTTTATAGAAGCAAAAATTGTGTGGTAAATCAGATGTGACACCTATGAAATAGCATTGTTTATTCCACAACCTCACTTGGTAATTTCCTAAAACATGGGTTCCACCAGGGCCACTAGTTCTGACATAAATGCCTATTCAAATCATACCAAGACTGATATTTGCCATATGAGCAAAAAGTTAGCAAAAATCTAAAAAGGTTGCAACATAAAACACAATATAATGTCCAAAAGCATGATAATGGCTGTTAACCTTTAAAAAAGGCAGAATATTGGAGCTCACATAAACTGAGATTATTTTGTGTATATTAACTATTAGTAACAGGTTCATTTAAGTGAGAATGACTGTGGACCAGTTTGCTGTATTACTGCAAGTGCTGCCTTATCTCTAAACAACAACAAAAACAAAATAAAATAGAGAGCTAATCAAACAGCATATGTTTATCTATTTTTAAACTTTTATTATATTCTATTAAATTAAGAACATCTGTAAAGCGAAAAGCTTTTATTGGCTTTCACTGTAAACCGCTGTTAGTTTTGGTCCAGTACTGACAGCTTAGTTTTAGCTGTTTCTCTCAGTATAGGACAAGTCACTAATGTTTCATTACTTGGAGTTGTTTAATGTTTTTCTGCAATGTTTTTCATCAGTGCCATAAAGCTTACTGTAGATGTGTTACTGTGTTAATCTGGTAGTATAATTTTCAGTGATTCAGAGGTGGAAGTCTGCAAAGGACTGTTTTTTCTTTTCTTTTTTTTCTGCCCCTGAAGGAATTCCTCCTACAGGAAATACAATGCTGTGAAAAAGTATTTTTCTGGTTTCTTCTGTATCTCATACTAAGGTGTTTCAGAAATTAAAACAAACTCTAAAATAAAACAAAGGCAACCTGAGTGTCACATTGCGGAGGTAAGGACGGATGTAAGTGCAGAATCTACTTTCAAACGTTTTAATGAGGTACAAACAAAATATAAAACAAGACTTACAAGAACCCAGGGCTAGACAACCCATGCAGTGCAGAGCGTGACTATATATACACATAAGTGCTAATGAACCAAACGTGAATAAGGTGAAAGAGACATGACATGCTGCAGTGGCTGATGGGAAACGCAATTTTAGTCCTTTTTCCCATATTACATGACACTGAGGAAACACAAAATACAGTTTTTAAATGATAATGTTATTTATTGAAGCAAAAAAGTTATCCAATACCAACTCGGCCTGCGTGAAAATGTATTGGCCCCCATAGTTACTAATTCCCCAAATCTATAAAATTGCATTCATAATGGGGTTCAGCTAGACTAGATGCAACCAGGCCTGATTACTGCAAACCCTGTTCAATCAAGTCAACACTTAAATAGAACTTTTTTAAGCAGCATAAAGTTGGTTAAAAGGTCTTACCCAGTAACACAATATGCCAAAATTGAAAGAAATTCCAGAAATCATGAGGAAGAAGGTGATTGAAATACATCAGTCTGGGAAGAGTTACAAAGCTATTTCAAAGGCTCTGGGACTCCAAAAAAACACAGTGAGTGTCATTATCTCCAAATGGGGAAAAAAACTCGGTACAGTAGTGAACCTTCCCAGAAATGGCCAACCTTCCAAAATTCCTCCAAGTGCACAGCAACTACTCATCCAGCAAGTCACCATAGAGCCAAGGACAACATCAAAGGAATTACAGGGCGCTCTTGCATCAATATAGTTCATAACTCCACTATCAGAAAGACACTGGGCAAAAATGGCATCCATGAAAGAGTGGTGCGGCGAGAATCACTGCTAACCCAGAAGAACATTAAGTCTCATCTGAATTTTGCTAAAACACACTTTGATGATCCTCAAACCTTTTGGTAGAATGTTCTGTGGACCGATGAGTCGAAAGTGGCACTGTTTGGAAGACATGGGTCTCATTACATCTGGCATGAACCAAACACAGAATTCCACAAAAAGAATCATACCTACGGTCAAGCATGCTCATGGAAATGTGATGGTGTTGATGTTTTGTTGCTTCAGGGCCTGGGTAACTTGCAATAATTGAGGGAAACATGAATTCTGCTCTCCAGAAAATCCTAAAGGAGAATGTTCAGTCTTCATTCAGTAAATTGAAACTCAAGCGCAACTGGATTATGCAGAAGGACAATGATCCAAAGCATAGGAGTAAATCCTAGTCATAGAAGTAAGTGAAAGACTTATCATCTGGGTTACACATGTAACCCTGTTCCCTGAGAAGGGAACGAGATGTTGCATTTAGCATAACAGTATGGGAGAGCCCTTGCGCACGACCGGCATCTGAAGCTTGTGTAAAATCATGCCTATTTATAGTCCTGCCATGATCAGGTGACGTAGCAATTAAACTTTCTGTGTGAAGTGTCTAGTAAGGAGCATGCGACGGAAGCCCTTGAGAAGTCAGACTGCACATTATAACGCCTACATTAGGCAGCTCCGCTAGCGACTAGCTCTCTTCTCGGAAGCCGAAGCAAGTTGGGTTTCAGAACCTTGCGGATCCGCTGCCGAGGCAGCTATCCTTCTCAGGTAAAGGGGGATCTCTTATGGATCCGGAAGAGGAGCTGGAGATCTCTTGCTCTGTCTTCCGGGTCCGGCTCTCCACTGGATTTTGGAGCTTGCGTCGCGACTCCTCCTTCTGCTATGGAATGCCAAAAAAAAAAAAAAATGCACGGCCTGCAGATAAATAGCCTCAGCCGCCTGACACCACGCATAAACCTCGAAGTTAGTGGATGTTGCCCCACAGAAGCTCCATCAACAGGGGCGTGGCTGGCCGAAATGGTGGCCATGTAAACCCTGATTGTAGAAGGAGCCCACCCTACTGAGAAACATCCTTGTAAGAACTCCAGGACTGTAGCTATTGCGCAGTTCACTGTGTCTAGCTGGCGTTCCTCACACCACAAGACAAAAAGCCACCACTTGAGCACATACAATTTCCTTGTGGATGGTGTTCTCGGGTTCAACATGGTCTCTACAGCCTCAGTTGTGAGACCAGAATCTATGAGCTGGTGCCCCTCAGGGGCTAGACCCACAGTTTCCATAGTTCCAGTCGAGGGTGATAAATCAGCCCTCCAGCTTGAGACAGTAGACCCCTGTGTATGGAAATCTCCTAAGGAGTGCCATCTAGCAGGGATATTATCTCTGAGAACCATATTCAAGCTGGCCAATAAGGTGCTATTAGCAGCAGACGTAGACTGTCTTTGCGAACTCTCGCTAGAACTTGTGCAAGCAGAGCGATCGGGGGAAAAGCATACAGATGTGACCTCAGCCACATGTACATCATGGCGTCCAGCCCTAATTGTGCGCAAGGAGTGAGGGCGAACCACAGCAGGCAGTGTGTTGTCTCCTCTGAGGCGAACACATGCAGTCCCGCTTGGTCAAACCTCCGCCATATTGACTCCACCAATTGTGGATGGGACCACCAATCCCTGGGCCTCATCCCCTGCCTCAACAGGATGTCTGCGCCCACATTCTAGTTGCATAGAATGTACATTGCACTCACTGCCAAAACTTTCCCTCTGCCCAGAGAAGAATTAGTTGTGCCTGTCTGAACAGGGGGCGCAGACATAATCCTCCCTAGTGGTCAATATATGAGACCACCACAGTGTTGTATGTAAACACATGGTGACCTCTCAACTGATGTTGGCTGCTGCTGCCATAAGCTCCAATAGTCTCCCCTAGAGACTGGAGGGGATGCCAAGATCCAGCTTTATCTTGCTCAATGTTGATAGGATTGACCATACGCATGTTGGGGATAGAAATGCCCTCATCGTAGAAGAATCCTTATAACCCCTAGAAAAGTTGTCCACTGCACTAGAGAAAGCATACTTTTCTGAGGTTCAACCTGAGCCTCAAGCTCTTCACGTGGGCGAGAACAACATCTCGATGTTGAACGGCCAGTTCCCTGGATCATGCTAGAATTAACCAGTCGTCCAGGTAGTTTAACACACGGATGCCCTGGAGTCACAATAGAGCCAGAATGACATCCATGCACTTTATGAAGGTGCGAGGGGATAAAGCTAGCCTGAAGGCATGAACCCAATTTTGACTATGTGTAAATATGCACCTTTTAGATCTATCGTCACAAATCAGTCCTCAAACTGAATCTGTGAAACGATAAGTTTGGGTGTCAGCATCTTGAACCTGTATGTCCGATGAGTACAGTTCAGATGATGCAGATCTAAAATTGGCCGCATACTCCTCTATTTTTTGCGTCCCAGGAAAAACAGCTGTAAAAACCTCCCTCCCTCAGGGAACGGGGTACATGTTCTATGGCCCCTTTGTCCAAGAGGGTCCTTACTTCCTGCGCTAATGGGCTCTGGTCTGTGCTGACTACTGTGGTGAGTACACCTCTGAATCCAAACGCATGCAAATTGACAAAAGACCGATACAGACACATTTCAGATGCCACTGAGGCCAGTAGTGAGCGTGGCAGTCATTATCACTCTGGAAAAACCTCCCAGATGACACTGTAGACAAGGTATGCTTTAGCCAAGGAAGCTGGTCATTATGTGTAATCTGTGGAATGTGTGGACAGTCATGAGCTTCTGCATTGCTGAGTTCTCAGTTCCAGAATCAATTATTTCAGTTGTCCACACGAGTGCATTTTAAGAATTGGTATTCCTTAAATAGTACAGTATGACACACCTGTTTATTTATTTATTTATTTGTTTGTTTGTTTGTTTAGCTTTTTTTATATTTAATATGGAAATTAGAATTGCAGCCTGTGTATGGCTATTAATTGAAGTATGGTTTGACAAATTCTGCTGTTTTTTATTAGCATTTAAGTGCACTAATAAAACAGCCTCAAAATCTTGATGTCTTAAATATTTAAATGCTAATGAAATGCTTTAATTAGGGAAAAGGCAACTAATTGGCTACTTTTTTTTGTAATTATTACTCGACTAGTAAAAATTAATAGTCATGAATACCCGAACACAAACACAAACACATACACACACACATGAAAAAATGTGTAGCTGTGATGAGTGATGAGATTAATATGAGGTTTAGGGATGTAACCAATTCTGAATATATTATTCAGAATGAACAGATAAATTATTCTACACAGATACAAATAATACATTTATTTTGCCAGAAAGGTTCACCTAGCATCTGGTAGAGACTAGGAGTGTGCATCAGGACTGGGAAAAGTCACATGAAAAGTCACATGAATGGGAGAATGGGAGGTTTATGCTGTCATGCAAGTGACCTGTCAGATATGAAGTTTATGGGTCAAAGGAAGACCACATTAATTAACATGAAACTGAACAATGCATTTATGTTGTTCATTTATTAATCCTTAGTAAATGCCTAGTCAGGACTGTGGTGGTTTAAATTTGGCTACTAGTTTGTTTATATTATAGGAAATAAATTAACTAAATTCATTGTAAAAATGCCATGGGTAGGTGCAAAGAAAAACAAGGGGAAAAAAAGAATGATTAAAACTTTTCCAGTTAAGGCCACACCCATTGTGGGTTTAACTTTCAATACATACTGTATACAGATACAAATATTTAGAGCACTAAAGAGATATAGATACATATACAGGCATAGCATTACACCCCTAATGTAAATGCTGGCTTTGGTCCAAAATCAGAAATTAGGATGAAATTTAATTTGAATCAATGCACCAGCAAATCACTGGAAACATTTTCTATTAAAGACATCTAAACTCAGTATCCATCTGATCCAAGTTTTTCAAGAATACTGTATGAGTTCCCATTTTACTTTTCCTAATTCTGTGATGAAAATAACCTTAATTTAAGGAGCAGGGGAATCTGTCATTTAAGCAATCATCATTCCCATCTAGCAAATGTTGAATTGGCTCTTTAATACACTGCTTACCATCTTACAATGTGGCAGATGATTTGCTTTTCAAACATTACTCACATCTAGTAAAAGGTTAAATTGGTAGTCTGATTCACTACTTGGGCATGGTCCAGTGTAAATTAACAAAAGGCAAACTGGTTTACTCTCAGTAGCACTACTGAGTCTCTCACTGAGTCACTAATTTGAATATGTATCAAACCATGCAGCAGACAGATGGGCTGTGCAAAACAGCAATAAACAAACCATAAACAGCTGAATCAGCGGTAACAACTTTCTGTGATTATGTGTACCCACTCCTCCAACCTGTACAGGCAGAGATAGGAAAGGCTGTGTAAAGAGATAGCTTCCATTTTGTAGAGAATTTATACTTGGGGTAAATACTCATAAGTAATACTACAGACTGCCACACACTCAGTATACAATATAACTAGTGACAAACCCATAAAAGTATGTGACACTAATGCACAGGCAATTTTTTATAAGTACTTATATACCTCTACAAAAGACAATTTGAAGGAAAATTTAAATTCTGATTTGACATTTTTCCATTGAAATATCCATGACACCAACAACCTGCATGGTTTAGAGATAAATATATCATGCTGTCTCCTCTTTTTCAGGACTTAGCCCCAAACAAACATACATCAGCTATAGCAACCATGCAATCTAGCAAAAATGAAAAAAGGCCTAAGAGTCCTAAGAGTGACTTGTGGAAGACAGCCTCTTAAGGTGAACCAATCTTCTGGTTTCCAGATGGAGGAGAGATTTGAACACAGCCCGCTGACTCCATCCATACCTTCTGGTCTAAGAAGATCATGAGAAGACCCTGGGGGAAAAGTGGGAAGTCCATGGTGTTTCAGTAATGGTACTGTATGTCACATCAATATCTGGTATCCGGCAGAACTGACCCCATGCTGGAGCCATCTGCAAAATCCCATTACAACTTCTTTTATCATCTATCTTATAATTTGATGTCATTGCTGAAGTGACACCAAAATAACGACCAGGCTTCGACATATCACTTTCAGGTTTTCACACATAGGGGGAGTGGCTGAGATCTCTTTTTCCTGGCAGGGGTTCTCATGTTTTCCTCTTGGTGACGGCGACAAGAGCAAAATCCATTGTTTACAGATGTTGAGCATGCTGGTTTGGTTTGGGCATCCTGTGTTGTGTTTTTTATTTTCTTTCTTTCATTTTGTTAACATTTCTGGAATGCATTTAAACCATGTTGCTGTGCTTTTATCACACTATGAGCCCTTATGATAAACTGTTTTAGGTGTAAGGAATTTTGGGGTAATGTTCGCTTGTGCTTGAGTACCAACCCTTTATGAAGTCTAACTAACTAACCTGCGCTGTTGTCCAAAACACTTGATAGCTGTCACTGCCAACTGCTTTGGCAAAATGCAAAATCACAATTTAGTACTTAGCTCATTAAAGAGTATTTTACTCCTTGAGTCCCCTTGTTGATTAAATACTCTTAGAGATGATTCCAGTACTGAAAAACTAAAACCACAAGTTTCCTATTCTTATGAGCAATTTGAAAAGAGAAAATTAAAAACAGGATGCATAAAGCATACATGCGACAAGAACCGGAAAAAAACTATATTAATTTAAAGAAATGTCAAGTGATATATTGCAGCACTGCATTTTGTGGATGTCCTGTGAAATTAAGACTCACCGCCTATGATTTCTCCTCTGTTTATTTTTGCACTATTTGTGTTGCTGAATGCAATATGTTCATATTGACCGTGCTAAATAGCAATTTAATGTGTGTTCCGGTAATGTTTGCATTTGTCTAAAAGAGAAAAAAAGAAGAAGAAGAAGAAGAAAAAGAAAAAAATATATATATAAACGGTGCCTGTACTGAAGTATTTGTAAAATATGAAAATTGAGGTATGTGAAGCATGATCATTTTTATACATAAGTTGTTTCTAATAAAAAATGTTTTTTCAAAATTTACTGTATATTTTTATATGTCCTTCATGGATGAATGTGATTTTTTTCATTAATGAAAAATAATTACCTTGTCATATGAATAATCTAATTCATATTCATCTGCCAGATTAATGACACTGAAACTGTTGCATTGAATTAGAGTTGTATAATACTGTGATTATGGTGTGTTCAAACTGTGCAGTAAGAGTTATTCATGCAACTAAAGTCTGCAGTGTCATAAAATAAGGAAAGCAGATTATTTATTTTAATGCAACTGCAATCTCCTTTATATTGTTTCATGAAGAACATTTTCCGCCTCTTTTCTATCAAGAAGAACATTTTCTGTCTCATTAATGGTGATTAAATACTCAGATAGACCAAAGAGGCAACAAACGGGGTATTAAAGAAATGTGTTTAGGTAGAGATATATATTTTGCAGGAAGTGGCCGTCCATCATAGATTGAATTTAAAAAGGCCTATTAGTATTTGAGAGTTATGTGGGCCATCAGTTCAAACAGTGTAGAAGCAGACAGGTGCTATAAAGTAGAGCTACGGTAGTGAGGCTCAGTGATGTAAAACAGCACAGCTAGAGATAAATTACTACCCACATCTGACTTATTTAGGTCCTGCTATAATATAGGGTATAAAACAGGAGTCTGATTGGAATGTTAATACATCTTTCAAACATGACAGCACTGTGGACGTAGGGAAAAAGCAAAGTAAAGGCAACAGAAGATCCAATGTTAGAATGTAGTAAAATGTATTATCAAATTTGGAGAGGTATAATGGATTGCAAATGAAATGAACTCTGCAGTAGTGTATTTGATGTTATTATAACTTGTTTATGCATATTTCAGTTGTTCATTTGAGTATACTTACTTGTTAATCTAATCACAACAGGTATGTTCACTGACATGCTTATGTAAATGTGCATGGTATATTTGATCACATCATGAGTGGACATGCTCATTCAAACCCATGCTTAGATGGGGTAGGTGGGGTGTACTAGCTCAGTGAACAGCACCACTGTGTGGTTGGTCCATAAAGCCTCTGAAGTGGATTCACACATACATGCACAAATCCATAAATGAGAAAATCAGAAATAATTAAATGCTGTGATGGATCAGCAGAGTTCACCTACACCTACACCTGTCTCTAGAGCCATTAAAAACTGAGGAAAGGTCAAGAAAATTATTTTTAAATAATGAATAATCTGACTCTACAAAGGTAACATCAGTTCAGATGTGCTGATTATGTGATTTTACTGAAAATTTCAAGCATTCATTATTATTTATAGTAAGTGGAACTGTTAGTTTGTAGTCATTACATGGTGAACAGGGTGAACATTGCATGTTGAGCTTTATTAAGCCTGGTTACAAAACTAATGTATAACGCTTATCTGTGAATGAGATGTATAAATAACTATAAATAATGGCATGTGTGTACATGTAAGTGAGTGTATCTGGCACTTGCTATCCTGATCAGCACTTTTCTTTTCCTTTTCTTCTCTCTCCCTCACTCTCTGTCTCTCTGTCTCTCTGTCTCTCTCTCTCTCTCTCTCTCTCTCTCTTTTTATTTTTTTTATTTTTTTTATACAAAGGTGTTAATTTATTATTGGGACAAGCAAACGTTTTATTCACTTCAAACAATTAAAATGGCAGTTTGGCTGTGAGAAACAAGGAGCCTTAAAGTAATTAACTAAAACAACACAAAGTCTGTTATTATTTTTGCCTCATTTGTGGATTCATATGTCAGAAGAAACATCTAAGAAGAACATATTCATCCACTAAGTCCAAGTCCATTTTTTTTCTTAAAGTTGACTTTTAGGTGCCTTGTCCTATTTAATATAAAATAAAATAAAAACTCAACCATCAGCTAGTTGAAATTGCAAGATCAGTCTAGCTTGATTCTACAGTAGGCAATTATTTTTGCAGTATCCGAGTGTGAATGTTGTGCAGGATCTATAGGTGACTCACTTGTTATCCCTTTCATTTCATTGCTACTCTACCTCCATGGCCATTTGATTGATGACAAGTGACCTGTAGTTGCTGTGATAAACAGCCTCTTTTCAACCTGTCAGTACAACATCTGTTGTAATTTCTTGCTTTTAACTGTCAGCACACTGGACTATGTAATTTTGACCAGTGCAGTTGTGACAATGGCCAGGAGAATAAAGCCTGTAATCAGAGCTCCATTGGGGGCCTGTACACTGCAAATTACTTCATGTTGGTGTTGTTGCAGCATTAATTTGCACTCATGAAAGATGAAAATAGCAGTGCAACCATTCAGTATGCAAAATGCATCATACAGGTCTATAGCCCTACATACATGGCACGATTATTTTCAAATAATTACACTATTATAATAAACATGTGTATTGTAAAGTGCAACTGCTATTAAGCCTTGGAGGATTGTGTGCTGGTACATCTTACTGTAGAACAGTAGAAAACAACATGTTCAGTATCACGGGGCATTTAACAGAGACACATAAAATTCTCTGAATCAGTTGTGAGACAACTCTTAAGAAAAATCAATGTATGCAATAAGGATCCAAGGACGCTGCCTTATCCAATTCAAAGTGCATTACCTTAAGACTGTGCTAATAATTTATCAAAGGCGTTGTCACATAAGCCAAAGCATATTGTATTCCAGAAAATATAGAATATAATGGAATGTAAAAGAATATAATGGCCAAAGTTGGTTGTCATTTTTCATAACAAAAAAAAGTAACAGCAACTGAGAGATTGTCCTTTTAAACATAAGTAAGAGAAGTGAGCACCATTTCACCATGTTCATAATGAAATATATTAATAACATTATGATGGGGGATGTTTAGGAATTGCATTTTCTTTATGGCTAAAAAATAATTCTGTGTTTTTTCTGTTATTTTGCTAAGAAAAAAAAACATTGTCATGGCATGTCGCTTCACACACATTAGAATGGCTCTTTTATGTAGTTAAAGGTTCTGCATGCTACCTTAATGGGTGTAATCTAAAGAGCCATAAAAACAATAATATCAATTTGTTCTACTTGCAGTTTTAAATCCCTTCATTGTACACTATATGACCAAAGGTTTCCCCATCACACCCATATGTGCTTTTTGAACATACCTTTTTAGTCACCCATTTTCTGTTATAATAACATCTACTCTTCTGGGAAGGCTTTCCACTAGATATTGGAGTGTGGCTATGCCATAAAAGCATAAAAGCATTAGTGAGGTTGGGTACTGATGTCGGCCAAGGAGGCTTGGGGCGTAATCTGTGTTCTAGTTTATCCCAAAGGTGTTCAGTGGGGTTGAGGACTGGGTTCTGTGCAGGCCACACTTTTACACATTTTTACATTCTTTTACTCCAACCTTAGCAAATCATGTCTTCATGGACCTCATGTTGTGCACAGGGGCATTGTCATTCTGTAACATGTTTAGGCCCCTTAGTTCCAGTAAAGGGAAACTGTAATGCTACAGCATGCAAAGACATTCTATACAATTGTGTGCTTCCAAATTTGTGGCAACAGTTTGGGGAAGACCCACATATGGGTGTTGTGGTCAGTTGTCCACATACTTTTGGCCATATAATGCACAATAAGGAAATTAGTTATGCTTTAAATCTCTTCCTATTCCTAAGCATGATGTTTTATTGCTTCCACTTAATTATCAGTGCCTCCATGATGCAGGTGAGTGTGAAAAGTGAAAATATTATGCAGTGCTGTGGCCCTCTAGGAATTCTCACCTACATAGTCTCCAGAATTTTAGTAGGTAACACCTAGTGAATCATTACCAGTTTATCTAGTTCATTTCTGCAAATGATGATCTAAATTTACTTCTTTCTAGGCATCAAATGACACAACCCTTTATTTAGATGCAGTTATTGATAGATTCCATTTTTATAGATTCTGTCTCTGGGGGTCTTCTAACTCATCAGTGAATTATCATGCACTTCATGGAGTGAATCAGATGCAGAAAATACACAAAAGCATGTAGCGTGTGGACCAACACAAAGCCTTCGTTTTCCAGAAGAAGCTCCCATCCTCTGCTCACTCTGTAGTACAAACTAAAACCTTTTCTTGTTAGTATTGTAAAGGAAAATTAACATAACAGTTGTATTCCATTAAACTATATGCTTTCGTGTGTATGTGTGTGTGTGTGTGTGTGCTTGCGTGTGCTTGCGTGTGTGATGAATTATGGCTTATCCATGCCCTGCACTTAACATGTCTATACAAACCAAAAGACAGCGCACTGAAATCAAAGGGATTAATGAATGCAGAACCAGTATATAATAGGAGCATGAATGCATGAAGTAATTTTATAGCTTCAGCAATCTTTTATTCTGTAGTACTGTGGAAAGAAAGAGAGCCCATTTTCCCTGTGCCGCACTTGTAGTTCAAAGCTATCAAACAATCTGTTCACAATATGCTTAATGAAATTAAGTTTGGATTCCAAGATGCCATCATAAATGTTTGCGTAATCAGAGCTGCAAATTTCTCACCGTGTACATGACACTATTTCTCATCCCTAATCTGATTCTCCAGCACCTCAGAAGCTTTCAGCAGATGCCCTGGCTCAAAGTGCAAATTAAATCTGAAAACAGAAAGAAAGAAAATTGGTCTAATATCTTTACAAACTAAAATGTATGCAGAAATAATTGACATGAACAATTATATTACTTCAATGTTATAATTCACTTAATATGAATTTTCTTTCTTGCAACACTGAAGAAATACACATAATGTAGAGTGCACTGGTTTATTAGTGAAGAATGTCTCTGGATTACAGAATATATGTTGTCGGTAAGCCTGTTTGCATTTTAACCAGACTGTAGGCCCTCCTGAGCCATATCATGTCCCTGCATGGGAGCTGACACTAATCCAGCTCAGTGTGGCTGTCTAGTAGCAAACAAAAAAAACAATAACTGAGTACATGCTGGCAAGTTAAAAGAACCCCCAGTGTGCTTATTTCCCTGAGAAAATCACCTAATCTTTGCTAAATGTACAACAGTCATAATTACAAAATAAGGACGAGTTTGAAGTAATGAGTAGCACACAGTTCTGCTGTATATTTAGCACCCACTCCTCTCAGTTTGCAGAAATAACATAGTTGCTAACAAGTGGTGTCAAAGTCTTACAAATGTTTTCAACCTACAAGAATACTGAAAGTAGCACAGCTCAAGCAGAGCTTCTTTATTTTAAAGATCGCAGTTTGTGTTTATTCAGGTGACAAAATGACATTAATCCATATTAAATGTTAATAATAACCTATTTATGATGATGAATGGAAACTTAAGTATGCTTAAGTATACATTTACATATTAATTTCCCATTTATCTAGGTTATCAGTTTACAGCAAATATCCAGTTGCTAACTATCTATTATAATGTTATTCATTAAAGTATTACTGATTATGAAAGCCATCAAAGTTATATACAGTATGTTTAACGTTAAAGGAAAAGGCCACCCTGAATAACTTGCATATTAATCTTTATAATTAATAAATTATAATTTATATTATATAAATAACTTATAACTGTGATCCTCAGTGGCAGCCAAGATTTATTTTATAATAATATTCAGAGTTGACTTTTTAAAACTATAGACATATTGGTCTATACAGATGCAAAAATGAGTCCTAAAACCTGGAAATGAGTTAGCATTTTAGCACTTCCAGTTCCATTGTCCCAAAGTAAATTTTGGGGGTTTTGGGTTAAATGTCTTGAATAAGATCTGTGGTTAACACAAGCTCAAGCTATTTTCACCTTTTATTCTATGACATAAAATATATCAATAATACTGCACTCAGTAATTCCTCACGCTTTTACGTATCTTGAAAAAGGCGGTTGCCAACAAGTGGCTAAATGGGGCTACAGAGGTTGTCGGGGACATTAAACGGCATCATGCCGAACAGGAAAACTCATCTACAGTGCTGTGAAAGAGTATCTGCCCCGATCCTGATTTCTTCTATTTTTGTGTATATCTGATACTAAATTGTTTCAGAAATGAAAACAAAATTTAAGATAAAAACAAAGGCAACCTAACTAAACACAAAATACAGTTTTTAAATGATAATGCTATTTATTGAAGCAAAAAAGCTATCCAACACCAACTGGGCCTGTATGAAAATGTATTTGCCCCCATAGTTAATAATTCCCAAAAAATCAATGAAACTGCATTCATAATAGGGTTTAGCTGGACTAGATACAACCAGGTCTGATTACTGCAAACCCTGTTCAAATTTTTCAACAGCATGGAGTTGGTTAAAAGGTCTTACCAAGTAACACACTATTACAAAATTGAAAGAAATTCCAGAAATGATGAGGAAGAAGGTGATTGAAATACATCAGTCTGGGAAGGGTTTCAAAGCTATTTCAAAGGCTCTGGGACTCCAAAGGATCACAGTGAGATTATCTTCAAATGGAACAAACTCTGCATAGTAGTGAACCTTCGGATGTCTGAATACTTTTCCTCCTGTTAATTTTGTTTTTTTAAGCATATCTTTGTTTATGCTCATTAATGCATACTTTTGTTTAATAATAAAAAAGTTTATTTATAAGTTCTAAGTCAAAAGACATTATATGTGTAAATGTCTGTATGCAATGTATGTAAATCAGCAAGTGTAAAAAATAGCCTGCTCTACTCATGATGACAGACAAAGACTGCTGGGCATGACCATGCACCCTTATAATGTTCAAATTCTCTTTATAATTGTATTTGTGACATTCTCAATAACAAGATATTATAAGACATTTTGACAAAGCCATTTCTGGGCTACGCTTCACATGAGATAAACAGCCCTGAAGCATTTTGTACTAAAGATTCACCTTTAGCAAAATGTTGCAGCTGCATAATGATAATGGAAACTACTAGTGCATTTCTGTAGGATTTGCTGCCTTGAACTTCTAATAACATTTTGCAAGTGCAGCCTACACCTTTAACTGAGTGACATAGAGAGTACTTGTAAAACTGTAATAAGGGGGAAGAAAGTCATTGAGAAGATGAGATGGTGTATGCACTAGTCAGCGAGGTCCCCAATGAAGATACTTGGATAATAGTGGCTAAAGTAGGGAAGAAACTGGGAGGTGGTAGGATAGGAAGTTAGCTAAGAAGAATGTGGAGCTTCAGATGTGGTAGACAACATAATCGGTGCTGTGAGTACAGGTGTGTGAGTACATGGCCTTTGCCATACAAATGTTCTGTCAATATAACTTTTACATTTGTTCATTCATGAAAATTAGCAGGTATTAAAATGGCCTGTTTTACTTGTGATGACAGACAAAGACAGCTGGGCACGACTGTGCACTCTTGTTATGTTCACAGTCTATGTCTATGTCCAAGAACAATATATTATAAGACAGTTTAGGAAATGCATGATTCAGTTCTGAGGACAAGCAGTGGCTTTCTAGCAGGGTATCTCACAAATTTTTGAACCATGAACTTTATCTAATAATAATAATAATAATAATAATAATAATAATAATAATAATAATAAAGGTATTAGTATGATTATTATTATTATTATTAATAACAACAACAACAACAACAACAATAATAATAATAATAATAATAATAAAACACATGATTTTATTTTCGTATATTCCCCTTTAAAGGAAATATCTCAGCAGGCACGCCATCCCAGATTGCAAAACACATTTAACAATAAGTAAAAAAAATCCTAATATATTCAACTATGTAGCAATTATACTAAATTAATGCAATTATAAAGGTCCTCTGAGTCATGCAGAAAGAAGCAAATAAATCTTCAACAACAACTTATTTATGCACAAGTGGTGCATGGCGTTGCATTTTAAACACTTTGGTTTTGTGATAGTAGGAGAGAACTTAACTGACTGAATTCCAGTAACTGAAGCAACACATTCATTAGATGCAGTTTTACCTCAGGCCTATGATTGATCAATAACATGTCCTAACTGCACACATTATTTTAGAGGGCCTCCACCAAAAACAGATCAATAGCCTAGTAGCATATATACAATTCATGTACTCCCCAAAACAGCCATCAATCCATCAAGATCTTAATCAAAAACAAAATGTTCTTGCCTTGCATTTTACAAACTTTTTTCAGCTCTTGTTTTCCATGAAACTGTGATACACCACAACTTCAGATCCACAAAGAGGAAGCTGCTCTCGTAAGGAAGGAAAAGGCAATCTGAGATACAACCCTGGCAAAAATAATGGAATCACCACACTTAGAGGATGCTCACCCAGCTTTTTTACTTCATAGCAAATAAACACGTCACAGATATGACACAAAAAAAAATTGTTTGATAACGGAACATTCTGGTTTTGTGAAACATACCACAAACAAATTAAACTAAATTGCTTTAATTAATGGCATATTTTTTCCAGATCAAGTAGAGGAAGAAAAATATGGAATCAATCAATGTTGAGGAAAAAATTATTGAATCATCAACAAAAAAAATTGTACTTTGTTTCTCCTCCTCAGGCTTCTATGATGGCCTGAATTCTTTGAGTCATGGACTGAAAAACAATATTCTCCATCAAGCTCGTCTGAATTTTCTTGCACAGAAGATGACAGATCAGCTTTGCAGGATGGAGCCTTGTCACTTGAAGATGCATTATCGTCCTGAAAAATGACTTGATCATCACGAAACCTATTTTCTATTAAACCTATTTTTCTATTAAACCTATTTTCTGGAATGAGAAAAGTGTTCTAAATTTCAGTGTACACATGTGCATTGACTTTTGAGGTCTTCCCTGGTCCTTTACCTGACATGCAACCCCATATCATAAATGAGTGGAGAAATTTGATTGCTTTCTTCAGGCAGTCATCTTTATGTTTCATTAGAAATGAAACAGAAAAAAGGTCCAGCATCATGTCCTTGAATCACTGAATATCACTTTCATCCAATCATCCACACTCCTTGATTGCTTCTCTTTAGCCCACTGTAACCTTGTTTTCCTTTTATAACCTTCCCATTTTGTTTATACTTACTGGGAACAACCAACATCTTTTGCCACACTCCATGTGGGATTTACTTCTTGAAGGAGTTTTATAATTGTTTCCATTGTTTCAATTGACAACTCTCTTGTTGGGGCCATGATTCCTTTAAAAAAAAGTTCAAGGTTAATGTAAGTTCTCTTTTAACTGGAGACTAATTTGCATTTTTATACTTGTGCTAGTATTTGTTTCAGAAATGCATATTACAAGATGATTCAATTTTTTTTCCTCAACATTGAGTGATTCCATCATTTTGTCTACTATTTGATCTGGAAAAAATATGCCATTAATTACAATTATTTCATTTAACTTGTTTGAGGTATGTTTCACAAAGCTAGAATGTTCAGCTATTAAACAAAAATAGTTTTTTTGTCATAGCTGTGATTTGTTTATTTGCTACTAAGCAAAAAACCTATGTAGTGATTCCATAATTTTTGCCAGGTGTTGCACAAAGGATAGAATGCAACAAGCACAACAAAAAGAAAGAGAGATAAATAACCCATAATTAATATAGTTAATAATAGAATTTTCAATCCCAGAGATCACATTAAAACGTATCACTGCTTTATGTACATCTGATGCTTGTGTTGTAAGAAGTGTACCATCAACAACACCTGTAGTGTGATATGGATCATATCCTTTTATGATATTTGAGGTCTGCTTTTTAATAAACCATTCACTGTTTACTTGAAAGAGCATGCTATGGTATTATGAACAGATATGCTATATTATATCAAGTCTTATCTGTCAACAACATAAAAATTGATTTATTTGATAGCAGCTTTGGCTGTCAGTGCATTTTATGATGAATTAACCAATTTCAAATGGTTTCAAGCACTGTGAAATATGGTTGAGTACTTAGATTGATTTTGTTCTCTTTTTTGCCTTTCAAATACATCTAACTTGACTCTCTTTAGGCCTGCATTCTGTATTTCCTCTTTAAGCCAGTTTTAGGCTGTGGGATTTCAGCGGCCTTTTAAGAATACTGCTTGTCACACTGTACAAGATGATTCCATTAAAATCTTGGCCAAAATCTATAACAGACTGTGTAATAACATCTTGCTTATAAAATGATATTTTCCACATCACATTACACCATGAAGATCCTCTAATGATAGACCTGTGATTAAAGAAAATTACTATGCTCTGCTTGCGTCATCAGTGTGTTCCAGGCTAGTGCAGTCTATTAACATGTTTCATTTACATTTTACCATCGCCAATACCATATTGGTACTGTAGCTGTCCCATGAGTTTTGCATCATCCTATGCTTTCCTCCTATTGTTGATGTTTAGATGAGTGTCATAGCAGAGGTAACACTCTGAGATTTTAAATAAAATTTTCTGGCTGTGCCAAGGCTTTGGCATCAGCTAACTTTGTTCATTATGGCACTAATATCACAGTGATCAAATGATTTTAACACCACCAATCTCACCTCACAACTAAAGAGTTCTTTTGCAATGTGTGGATTTTGCCATGACAGCAAAATTGGGTTGAAATTTAAGCCAGTTTTAGTCCTGCATCTCCAGAGAGCCATCACCATCATTATTTGTAATATGGACAGCTGGACATGCCATAGGCAAACCTCAAAAGAACTCATTTGTAAAGTTCTGTTATGTTGTCTTTAAAAGGAAATGTCCATATTACATGTGGATATACACTTTCCTAGCTTTCCTTAAGCTCTAAAAGCAACCTTCAGAAAACAAATATGTTTTACCATGACTACATTTGGGAGAAGTGAAAAATTGTGTCAAATCATTACCAATTATGATAAATAAATTAGGCTTGATGTGTTTCTTTATTGTCCTAATACAACCCTTGCTAATCTACATGATTTCATCTCTGAGGTGTTTCCACAGACAGATATAGGTGTTATAGCTCTATGTGGAAGTTCATGTGTAATATTAATATAGTATGATGAGATTACTATCAGGAATTTATACATTTGCTTTATTTGCAGATTTACTGAGTTATATAGTGTAGGTTTCTACAGATTTCCAAATACAAACTGCACAAATTAAGAATTGTAACCAAATACGAATGCATTATTCAGATTGAACAGATATGGTGTTCTAAACAGATACAGATATGAATATTATTTTTTTCCCATAGAAAGGTTCACAGGACATCTGGTTGAGACTACAGCTGTGCATCAAGTCACACAAGTAGGAGACTTTTTCCTTCATGTGGGCACAAGCAAGCAGTCAGATATGAAGCTTGCAGGACAAACAAAGACCTTCTTCATTAGCATGAGATGCATTTACAGTGTTTATTCATTAATCTTTAGTAATTGCCTGATCAGGGTCACAGTTCTTTGAATTAGGTTACTAGTTTGTTTATATTTTTCTGAAATACTGTAGAACTAACTACATTTGTTAGAACATATTGCAGGCAGGTACAAATAAAAAAAAGAATATCTTCATGTGCAGTAATTTGCACATTTCAATTTAAAAAAAAAAGAAAGAAATTAAAAACCTTTTCCAGTTTAGGCCACACTCACTTCATGCTTAAATCCTAATACAGATATGAATGTTGAATACATGAATGAATACAGATAATGCAATTCCATTACACACAGTAAAATCCCTAGTGTTGAATTAACACCCAGAGGGTTTATTTGAGTCCAGTGGACTTATATAAACACTGAAGGGTGTGAATTCAACACTGTGGGTGTTAAATCAACACTGGTGATTTTGCTGTGCACCTATTGTGCAAATGAGTAATGCAAAAAATCTTTGTGCATTTAGGGATTTTAGTAATCAAACATGACTCCTGAAATGCAATACATAACCTGTTAACCAATTAGGCAACAGCTCTTCTGTGTGTGATGAATGGCAATTTGAGATGGATGCAATTGAGGTTTAAGCTTAAAGGGGGAGGCAGACAAATCCAAAACGTAGACAACACTCTGAAACAGGAACCAGGCAGAGGTCAGGCGATATGTGAACAACAATGATCAGGTAAACAAAAAGCACAGAAAGTGAACAGAACAAAATAAAGAACTGGTGTCCTGACATTTCATCCTACCCATCAGATTGTCCTACCAGGGCTTATTGCACATGCGCACATCAATATTGCATAATTTTTGTCATGCTGTACAACACACCCATACTTTTTTATTACTTGTGCATGGACTTGGAATCTGATAGGGTATTTTGCACTGTAAAATCATCTTACCTGTTTATTTTATATTGTTAGAACAATTTGATAGGGTATTTTGCACTGTAAAATCATCCTACCTGTTTATTTTATATTGTTAGGACAATCTGATAGGGTATTGTGCACTGTACAATCATCCTACCATTGCCTAATAAGAATCTTCAGCAAAGTTACACTGAATTGTTTTACGTAGTCACAGACACGAAGCAGAAAACGGCAGTAGGATTTTTCAATGTGGTAAGATGGATCGATAGATATACAGTATCTCACAAAAGTGAGTACACCCCTCACATTTTTGTAAATATTTGATTATATCTTTTAGTGTGACAACACTGAAGAAATGACACTTTGCTACAATGTAAAGTAGTGAGTGTACAGCTTGTATAACACTGTAAATTTGCTGTCCCCTCAAAACAACACACAGCCATTAATGTCTAAACCGCTGGCAACAAAAGTGAGTACACCCCTAAGTGAAAATGTCCAAATTGGG
>JANDJT010000012.1:19283257-19301883 GCA_024331685.1 Stegophilus panzeri
TGTAACATGAAAAGAAAGATAAAAAATAAATAACAACATAAAATTAAGATAACAAGAAATTAATGAATGTCTCCCTGTTTGACCAGGGGTTTTTCTGAGTGCACACACTTGAAGCGTGTGCACAGAAAGCTGCCTCATCATGTGAGTACCGAATGCACGATCGCTTCCACATTTTGTCTCAGCCAGCTCAGTAACATCCGGTGCCGCGCCGTTTTCGTTATTGGCAATAACTGTGTGAAGATGGGCAGGAGAGTATGACATATTACATATAACATATTACAATCGTTGTTTACAAGAACTTCCCCAGATTACCATGAATGACATTAATCGTATCGTAACAGAAAGAAGGAGAAGGGCTTCAAATTATATATTTCGAGTTACATCTACAACTTTGAGGGTGAGTATTCTCGTGTTATATCTGACTAGCAAATCTACCTAAGTCTCCATTTCTCCCAAGCCATGTTCCTGTCCGAGGTTGAAGAGGCAGCCTCTCAAGCCATGTTCCTGTCTGAGGTCGAAGAGGCGGCCTCTCAAGCCATGTTCCTGTCCGAGGTTGAAGAGGTGGCCTCTCAAGCCATGTTCCTGTCCGAGGTCAAAGAGGCGGCCTCTCAAGCCATGTTCCTGTCCGAGGTCCACAGCATGACCAATCAAGTTATGCTCCCACCTGAGATGGACATCACAACCAACCAATTCTGCTCATGCCTGAGTCTGGTGACCCAGCCAACCAAGATCTGCCTTCCTGTTCTGCTAAGGATGTCACTCTCCCTTCCTGTTCTGTTGAGGATGTCACTCTGCCTTCTTGCTCTGCTGGAGACATTGCTCTGCTTTCCTGTTCAGTTGAGGACATTGGTTTGCCTTTTCTCCCCGCTGAAGACGTTGCTCTGCCTTCTCGCCCCACTGAAGCTGACGATGCAGTTTCCCACACCTGGGTGCTGTCTAGCGACCCCGGCGAGCCTGCCCCAGCCTCATGCCTAGACTCGGCTCTTTGAGGAGCCTGTTGGACAATGCCTGCCTCGGGACCTGAGGGGCTGTGAAGACATTTTGCCCAGAGGGCCAGGACCGCCAGGGGAGGGAGTGTTTTCTGGCACTCTGGGAGTAGCGCCTTGGCGGGGAGGTGGGGGGGGGGGGGTGTTCCTATCACAATTGTGAATGGTGAAGTCTATTTTATTTTTACTTGCTTTATTCAATTCCTGTAGTATTTCTTACTTGAATACTACTAATAGACCTACCTGAGAAAATGTATCGTTATCGTGAAATAAGATTGTAGTCATATCGCCCACTCCTAAGCATTAGCATTTCATGATTCCAGTCTTGAATTTCATGTAAAATGTGAAATGTACTTCTTAATGTAGTAAATATCATAAACCCTGCTGATAGGGATGTTTTTTGTTTTAGGAATTTTAGGAATTAAGTTTTTTGTTTCAGGCATTTTAGGAATTAAAAGTTACAAGAACAGAGCTGTGTTCAGAAGTGAGTTTGTTGTCATTCACTGACAGATTAAAAGCAGTAATAAAGCATGAAGCTTGTTGTTATGACATGCTGCTAAATGTAACTACTCTGTCCTCTCTCTCTCGGCCTATATAACTGTGGGGGAGAGGCATCAAATAACTGAAACCCTGGAGGACACAATATAGTGTGATACAATATTAAAACAGGTTAATTTGTATTTTCATACACTTGCAATGTAATAAAAGTTCTACATATACCTCTCTATCGCTTTTTTTCTTTGAAACTATTTTTGATAGGAAACTATTTGAAGTGCTGAAGACATGAAATGAAAATATTAAATGGCAATGGCAAGATGTAATCGTGTTGTTTTTTTTTGTTTGGTTTTTTTTTTACATTTATGTTGCCATTGGTTTGTGAAGGTTAAAATATTAATTTAGCAGCTCAGTGTTAAGTTTACAATTGCAATTTCAGTAGCAAATGTAAATTTTATGTTTTAAGTAAAGTGCACTCTGTAAATTACAGTACAGTAGATAATGTGTGAGACAATGTGACTCTGACTACAATAGACAGCGGACAACCTTGGTGATGTTATGTGATTTGAGTACTATAACTTTCTCAACGTCATTTAATTTACTACCAGAACAACCAGCTGCGTTCTCCTGCCTGACATCGTCAGATATAAATATAACATACCAGTGAAAATAGAAACCATGAACACTAGAAAGGCATGCTTGTGATCTATAATATTAACATCTATTAAATTTTCAAGTTAGTCAGTGCAGCTAATAATATTAGACAATACAAGTCATCCATTTTCTGACAGTTATCATTTTCAAAATACTTCGCTTGGGTGAAATAATCATAATTCCTACATGTGATATCAGACAAGTGATATTATCTATCTATCTATCTATCTATCTATCTATCTATATCTGTCTGTCTATCTATCTATAGTAGAATAAGATTAGATTAGATTATTCATGAAGACAACGTCAACAGTCTTACATGAAATACAAAAACACAGAAATTACAGGAATTATGTTATCAAAAGATCACAGAAAAGATTACACAAATTACAATATAGATATACACTCACCATACATTTTATTAGGGAGATCTGTACACCTGCTCATTTATGCACTTATCTAATCAGCCAACCATGTAGCAGCAGCACAGTGCATGAAATCATGCAGATGCAGGTCAAGAGCTTCAGTTAAAGTTCACATCAAACATCAGAATGGGTAAGTGTGATCTCTTTGACTTTTACCATCTTGACAGTTGAAGATAAGAAAAATAAAATCACCAAGTCTTTTTCGTGTCTTCATCTGTCCAGTTTGGGTGAGCCTATGCGCATGAAACCCTCAGATTCCTGTTCTTGGTTGACAGGAGTGGAACCTGGTGTATGAGCCCATTCACCTCAAGGTTCAATGTTTTGTGCATGCTGAGATGCTTTTATGCTTACCATGTTTGTAAAGAAATATTATTTGAGTTACTATGTCTTTCCTGGCAGCTCGAACAAATCTGGCCATTTTCCTCTGACATTTCTTATCAGCAAGGTGTTTCCACCTACAGTACTGTCACTCACTTAATTTTTTTTCCACACCTTTCTGTGTAACTCTAGAAACTTTTGTCTGTGAAAATCCCAGGAGATCATCAGTTTAGGAAATACTCAAACCAGTCCATCTAGCACTGACAACCATGCCACAATGATCAAAGTCACACTTTTTCTTTGGAACACCTGCACACCTGCTTATTTATGCACTTATTCAATCAGCCAATCATGTGGCAGTAGCACAATGCATACAAACATGTAGATACAGATCAAGAGCCTCAGTTAATGTTCACAAACATCAGAATGGGGAAAAATGTTATCTCTGTGACTTTAACTATCTGGACAGTTGAAGATAAGACAAAAAAAAATCATCTTTTTCTGGAAAAGACAACCATGCCATAATGATCAAAATCACAGAGATCACACTTTTTCTTAACTCTGATGTTTGATGTAAACTTTAACTGAAGCTCTTGACCTGTATCTGCATGATTTTATGCATTTTGCTGCTGCCACATGATTAGCTGATTGGTTAACCGTATAAATGAGCAGGTGTACAGGTATTCCTAATAAAGTAGACAGTGAGGTATATTACCTGTAAGGTAATTTGTAGCTTTTGGTTAAATTGTTCAATTAAACACAGTAAAAGATCCATACTATCCATATGGGGAAAGTAAATATTCATGGACTTCCTTGATTATAAAATTCCCCACTGCAAAATGCTGCCCAGTCATTCCACTTCCATCTAAGGGCCATGATCTGTCGATAGCATAGTGTGACAATTTATCTTGAGCTTTGTCCAGAAGGATTAGGCAACTTTTCACACATCTTCTCATGACTACTGAAGGTCAAGGTTATTAAAAGTGCTAGGATATCCATCTCAGGCCATGTAAATGTCACCCTCTGTTTTGGCTATGTTCATTTCGATTTTAATGATGCAAATATGACTCATACAGTTATCCTTATTGGGAATCTAACAGGAATACTGGAGAAAATATATACCCTTCAGTACTGTGCAAGTCTTAGGTACTCTTTTTTAAAACAATTTTTATCTTAGATGATTATTTTATCACTTCTGCATTAGTGAGTCAGTGAAACAAAAAAAGTTTAAGCTGTCAGGTATTTTCTGCAAAAAAAGAAGCAGGTACGACAGTCTACAGAGGATCTGTGGAAGATTCTCCAAAATGCTTTGAAAAACTTACCAGCCAATTTCTTTCTAAAGCTGCACAAATTGTAAATGAGATTACTGATGCATTTTTAAAAAGCTAAGGGTTGTCACACCAAATATTCACTTTGTATAATTTACTAATTTCTAACTGCTCTTTATAGTTGATTTTTAAATGTTTTTTTTATGACTTTTGAGGGCATCTTTGCTTTACAGCATGTTTTGTATATATAATGCACACAGCACGTAATGAATATATACTGATCAGCCATAACATTAAAACGACCTGCCTAATAGTGTGTAGGTCCCCCTTGTGCCCCCAAAACATCTCTGACCTGTTGAGGCATGTATTCCTCAAGACCTCTGAAGGTGTGATGTGGTATCTGGCACCAAGACATTAACAGCAGATCCTTTAAGTCCTGTAAGTTGCAATGTGGGGCCTCCATGAATCGGACTTGTTCATCCAGCACATCCCACAGATGCTTGATTGTTTCGAGTTCTGGAGAATTTGGAGGCCAGTTCGACACCTTGAACTATTTGTCATGTTCTTCAAATAATATTTGCAGTGTGGCAGGGCACATTATCCTGCTGAAAGAGGCCACTGCCATTAGGGAATACCGTTGCCATGAAGGGGTGTACTTGGTCTGCAACAATGTTTGGGTAGGTTGTATGTGTCAAAGTAATATCCACTTGAATGCCAGGACCCAATGTTTTCCAGCAGAACATTGCCCAGAGCATCACACTGCCTCCGCCGGCTTGCCTTCATCCCATAACGCAGCCTGGTGCCATCTCTTCCCCTTTAAGCAACACATGCACCCGGAGCCCACGAGATGTAAAAGAAAACATGATTTATCAGACCAGGCCACCTTCTTCCACTGCTTCATGGGGTAAGGGGTCAGCATTGGAACTACTGGAACTCTGACTGGTGTGCTCCATATGCAGCAAGCTGCAATGCACTGTGTGTTCTGACACCTTTTTTTGATAGGCAACATGAAATTTTTTTAAACTCTTTTCCTGGTAGCCAAAAAATGACATTTCTGTCTGTTTTGGGGGTACCTGTGTTCAGCATTGATTTGTTTTGTGATATCACACACCACAGTAGTGGTTAATGGCTCATATGAAAGTAGACACTTAAGACTTTAAGAATTGGCAGTTATTTCAAGTATTTCTTCTTTTACCTAGCCTACCTGGGGCAATATATTCAGAATTTAAAAAAATAAAAAATAAAAAAAAAGGAAAAAGAATTTTTTTTTTTTTTTTAATTGTTTACTTTTAACACAGATGTTATGATCTTCACAGCAAATGTTCATATCAACCCCATTCCTGGTCTCAAAGATGCCCCAAGTACTTGTGCATGAACACTCAAAATATGAGGAAGTTATCTCTAACCACTAAAATTGTGTGTAAGGTTATCCAAACAAAGGTAAAAAAAAAAAAAAAAAAAAAAAAAAAAAAACCTCTCCAAAATGGCACAAAACATCTCCAAATGGCACCAAACGTCTCTAAATGACATAAAACCTCTCTAAATGGCACAAAGCTTATACAAATGGCACAACGCCTTTAAAAATTGCAGACTTCTAGAAATAGCATACATTAAAAATAAATAAATAAATAAATAAATAAATAAATAAATAAATAAATAAAAAAAATAACCTCTCCAAATGGCACCAAACGTATCCATTTGATTTTCTCAGCCCCTGAGTGGTCAATCATGTCGAGTTTGGGCTTGTTTGAAAGCTAGAAGTATCTACAATTGGTCCATGTGGGTGTCAATCAAGTTAGACTGCCCGATTAAAATTTAGGAGGCGGGTTGTTCAGCATAGCCAAAGCAGATTAGCTTTTTTAGAATGTGTCTCAGTTCAGTTTATGGCTAATTACTAAATTCCAGAGGGGTGGGATACCAAAACACTTAACGCATTTTGAAGAGGACATTTGTGACTAAATATGGAACTTTGCGTTTGTTTTCTTCAATAAAGATGATGGACTTTATACCGATGGAAATGTGCATGATTTATAAAACCGCGAGCGAACTGGATTTTCGTCTATGTAGGTAATGTAAGGTAGTAAACGTTTATACAAGTCCGATCTTTGGTTTAAATGTTATAATTTTATTGTGGCAGTTGTATACGGTGTTTTACTATCAAAAAAGCTTTAGTCGTGCTCTCCGACTTATCTCTGTCTCAATGTTTTTGTGGAGAGGTGTGAATTGTTTGCCCAGCAGGGAGCTCAATCTCCGCCCCATTCCCATCCCCCTGCCCACCAGCAGTTAACCACACAGTCATGAAACTGCACACACAGAAAGCCACCAGTGTCCTGACTAATCTTGTACCAGAACTGCGGCGATAAAATAATTCATTTGTTAAACTAATTGAAAATGGCCGATAAGTCGTTTTCCATTCCGCCGGCGGAATGGAACGCAAGTGTCGGGGCTTAAGCAATATGTGTTACAGTAGCTTTTCTGTGGTATCAGAACAGACAAGACAGCCTTTGCTTGTTTTTGCATCATTGAGGGGCGCACAGTGGTTAAGTGGTTAGCACGTTCGGGTCAGGGTTGGGGTTCGAATCCCGCTGCTGCCCTGTGTGTGCGGAGTTTGCATAAGTGCTGCGGGGGTTTCCTCCAGGTACTCTGATTTCCTCCCCCAGTTCAAAGACATGCATGGAAGGCTGATTTGCATGTCCAAAGTGTGTGAATGGGTGTGTGAATGTGAATGTGTATGTGATTGTGCCCAGTGATTGTGTATGGATTGGCACCCTGTCCAGTGAAATAAATTACAGGCTGCCTCTTAGCAGATACCACCCCGTTATAACCTGCGTTAGGATAAGCTGTTCCCCAAAAAGAATTATCAAAGGAACAATTTATCTGAGTCTCAGCAATATGTGTATAATACCACCTTCACACAGTTATAGCATGGGAGTGGCTGTGGGACAGCAAGAACATTCCTGAACAAAGGATGTTATGTGACTGTAATTAGCATTCAGATAATCTCGATAATCCTATCACCTCACCATTTGGGGTCACACCTGTAACAACATCCGTACTGTGAGAACGGAAAGTGATCACATCAAGTGCGATCCGTAATTTACATTTAGAATGAAACTTCATTTACATTACATACAGAAAACCTGGTTTGAAACAGTATAAAATGTCAGTGTTGATATTATTCAGGGTTTACTTTGACTCTGACGAACCCAAAGTGCTTAATGCACTGTGTCACTACCATGTTGTAATAAAGTTATTCTTCTTTGAGATCTTCGACATCCTCTTCATTTTTTCTTACACCAGGGTGTACCCCGCCTTGTGCCCGATGCTCCCTGGGATAGGCTCCAGGTTCTCCATGACCCTGAAGGATAAGCGGTATAGAAAATGGATGGATGGATGCATCAGTGAGCCTTGGGCATCCATGACCCTGTCGCCGGTTCCTCGGTTGTCCTTCCTTGGACTACTTTTGGTAGGTACTAACCACTGCATAGTGGGAACACCCCACAAGGTCTGCCGTTTTGGAGATGCTCTGACCCAGTCGTCTCACAATTTGGCCCTTGTCAAAGTCGCTCAGATCCTTATGCTTGCCTATTTTTCCTGCTTACAACACATCAACTTTGAGAACTGACTGTTCACTTGCTACCTGATATTTCCCACCCCTTTATAGTTCCATTGTAATGAGATAATAAATGTTATTCACTTCATCTGTCAGTGGTTTTAATGTTATGGCTGCTTGGTGTATAACTTGTCTCATAATCAGATATCAGTGTGATGCTCTGCAGTGAAAGATATGCACTGTTAATTTTTTTCTTCTCTCTCTCTCTCTCAATATGATTTTCACCATTTACAGAAACTGAAATATTGTATATGTGTAACTACCCATGCTGAAGAGAAAATACAGCAGGTTCTTTATTTTCAGAGGGTTTTTGCCCTAAACTAAGCTTAGCTCAGGAAAATGTAATGATAACTTATTGAATTAAATGTACACACTGCAGCCTTACTTTGCACAGCAGCTTAATTAGCATTATGTTTATCTCTCTGGGTCAGTGTTAATAATAATAATAATAATAATAATAATAATAATAATAATAATAACTTAAATTTTCATAGAGCCTTTCCAGAGCTCAAGGACACTTTACAATAGTAATACCATAATACCGAAACAATGAACAATCATAGACAAAAACTAAAAGTGAAAAACAATGAACACAAAAATGAAAAACACAGTATAGATAGTAAAGTCATTGAGAGCAAAATGCATAGCAATACATTAGGACAAATATCATTGAGAAAATAAATACGTTTTAAGTTGAGATTTTAACTCAGAGATAGAAGTGATGCTGCGGTAAGTCAGAGGGAGTGAATTCTAGATCTTGGGCGCTACTACACTGAAAGACCTGCCACCCATAGTAAAGAGACGAAATCTCTACTCAGAGAGGAGTCCGACGCCGTGAAGTGATTTAAATGTAAGCAGGATTATTTTACATTTAACGGGAAACGAAACCGGTAGCCAATGCAGTTCAGACAGGATAGGAGTAATGTGAGCTGAGTGCTTGGTATGTGTAAGAAATCTAGCGGCAAAGTTTTGAATATATTGCAACCTAGCAATAGAATTAGCAGGTAAACCAGTGAGGAGTGCACTGCAATAGTGAAGACGTTAGGATATAAATGCATGAACCAGTGTTTCAGCGTCTTTGAGGTTAATGAAGGGATGGAGGAGAGCAATGTGACGAAGGTGAAAGAATTAGTGATGTGTTGTTCATGAACAGTTCGTTAATTTTGAATGAATCTTTAATGTGACTCGGGAACAAAGAGTTCATTTTGACCGCGCATGCGCTGCAACATCCCCATGGGCTCTGTAACGGAGACTGAAAATATTAGTTCACCTCTCCAGTCTTTGGGTTCGAGTCGTTCGTTCTTCCGGTGACCGCCACCTAGGCAGTGCACCATGCAAGACTGGAAACAGGATGAACGAATTACTTGAACCTGAAGACTCGAGAGAATAATCATTTCTGTTTCCAGGGAACAGACGTGACAAATGTGATGTGACAAAAGAAAGAATGACTCGGATCGGGAGGTGAACTGACAGAATGCATAGCCTGAAGACCCAGCTAAGCAATTAATTAATAATTTCTGTTTCTCATAATTCGGCCTTGGCTGCATTAGCCTATATTTTATTTTATAATTTATAATTTATAATTATAATTATAATTATAATTATAATTATAGCCTATAATTTATTTTATAGCTTATTAAGTACTAGATGTGTTGGGGAATTTAAAATGTAGCATTTTAATTCTATTCTGCTGAAATGAACAAAATGACTCGAAAAAAGTTTCCTTCATTTTGCTGAATGATATTCAAAGATCCGAGTAATTTTACTGAGTTTATATGAGCTTCAAAGATGAGGGAGGGATCAAAGAAGATGCCTAATTTTTTTTTACAGTACTAGATGATTTAATGAGAGTACAATGTCACAAGTAAGGTTATAAAGGATATTTTTTAGCAAGGGTTGGTGTTCCAATAATAATGTTCTCAGTTTTGTTCATGTTCAGTATTAAAAATTTGGAGTTAAGCCATCCTTTTATTTCATTTACACATGTGGACCGAGTGGAAGCAGATCTACAAGCTGTGTAGATTTGAATGTCATCAGCATAAAAGTGGTAACTGAAGCCGTGGTGTTGAATAAGTTTACCCAAAGGCATTATATATATAATGAATAGTAGAGGTCCAAGAACTGATCCCCGAGGGTCACCTAATTTCAGAGATACAGTAGGTGACTGACAGTCCTGCATTGAAATGTAAAATGGTCTAATGTGTTAAGGTGAGCTGGAGCCGAGTTGTTTAGTATTACGATATGTCATCAGGGAGGGGACTGAAAAAATGCCTCACTGACTCACTCATCAGGATACACTCTCATACCCCTTTGCCCAATCAGACACTCTTTTCTCTAATTCCATCCATCTACAAAGGGAGGAGACGTTTGTTGGTGAAGCCAAGGTTGAGTGTAGGGGACAACTGTCACACACACACAGACACACGCACACACACACGTTGCTCAAAGTATTTATTACCTACACAACTCAGAGGCACAGAGATATCAGGGGAGCACAGAACATTACACATCGAGGACAACACACAGGACAAAGAACAGGTAGGTTGTTTCCTCTATGCTTTCATTGGAAGATTAGTGACAGTCAAATTATGATTAAGAAGGAAAAATAATTAAGAAGGTTAACCTACCTCTGTGTGGCTCTAGGCTTTTTAAGAATGTTTAAGTTAAATAACTAAATAAATAACATAGTGTAGCACTCAGGGCAGGTGGACCAGCTTTATTTTCTGTAATGCTCTTTTTGGATGTATATCTGCAGGTTGAATGAATTTAGCAACTGTGGACCTGTTAACAACCTCAAATGAAATTGAATGTGGTGTTGAAGTGAAGACAGTATTCTTAAGCTTACATTGATTTACCCATAGTTATGAGCATTTTATGAATCTTGTTAGACCACCTCTAAGTACCCAATAAATGTCTGAGGCATTCATTTGGCAGTCACACATACAATCATTTAAGTTGTGGCCAGTAAGTTCATGTTCTCAGTTCATGTTCAACTTATTTCTCAGTTCATGTTTCGCGGTGCAGAATCTGAGAACTGGTCAGCTGGTATGAAGTCACAGAAGACGGTGATGGGGTGAAAGCTAACTATAGATGCGGGCAATAGATCAAAATGTTACACGGTATGGTAATGTGGGAGGGGTCTGAAATGCCTATGTCATGTATTATGCAATTTGATGTGCAGCCAGTTATTGCATTTAGTTACATGTGTAAGTACATGACAGATAGGACACCAATACATATATGGTGAAAGAGTTGGAGTTTACTAACGATCTAAGGGACATAGCAAAGACCTTGTCCCTGTCAGTACAATGGGTTCGATTATACGCAGAAGGGAAGTTCATGGAACCACAACTAATCATCCCTGGACAGGTGTGCAACACAAGATTTCACAATGCACTCTCAGACTAATGATAACTAAGGTAAGACAGAAGCCAGCAGTCACTTGAAAAGAGTTGCAGGATGATCTGAAAGCAGCAGGAATAATAGTTATACAGAGAACAATAAGCAATGAACTGCACCACAGTCATCTCCTTTCCTACACCCCATGAAAATTTTAAAAATAAGCACATGTACTTCTAAAACATTTGGGCTGCATTCAAAATCACCTACTATGACAGTACCTACTGCAGTCGATTCAGTACCTACGGCATGGCGGTTGATACAGTATGTACTGATCAGTATTTGTGTATCATAAATACAATCCAGACGTACTACATCTGCCATCTTGGTATTGTTATGTGATCTACAACTTAAACAAGAGCTGACATGCGTCCTTCCGTCATTGGTGATTCTGACAGCTCTTCCGCACCAGTCCTGCTGCCTTATGGTATGGAGCAGTGTCCATCTGGGTATTTCTCACCTACTATTTTATGAATACTGACAATTCGGACATACTACTCCTTTGACTTACTGCTTTTCAGCTACTGTATAGTAGGGTAGTAGGGATATTTGGATGCAGCCTTGGGCAAATCAGAACTCGTTTGGAACAAAATTCTCTGGTCATATAAAACAGAAATAGAACTCTTTGGCAATAATTCAGCTTGTCATGTTGCTTCTCGGCAAACAGTACTGGAGAACTACATGTCATTGAAGGAATTATGAATTGAGTGATGTACCACACCACATTAGAGGAGAATTTAATCTCATTGGCCAAGAAACTGAATCTGGGGAGAAGATGGGAATTTCAACAAGACAATGATCCTAAACATGCAACCAAGATAACTGAAGAAGGCCTTGCATGGCAGACTGAAGGAAGAAACCCCACAAAACAAGCAACAACTGAAAGAGGCTGTAGTAAAAACCTAGAAAAGCATCACAAAAAAAAGAAACCAACAGTTTGGTGATGTCAGTGAGTCGCAGGCATGATGCAGTTATTACAAGCAAGGGATATACAACCAAATATTAAGTGTTATTTACTTCAATTTACTTAAAGACTTATCTGTTCATTTACTTTTGCTTGCCTAAAAATAGGGTAGTCTGATACAAAAGGTTCTATGTTTTATGTTGTTTAACACATCTAGATGTAAATACCAGGAAATGAAAGCAGAAATCCTAAACTCTTGTCTCATATCCATCTTTTGATCTCAAACCCAAATATTTCCAAATATTCCAGAGGGGACTGTAGTATTACATGACTAAACAAAAGTAAAATAAAATGACAAACAAATACACATCTTTTGCATCAAAAAATACAGTATAACCAGCAAGAATTCTCTTTGGTGACAAGAGGGACAAAATAGAGGGGTGAGGACTACTAATAATTAAAATGCATACTATTACATTAATTAATTAATTTGTTAACAATTTACTACAAATAAGCATATATTAAGTAATATATCAACTACTGCTTTCATAATTAATGCATGCACTAATCCTTAGAGTATCAGGAAATAATGAATCCTGTAGGTTAGCAGCTTTTGAGTCATATATGAATATCCATTAATAATAGCAACTGTTAAGTATTAATGTCTTGTTAATCATTCTGGATATTAATACTGTTAATTGCAGTATTAATAAAGATAATCTATATTATTAAGTCTTTTTATACACAGTGTAGGTTACCCAAATATTAGGTTATTTAAGTAATTTGGAGCGATTTACAATTCAAAGCCAGCAACACTAACAAATTGCACTGAGACAACATGATCCAAATCAAATGTCATAAAATAGGATTGGTGACGATCTCACCTGAGGTTCATCCATTGACGCACATGGTAAAGTCAGTGGCATAAAAAAGTCGTTGTTATGACCTTACTATTTAGAGGTGTGCACTGTACAACTCTAGAGTTTACAAGAGTAAGTGTATAAAGATGATATTAGAAGACTCGATATATGACTCAGATAGCTGTTAATGTATAGGAATGTAATAATGTAAGACAAAATAATAATGTAATGTTTTAATTAAGTGTTAAATATATGCTTATTTGTCGACCTATCTTTTTATTATTTATTTATTATTTTTTAAAAAGTGAACTGGATATAATCACACACACACACACACACACACACACATACACACACAAAGAACAACAACAACAATAACAAAACACTAATAGTCAAAGACTCTGAGGGTGTGCAATGATTTTATTTAGCAAAACATTATAAGGTCATTTGACTTATGCGGTTAACTTGCACACCACGTTCATTGCCCCATGGTAACAGCTGCAGTGCATACTGATGGGTAATTATGTTAAGAAACATGGCTCTGATTTCTCACCACATCAAAAAATACCCCTTTTCCTGCATACAGTACATCTTATCAGAGAGCTGAATGGAGAGCCCATAATAGCAGAATCTGTCTCATCAAGTCTCCCTCAATCTATATACAGGTACTGTAAGTTGTTGAACACTGTTTTTAAACTAAATTAATCTGTCATGAAAATAGATTAACTGATTACTTACTAAAAGCATGTGATACTGGGTCAGGCGGCGGTACTGAGATGAGGTGTTGTGTAAGTTGGTATGGCCCACACCTCTTCCCCCTCCACAGGCAGCTTGAATTTCCAGCTGCTCTACTTCAGGCTGTCAAAGGACACTGGTTCGTTCGTTTTCAGGCACCAGCATTAGCCAAGAAACCTTAGCCATAGCCCTAAAAAGCATGTAGGACATACTACAGTAGACAAACTAGACACATTCAAGACAAATTATAATAATGAAATGACCATTTAATTGAAAAGGGCTGAAATAATAGTTGAATGTCGCATTTAAATACATAAATCTATTTGTAATTCTAAAATATGTAGATAATTTTAAGACAAATACACATCAGCTGTATAATTTTTAAAATCTTAAATTGTTTTATGTATTAATACTATTTTAATTATACATGCAGTTTAGGAAACTGCACTTACCAAAAAAAAGAAGAAAAAAACCCCAGATCTTTTGCAACTTATATAACTCTTCACGCCTTATCTAAACAAACCACTACAGAGACTTTAAAATCAGAGCTGCCATAAGCTTGGGTTTTACACCAGAGATATGCGCATGATGAGAAGTATGCCTTGTGAAGTTTTTATGTCAGGATCATCAACAAAGCCAATAGTACAGCAACAGAATGAGCTTTCAGTAATTGCCAAGTACAGTAAGTACAGACTATCACCCAACTTACTATAAAGAAGATATCAGTGCTCAAAACTTGTCATCATCACATGCCAAGAGGAGACATATTGTCTGTGTCTGGTGACATGTTTGTGTGTACTTGTGTATGTTTGGGAGAGATGGATGACTGGATTTGCTGCTTTCTGTTTAAAATTAGACATAAACAGAAGGTTTTAGAATGGTAAATATTTAAAACAAAGAAAGTAAATGTTCAATATCTTGAATATATAATATTCAAGATTCTGCACAATTTCTAGATCCCTATTTAAACGTAAGCAAACATGTGATATTGACCATGTTAACTGTTTTGTACATAAGGTCAGATCAGATTTTCCTTATGTCTAATAGCTTCTATTGAAGTATGCATTCAGACAACACTCCACTGGATTTGATCTAAAATGGATCATAAGGTTTTGCACAAACTTGTGGAGTCCATGCCAGCTGGAATGCACACTGTCATTAAAGGGGACATACCAAATAATAAGAAACTCTGAAACGCATGCAAACATTTCAAAGACTCTATTTTCCACTCATGGTATTGTCAATAATATAATTTGTAATGAAAATTGTTGTATAAAATTAGAATAGAATAGAATGCAAAATAAAAGCATTTTCACTAGTGGTCTCAAATTTTTGGACCCCACTGTATACAAAAAAAAAAGGAGAATTTTGAAACTGGAAACAAGCAAACCCAAAGAGAGTAGTTTTCAACCAATCAACCAATAAACTCTCTCTCTCTCTCTCTCTCTCTCTCTCTCTCTCTCTCTCTCTCTCTCTCTCTCTCTCTCTCTCTCTCTCTCTCTCTGTCTGTTCCAGTGGCACAGAAATATTGAGTTACAAAGAAATTTAAAGATGTGGAAGAGATCAAAAGTTACAGATCAGACTGCCACAGGGCAGGGTGGTAAGTACAACCATGCACTCTGCAGTAGCACTATATCCACTACAAATACCTATAAGCTTTTACACATCCCCTGACAAAATGACAGAAATCCTAAATCAACTTTTATGTGTTCCATCTATCTACTGTATCTGTCTGAAGTAGCCATGCAAGTTATTGGCTTTTCATCTGAAATTTTCAGAAACGCTACCATTAACAGTTAACTCATCTCTCATCATTAAATCACCAAGAACATGCTTTTAGAGAACAACTATACTTACCTATAAGACTTACATCCATGTTGATGCAAAACATTTAGTGGATCAGCTAGTAATACAATTAGTAAAATAGTAAGTAAAATTTAATTTTGGGTGAAATAGATGGACACGAGATTATATAGGGCACAACCACCACAAATAACAGAAACACAAATTCTGACCTTTTCAGAGGTTTAGAGACAAGCATCACAATGTTTAATGTTCTATACTAAGTTACAGCAAGTTAAAGTTGAAATGATCACTAAGACTCTACAGTATTTTAAAGATGTCTGGGTCAACAAGAATGTAACAGTAAAAGAAAAGGCATAAATGGGTTTTATCTTTATGCTTCATTGGTTGACTCTTCAATCAATTGTATGCTTTGGAGCACATAAATTATGTAAGCATTAAAATGTATGTGGCATGCTGTTATAGGAACATAATCAATGACAGGGTGGTGTGATGCTGCTCCAAGAATGCAGCCATATGCACAAAAAAAGAGTTCCTAAATGGGGCTTTAAAGGTTAATTGGATAATTAAGGGTTCAAAGCCACCTACAATGGTTCTTCGTAAACAGGGAAGCAGTGTATTGTAGGGGTCTACAGTGAACCATTAAGAGTTCCCCCAGAAAAATAACCAAAGAACCCTTAAGTGTTCTACATTTTATAAGAGTAAACAAACAATTATTCTCTCACCAGGTACTCTCTTTTCTTCTCCCTCAAAGTTAATATGACAAAAAATGATCATGTTACTGAAAAATCACAAAAACGCAAACTCATCTGCTCTGCTCCCAATGCAGGAAAATGTAAGGGACTAGCTTTACCTCTGAATGTTACAAAACATTCACACTGTCTCCAATGTAAAATAAATTAACATAAATTATGTGTCTCTCTATGTTACCAACATACAAGTCCCTGTGAAATGGTTACTTAAACCATAGCATATTAATATATATAACCTATGATTTATCCTGCAGTTGAACTATGGTTATAGGCACTGTTATAGAAAATTAATAATCTTCTGACCATTCAGATTTAAGACTTCAACAGTGCTGTGGTATAAAATTAGCAGTAAATAGAAGCATATGATCCTATTATTCTTTTTTCAAACCACTGATTATGATAATTAATGACTACAATATATTATAGCACCCACGGCCTACTTAATGTCCAGCTCCTAACATATAGGCTTACTAATTTCTGCTAATATTCACTATTGAATGATGTGCAACATTATCTACATTCTGCTTATTTCCTGTACATTTTGGCAAAACTCCTTTTACATTCAATCCTGAATCCATGATTGGATATTCTGGGGTTTTGTTGGCAGAGTTGTTTAGTTTTTAGTGTATGTTATTTTTGTGTTTGTCCTAAATCCTGTTAAAGTAACAGCTCCTCAACTATGCTTTGTCAAGATTAACATTTTCCTGTTCTCCTACTGCTTTACTATCCTCTATGTTAAACCACTATGTTATACCAGGAACAGAGAATCAGCCTCCCAAGAAAAAAGGTAAGGGAACTGAGTGATGTAAGGGAACTAGCATGGTGAGCTATGTGTTGTGAGCCTATGAGCTATGTGTTGTTCATAAAAGAACATCTTGGCTGATATTATGTTATTCTCTATTATTCATATGAAAACAGCTGAATAAACATGAGATAAGCATTTCTACTTGTTTGTTGATTGATTGGTTTTAGTTCTAAAACAAAACTAGGAAAGTAGAAAAATTATAACTATTAAACATTTCCATTCCCATGTTCAGTACAAGTAAACAAAGCAGAAGCCACACACCCACAACCAACTATTAACAAAACCATCCACTCATAACAAATGTTGTCTTTGTCATATTTGTAATTTCTTGTATTTTTTTATTTTGTGATCTAAATAACAAATTAACATGCCATCCTTGTTTCTCTTTATTTGTATTATAAAATGCATAAAACTATTAATCTGTATTAGAAATATTGCAGTATATACAGAGTCTACCTATTTTTACCTTCAAAGAATGTTTAATAAAAATAACTAGTATTAAAACCATTCATTTACCAAGATGATGTATGTTCTATGGACCAAACCACAAAATTGAAGTTGTCATTTTATCCTTTATATAATGTTACAATTGTAATTTATGAGAAACTAAACATAAGTTGGCTGCAAAGTTATATTTTTCATATGGTTGTTCTTAGGTACCAAAAGGCGATCAAAGGTTCCTGGTGTTATGATTACACAGTATGTGGAGGAATTGCCAGAGGGGAAATCTACTCCTGATTTCACCCGCAAACCCATTGCTTTGACCATTCAAGAAGGTATGGATATTGGCAAACTCAAATACAGTAATATACACCAAATACAATATTATTCATTGAAATAATAATTAACCCCAACCCCAACCAGGAAAAACAGAACAAAAATGAAAAATTAAATGAAAAAATACAGTAATATTGAAAAGATGGCTAATTCAGACATGAAACAAGCAAAAAGCAATGTGAATATTGAAAATAAAAATAAAACATTTTGAAAAAATTTGCAAGATTAATAGGTAAAAACAAGATTAATAGGTAAATAAAAACACAGAATAAATTTGGCAATTTTATAGTTCAGTATGTCTGCATTCTAAAACGTGAAATATACACAGAATGCAGAAACATGTGCAGGACTTTCAGATCATGATCATCTCTGATATATAGCTGTTATTTACATGAGAGTATATTTTATTTTTAACACCAATTTAATTTTAAGAAACTGTCACAGTAAACACTGATTCATTTTGACTGTGACATATTAGTGTATATGTTAATTAAAAACATTTACGAGTTTTTCTTTTTCAGTGCTTAGCATTTTCTTCTTTGATTATTTTTAAATGATATTTTTCCTGTTTAAGGTAAATTAGCCATCTTTAAAGCCAAAGTGATTGGAGAACCCAAGCCCACTGTGTCATGGAAGAGAGCGAAAGGAGAAATGAATGATCCAGAAAAGTTCCAGAACAAATATGACCCTGTAACTAACGAACATACTTTAGAGGTAGGCATACTATCTCACTAAAATTAGACAACAAACTCCAAACAAAACAAAATGTAATTTGTTTATATCTATCTATCTATATCTATCTATCTATCTATCTATCTATCTATCTATCTAT
>JANDJT010000012.1:19301983-19320883 GCA_024331685.1 Stegophilus panzeri
TATATATATGTATGTAGTACTCTGCAAAAGTCTTAGGCACATGCAAAGAAATGCAAAAGTGCCTTAAAAAAAAATTACATTTCTCCATTAAAAAAATATTATAAAGAGCAGTAAACAGTAATAAATGAGACAAAGGAAATATTTGATGTGCTGACCCTTTGTTTAAAAAAAATAAAAAAGTAGTCTCAGATAGAATTAGTGTATTTTTATGATGAAATGAGCTGTAGGTTTTACTGAGCATCTTGCAGAACCAGCCACAATTCTTCTGGAGACTTTTACTGTCACACTTGCTTCTTATTTTTGCAGCAAAATCCAACAGCCATCATTATGTTTTTTCTCTGATAAGTGTCTCTTACCACTTAATATGCTGTTTTCTTTACTGACATACAAATGGTTTTCTGTAACATTTAATTTTGTGCTGGAAAATTAATGTTCGGAAATCTAAAAAGTTTTTTTTGTACTGACTCGATAATGTAGAAGTCATAAAATAAAAATCTATAACAAAATTTGTACTACAAAAAATAGGGTGCCTAAGACTTTTGAACAGTACTGTAGGTATGTATATATATATATATAACTAATAGGTTATTTTCTCCCTTTACAGATACCTAAAGTAAGTGGTGAAGAAGCTGACACATACAAATGCTATGCTGTAAATGAGTATGGAAAGGCAGTCTGTACTGTCATCCTAAATATCATTGAAGGTACAGTACAGAATTTCAAGTAATATGGAATTTTGATAATGTGGTATTTCTACTGAAGTTCTTTTAATCAACTTTTAATCATCTCCCATAGCACTATAACACATTTGTTTTTCTCTGTTGCAGTTGGATTCAAAAAGAGTAAAGAATTTAAAAAGACAGGCGATTGTATGTTGTAGAGCTGCTTCTTATCCATTTTTCCCTTATATTTCATTATTTAAAAAAGGATTTGCACATTTTAAAATATAATAATATAATAAAATGTATACATTTAATTATAATCACAATTTAACTAAATAAGTCAGTTGAAAATGAATTTCAATAGCCATCTAGTGTCCAAGTAATGCTATTATATTATCCTCAATTGCATTCCATTATTTTCAGTGGAGGATCCATCAGAGTTCAGAAACAAGCTTAGGAGAAGGTATTACCTTTGATATCTACAATGTGTAGACTATATTTTATTTCTGTACCATGATCAGAAACTGACTATAAGTTCTAGTGTTAATTTTTGCCATTCATTTTGCTAAATACTAAGCTTCCTGTTCCATCTGCAGTGTTGGCAAAAAGGTTGTTGAAAAAAAGGGTGGAGAAATTGATGAGGCAGTGTGGGATCTGTTACTGTCTGCTGATAAGAAAGACTATGAGCGTATTTGTGCTGAATATGGCATCACTGATTTTCGTGGAATGCTGAAGAAACTGAATGAGCTGAAGAGAGAGCGAGAGCAAGAACAGGCCTTGGTACACTGTGGTCATTTACTGTAAAACACCAAAATAAAGCTCTGATGCATAGTTACTCAAATAGTTTGTCTGATATATGGAATATACTTTTTTTTTTTTTTTTTTTTTTTTTTTTTTTTTAGTTCATTCAGTACATCAGTAATCTGAGACACCTTGAAGTGAAATCAGAAAATTCAGCAAGTTTTGAGCTGGACATGGAACTCAAGGACCCCAACAGTCGCATTTTCCTCTATAAAGTAATGACCATTTACCAAGTTTAGTGTTAACCATGTGACCAAATATGATGAATATGTATATGTTTTGGGCTCCAGTACTATTTTGATAAAGCAAATTTATCTACTTTTATGTTTAGGATGGTGTCATGGTTCCATACAGCAAAGATGCAGAAAGTGAGATGAAACACTACTTGAAGCAAGTTGGAAAAAAGTATGTGTTCACAGTGAAAAATCTTAGTCCCGAGGATGCTGGTATTTATCAAGTGGATGTGGAAGGAGTCAACGTCTTCTCAACAGATTTCAAGAGTATGTTTTAAGTACTTAGATAATGATTTCAAAAAGGAATTCTCACTAGCACATTTGCAGTTTGGGGGATTCCAAGTGCTCATTGTATGTCTCTATATTGTGTCATTCAGTCCCCCCTGTGGATTTTGATGGCTAAACTGGCTGTTTGGGGGATTCCAAGTGCTCATTGTATGTCTCTATATTGTGTCATTCAGTCCCCCCTGTGGAGTTTCTGGTGAAGATTCAGGAAGTGAAGGCTGAAGAAAGAGAAGATGCCATATTTGAGTGTGTGACTTCTCTACCTATGAGCCAAATTTTATGGACACTGAAAAATAATCCATTATCTAATAGTAATAAATATGAGATTACCGTTTCTGAGGACAAAATGATTCACCGTTTGAAAGTCATTGACTGTATGCCTGTGGATGCTGGAATCTATTCTGCTGTGGCTGGCATAAAATCATGTAGTGCCTGGCTTGTGGTAGAGGGTAGGTTTCAGTCTACAATGTATTAATCACCAAAATATTTAGATATTAAATATTATTTTTTATTTAATTAGTTTAATTTAAATTAAACTTACATGATAGTGAGTAGAAGATACTCACAGCTACCTGTAAAATTGTGTCTTTTGCAGCTAATAAAGATCCTGCCATGAAAGGTAAAAAGACAGCCCGCAAGACTACACAGGCTGGTGGCAGTGGAGTTGACCTGGCTAAACTGGCTACTGAACAGCAAGATAAAAACAAGAAGGAGATGAAAGATGCTATGGAAGCAGCTAAAAGGGCTAAGGCTGAGCAAGATGCTGCTGTAGCCAAAGCCAAAGCAGAAGCTGAAGATGTACTGGCAGCAGCAAGGGCTGCTGCAGCTACAAAAGCAGCAGCTGCTGCTCAAGCTGCTGAGGCTGCACTTGCGTCAGCTAAAGCTAAAGGCATATCACAGAAAGATGCCAAAGCCCAAGCTGAAGCAGTGGCTGCAGCTGCAGCAGCAAAGGCCCAAGCTGAAGCTGAAGCGAATGCCAGAAAGTTGGCTGAGGCCAAGGCTATGGAAGCAGGGATGAGTGCAAATGACATTGCTAAGGCAGGAGCAGCAGCTGCTGCTATGCTTAATGAAAATATAGCTGCAGCAGAGGGACTTGGACTGGGCGGAGCAGGCATGGGTAGAACAAAGGGGGATGCAGGAAGTTCTGGTCTTGCAGGAGGTGCCAATGCTACAGGAGGTTCTGGTTTTTCAGGAGGTGCTGATCTTTCAGGAGTTTCTGGTCTTGCAGGAGGTGCCAATCCTACAGGAGATTCTGGTTTTGCAGGAGATGCTGATCCTTCAGGAGGTTCTGGTCTTTCAGGAGGTGCTGGAGGTGTGGGCCAAGCATTGAAGGAAGGTGTTGATGCTGGGGCTGTATCTGGTGCTAAGTTTAATAAGCATGAAAGAACAGAAATGGATGACACTGTCAAAGGTAAGGAACCATATAAAGATATATGAATTCCATACTCAAATTCCCTAGTCTGAGACCTTAGAGATGATAACGTTTAAATGTTTACAGACATGTTATTTACCATAAAACTTATAAATATAAGTATAATGCTGTATTTAATGGCTATAACTGTAACATTATTCACAAAAAAAGAAAAACACTATCAAGTATTCAAGTATTAGTCAAATAATAATGAAAATGTATAGGCATATATTCAATGTATTGTATTATACCAATATTATATAATGTAACCAATATTATTTCTTACTATTTGCTTTCTTTCTTGTCCCCATCACTGTAATTTCTCTCATGTGCTGTTGTTAGCCATTGTTTTGATGTGCCATGTGTTGTCTTGCTTAAATGTTCTGTTACATTTATTGTACAGCTGTTACTATGTTTGCTTTCTTTGTTTAAGAATACACACAGTTGAAAAGCTGGTCAAATTCCTGAGAAAAGTACAAAAAAAGGACTAAACACAGAGAAAATTATTTACCATTTACACTAATAGTTATGGTAGGAGAACCAAATTCACCTGAAGTTGCTCCAGTAAAGCAAACTGGGCACCCAGAACAGAGTGAGGAACAGCCAGAACAGGATGAGAAGGAGCCAGAGCAGACTGAAGAACAGCCAAAACAGGCTAAGAAACAAACTTGTGTCAGGCAAGGCCCACTACTGCCAGACACAGTTACTGGTAAGAGTCTGGGTTAAACATTAACTTAATCAATATAGTATAATTAAATAGGACTCAAGTGAAGCCATCATTAACTCTTTAATATATTAGCATTTTAACAGTGGTGTTGAGGTGAATTACTAAGTGAATGTTGCAGAACATAAATGATAAAGTTTTAGAATTCAGTCACAATACATGCTTACTAATCATGCTGAGGAATTTTAAATGATGATTAAATTCAAAACTAGTATTGTTTGAAATTGACAACATTAATCATGCACTTATGTATTTCTGGAACTTCTTCTTCAAAAAAAGTAATGTACACTTTGTGGATGGTGTCGCCATTCCCCTCAACATTAACACCATTACATTACATTCCTGCATGTACAGTTTTTATCACACCATCCACAGAATTACGTACTGTTGTTCAGTGTCTTGTGCTCTATTGTGTCCTTTTGTGTCCTTTATGTGTCCTTTATGTGTACATACTCATTTGCTTTGTGTCTGTGTCATTTGTTTGTCATTGTGTCAATCACATGTTGTAGTTATCTGCTGAGAAAACTTAATTTTCACCTGATTTAACTAATTAATTCTTCATAAAACAACCTAATTAGTTTTCAAAGGTGATACAAATATTTTTAACAAATACAGTGGTGCTTGAAAGTTTGTGAACCATTTAGAATTTTATGTATTTCTGCATAAATATTACTTAAAACTTCATCAGATTTTCACACAGGTCTTCAAAGTAGATAAAGAGAAGCCAATTAAAGGGTCATGCAACCCCTCTTTCAGCTCAAGTCCACCTCACAATATTTTTGAAAATGGCTGTGATGAAGAGGGGAGGGGGAGTGGGCGTGGCAAGGCAAGGCAGGGGAGGAAGGGGGGGCGAGCATGCCGACTCTCACTAAAAATCAGAGGTAACGTGTGAGGAATTGTAAGATTTTTGTAGCTGGCAAAGTCCAATGAAAGACATACACTACCGTCTGCTTTTTCCCTTTAAAAGTAACTGAATGCCCTGTTACATATATTAGATTAATCATAATTTCATATAATTGTATTCATATAAATGCACATATACAATTATTATTATTATTATTATTATTATTATTGTTGTTGTTGTTGTTATTATAAATGTATTAAAATATATGTTTATATACACACTATAAATGATGTTTTAACACGTTTCACAATGGGGGTCTACTTTGGGAGTAGCAGCACGGGTAGCTGATCAGATTGACCAAGGTGAGGGAAGATGATGACTTTATAAGCATCAGTCACATTAGTGTAGACATGATCCAAAGTATTGTCACCTCCTGTGGGACAGGAGACATTTTGGGAAAAATCTGGTAAGTGCAATCCTTAGCTTGGCGTGATTGAAATCGCCAACAATAATAAAGGCACTGTCTGGATGTTCTGTTTGTAGCTTGCTTATGCTAGCCCAGAGTTCTTTCATGGCTAGTTTAGCATTAGCCTCCAGGGGACGTACACAGCAGCGATTATGGCGCATGTAAATTCACGCAGTAGTTAGAAGGGTCAACACTTAATAATGAGGTACTCAACATCATCAGCGTGTCTCAGTAACGACAGTATCTGTACACCAGCCTCTGTTTACCAGAGTCCACTGCTGTTCTGTCAGCTCTGAAAAAGTTGTGTCCCTCTTTCTCCCACGTGCTGGAAAAGCATCACGTGCTGTCATGAATAATTAAGAGACAGCGTCTTCTCATACGACAAGAACACACAGTTTCATGAATAATTATGAGACACCGACGCATCATTGAAGTACTATAGTACATAGTACTGCCTGTGACGTGTGACATGATGTAGATTTTAACCCGGAAGTTGAAAATAGCAGAAGAAAGCACAAAATTAACTAGTTTTCTCTTAAAATTAACATTAACGGATGCTAACGTTTTCTTTTCTGATGTGTGACATGAACACTTCTGTTAAAATCTCAGAAAATGTAGTTTAGTGTTTCATGACGCTTTAAACAAATGAAACAAATATATTATATTTGGTCACTTATCTATTGAGGAAAATGATCCAATATTACATATCTGGCAGTGGCAAAAGTATGTGAACCTTTGCTTCAGTATCTGGTGTGACCCCCTTGTGCAGCAATAGTTGCAACTAAACGTTCTGCACATTGGCTTGGAGGAATATTACCCCATTCTTCAATACAGAACAGTTTAAACTCTGGGATGTTGGTGGGTTTCCTCACATTAACTGCTTGCTTCAGGTCCTTCCACAACATTTCTATTGGATTAAGGTCAGGACATTGACTTGGCCATTCCAAAACATTAACTTTATTCTTCTTTAACCATTCTTTGGTTGAACAACTTGTGTGCTTAAGGTCGTTATCTTCCTGCATGACCCACTTTCTTTTGAGATTCAGTTCACAGACAGATGTCCTGACATTTTACTTTTTGCTGGTAATTTGCTAATTTGCTGGTAATTTGCTGGTATAATTCAGAATTCATTGTTTCATCAATGATGACAAGCCATCTTGGCCCAGATGTAGCAAAACAGGCCCAGACCATGAGACTACCACCACCATATTTCACGGGATAAGGTTCTTATGCTGGAATGCAGTGTTTTCCTTTCTCCAAACATAACCCTTCTCATTTAAACCAAAAAGTTCTATTTTGGTCTCATCCATCCACAAAATATTTTTTCCAATAGCCTTCTGGCTTGTTCATGTGATCTTTAGCAAACAGAGGGGCAGCAGTGTTCTTTTTGGAGAGCGGCTTTCTCCTTGCAACCCTGCTATGCACATCACTGATGTTCAGTGTTCTCCTGATGGTTGACTCATGAACATTAATATTAGCCAATGTGAGAGAGGCCTTTAGTTGCTTAGACATTACCCTAGGTTCCTTTGTGACCTCGTGGACTATTACATGTCTTGCTCTTGGAGTGATCTTTGTTGGTCGACCACTCCTGGGGAGGGTAACAATGGTCTTTAATTTCCTCCTTTTGTAAACAATCTGCCTGAGTGTGGATTGGTGGAGTTCTAACTCTTTAGAGATAGTAACCTTTTCCAGCCTGATGAGCATCAACAACTCTTTTTCTAAGGTCCTCAGAAATCTCCTTTGTTCGTGCCATGATACTGTACACTTCCACAAACGTGTTATGAAGATCAGACTCTGATAGATCCCTGTTCTTTAAATTAAACAGGGCGCTCCTTCACACCTGATTGTCATCCCATTGATTGAAAACACGTGACTCAAATTTCACCATCAAAATTAACTGCTAATACTAGAGGTTCACATACTTTTGCCACTCACAGATATGTAATATTGGGTCATTTTCCTCAATAAATAAATGACCAAGTATATATTTTTGTCTCATTTGTTTAATTGGGTTCTCTGTGTCTACTTTTAGGATTTTTAGAATCTGATGAAGTTTTAGGCCATATTTATGCAGATATATAGAAACTTCTAAAAGGTTCACAAACTTTCTATCACCACTGTATCTTAAGATACTCTCAAGATTGTTCAGCAAACTTCCAAAAGAAAAGATTTGATAGCATAAATACTTTGTTTCCTCCCATTTCCATCTATCATTTTTGGAAAGTTTATATTAGTGTGATAGCACAGTGTTTGTCTGCATTTCTGTCATTGTTATTATCACTGTTTAAATGTTATTTGTTTTTAATGAGTTCTTTATAATCTTCTCTGCTGCCATCTATCTTCTAAATGCTCATCAAAATTCAATCAAATAAAATAACTGAAGTTGGAGGCAACCCACGTGGTAACCCGAGCAGTAACCCGGGTCATAATCCAAGTGGTAATCCAGGTCATAATCCAAGTGGTAACCCAGGACATAATCCAAGTGGTAACCCAGGACATAATCCAGGTGGTAATCCAGGTCATAATCCAAGCGGTAACCCGGGTCATAAACATGGCAGTAACCCTGGTCATAATCCAAGCAGCAACCCTGGTCATAATCCAAGCAGCAACCCAGGTCATAATCCAAGCAGCAACCCAGGTCATAACCCAAGTGGCAACCCAGATGGTAAACTAAATGGTAATCCAGATGGCAACCCAAGTGGCAATCCAGGTGGCAATGGTGCCAAACCCGAGGGCAGCGAGGGGGCTCCGCCTGATGGTGAGGCCACTGAAGGCACAAAAGAAGAGTCAGCTGAGGCTGGCAAGCACTCAGGCTGCACAAGACAAGGTCCTCTGCTTCCAGAGGCAATCACTGGTAAGAAATGGTAAAGGCTGCATCAAAAATGCATGGAAGAAATATTTTAATAGAAGGTCATTTTGGACAGTGGATTTGCCATTGTTTTGTAGGCTATAGAATATCAGTGTCGGCCACTGTTGGGCTATTGGATCTAATGCTTATGTTACATCACTGACCCTTTATCCCGTTGAAGTCTGTCTCTATAAATTATTTGTTGTGAAAAAATGTCTTGATGTGCAAGTGTTTGTATGTTCATATTGAGTGCATTGTCTTTACCAAGCTTGCCTAAATTAGATATATACATCCATGAAAAAATGAACATAGAAGCAAATGCAGTGGTACACTGGTACAGGACACCACTGCATTCAGGTGAAAATCGAGGCACGCACATTAAGAGCACTTTTTTTTTGAGAACACAGAGAGAGAATTTTTTTATGCCATTGAGACAACAGTAAATGATCATTGAATCATTTACAGTTGTAAACAGAGTTTTTGAACTGACAGACCAATGATAAAAAAAATTAAGACACAACAAGCAGAAAGCATAATATTTCATATTCATCAAGACAATTTTCAAGAAGAAGAAGAAGAAGAAGTAGAAGGAGAAGAAGGTGATGATGATGATGATGATGATGATGATCCTGGTAATATAAAAGTGCAAGAATCCTGAACCTCATCATCAATACATGGAAATCATGACATCTGGAAAAAGTCAACAAAGATGACAGACATCTCTCTGGCAATATTAAATCTGTTTGTGAACAAATTATTATTGTAAACTCCTGGCTTAAATTCAAACATGTATTTTATGCATTAAAATACATGGTGTTGGTAACAAAATGTAAAATAACAAGCTGAATACATATTTTATATGAGGTAAGTACTATCATACTACCATTATTACAGACAATATGATTGATAATAAGATGTGTCCAAATGACTTGTAGATCATGGTGTTCACTTCTCTGCTGGCCTGGAAGACTGCAAGACTATTGTAGGAGAGGCAGCTGAGCTGGTCTGCAAACTCAGCAGTGCAGAGTGTAAGGTGCTCTGGTACAAAGATGGAAAAGAGGTATGGTAGGGCTCTCTTTAATATAATATCTAAAGGAACCAAAAAAAATTATTGAGAGATGTAATAATATAGCATTAAAATAATAAACATGCATCCCCATAGAAAGGTTAAACACTGTTTGTAACCACAGTTATCTATTAACATTGTAGGTCCTTTGAGCAGGAGCCAGAATAGTCTCTATAATAGATGTAATAAGAGATTGTTTTACTTTATTTTATAGATTTCTGATTCTACTGAGGGTATGACTATCAGCAAAGATGGTGCTACTCATAAACTGAAAATCCACAAAGTATCAGAGGAGTTTGCTGGAAAATATAAATTAGAGGCTGATGGCCGTAAAACTGAGGCTATGATTCTTGTTGAAGGTGTGTTTTAAATACTAATCTGCCTATCTTTTATATTATACACCTGAATATTTTTTAACCTCTAAGATGTATTTATTTCCCAGATCCACCAAGATTTGCTACAAAAGACCTTGAGGAATTTGCCAAACCAAGAGTGGTCAAAAATAATCATAAAGCTGAATTCAAAATACCATATATTGGCCGTGAGGCCACTAAAATACAATGGTATAAAGAAGGCGAGGAACTTACAACAGATGCAAACTGTAAGATTGAAACTACTGAAAACAGCTGCCGTTTGTCTCTCAACAAACTACAGCGCAAAGACACAGGGGAAATTAAAATCAAAATAAAAAATGAGTTTGGCACTATTGAAGCAACTACTAATCTAGTTGTTCTTGGTAAGCCAATCAAATTAAGGTTTCTTGTACTAGATTTTGTTTTCTGCATTTAGATCTAATATATGTTATTGATATCTAACAGACAAACCTACTCCACCTCTTGGACCTCTTGAGATAGTTGAAGCTTCCTTGAACTGTATTGAGATCAAATGGCGCCCACCAAAAGATGATGGTGGCTGCCCTATCACTCATTACATCCTTGAGCGTAATCAAGTTGGACGCAACACCTGGAAGAAGATTGGACAGATTCCTGGGGAAGCCCATTACAAAGACACTGATGTGGATCACGGTAGAAGGTACTGCTACCGCATCAGAGCTGAGACCTCAGAGGGTATCAGTGAGGTAATGGAGACAGAAGACGTTCAAGCTGGGACTAAAGGTGAGATTCTCATTTCATTTGACAATAAAAATCCCTGAAGTTAAAATCCCTTTCATTAATAAAAACATACGAAGCATAAGAAACATTATTCACTTTTTCAGCATATCCTGGCCCACCATCTGCTCCTAAAGTGATCACTGCCTTCAAGGACTGCATCACCTTGTCATGGACCCCTCCAAGTCACACTGGAGGAACCAACATTCTGGGTTACAACCTTGAAAAATGCAAAAAGGGCAGTAACGTGTGGAGCCTTGTACATCCACCAGAGGAACCAATCAACAGTTTGTTGTTTCCTTTGTCAAATTGTACTATTTCACTCTTACCCAATAATATCTTTATCATAATGCCTTTATTTATTTTTTCTCAATTCCATTGTTTTCTTCAGGCAAGAAATATGCTTGTAAAGATGTTGTCCAGGGCATGGAGTATGAGTTTCGAGTTTCTGCTATCAACATATCTGGAGTTGGTGAACCAAGCGCACCATCAGAGTTTGTGTATGCTAGAGATCCTAAAAGTAATTCAAATTAATCTGCTCAATCATTTAAAAACTATAAAACAATCTAGTCTCTTACAAAGAAGTACAATTAAACTTTTGCGTATGTATTAATTTATAGCTTTTTTAGCTTTTACCTCCACAAATTTTCTAAAATTGCACTAGCTTTTTCATTTGTTTCTGCCTCTGGTATGTGATTTCTCCTTGCCAACAAAAATTACATTATCATTATCTCTCCCCTTTAGAACCGCCTGGTAAAGTAATTGACCTTAAAGTAACAGGCTCCACATATAACCATTTGTCCCTTTCTTGGACAAAACCAAAAGAAGCAAAGGGAGAACAGGATGAAGCTAAAGGATATTTTGTTGAAATTAGACCTGCAGAGAGCACAGAATGGAATCGCTGCAATACCAATGCCATTATCATGACCTCCTACACTGTAAAGGGATTGAAATCAATGGCGATGTACTGGGTGAGAGTGATAGCTGTGAATGAAGGTGGAGCTGGAGAACCTCAGGAGCTCAATAACTACATTCTAGCTATGCCTCCTCCTGGTAAGTCACTGGATGGAAATAATCTATTTTACATATGTCTTCATTATTTATTCGGTTAAACATAACTAACTTCCAAAAAGTACTTGAACAAATAGTAAAAAAACTACAGAAATATCTTTCTTCTGATTTTGAATCTTGTGCTTCTCTTTCCTTAGTGAGACCAAGGTTCACAGATGCCAGGATAAAGAGCTTCATGACAGTCAAAGCTGGAAACTCAGGACGATTCACTATCAACTATGTGGTAAAAATCAATTTGTTGTTTCATAAAATATTAATTAACATGAAAAACAAAAAATAATTATCCAAAGGTTGATTAACTTAAAGCATCATTTAAATATTATATCCGTAGAACCCAATATCAAAAGTCCATTAAAAAGTACATTCAAATCCAAAGAGTATTTTAAGGATAAGCTAACATGGATTACTGTGCAAGTGTACAGAGCTTAATATGACATTGGTGATAATGTTGTTTAGAATATTTAAATGACAAAAGAATGCACTGCGTGCCTTGTCAGGCTTCTCCATGGCCTGAGGTCATCTGGCTTAAGGACAGCATTCCTGTCTCCAAACGTGTCACCGTTAGCAATGCTGAAGGACGCTCTCAAATCCTGATTCCATCAGCTGAGCGCTCTGATAGTGGAATCTATACCATTGTAGTAAAGAACATTGTCGGCCAAGAGACCTTCAGTGTTGAGATCAGAGTCACAGGTACACTTGAACTCCATTCCATAATTCTCTACACATTTGCAGACATATTTGTATATACTTTCTTGTTAATATATGTACACATTTAAGTAATAATCAAAGTTACATATTGGCATTTTCTTGTTTTATATGATTAACAATTCCACAGTCAACTCCAGAATTATTGTCAAACATCAAACGAACAGGCAAAAAGCCATTGTAGAAAATAAACATAACACACAATAATTCATACTTTCTACTTTCTATCATTTGGAGAGAATACTTAAACAAAATTATTCTCAGAAGAGCAATAAGAATAGTAACTCTCAAAAATATGTCAAAATGATTGAAACCCCTAAAGAAAATGCTAAATAAAAACAAATTCCCATATTCATACAAAATTACTTTTTAAATTGCTGTCACTGATTTATATTCTAACTATATTGTTTGTTTAGCTAAATATTAAGTGGAACACATATAACATCCCTTTGTCAGTCTTCAAAGAGTGCGCCACACAAAAGAGACAGTTGGTTGTTGACCTGCATAATTCAGGCAATCCATATAGAGAAATACATGCAGACAGGTGATGGCGGCTGGTCAACAAGGGACGCTGGGGCACCACCCCATTCACGTTAAGAAGGGAAGAAGGCTACTTAAACATGTAAAAAAATAAATTAGTCATACTATTTGCCTTTTAGTCATGTTCGCATTTATTAAAAATCAAAATTGTATTTCGTTCATATCTGTGTGCAGGGCGTCGACCAAAAGAGTGTGTATGTAGGTCCTTAAACTTTTGAAAAGCAGGTGACTTAAGGCTGCTCTCTAATTGACTTGCTTCAGATTGTCCTTGGAGCGCAGCTCATTGCAGCCCAGACACTCCCACTTTTGTTGTTAACGAATCAATATTGTTTTTATATATATATTTTTTGAGCTCATGTGATCGTCATGTTACGTTACTCGTGTGATTTTTGACTGTTCTCAACGACTCTCTTTCCCACTCAGCAGCGTTCCAGTTGACCGGTGTTCTGTCAATTTGTCCTACCTTGTCAGATTTTCCTAACGTATTGCTATATCTATATATTATAGCTATATCTATCGATCCATCCTACCATATTGAAAAATCCTAGTGCGGGTTTCTGCTTTGCGTTTGTGACTACGTAAAATAATTCAGTATAACTTTGACGAAGATTCTTATTAGGCAATGGTAGGATGATTTGACAGTGAAAAAAACCCTATCAGGTTGTCCTACCAATATAAAATAAACAGGTGGTATGATTTTACAGTGCAAAAATGCCTTATGAGATTGAAATCCATGCGCAAGTAATAAAAATGAACAGAAATAGTCAAAAACTTACCTTACATGAAGAAGTCCACGCGCAAGTAGTAAAAAATTATAGGCGTGTTGTTCAGATGTTCAGATTGTTCAAATGACGCAATATTAATGTGCGCATGCGCAGTAAACCCTGGTAAGGCAATCTGACAGATGAAAAGATTATTAACAACGTAGCAGTAGGTGCAGTATTTCTTTCAGATGAAAGAAATTCGTTTTTATCTTTACAAGAAACCCTTTCACAAGGCTTTCAAAGGGAAAAAAGGATAAAGGAGCTTTGACCAGATCGACCCAGCTTACAAATTAAGCAGCAGTCAAGTAATCGCGGATACGCTTACACCCGGGGTTTCACCGGCACTTGTTATGGCAACCGGAGTTGGCTAGCTGGATGTGATGTAAGTCATGCATTTTATTGTTTTCCTTGTTTGCTGTTTCAACGACGGGGGTACGAGACTTAAAACATCTTTCTGAAAAATGCAAACGGCATGAAAGTAGCTGCAGCCATCATGACAATGCTGTGAGACTACAGTTTTTTGGGAAGCTTAGCTTTTCTGAACAGCTAGATGAAGACTACAGGATTGACATTAGAAGGCAAGGGCAAAAATTATTTTCAAGTAGTACTACTTGCCAGTGTTTAGGCAACATTACAGTGGGTTTTTTTGGGGGGTTTTTTTTTTGAGTGATTACAGTTTTTTAAAAGATTACCTTGATTACTTTATTACTGATAATAAGCCCACATTAAACTCAAATTTACTGATTCGTGGTTTTTGGCTAAGCAGTGGTGATACATTGTTATATCACCGGTTAAATGGCTATTTAACAAGTACATTCAATCCCACATTAACAACTGTCTGATTTTCAGTTTGTTTGCGCCCTCCCCAAAATATTTAGCACCAGTCGCCACTGCTTAATTGTCTTAGTAAGCCGCTGGCCCACTTTAAGCCAGCAGAACAGCTTGGTATTGAAGATATTTCCTCAGCTGGTATTTTGTTGATGCTGGAGAGCTTCAAAATCTCCCAGACAATACATCCAAATTGATATAGAAATAACAGCTAAAAATCTAAATATCACAGCCAATGCAGGTAATTCTGGAGTTGACTGTACATTTCAAATACATATGAAAACATATATTGTACCTACATGTCTCCATAGATGAGCCTAAGCCTCCAGGGCCTGTGGAACTAGAAGAGAATGTACCAGGCACTGTAACAATCACTTGGGTGGCCTCACCAGATGAAAAACGAGATGATCGTCTGCACTACATGGTGTCCAAGAGGGACTCCGTTAAACAATCCTGGCACACAGTGGCTGATGGCATCTTCAACAACAGGTTCACAGCCTGCAACATCATGCCAGGGAGAGAGTACCAATTCCGTGTCTATGCCAAAAATGACATGGGACAATCTGTTCCCTCTGAATCTCCAAAGTGGTTCATTGCTGAGAAGAAAGGTTTGTAATGAGGCTCTGTTACAATCCTATTTAATTCTCTTCTAAATTTAATAAGTCTTTCTAGGCAGTGATATACTGTGATATTTTCTGTTTCAGTTAAAAAAACAAAACAATGATATTTAAGGACCTGTTCTCAGAGGCCCATACAGTTCTTAAAGGCTTGCTTGTACTATACTCAAATGTGCATTCATAATGTAGTGCTCTGTAGCCCTAGGGCAACAGAAGGTAATCAAAAAACTATTGCTGCTCACATATATTTAAATATTAGTTAATATAAATGTTCACTGGGTGTTGGCCATATACAGACCAGTGACAAATTAAATGAAAAAAAGTGGCTCTGTTTTGCTCTGAAGGCATTTTCCTGGCATGGTTTGGGTGCACTTCTCCCTTTTTAATACTTTTCTACCAGACATGCAGCATCCCTACTCAGCACAGCAAATTACCTTTAATCCTCCACACGGTCGCTATTTCTGCCAAGCAAGACATGACATATATAAATACCCATGCTGAATCTGGTTACCTTTGTTACCCAGGTACCATGAGAGCTGAGCCAGTACATTTGAGTGAGTGCAGAAAATAAAATGCTACAGACCAACAATTAATCAAACAGTCACTTTGATATCCTGATTAATGCCCCTGGCTTCTACTGGCACTGAAATCTTTATTAGTAGTGTGTGTCTCCCAAACTTTTTCACTCCTTTTAAAAGTCCTCTGGCAATTTAACGTTTCAGATTTATTAAAATTTTATTTACCCACAGCAACTGTTTCTTATCCCTATGAAGCTTTGTCATACATTTCATCTACTATGTGATCCTAGTAAAATCTTCTAGTTGGGGCTAATTTCAGTGTAGAAAGACATTAAAACAAATTTGCCATGTCTTATGCTTTCTTTCATACTTTTTTGAGAGTGTCACACACATTTTAACATCAAATGTCAAACATCAGATATGTTCATGATTTCATTGTAAAAAATTTTCCTCAAATTGTGAGTAGTATTTTACTACTATTAAGTCACCACCTGCTAAGGATGTAATCAAATGGCAAAACATTATTAGGATTGAACAGATAATGTGTTCTAAATGGATACAAATACAGATACAAATTTTTTGTTACGAGAAGGGTTCATGGGAATGGGATCCTGTGGAAAGCAACAAAAAGTCACCCAAGCGGGAGGTTTTATTTTCATGTGAGTACAAATGAGTGGTCAGACATGGAGCTTGCGAGACAAAGACCAAATTGTGTGGTGTATTTACATTGATAATTTATGACATTGACAGTGCTGGCATTTCTACCTCGGTTTCTTCCACTGTTTACAGGGGCATAGTGGTAGGGTTCATAATTAGGCCACTTCTGATTTAAAGTTGAATACAGTGGAAAAGTGCTATTGGAAAGGACGGTCACTGCAAATGAGTAAAATGTTATTCTGAAACATTTCTAGATGTTGTCTTAACCAGGATGATCATGTCTCCATGTACAGGGTGCATGGACTAACTGAATGGTTTAATGAGTATGTAAATGATGTTAATCATATGCTATAATGTACAGAAGCTGTGCTGGAGGCTTGTGGTGATCCATTTTCGTTCATGGCATTTGGCAGATGCCCTTATCCAGTGTGACTTACATTGATCTCATTAAGGGCCTTTCTCAAGGGCCCAGTTGTGGCAGCTTGGCAGTGCTGGGATTTGAACTCACAACCTTATGATCTGTAGTCCAATGTTTTTTTGTGTTGTTTTTATTGCTGAGCTACCACTTACAACAACTCTTTATGTTGGTTTTGCTTTAACTTGTCACCTCCCTGTGGTTTTGTCTTTGTGAGATATTAACCGTTTTCACTGAAGGTAGTTTCATCAGTGTTAAGGATCACTGTTGAAAACATGATGTTTCATTTGTCCCCTCTAGAGAAGTACATTATAACCCTGCCTGAGTCAAAAGCCTGCAACCTGGAGGGTCCTCCTAAGTTCCTAGTCCCCCTGAAATTGCACTCAGCTCCGCAGGGCTATGAGTGCTACATGAGCTGTGCTGTGAGAGGCAATCCCACCCCACATGTCACATGGTACCGCAACAACATCAATATCAACACAGACACCAACTACTACATCACCAACACGTGTGGTGTCTGCTCCATGCTCATCCTGATGGTGGGTCCCAAAGACACAGGAGAGTACAAGGTCATTGCTGAAAATCCATTAGGTAGAGCAGAGTGCTCCACCAACCTGACAGTCAGAGGTAAGTCTCCCTTTCTCACTACATGTTACAGTTTATGGCACCACCTACTGCAACTCAAAACCATTATCAGTCACAGAAGTAGATAAGCTAAGGACCATCTCACCACAAAGAAGCAATATATTTACAAAGCTGTTTCCATCAGTGCACAACATATTAAAACTAACTGCAGTGAAGTGTAGTGAAGGCCCTTTGCACCTTTCTTATTACAACAAATTACATCTTACCAAGTGGAAATATCTTGAATATACTCAAATTTAGCTAGAATTTACTATGATAAGATTACAATAAACCAAATATAAGATTATTAAGCTTATTTCTAGCTATTTCTCTCATTTTAAGCTTGAAATGCTCTTGTTTTATTGGCAGCTAATTTGCTAATGTTTAGCATTTGTTTATAGAAAGCAGAAAAAATAAATAGTGAAAATTGAAGCTTGAAATTTGTAAAAAGAAAATCTAGAAATAGGTTTAATAATATGATATTTTGTTTATTGTAATCTCATAATAGACAATACTAGATACATACAGCATGACTATATTCAGGATATTTTCATGATGATTCAAGATGTTGTTGTTGTTTGTTTAATTGTTTGTTTGTTTGTTTGTTTGTTTGTTTGTTTGTTTTGCAGGGCTAAGATTATAGATTTCTTCTTCTTCTTTTTTTTTTTCTCCCTGGAAACATGCACTGAAAATAAGGATATTTTGGCAAAGTGGGGGAAATAAGTATTGGACAAGTCAACATTTTTTTTCAATAAATATATTTCCAATGAGGCTATTCACATTAGATTTTCACCAGACATCAGTATTAACTCAAGAAATCTGTAAATACAAAGAATTCACAACATTAAAGTCTATAAATAAAGTTATGTGTAATAAAGTGGAATGACACAGGAAAAAAGTATTGAACACGCTAAGGAAAAACAGTTCTTCAAGGCAAGGTAAGGCAAGGAACCAGCTGAAATCCATAAGTAATTAGAAAGTAAGTATACCTCCTATCTATACAAATTAATATCAGCTGGGTTAGTAAATTGATGGTCTAGAAAAAGGATTTTCGTTACCAAGGTGTCACACAAGAATCATCTCATGATGGGTAAAAGTAAAGAGCTCTCCCAAGACCTTCGGAAACTTATTGTTGCAAAACAGGTTGATGGAATCGGATACAGACGTATTTCAAAACTTTATCCGCCATTATCTGCAAGTGGAAGCAACATCACTCCGTCATCAAACGGCCACACACGGGAGCTCCTTGCAAGATTTCTGACCAGGGACTCAGACGAATAGTCAGAAGAGTAGCCCAAGAGCCAAGGACCACTCAGAAAGAGCTCCAGAAGAACATGGAGGCAGCAGGTGCCATCGTCACAGAGAAAACAATAGGCAATGCACTCCACCACCATGGCCTCTATGCACACTCACCCCGCACGACTCCATTACTAAAGAAAAGGCATGTTGAAGCTCGGTTAAAGTTTGCTACTCATTTGGACAAGCCTATGAAATACTGGGAGAGTTTGCTTGGTCAGACGAAAGCAAAATTTAACTTTTTGGCTGTCATACTACACACCATGTTTGGAGAAGAAATGGCACTGACATCAGCCTAAAAACACTATGCCAACAGTGAAGTGTGGAGGTGGAAGCATCATGGTGTGGGGCTGTTTTTCATTGCATGGTACTGGCAGACTTCATATAATTGAAGGAACAATGAATGGAGCCCTTTA
>JANDJT010000012.1:19327205-19347028 GCA_024331685.1 Stegophilus panzeri
CACCTCAAGCAGCTCTTTATATGCTTGAGAGCTGCTGTCGGTTTTTGGTGCAATGGCACCCTCTACCGACTCCTCAGAGTCAGTGAGGGTGTTTTGGCTTTCCATAGGGGAAGGAGGAGTCGCGATGCGAGCTCTAAAGTCAGGCGGAGAGCCGGACCTGGAAGACAGAGCAAGAGATAGAGCAGCGCTCGTCTCCAGCTCCTCTTCCAAATCCATACGAGAACCCCACGACCTTAGCCGGCTGGCTGCCTCGACAGCGGCCTGCCCAGATCCGCGAGGCTCTGAAACTCTACTCCCTTCGGACGAGAAGAGAGCAAGCCAAGAGCATAGCTGCCTAATAGTGAAATGCTCACAGTGCTGACAGTCAGACCCCTTGAGGGCTGCTGTAGCATGCTTTACGCCCAAACACTTCACACAGAAAGCGTGTCCGTCTCCTCCCGTGATGAAACGGGAGCAAGGCGTAACACACTTTCTGAAATCTCTCTCGCTCATTATTTCACTCTCTTTTCTTTTCTTTTCTTTTTCTAAAAAAGGGATAGAAAAGTTTAGAGATATTGAAAAATACAGAGTAGAAATGAAGCGTTCCTTTTTTTTTCTTTTTTTTTTTTTTTTTTTTTTTTTTTTTTGTCACACAAACCACAGACGTGCAGTCTCGCTGAAGATAATAAGGCTGGCGGCGTGGTTCACAGGTGCCATATATATATCATGCGACGCGTTTAATTGCCACCTCACCTGATCATGGCAGGCCTATAAGTAGAGGAATGATTTTACACAAGCTTCAGATACCGGTCACGTGCACAAAGGCATTCCCATACTGTTATGCTAAATGCAACGTCGAAGTTCCCTTTGAAAGGGAACCCTTTGCCATTCTAATTCTTCGTTTGAAAACATGTAGTCCACTGGAGTGGACACTTCAATAACTTTTTGAAAAAAAAATATATGTAAAAGTAAAATTAAGATAAAATTATTTTTTATGCCTAAAGAAGAGTAAAAACACAGAGAAAAAATCCTTGATCAGGATTTCATAATTCATGCATGAAATGGTTAAACAGCAACATTTAGAAAGTTTTGTCCCAACCCTAGAAATCCCTAAAAATCTAGATTTTTTTAAAGAAAAATACAGTAGATGTGATGGAGATTTTTTTTTTGTGACAAAGATTTAACTTATTAAAACAACATCTCTGCTTGCCAAAGCCATCAAACATATTTAATATGTATATTCATAACAGTGTGAATGTGGCATTTATTTTGTTTTGGAAACAAACTATTACATATAGCTGATATTCTATTTTAGTTTCAAGCCTAGACCGCAGTATAAGCCATGAATCTTGTATTTTATAGTGTTTAAAGTAGGAAATCATGCTGAGGGAAAATCGCTCTCTGCGTGTGGTGGCAGCTTGCATCTTGTGAACTCGATGTCATTTATTTTCTATTCCTCATTGATCATCTGCATTTTTTCTGTTAAATGTGTTTCAATCTCTATATTAGGGTGATATTTAAACTCTTGCATGATTTTGGACAGATGACATTCAAAATAAAGTGTACAGTTGTATCCAAGTCCCAGCATTTATTGTCACTAAAGTATATAATGACCAAGACGATAGGACTTTGTTTACAATGGACATGTGCACTTGTTTTGGTTTCTGTTCTGTCCCCTCCCTGTTCAGTTATTGGCGGAGGTGCGAGGGTGTGTTTTGAAGTTTTACCAGCTGTCAGCAATTAAGGTAATTGTGACTGGTTATTTAAACCCCTCGCATTGCTGCGCACGGCACGCGGTATTAGGGACTGATAGGTGTAATGGTGCCACGCGGTAAAGTTTCCATGTCATAGTTAAACGAGAGTTTCATGTCATAGTTAAATGAGAGTTTCATGTCATAGTTAAACGAGAGTTTCATGCCATAGTTAAATAAGAGTTTCATGCCATAGTTAAATGAGTATTAGAGTTAATGAAGTTAGATGTGTAACGTGCTACGCGGTAATGTTTCTATGCCCTGCTTTGATTTCATGTATCATGCCTCAGTTCTAGTTAATGTGTATCTGTGTAAATGTGCTAAACGGTAGCGGTTCTGTGATTTGTTCTGGCTTCGTGCCATAGCCTTAGTTAAATGGTTTTCATGTGTAGTTTCTTGTTTCATGCCATAGCTAAACGCTAGATGAGTACAGGTGTAAAACGGGTTGATGGATTATTGTGCTACGCTGTATAGTTTCATAGTCTTGTTCTAAGTGTTGTGATTCATGCCTCAAATCTGATTTTTTTTGATCCTGTTTTCCTGTTTCCTGTACCAGTCACTTTAGTGTGTAAATAAAGACTTTACTTCTGCGCTTACTTCCTGTCCGAGTCTTGTCACATAACAGAGCCAGTCAGTTAATTATTTCTAAAACTAAAAATCCATATCAATTCTGTAATATAATTGTATGATATCTCACTCAGTTCATAAAGAAAAGTAGCAGAGCCAATCTGACTGGATGTAGAAGCATACATAACCACACCTTATAATATATAATAATGTATTTGTTTACATTTGCACCCCCCTGCACCACTTTACCATGTGCACTGATAATCATGAAGATAAATTGTAAAAATGTCAATCTAGCACCTCGTTCTTGCACAGGAAAATAAATATGAAGAATGAAAATAAAGCTCATAGTCTTTATTATATATTTATTATTTATGCTTTTTGTGCATAAGAAAACTGACATATATATTTAATACATATATTGATTTGATGATGTCTCAAATATCTAAAAATGTAATCATGAAAGCAATTTAATCCATAATCCACCTAAACCATTATTTGTATAATAGGGGTCAAGTCCTCTGAGTCCTGCATGATAGGATGATGTTTCCAAAATCTAAGGAGGAGGAGCCTACAGCTTCTGGGCAATGTAGGTCTCAGGAAATCCATATCTAGTGTTGCTAACATTAAATATCTTTAATGTTGCACAGATTACACCACTTACACTAATATAATGCTATTTTCTTTTTTGTAGTAGCCATCAGGAAGAAATCCAAAGTTCCTGGGGTGATGATCATTCAGTTTGTCAAGGAAGTTCCTCAAGGTAAAAGCCACCCAGACTTCTCACGCAAATCCATTGCCCTGACTATTCAAGAAGGTAAAACTATATCTAAGTTAACATCTTAATTTTAATGATAATAGATGAAATTATCTTGTGGCTGCAGTCTTGCAAAACATTACTGACATAGTTAATCCTTCTTCCCAAAGGGAAGTTTGTTGTTTTTAAAGCAATCGTCACAGGGGATCCAACACCAACTCTAACATGGACTAAAAATAATGGTGACATTTTTGATACAGAAAAATACATCATTGTGTATGAGCAGGTCACAGGTGAACACCAGTTACAGGTACCATATTTGTGTAGTTAACATTATTGTGATATGGTTATGGTTTTTAGGGCACCCAGTTTGTTCTCATGAATGAATATTGTACTTACTAGATGCCTAATGTAGCTGTAAACCAGGCAGGCACCTATAAGTGTTTGGCAGAAAACGAGTTTGGTCGTGCTATTGTTACTACCACATTGAATGTAAGTGAGGGTAAGTAAAGTTCAAGAACTCAATCACCTGTGTAAAACTTAAGCTGTGCATAATTAACAGAAAACCATGACATACCAAATGAAAAAATAGAAAAATCTCTCTTACAGTTGGATTCAAGAAGAGCAAGGAATTGCGAGAATCACGAACAGGTCTGTCTTTCTAATGTCATGCATTTTATCATTTTTAATTTTAAAGTAAAAAAGTTGTCAAATACATCATACCTCACTTCCCATTTTTTCTAGCTCAACGTGAACAATCAGCTGATTTCAAAAAGAACTTAAGAACTCGGTACGATATCTCCAGTATGATGTGGACATGACATACTTTTTTTTCCGTCATTCAGAGATTCTGGATCCTGTATGACAATATTCTGTTAACAGTACAGACTGGCTACACTGCTTACATTTGTTGTGCCCTTTGTTCATATACAAATATGTGCATAAAAAATTCAGTTTTAATACATTATGCTTTACAACATGGAACTGAAATTTACTTAAACTCATGAACTGACATAAAATTACCCACAATATTGAAGAGGCGGAGGGAAATTAACTTATTTACACATTTATGTAAAATGTGATTGCATAAGTATTCACCTCCATTGCTGTGAAACTCCTAAATTAGTTCTGGTGCTCCAAGCTGCCATCTGAAGTCACATAATTAGTTGACTGGAGTCCACCTTTTTGCAAGTAAAGTCAATATAAATACACCTGTGCCTGGAAGGCCCAAGAGGTTGTTAGAGAACATATCTAAACAAACAGCAGTATGAAGACCATAGAGCTATCATATCAAACAAATTCTAATGAAGTTCATTTCAGTTAAGTTATAACAATACAAAATGTGGAAACATTCAAGGGGGCGAATACTACATAATAATGCAAATCACTGTATATGTTTAGATGAACTGAAAGATACACTTTAACAATACACCTGCTGGGAAATTAGTAGAAGAGTATTATTTGATCTATAAATTCACAGTGAAATTTCTATAGTTTTTACTTGAACTCTTAGTTTTTATGAATAACTGATAAAAGAAATTAATTCATATTAATTTATTTATATTTGTCATCTAGAATCTATTCCTCGGATGTTGCCAAGTTGTTTTGTTTGTTTGTTTGTTTATTTTTGTTTTTTAATCCCTGTCTAGCATATTGACATGTCTGTATCTGTCTGTCTTTTGGAACAGCTGACAATGACTCAGACAAGCGTGAAAAAAAAGCAGCACGCAAAGCAACCCAGGCTGGAGGTAGCGGAACTGACTTGGCAAAGATTGCAACTGAGCAGCAAGCAAAGTTACAGAAGGAGAGAGAGGAGAGAAAAATAATGCTCAAACAACATCAGGCTGACCAGGCTGCACAGGCCCCAGACAATGAGGCTGAACCTCCTGTTGAGCTTCCAGTTGAGCCTCTTCATAATTCTCTAGCACAGCCTGCAGCTGAGCTAATCCCACAGACATCTCAGAATCTCAAAGACAGACCTAAAACCAAGCCTAAAGCTAAGCCCAAGTCTGTCTCTGAAGGAATGATGGAAGAGCTAAAGGAGGAAGAGTCAGAGATGGAGGATGTACCTCAAAAAGCAGAGAATAAATGTGATGGATCTGGACGAGTAGTGGAATTTGAACAGCATTCAGATCCAATCAGTGAGGAGCAAGGAGAGGAGAAGCATAAGAGAGTCAGGATAGGGCCAATGAACCCTGATACTGTAACTGGTATGTATGAATATAGCAAATATTGTAACATTTTATACCATTTTTCCTCCATATGACTTGTTGATACACTATCAAAGCTCTTTTCAAATAATAATAATACAAAAAAAAAAAATTACAATATAATATAAGCATAATAAAATAAAATAGTATAAGCATTTATAGTATAGAATAGGCATAAAGTTTATAATGTACACTGTATATAATCTCCCAGAGATGTAAACAATAAAGATGTACTGTACTGGTCGGAAACACTTAATTGCAATGTACTTTCTTTTTGTAACTCACATGCAAATTTGTTAGACCAAGCTTTCAGACAATCAATCTCCAGTCAACCAAACCAAGCAGTTTACTTCACTAGCGGATTACAAGATGTAAAAGCCATTATGGGCCATTTAGCTGAGATAGTCTGCAAGATAAGTAATGTAAACTATGATGGAGTGTGGTATAAGGATGGAAAGGAGGTAGGTATGCACACATACTCAGCTCATGTAGGTCATGATTGAGAGATGCAGCAACTTGTTGGAAAGAATCATTGTGGTCCAAAAGTCACTATATTGTCTACATAGATAAAATCTACAGATGACCTGATGACTATCAAAGACAGAGCATTGCACAAACTAGTGATTAATAATTGTACAGAGGATGACAATGGAAAGTATCGCTTTGAGCTAGATGGGCATAAAACAGAGGCTGTGCTCACTGTGGAAGGTAATTTAATTTAGTAATTGAATCAAAGTAATTTCAAGTAGTTAAGGACAATATTCTGCATGTTTTAGTCCACGATTCATAATAAAAGTGTTTTCCAGACCCACCAAGGATCAATAAAGATGATCTGACTAAGTTCTCACAGCATGTGATCATCAAGGCTGGCCAGAATGCCACTTTCAAGTTGAGCTTTGTGGGTCAAGAGCCAATAAAAGTGCAGTGGTACCATGAAGGTGAGGAGCTGCTAGATGACATTAATGTCAAGATTGAGAAGTCCTTCAGCCATAGCTGCCTACTTCTCACCAAATGCCAGCGCAAAGATACAGGAGAGATCAAGGTCAAGCTAAAAAATGAATTTGGGATTACTGAGGCTTTCTCCAAGCTTATTGTCTTAGGTCAGTAATGTTTAGACCCTGTTAGTGTTCACCTTTTGTTGTTTAAGTACTCTTCACAAATCCACAATATTATTCCTTTCTTCAAATATAGAAAACCCTGACAATCCACTGGGCCCTGTAGAGGTAATTGAGGCCTCATCATCATGTGTGGAGTTCAAGTGGAGGCCTCCAAAAAATGATGGAGGTTCTCCTGTGATTCACTACAATCACGAACGGCAGCAGATAGGCCGGTACATTTGGAAGAAGATTGGAAATACTGCTCCTGAGACCCACTATAAAGACACAGATGTAGACCATAGCAGGAAGTACTGCTACCGTATAAGGGCCATATCTACAGAAGGCACCAGTGATGTGTTTGAGACAGATGACATACAGGCTGGCACTAAAGGTGAAACTGCTGCTTGACTAGATTTTGTGTAACTCTCTCTCCCTACTCTAAAACAGTTTAAGACTTAAAAGGCTTGATTAGTTAAACCAAATGTATCAGAACAGGAAAAACACTGTACAGTAATCCAATTTTGCAAAGGATTATAGGGTATTATAATGCATGATAGCAATTTTATTGCAGTTCATCCAAATTAAAGCTTCAAAACATTACGACTGCTGAAACCCACCATCAGCCCAAAATGGTGAGTTTATACCAAAAAAAAAAAAAGCAGGTAAAAAAGTGTTTGTTTATTAGTGCATCAAAAGAAAGCAATGATTATATGTAATATTCTATAAATAAAGGCAACACCTTTCTGTTTGACCTCAGCAGATAAATTGCTAATATTTCTGACCTGAAACATACTGTAATTATGCATAATTTTATTTTCATATGACAGGATTTTCATCAGGAGCCTCTCCTAAAGCAAACCAAAATTTTTTTTTCCTTATGAGTAGGCATGTGTGGGATTCCAAACAAAAGAAAAAAAAATACACAATTTGCAATATACATGACATTTTTAAAGTTTAAATCCTAATTACAACCTTTTTTTCAATACAGGAAAGCAGCAGTTTTTGCAGGATATTACATTATTGTGTGAAGCATTTTATTTCGACAGTCATTTTGATGGAGATGAGCTGCAGGCAGCATGATTCACAAACATTTTTTCCCCACACATTTTCATTGTATTGCTTGCGATATTCATTTCATTTATGAAACTTTGTTACATGATCTCTTTGAATCTTCCTAGTGCCAGTCTTACTCACTCATTCTCCTCCTAAACATTATTCACACTCATTCCTCAATATTAGCCTCAATGTATCTTATTTTGTGTATGGTGCTGTTTATTCTGTGTTTTGCTTGTCCTCTCATGAATCAGACTTCATTCCATTTACACTTAGGGCTGCATTAATTGCTGAGGAAACTGTCCCAGTTTGCCATCTGTTGTGATGGGAGTCTGCAAGGTTTGAAAAAGTTTCTGATTCACTGTTCACTATGCATTAAGCATATGGAGAAAATGTCCATTCCTGAGCACTGGTTTGTTGTTCACAGTGGATGATGGTGACTGAGTTGTGCCAATAACTCAGGTAAGGAGCATTAAGACTTAGCCTGTAGAAGGGTTTATGGCACACACTCTTCAGTTTGATTCATTAACAAGACAGGTGATTGAAAGCAGTTGACTGCCAAGGAGTTGTCTAGCTTAGATTATTGATCTCAGACTGTGCAAGACAGTGATGTGGCAGGTGATGTGATCCTTCATACTGTGGTCCTGGTCACTCTAGTGCCTCAGCCTACTGTCCCAACTACTCCTTTGGCCCATTATTCTGAGTCCCAGAATCTGGTCTCAGGTACTTTTCTGGACCCTAGCCCAGTCCTTAATTCAATCCAAGTCAGATTTATCCTGCCACCATGGATGTAGTCCTTTAAACCCTCAATGTGATAGAGACACCCACTGTCCTGAGGCTTCAATATCCCTGCCTGTGCTGCGCTGGTTTTTTTGTTTGACTTTTGTGTTATGGGATTCATGCATTAATGGAAAAGCTATTGATATCTGTTTAGAATTCTCCTGCTCTGGCCTTACCTGATCACTTCCCCTAATTTGTTGTTTTGACCTTTTCCTTTTATTATTCACATTTTGACTCATTAGCTCCACTGAGACTTGCACGAGCAATTCTGAAAGTCTGTGTTCATGTGTTCTTTGCTAGTGTCAAATCTATTCAAAGTCATGACCGGATTTTGCTGTTCAGTATGAAAACATTATGTAAAACATGATCAACTTTAAAATATCCATGTTAGCGGTTCCCAGTACCATAAGTCATGTTCTGGTATTTTATAATAATGTCTGCTGATCTGACCATACTGTGGATTTTTATATGTTAGACCATGGCATTCTTACAACCAGTATATTCAACAGCCTCTTGTTCACATAAATGTGCATTTGTGATATTTGAGATGCACTCTGTAGAAGCATTTATATAAATTTGAAAATCTGCCTTAGAGCATATCCTGGTCCACCCTCCACACCAAAAGTTGTCACTGCCTTTAAAGAACGTATCAACTTGTCGTGGTCCCCACTGACCAAAACTGGAGGAACCAACATTGTGGGCTACAACCTGGAGAAACGCAAAAAGGGCAGCAACCTGTGGAACCAAGTAAACCCTCTAGAAGAGCCAATCAAAGGTTAAAAATGTATATGCAGCAAATATGCTATATTAAATTTGATTCAAGGTATATTTTTGTTGTTTTTTTTTTTTATCTATAATTCATCCAAAGGTTAATTTTTATAGATAGAGAGTTATTATGGAAACTATACTTTATTTTATGGCCTCAGTGTCCTTAAAATAATTCATTAATCATTAATGTGCCTTTAATGATTTTAGATTTTGTCCTTAATAAATCAACATTTATTTTTGTCCTTAATAGATCTACATTGTACAAATCACTAGGGTAATTTAAAAGTTAATATTAACTTTTAATGTAAAAAAAATTCTACTTTCATTATTGTATTAAAAACCGTTGTATTAAAAACCACACAATCAAAATTTAAAATTTTCTTTTGCCTCTAGCCAAACAGTATGGTGTGAAGGATGTTGTTGAAGGAATTGAATATGAATTCTGTGTCATAGCCATCAACTTCTCTGGTGCTGGAGAACCAAGCACTCCCTCTGACTTTGTGATAGCCAGAGATCCTAAAAGTGAGTCATAAAAAATGGACTACACAATGCCACCTAATGTGCCTTCCTTGGCTAAATGTTGAATCAACTTTAATAACGATTATTTGTTTTTGTAGAGCCCCCTGGTAAAGTCATTGATCTGAAGGTGTCAGATTCCACATATTCTTCCCTGTCCTTGAGTTGGACTAAACCAAAAGAGCAAGAAGGGGTGCAAGATGAAGCTAAAGGATATTTTGTAGAAGTAAGACCAGTGGAGAATACCAAATGGACTTGTTGCAACTCCCATGCAATTATCACAACTTCCTACACAATTCTTGGTCCTAAATCCATGGCCATGTACTGGGTAAGGGTGGTTGCAACAAATGAAGGTGGAGATGGTGAACTGCAGGATCTGGACAACTACATCATTGCCATGCCACCACCAGGTAAAATGGATCCATTAACTATTTTAACAAAGTACACTTAGTGCCGTTTTTTCTCTGTAGACAACTACATATATTTCCAAAAAAATCATGGATATAGCTATGGGTATAAATTTGTAATATATGCATAATGATACTATTTCACAATTATTTTCTAAATATCATTGACAGTCAAACCAAAGTTCACTGAACGGAAATTGAAGAGCTTTATGGTGGTGAGAGCTGGACAATCTGCTCAGGTCAACATACATTTTGAGGTATAACAAAATATATGAAAGGCATAATAATGAAATAATGAATATGTCATTGTATTTACATATAATGTAAAATTGTGACGGGGGGGGGGGGGCTCTAATTGGCAGGCTTCCCCAATGCCCACAATAAACTGGCTCAAGGATGGAATCCCACTATGTAAACATGTGACTGTAAGCAACACAGAAGGAACATCTCAGCTCCTGATTCCATCTGCAGAATGCTCTGATACAGGAGTATACGCCATTATAGTCAAGAACATGGTGGGCCAAGAGACCTTCGTTACTGAGATTAGGGTCACAGGTAAGACACCATAATGAATAGGCAAAACACTGAGTAAACTAGTTTACTAGCTACAAGTAACAGTTACAAGGGCAGATAAAATGCCCCTTGTTAAGAGGAGACTGAAAATTTAGCCTAGCAAAAGTAAAAAATATATCTAGCAAAAGTAAAAAGTAAAAGTCAGGAGACTCTGTGTCTAAGAGAACAATTTGTCTTGCTCTTTGGGTCAGAGGAATGATGTTACTCTCTTCTCTTTCAGTTTGGCCAATAATGGGCATATGTGAGCTCATGCATGCATCTTTTCTCCCACTCCCTAGAAATTCCCTAACACATGACAGCTACCAACTGGGCAGGTTAAAGGCTGGCATGTGTCTTGGAGACAGCAGGTGCTAGTCTTCACTCTCCCCAGGTGGTAGCTGTTGTGTAATAAGGGAGAGCTAGCTGGTGGGTGGACACTGGCATATTACCAAATTGAGGGAAAATGGGGGAAACAAGAAGAAAGTAGGAAAAAAGTTTATGTAGTATGACTTAAGTGCTATGTCTTGTGGTAGTAAATCAAGGTCACTGGAATTGGTGAGATGTTCACTCATCTGTGGAGCTTTAACAGTTCTGCCAGTGCCGGCTCATCCATAGAGGCAGGTGGAGCAGAGTCCTGCCATATATGCCAGCTGTTCAACAAATGTGAACAATCTTCATGAAGTCATCATTCACAACTCCATACATTTTAAGTTCTGTTAAAATGTTAATTACCACTTTTGAGTGACCAACCATTAAAAAAATATTTCTATTTGACAGATACAAGCTGATGTTACATTGATTTGCTTAGCTTTCTAGAAATTGTGCAATCATGGGGCAGCACCCTCATTGCCCCTCTAAGCGCCATAGAGTAAATATTGCACCTAGTGGTAAAAAATGGGAACTGCAAAAAGCACTAACAGAGCCCATTTGGGGTACGACTCACACTGCCTCATGCTTGTTGGAAAAGCAGCTGCCAGGACAGTTAATGACAGGGTTGCCAAGGTTGCAGTTTATGCTTGAAATGGGGCTAGTTTCAAAATACTCTGCAGCTGCTAAGATCTTATAATCAAGCGTTATAGTTTTTTATTTCTACAAACAAAGGAAAATGTAAGTGCAGACAGTATGTTCATGTTATGGAAGAAACATTTCTATTGTAAGCTATACTGCAAAGCTTTGGTGATGAAAATGGGGATTTTAGAGTGGATAATGTCCACACATCAGAAATATGTGTGCACAAAGGTTACCAAGTTTCCCAAGCAAAGGGTGAGCCAATGCCCAGATTTTTTTTGGCCTAGTTTAAAGGGTTTTTTGTTTGCTTTTGCTGAAACCTGGCAACCCTGGTTAATTATATTATCCCTCCTGTGTGTAACTTAATAGGAAACATACCTGCTGTATCGAATACAATTTAACAAAGTTAAGTCTAAACCCTTTCAAAATGAGCTGCTAGTCTGAATTCTGGATAGCTGTATGTTGTTGACTCTCAACAGTCTATTATATGGTTACTCTGAATATCGATTACATAGTAGCATAAGTCAAGTGTGATAGCCTCTCAGCTTAATTTTTGTTTGAGGTTATGTCATTATTAATGTCATCCTGCCCCACCAAAATTTATGGTCACAAGACAGTGCTGAGTTCTACCTTTAATAAGCAGCAAAATATCTTCCAATAATATAATCTAATCTGTTGATTAGCCTTGGGTTGTGGGAACATTACATTCAGAATTACTTGGAAGAATGCATGTCTTGTATCTGTTCAGGGTGCCAATGCATTTTTTCAATGCCAGGCCTTTCTAAAATATTTACATACATATGCATACATTCTCTAGCACTTCAAGAGAGGCACAGGCATATCTTGTTTTGAAACCTCACATCACAAGAATAACAAGTCTGACAGAATTTAAATGAATGGAATCAGGATGGCTTAGAACAGATCAGGGCTGTTCAGAGAATGGTAGAAAAGCCTATGTGTCTGTCACACAGATGACCCAAAATCTCCTGGGCCAGTGGAGCTGGAGGAAAATGTTCCTGGAACATTAAATGTCTGTTGGAGCCCTTCTCCTCATGAGAAACGAGATAACCGTCTGCATTACATGGTGGCCAAACATGACTCAGTCAAGCAGACCTGGCATACAGTGGCTGACCGAGTGTTCAACAACAGCTTCACAGCTGTCAATATCATGCCAAGAAGAGAATATAACTTCCGTGTGTATGCCAAAAATGACATTGGCCTCTCTGAACCTTCTGAGTCTCTAACATGGGGGCGTGTGAGTAAGAAAGGTAATGTATTAATTTTTACTCATCACTAATCTCTGTTAAAAAGACAGTGTACCGTAATTATAAATTTAGGATGAAGATGTCATGATTAGCATACATAGCTGAACATATATGTACTTGTTCACTGCAGAAAAGTTCACCCTTAGTATGCCTGAACCCAAGACCTTCAACTTTGAGTCACCACCTACTTTCACGGTCCCAATGAAAACACATACAAGTCCAGAGAAGTATGAATGTTACATGAGTTGTGCTGTGAGTGGCAATCCCAACCCCCATGTGACCTGGTACCACAACAACATCAGTCTCAACACAAACACCAACTACTACATCACCAACACATGTGGTGTCTGTTCATTATTAATACTAAGAGTGGGACCTAAAAACAATGGAGAGTACAAAGTTGTTGCAGAAAATTCTTTAGGCCATGCTGAGTGCACCACTCAACTCAAAATAAGAGGTAGGTTATATGAATATATCGCGGGTAAAAGGATGGGTCCACAGAATACACTTGTGTCTTTCAGTTTATTTTCCTGAATATTAAGTGCAGTAACAGTTTTTGCTTATTCAGTGCTGGACAGTGGATATATTTACATAATCGCTTTGCCTTTTTTTACCCTAGAATGAAGAGATGCTGTCTTGGAGATGTTCAGCGCTTACCTGTAACCATTACCTGTTACCTATAACCATTCACTTAAGTTACATTTTGCCAGTACTGTTTTATTTAATAGATGCCAAATAAAAGATGATACCGAAAAAGTGATTTTGTTCATAGTGTTTGTAGAAACACATACTAAAATGAAATGTATGAAAGAATTAATATTGTATCAAATCACAGTCAAGCGTGTGTTTAGGCTATTTGGCTGTAAATGATGTATTCACTTACATTTAAGTGAATTATTGTACATTGTGAAATTATTTTCTGAATTTAGTGCTTATCACATTTTTTGGAAGAAAAATTATAATCAAAACACAGATAAAAGTGAAATAAACAAAGGGCTACCTTCTTGTATAACATTAATATGCAGTGTGTGTAATGATGTAATCATTTTATGACCCACATTGTTTGTCTCTTCAAAAGGTTGAAAACACTTTGGACATTTGACATTGTGTGCAATACATCAACCATGACTAGGGTTTACACTCTTCCATTAATCTCCTTATATAACCCCTGGCAAAAATTATGGAATCACCACACTTAGAGGATGCTCATTTATTTTACTTCTGGTCAAAGAAACAAATCACATTTATGACACAAAACTATTTTTTATTTAATTAGCTGAACATTCTGGCTTTGTAAAACTTACCTCAAACAAATTAAATGAATTTATTTTAATTAATGCCATATTTTTTTTCCAGATCAAGTAGAGGAAAACATTATGGAATCACTCAAATTTGAAGAAAAAAATTATGGAATCATCACCAAAAAAATCACATTTAGTACTTTGTTGCTCCTCCTTGGGCTTTTTTTCTTTTAGGCATGGACTTCACTAATGAAAAACAATATTCTCCATCAAGCTGGTTCCAACTTTCTCGAATAGCGTTTGATAGATCAGCTTTGCAGGATGGAGCCTTGTCATGGACCAAATTTTTTAATTTCCATCATCCAATTTTAATCAGATTGAGATTCGGACTGTTTGCTGGCCATGTCATTGAGTTGATATGGCTTACCTGAAGAAAAGCTTTAACACTCTTTGCTCTGTGGCAAGATGCATTATCATTCTGAAAACTCTCTTCATCACCAAACCTATTTTCTATCGATGGAATGAGAAAAGTTTCCAAAATTTCATTGTACACCTGTGCATTGAATGTTGAGGTCTCCCCTGGTCCTTTACATGACATGCAACCCCATATCATAAATGAGTGTGGAAATTTGATTGTTTTCTTCAGGCAGTCATCTTCATGTTTCATTTTGTTTATACTTTCACCAAATTTTAGACACAGCTGACTGGGCCACCCAACATCTTTTGCCACACTCTTGTTGGGGCCATGTTTCCTTTCAATTAGCCAAGTCCAACAACTTGTTAAGGTGTCTAAGCACTCTCTTTTACAGTAACTGCAGACTAATTTGCATTTTTAGATTTGTGCTAGTATTTGATTTAGAAATGCAAATTTTTGGAAATACTACACAAAAGTGAAAAGTATGAAAGAGTTGGAAATAAGTTCATATTGTACCATATAGCTTGCAAACATGTATTTAGGCTATTTAGTTGTAGCTTAATATGGCTATAATTCACATGATATTTTGAAATTTACTTTGTGACTTAAGTATTAGGCTTACATAGTTAAATTATTTTCTGAATTTAGTGCTTATCATTTGCCTTTTTGCTTGAGAAGAATAAATATCATCAGATTAACACAGATTAAAGTCAAATAAACACAGGACTTTCTTCTTACATAGTGTTAACATGCAGTGTGTAATGATGAAATCTGACTATGACCCATATGGTCTCTTAAAAGGTTGAAAACACATTTGACACTGGACATTGTGCTCATTACATCAACTATGTCCACAGTTTACAGTCTTCCATTAATAACTCCCAATATTCTGCAAGGGAACATGAGAGTATGCTGATAATAAAACAGAAATGCAATGAGGTGACAGTTGGGGTGGGTGTCAAGGAGTGTGTGTGTGTGTGTGTGAGAGAGAGAGAGAGAGAGAGAGAGAGAGAGAGAGAGTGAGAGAGAGGGTGACTTCTGAGGATAGATACATGGTACTTTCCATACATGGTACTTCTGGGATGTCCTGAGAACCCATAGACACGTCAAGGGTCTACAGAAATACTGGGTTTTCTTTGCAACTGAACTGTTAAGACAAATAATGAGAGTTCACTTATAAGTCTTTTTTTAAGTACAGATTTTGTGTTAAATGTTTAATTAATTTACTTATGTTTTTAATCAAAAATCTTTTAAATAAAAAAAAAAAAATGTGTTTTTGACACTGACTGTGTTTACTGTTTCACCTGTGTTTATGGTTTGTCATGTCTCCGCCCCTGTATTGTTATTGGTTGTGTCCCTAATAAGGCTCACCTGTTGAGTGTTTAGTTTTAATTAGTTAGTATATCAAAACCCCTCGTGTGTCTTTGTTTCCCATGCAGTATTATCTCAGTGTTTTACTGCCTGTGCATTACAGAGCCATTGTTTCCGTGTTTGCTGAATCATGTTTTGATCTAGTTTTTGGTTTCTTGATTTGTGTTTCTGGATTTCCTGTTGTTTCTGTTTGTACATTGCCTGACCTTGCCTGTTCTGTGGATTACGATTTGGATCATTATTTGGATTTTTCTGCCTGCCTCTCCTCATTAAAGCTTTTAACTGCACTTGCATCTGTCTCCACCTTGTTTACATGACAATATTAAATATCACTTTTTAAATATCACTGTCAGCGATTACCTGGAAAAAAAACAAAGTGTGACAATCAAAATGCATTTTTACAAGCAATATTGGGTTGTAATATCGAATTTGTTTAATGTATTGCTGTTTACTACCATTTATAGTTGAATTTGTTATGTTGGAAAGTTTTTATTTTATTATTTTTGAAGAAATGTTTTGCTCTACAGTATTTCTTTACATGTGCCTAACGCTTTTGGGAAGGTACATGCTACTACCATCAGCCTGGTGCTAAAATAACAATCAGTGTCACATAGTTATGCTAGTGAAAATCATTATTGTAATTGTCATTATTGTAATGGCAGTAACTGCACAAAAGCTACTTTTTATAGTTTCAACATTAAACATTAGGACATAGAGGGGATCCCATCCTCCTCTATTCAACTACTCCAATTTAATTGGCACCCCAGTGCCCTCCACTAATATTGGCACCCTTGGTAAATATGAGCAAAGAAGGCTGTGAAAATGTGTCTTTATTTTTAAACCTTTTGTCCTTTGACCTTTATTGTTGAACCTTTTGACCTTTTTCACAGCCTTCTTTGCTCATATTTACCAAGGGTGCCAATATTAGTGAAGGCCACTGAAGGTCTAATATTGCAAGACTAGAGGATAATGTTCCCAGTTATATAACCACAAGTAAAATGTTAGTGGTTAGAGAACAGGTGAAGGGGAGCTAGCACATTCCATTTAGACAATAAATACTCTAAATACTCTATAAAAGACAATAAACACTAGCACAGAAGGTAAAACAGTGATGATTTACATCCATTACTTTACACTAAACAAAATCACTGTACTGCACAAAAGAAAATCACACAATCATTATGGCTGTCTTTAAAATCATGTATAAATGTAGAATATCCTGTAACAATGTAAAATCCTATATAATACAACATAGCAACATGAAAAAGAGTGAAAACCTGCCTTTTTCTAGTATTTGTGACAAATATTATGTACAATAAACTTTAAAGATAAAATCAATTGACACGCCTACTGTGTAGCATTTTATGTCTATATCATGACATTTGGACCACAACAGTGTTTGCCAGCCCTGGCCTTACATTTCCACCACTCTACACCTTTTGGTGTTTTTCCTCCTCAAACTCACCCAGTTCAGTTTGTTATAGGCTTGTTAATAAGCTGATAAGTGGAATCAGGAGGGGTAGAGAAAGTAGAGAAAAAATCAAAAAATGAAGGATAGTGATACTTGAAGACCAGAATTCAGAGGTCATCAAGCTCTTACTTTAACACTCTTCTAGTGTCTTTCCATTAACTACTTACACAACTAGCATCCTTTCAGATAGAGCCCTCTGTCTATAATTTAATCTCTTCATTCTGGCACTCACTGGGTAGTAAAATGTTGAGGTGGAGAACCTTGCTGATGCTCTGGCATTTGCAAAAGGATTTATTAGCCTTGTGGATACAGAGGAAACGCTGGACTATTAGGTGGAGAAGCAGAGCACTAAGAGTGGAGCAGATGAATTTTTGAAGAGCAAAATCAGTAAAATATACTCGTCAAAAAGCATAGTTTTACCTTCTGGATAATCTTTAACTACATTAAATCATTATACATTATATCACAGCAATTTTCTCCTATACCACTGCAATTTTCCAACATACTTGTTCCAGCATTACTTGCCATAGTTTTATGATTTTACAAGTTCCTGTGATCACTTACATTATAACACCTATGAACAAACATTGCTTAATCAGATTCTGCTTTCTCTCTTCTCAAGTTAATAAAATATGCAGATTGTCATGTTAACTAGAATGTATACAGATATATGAAGACTTTCTGGCAACAGAACAGTTATAGGAACAGCCATAACTCTGACTATTGGAGAATCCTTCCAAAAATGTTTCCAAGTCTCAAGATTATACATTTTTATTTGTTAAAAAACACATTATTTATTTATTTATTATTAGACTAAAATTATGTGGAACATCCCCCAAATAAATTCCGTATATGCTATGGAAATATATAGTATAATATAGAAATTATAATATATTAGATTGAGTGTGCTAATAAACCTGTGGTTTTAATTACAGCCAGCACTACTGCCAGAGTTGTTGCTATAGACATTGTTACAGTAATGATGTCATAGAAATCAAGTTACAGAATTAAGAATTCAAAAGTGCTGTGGTATGAAATATCTCTCACAGACTATGCCACAAAATGCCTGTACCCACTCAGCTAAACATTTTCCATTGAACTCAAGTCACTGTTAACAGCTGTGAGAGACCTGCTGTCAGAGAGTTTCATTATTTATATAATTATTGGTAAATACAAAAGTAGTGTGTTGACAGGAGAACAAAGGATAGTACACACTATGCACAAAATAGATTCAGCTAGGGCTTTTTATTTATTTATTAATTTCATATATGACAATTCAAGTTCACTTATTCACACCCATCATATACAGTAAAAAATATCCACTGGCAGGCAAACATCTTGTAAGTTAAGTAAATTCTTCATGTGTATAGAAAGCTAAGAATCTAGTTTTACTCTTACCTCCAAACCCTATATTAAATGTCTCAATTAGGGTGTATACTGAATGCCCTTGAAGAGCACATTTCACCATTTCACACATTTCACTACCATGCCTCTGCTCAGGCAAGAATACTGGCATCAGGTGACTGCATTTAATGTTAGCATAATGTAACCAGCCACATGGCATCATAAAAACTGACCCCAACTGAGTCAGGTGCCCTGGACCATTTTCAGCCATGAAATTCATACCAGAAAAGGAGTGCTCCTGTTCTGATGGGGGCACAGGCCAAATTTACACCCGTGTGTGTTTGACAAGCCTGGGATTACCACTTTATAAGGCAAATTATATTTATTCTACAGCTCCAGATGTGCACTGGATTAAAGCCTGAATTGGAATCTTACACAACAGCTTGTGGTTAAAAAATATATAATAATATTATGGACCTTTTTGTTGCTTGAAAAGTCTGGACTAACTGTATACATTACGTTGTCTGAATGTTTCAAATGATTAATCAATTTAATTACTATGTTTTCACATTTTTACATGTTTTTAGCTTATCCAAATATTTATTATTACATTTGTATTACAGATTGATAAACGCATTTGTGTTTGTATTACAGATTGATAAAAGTTCTATGCAATGTCTATATTTTGCATTAAGGAGCATGTATCAATTTATCTTTAAGAAGGATTAAGATAAAGAAATCCTAATATGAGGAGCCATTCAGTAAATAAAAGTAAAAAATGAAAAATAAAAATATGAATATAAAATGAGGGTATGAGAATATTCATGAATCTCTGAGAACATCAAAAGCAATCCGAAATACAGAATATTGAATGAAACCAGAGAGGTATCATGGTGCCACCTTGTGTCCAGATACAATAAAGCTCTAATAGTAACTCTGTACAGCATTAAGTGTTGCATAATTCCTTTAAAAAAATTACTTTGTCACAATCTGAGTAAAATTAAGAAATTGAGCCATAATCTTTATTCATTGTGCAGCTCAAACTTTTCATTTCACATTGGTAACAACTGATTAATTTATGTCACAATGCCATTTATTCACTAGAGCATCCCAACCGGGGTGCCGTCTGATCAGAGCAGGGGTGCCTGAAAAATCCTTCAAACATTTCTAAAATGCTAAAATGTGTATAAAACATTTAATATACAGTATCTCACAAAAGTGAGTACACCCCTCACATTTTTGTAAATATTTGATTATATCTTTTCATGTGA
>JANDJT010000012.1:19359961-19377191 GCA_024331685.1 Stegophilus panzeri
TACAGTGTATAATTGTAAGTATCTACAGTATATAACTAGCCTACATTTATGCAAGTAACAAAAGAGGATTTTCTGCACATATCTTACAGAATACTGATAATGTGCTTCTTGTTGTCAAAAACGACTCACTACAGTGTCTATAGTGACTACAGTTTGGAAGCTATATAAAGCTGTTTGTCCACTCCAGTGTTGTGTTTCTTTAACCTTACTACATGTAAGGTAACCACTGGCATGAAAAGATGGGTTACATTTATATAGTATTCACCATAGTAAAATCCCCTCCATACAGATGTGTGTATTGTGTCAAACCTTTCAAGCCTCTTCAAGCAAATAACTTTAATTCTGAGCTTTGAAAATGTTCCAGTCGCATGACTGTTTTCCTATAATAACTGAAATGCTAAAAAATTTTCAGACTAATATTGACTAATATTAATTAAAACCTGAATATTAGTGCCACATGTGGCAGATAGACTGCATGAGGTTTACTACCAGGATATGAGGTGGCTGGTATTTTATGACACACCCAGAAGTGTCTATGGGGCACTAAGTGAAATATGGCTGTCAGATGAAGTTTCACATTACATGTTTACCCACACAGTGTCTCTTGGAGTTCAGCTCTTGTGTGTGGAGATTTAGTGATTTATTATGAAATATAAGGGGGCTATCAGGGCCTTTTCATGCAATGAAACAGAACAGAACAAATAAAGATTAACTTACACACTACACACTGAGTTGCCAGTATCTAAAGTATACCTAAAAAATATGCTCAAATCTCTTTCATTATATAGTGGATAACTTCAGATGGACATTATAGGCTTAAAGCTAAAACTCTACTGAAATCATCAATGACCCTGATGCTTACACTGAAGATCTTTCCAACACACTTAGCACTGCTTGACACTATAGTATACAATTGTAGAAGAGTAATGATTTATTTTTTCACTATCTGGAGTCCCCCAGAAGAGGATGGGGTCCTTTTTGATTCTGGTTCATCTCACGGTTTCTTCCCTATTGCCTCAGTGAGTTTTTCCTTGCCAGTGTGTGTTAGACAGACAGACAGATAATACACAAAGAATAGTCTAGAATGTTATTGTTTTGATTTTACTAGATGTCCCAGCCCAAATAATAAAAAAAAAAGCAATGTTAAAATACACCGTTATTCCTCATCTATCACATTTTACAGTTGGCATCACAAACTGAAGCAGGTAGCATTGTTCAAGCAGATGCTAAAACCAGACAACCTTTGGATGGGTATCCATTATATTCGAGAAAATGCACTTGAATATATCACTGCTACAATGGTCACTGAGTCCAATGGTGGTGAGCTTTACACCATTCTAGCCAACATGTGGCTAGGTACATGGTAGTTTTAGGTAATTTCCTGATACAAATAATTGTTATACATTTTGGTAGATGTTAATTTTGCTTTGCATCAAGTTCATTTTGGTGATTTGAAAAAGATAATTTGCAAGCCTCCAAAGAATGGTCCAAGAGGGTGAGCATTTGCACTTTTCTTTCAGGAAAAAAAAATCCATCCATCCATCCATCCATTTTCTATACAGCTTATCCTAAAGTGTCGAGGGGAACCTGGAGCCTATCCCAGGGCACATGGGGCACAAGGTTTGTGCCTTGGGGTACACCCTGGATGAGGTGCCAATTCATCGCAGGGCACAATCACATACACACACCTATTCATACACTATGGACACTATGGACATGCCAGTCAGCCTACCACGCGTGTCTTTGGACATGGAGTACCCGGAAGAAACATGCAAACTCTGTACACATATGGCTGTGGCGGGAATCGAACATGAGGCGAACGTGCTAACCACTAAGCAACAGTGTGCCCAGTAAATAAATAAATAAATAAAGGAATTTTACTATTACAGCTCACATTTCTGACTGCATGTTTCTGTCCACCTTAGAGTAAACATGTCACATGCTATCATGTTTTTCACTGGGTACCATGGGATCCCAGTTGCAATGCACCTCTAGCACTATAAAGGAAATCGAGAGAGGAGTTGAGAAGGCCTAGAATGTCATAAGGCATTTTTACTCAGGGAAAAAGTACAAGTATGATGCAATGCAGCATATGCAAAGCATAAACAGCCTTTCATGGCAATGCATCAATAATGAGAGAACACATTACAGAGCACCCATATTACAACTTCTCTTCAAATTAGGTTATAAGGAGCCAGAGTCAGTCAGACAGTAGTCCTGCAGCAATATCTGTGTAACGTTACACCAACATTAATTCCTGCAATGAGACCATCCTTTAAAATAGAGCATGAATATTCTGTACTTTCAGTTCAGTTTCCCCTCTAATTCAAATGTTTGAACAGGAAAACGTATAGTGTAGCTCCAAAAAAAGTAAATGGAAGACAGTCCCTTAGAGACTGAGGTAGTGTTTTCACAATTTTCAGGTGCTAAGAAAATAAAAGACCTGCTTCCTATAGTGGACACCTTCCTCTAAACCTGATGTGCAGACTTTTAGCACCTGGGGGTACATACAGGGGTTCATATACAGTGTTAGAGGAACTCAGAAAGAAAGCTTTACATGTTATGAGCAGTATGTAGTAGGTAAAAATCCTGCTGCTAGTACCATGACTCAAAACTGCAACAGCAGATGGAGGGAGTTACAGAGAACAATTCACTAAAAGTGTCGTTAAAAGATCAACTGTTGACAACCAGCAAATACAGGGATACTGTACATCCCAAAGAGGTGTGACTGACTCCCTCAAACAGAGCAGGAGAAATAGGTTCTGCATTTCTCATCTGCAACAAAGTATGTTATCTGCACTAATTATGAATACCATTAATCTCCATTGTCTGGGGGAGGTGCAACATCAAGACATATTACAACCTTTTGTAACAATTTTGGAAATCTTTTCTGGATGAGCAAAAATGCTGCAGTTTCACCAGAAGTAAGATGACCAAGAGCCAGGGTACAAACAAAGATTTTATACTAATGTGTACATACCCAAGGCTAATAAGAGAAAAACAGAAGAGAAAACATAATCAAGGACAGAAACATCTTGACCCCAAAACAGAACAAATGACAGACACATATGCATCATGAGTAAGCAAAAATCACATTGAATTTATCTTAAATGATTGAATCATAAATCTTTCATCAAATACTCATGGAAAAACATCTCACACAACTTTGATATACAGCGTTCATGAGTCCTGAAGGAAACCACCATGATCCATATAAGGTAGTAGTGCAGTATGTGGAGGATCACCACCTGGGTTTACATATAAGATGAGGTGTTGAAATAGTTTTTAAAACCATTGTAGTCATTGGCATTTTTCAATGTAGCGCAAAAGAGAGGAATGTGTCTTCATTCAGTATGGCTGAGAAGAAGACTGAGAAGATATTGCTGTTTTGTTGTCCCAGTAAAAATTTTTGCATAGGCCTTTGTGTAAGCTTTGGCTTTGTCACACAGTGGTGTTTTAATCTAAATGAGTAGATACTTTTGGTCTTAGTATCAGTCATACCACACATCTCCAGTGTCAGCAAGCATCCCATAACGCCACATTATGGCCATCTCAGTTAAGCGGCTAATAGTTACATGTCAAGTGTACATTTTTATTGCACAGTCCAAAATATCCTCTTAATAAATATCAGCCCAAATGTCAATGAATCATCTTCTGCAGCACCATAATTTTGCAAATATAATATGCAATATCAGTCACCCAAAATTCCATTCAAAACATGATTTTAAACATACACTCATAGGCCACTTTAATAAGTACATGTGTACACCTGCTTAGCTATGCAATAATCCAGTCAGTCAAAAATCCAAGGAGTTAGCGGTGCTGAAATATTCAAACCAGCCTGAACCAACAACTATACCACTGTCAAAGTCACTGAGATCACATTTTACCCATTGTGAAGTTTCATGTGAACATTAACTGAAGCTCTTGACTTGTGTCTGCATTAATTTATGTATTTCACTGCTGCCACATGATTTGGATAATTACATGAATGAGCTGGTGTTCCTATGAAATAATGACAGAATTTTAAACAGCACACATGTGACATGCACTTTATTATTGTTGTTGTTGTTTCAAGTGCAGGTAAAGGAATCCTGAAAGTTGCGGGTGCTTCAGCACCTTCAGCACCCTCACTTCCAGTGTCCTTGGACAGGTGAGTGTACACTATATGGTCAAAAGTGTATGGACACCTGACCATCACACCCATATCTGCTTATTGAATATATTACAAAACCATGGGCATTAATAGGTAGTTAGTCCCCTATTTGCTTCTATAACAGTCTCCACTCTTCTGGAAAGGCTTTCTATTAGACTGTGGAGTGTGGCTATGAGGATTTGTACCCATTCAGCTACACAAGCATTAATGAGGTCAGGCATTGATGTCAAGGGAGGAGGCCTTGCATGCAGTCAGTGTTCCATTTCATCCCGAAGGTGTTCAGTGGGGATGAGGTCAAGGCTCTTTGCAGGCCACTTCCACTCCAACCTTGACAATTCATGTCTTTATGCACTTCATTTTGTGCACAGGGACATTGTCATGTTGGAACAGGTTTTGGGCACCAAAGTTAGTTCCAGGGAAATGTTACAGTTAAAGCATACAAAGACATTCTACACAATTGTGTGCTTCCAACTTTGTGGCAACAGTGTACTGTAGGTAGACCCACATATTGATGCAAAGGTCAGGTGTCCAAATATTTTTGACCATGCACAACATAGTATATTAGCAATTATCCTTATCATTGCAGAAATCTACAGGCTATAAGTTATAGAGCTTAGAAGTGTGTTCGCTAGGTGGTAGGTATTAAAAACTGCTTATGTCCTAACCTGATTATAGTGCTGTGAAAATTATCCTGTTCATCTCCTCATGCACTAAGGAGACCATTTCAGAATGATCTCAATTTATTTTACTTCTGGGGTTTGTATAACATTTAACATGAACACCAGAACACTCATACCATCCAATATTTCCATTCCATTTTTGGCCATTTTTTTTATGAATTACTCAAAATAAAATACATGTACTGTATGTGTATAGCTATTAGGGATGATGAACATACTGACACTGAATTGAATAATTTAGAACTATGTATTTTACTAAAGAGTCTAGAATAGTTTACGAGTGTGAGCAGTTTCATTATTTATACTGCAGCTGGCTGGAGTAGTCAGATGTCAAATAAACATCAGACATGATACTTTACTCCACTGCCTAGTACTTCTTGTGATAATTATATTTTTGTTTGCCCTGCCATGCTCAAAGAGGGTTTTCACAAATAGGGCACAGTGGATGCTGAGGTTTTAAGAGAAAGCTGTCAGGGTAACACCTGTTGATGTGAAATACAACCCTGTTACAGGAGAAATGCCAAAACAGCCCATAAGCATTACTTTACAAAGTAAGATTTGCTATCATTTCAGCATTCAACATTTCTATGCATATTCCAGTTATTGCTTTTATAAGTGTTTTATATCACACACTCCCTGGGTGTGAGTGGAAAAATCCTCACACCTAAAGGTGTTGTTTCAGATCCTTTAGTTGTCTAACAAACATGGACCACAATCGATCATATTACATGACGCTACTATGCTGCAAATGGGACATCTTATCCAGTGCAATTGGAATCACAACAGTCAGAAACTGGATACAGTGTGTGAATACATGACACAGAGATGAGGTTATAGACCTCATAATACTAACAGTAAAGACCTGTGGAGCTTTTTATTGAGTTTAGTCTCAAGGGCTTCCAACGGCTAAGCAGATGTACATGTGTTCTTATTAAAGTGGCCTATGAGTGTATGTTTAAAATCATGTTTTGAATGGAATTTTGGGCTACTGATATTACATATTATATTTGCAAAATTAAGGCCCTGCGGAAGATGATATTTTGGACTGTGCAATAAAAACGCACACTTGACACATAACTACTAGACGCTTAACTGAGATGGCCATAATGTGGTGTTATGGGATGCTTGCTGATACTGGAGATGTGAGGTAGGACTGATACTAAGACCAAAAGTATCTACTCGTTTAACTGTAAAAACACCACTTTGTGACAAAGCCTAAGCTTACACAAAGGCTGATGCAAAAATATTAATATGGACAACAAAACAGCAATATGTTCTCAGTCATACTGAATGAAGACACTTTTCTCTCTTATAGGAGCTATAGTGAAAAATGACAATGTGTACAATGGTTTAAAAACAATATCTAGATAGTGATTCAATCAATATCGATAATTCAATGTGATTTTTGCTTAATCATGATGCATGTGTCTGTCCTTTGTTCTGTTTTGGGGTCAAGATGTTTCTGTCCTTGATTATGTTTTCTCTTGTGTTTTTCTCTTAACAGCCTTGGGTATGTACACATTAGTATAAAATCCATGATCATACCCCGGCTCTTGGTCTCCTTATTCTTCAGGCATCTTACTTCTGGTGAAACTGCAGTATTTTTGATCATCCAGAAAAGTTGTTCATTTACAAAAGTTGTTACAAACTTTGTAAAGTTGTAAATTTTGAAAATATGTCCTGATGTTGCACCTCCCCCAGACAATGGACATTAATGGAATTCATAAATAGTGCAGATAACATACTTTACTGCAGCTGAGAAATGCTGAACCTATCGCTCCTGCTCTCTTTGAGGGAGTCACTCACACCTCTTTGGGATGTACAGTATCCCTGTATTTGCTGGTTGTCAACAGTTAATCTTTTAGTGAAACATTTTGTGAATTGTTCGCTGTGTTCTTCAGATACTCTTATGTTGAGTGACATGTTGAGTGGATGGTAAACTTCTACACTACCAAGTTTAGACACAGCTGCTCATATTTCTGCAATTTCTGCATTTTCACTATTTCCACTATTTTAGAATAATAATGAAGACATTAACATTATGAAATAACACATACAGATTTATGCAGTTACCAAGAAACTCAACATATATCAAATACACAACAAATCATTAACTTGTAAATACATGTAGACACTGTTCACATTGTCTTCATAAGCTCTTATCAAAATGTCTTTAATACAATGAAAAATATACATTAAATCTAATATGTCCAAATTTCTACCTGGTAGTGTGTATAATTTCAACAGAACAGGATGTGACTATGTTCTCTTGGGAGTGGGAAAAACGGAAAAAGGCAAAAATCATCATCACATCATCTTGAATTTTGATCTCATTCTTATGAAATATGAATAGACCATGTGCAAGACCTCCTCCTTAATGTCAGCCTCACCCAAATAAAAGCCATAAACACCCATGACAGCTGACCGACTTCGTGACCTACGGGGTTGCTCCATTGGTCTACCAATATTTTACTGCTGTAAAAGGAGCAATTGCACTAAAATCCAGGAGTCAGAACGGCAGTACAAGGATTTTAAGGTAAGCTCTTCGGTTCTCATGTACAACTATGCATCTAGGAAATTTCCCAGATGACCTAACCACATTGTTTGATTAAAAATTTCACTCATTTATCTTTCATACATTTCATAAAATGGGTTGTTATGCATATTTGAAAATGAATGGATGATGAATGGAAAAATTAATCAGGATACCTAACCTACATTAGGAGAAACTTCATACCTACAGCAAAGGGAAATAATAGATTCAGGGTGCTGATGTATGTTTAGTATCAAAACTAAACAATTTCCCAAATAATTATTTTTTTAACTGACTGGAGTCAGACTTGAGTGAATTGAACAAACAGCACACAGAGATCATCAGAGATCATGTGTATTCTGTGTACTAATTTTTGATCTGGCTATTTATATCAAGAACTAAAAAGCATATTGTTGAGGTGCAATTCTCATGAATGAAATCACTGCATGCCCACAGTTTGCATGAGTTGATTTGGGTTCATTCAGTCAATAGAACAATATTCATATAGAATACAGCAAGGAATCAAAAAAGGTTTTCAGTGATGAACAAGGGTCTCAGTGTAATCTTTTGTCTCTCTTTAATTATTTGTTTGTTTATTTGTATTTTTATTTATTGCTTCTTTAGCAGAGCTGTTATGCCTGCCAGCATATCTCTCATAGTTTTATTAGGTATGTGACCTATCAAAAGCAGAGCCTAAATAGCCGCTGATGCATCGAGAAGGATCTCATAACTGCAGAATGCCATTAAAAGCTTCATCATCTGTTTCATATTACTGCACATGCAGCATAAATGAAATCAAAATCTTAATATATCTTTATTGGTTAATTGTTTTGGAGGTCATAGCCTAAAAGTGAGTTCTTTTCTGAAAGTAGATAGGTGCTGTAACACATATCATGCAATACATTTTTTAAAAACATTTTTAAAAACAATTGGGAAATAATTTTAAAATAATCAAAAGAAATTTAATTTAAAATATTAACATTTTGATGACAGCTAGATTAGCTCATGATTTATAAAAGTATTTCAACATCAGATTCCTGCAGAAGAAAGATGGCCTGGTTTTATTACGTGAATAACAGGGGTTAGATCACCATGTCCATGTGGTCTTTGGTTATATAAGGTTCTCTGTTTCCCTGCCATCATCACACAAGCCTCTTTGGTACTCAGAGTCACTGAAGATCCTACTGGATTTGCAATTGTCAGAGTACAATATTACTTATAATATTAGGGGGGAAAAATTGTTTTGGATGATGGTTTAAGTAAATGTGTAAATATGCCAGGAGATATTAATTTTTACTATGGTATATTTTAGTGATCTACAGTAATTACCTTTTTTAATTTTTATTTTCAGAGCCAAGCCAACTTAAAACTGAGAAAAATTTTTTTAAAAAGTGTGATACGATTTTCAAGATGTCTGCGGGAGGTAAGTCGTTATTTTATTTATTAATTTATTTATTTTGCTTTGCATTATGTAACATACAGCACAGCTTGCCAAAACTGGTCCAGAAGTATCTCCTGTCCTGTACATTTGAGTGTTTTCCCTGTTATAGGACAAGCACTTTAACTTAGAAACGACTGTTAATTAGCTGATTAGTTGAATCAGGTGTATGGGAGCAGGAAATACTTCAAGGCCAGCATTGTGAACCTGTAACCTACTGCAATCTATAATTTTCAGCACTCAGTATAATAATGAAGGTCAGAAATAAGGATTGGAGGGAAATTGGGATCCTTGACTGTGGACCAATGCAACTACTATTTGAATATCTATTTTCAATTTCAATGGAAATTAACAATATGAACAGATTTTGTTTTCTTCAACCATTACAAGCATTCTTCTAATCATTTAGTTTTGGGGTGAATGCTTTTACTGCTGTTGTAACTAAACTGTCAAAAGCAGAAAAATAGCTTTTATTGTCCTTTCCCCCAAAGCCTGTGATCTCTAGAATGCTATTAAAAGCTTTATCAGTCATGTATTATCCCCTTCCTACATATATCAAACAAAAAAGTGAATATATCTCTATTGGTTTCTGAAATAGATTTTTATTCTGAGAGACTGTGATAAAAAATGTTTGCCAAAAGAATTGACAAATAAGTTATAACATCCTGGGAGGTATTCTACAAAGTGAGCTAACTGGATAAGTCAGACTTATTTCAACAAGCCTGGCTAATTTCCATCAATTTCGGTTCCACAGACAAAGTTAATCGTAAGCCTTGCTGAATTACTATGCAAAAATGCTCCATGTTAAGTTAGTTTTGAAGCTTGGTTTAACTTGATGAATTCTATTGGCCAAGCCTTGTGCACTCGTCTAGTCAGATGGAAACAATGCACAGGAACAATTGCTCCACCCTAGTGCACACTGAAAAAAGTGAAAATGTGGTCAGTCAGATTTAACAGAAATTATTCAACAGTCAGTTCTGGTGCACTAATTTGATTGGTCGAGCAGCATTCTAAGAGTACTTATATTTGCTATAACCGCACTGGGGCATTTCACTGTGCATATCACTCCACTCCTCTGTGTTCGCCATGTAAAGTTCCACTACAGTGCCTTGCAAAAGTATTCACACCCCTTGGCATTTTTCCTATTTTGTTGCATTACAACCTGTAATTGAAATGGATTTTTATTTGGATTTCATGTAAAAGACATACACAAAATAGTCCAACTTGGTGAAGTGAAATGAAAAAAAAAAACCTTGTTTTAAAAAATTCAACCAGTGCAACCAGTTACCTTCAGAAGTCACATAATTAGTTCAATAAAGTCCAGGTGTGTGCAATCTAAGTGTCACATGATCTCAGTATATATACACCTGTTCTGAAAGGCCAGAGTTTGCAACACCACTGAGCAAGGGGCACCACCAAGCAAGCGGCACCATGAAGACCAAACAGGTCAGAGGCAAAGTTGTGTAGAAGTACAGATCAGGGTTGGGTTATAAAAAATATCTGGAACTTTGAACATCCTATGGAGCACCATTAAATCCATTATTAAAAAATGGAAAGAATATGGCACCACAGCAAACCTGCCACCAAAACTCACGGACCAGGCAAGGAGGGCATTAATCAGAGAGGCAACAAAGAGACCAAAGATAACCCTGAATGAGCTGCAAAGCTCCACAGCGGAGATTGGAGTATCTGTCCATAGGACCACTTTAAGCCGTACACTCCAAAGCTGGGCTTTAGGAAGAGTGGCCAGAATAAAGCCACTGCTTAAAGAAAAAAATAAATGGACACGTTTGCTATTTGCCATAAGGCATGTGGGAGACTCCACAAACATATGGAAGAAGGTACTCTGGTCAGATGAGACTAAAATTGAGCTTTTTGGCCATAAAGGAAAATGCCACAGTATGTCTGGCGCAAACCCAACACCTCTCATCACTCTGAGAACACCAACCCCACAGTGAAACATGATGGTTGCAGCATCATCCTGTATGGATGCTTTTCATCAGCAGGGACTGGGAAACTGGTCAGAATTGAAGGAATGATGAATGGCACTAAATACAGGGAAATTCTTGACGGAAACCTGTTTCAGTCTTCCAAAGATTTGAGACTGGGTAGGAGGTTCATCTTCCAGCAGGACAATGACCCTAAGCATGCTGCTAAAGCAACGCTCAAGTGGTTTAAGGGGAAACATTTAAATGTCTTGGAATGGCCTAGTCAAAGCCCAGACCTCAATCCAGTTGAGAATCTGTGGTATGACTTAAAGATTGCTGTACACCAGCGGAACCCATCCAACTTGAAGGAGCTGGAGCAGTTTTGCCTTGAAGAATTGGCAAAAATCCCAGTGGGTAGATGTGCCAAGCTAATAGAGAGCTGTAATTGCTGCAAAAGGTGGCGCTACAAAGTATTGACTTTGTGTGGTGAATAGTTATGCATGCTCAAGTTTTCAGTTTTTTTGTCTTATTTCTTGTTTGTTTCACAATACAAAATACTTTGCATTTTCAAAGTGGTAGGCATGTTGTGTACATCAAATGATACAAACCCCCAAAAAATCCATTTTAATTCCAGATTGTATGATAACAAAATAGTAAAAATGCCAGGGGGGGTGAATACTTTCACAAGGCACTGTACTTCTACTAGTACTACAGTACTGTTAGAGACATCAGACATGGCAAAATATACCTTTGATGAATATAGATAAAATATGACAGCTCATCAGATAAAGATGAAAAGGAAGAAGCGATGCCAATTTTACAGGAAGCACCCTTAACATGAATGTACAAATCAATGTAAGCCAGCAAGCTTACTGACAACTATAAAGTGAGTGTGGCTTCTTTGGGATCTGTTTCTGCTAGAGGCGCAAAAATAAACAGAACATTTGGCCATATTGTGTCCGATATGTCAGTTAATCAGTATAAATTTCTTATATATAAACTGTTGTATAAAAGTAATATCGCATAAGCTAGAGTGCAGCTATAATGAATATTAGCTAGGCTGTGATTAGCTATAGCACTCGCCCTGCAGGTTTGTGCCTTATCACATCCGTGCCAAAATATATAACCGATATAACCGCACTCTTGCCAGTGCTTGAATATAATGTATTATTTACATTAATATATTTAGTTTCTCATCAAAATGTGATTTCATTGCTTATAGTAAAATTAATTGAAAAAAATATCTAATCTACTCCTTTAAATTATATAGAGATTCAATTAACATAGTAATAACTTAATAGTAATAGTAATAACTTGAGCTTGAATGAGTGGTTTTATTCCAAAGGTTTGAAAATATATGATCTAATCAAGTTGGCTACAACTCAATTTATGCACAAATGTACAAATTTACATCAAGTAATGATTTTTGTATTTCAATGCAGTGAAAACATAGACAGTATAAAATCTAAACATTTCTAAAATGATATGAACAAGTAACAATAAATGAAATCTGGCCTTAAATTAGTCCAATTTAAAAAAAAAATCCTCAGTTATGTGACTTTTTTCTAGTCCACTATTTGTGGAATAAATAGTGTAGATGAGATCAAGTAGATGAGATCAAGTTTGTAGTAAGCATGTTAATTTTGACTATAGAACCTATTTATATTGTATTTCATATCATTTAGTTATTTGTTTGAATTATATGTTCTTACACATTTATTCTGTCGTATAGTATTTTCTGCCTTGCTGCTTCACAAGCTTTGTTAATTGCTGAAGTGTTGCTTTTATTTGCAGTAATGTTTTTATGCTCATTGTATAATTTCATTATAAGTCTTTGTTCAGCTGGAGTGAAAAAGCGGCTCTCATCCGCTGCCATATCGCTTCTCTCCACTGAGAGGGCTCTTTATACAGTGCTGTGAAAAAGTATCCTGATTTCTTCTGTTTTTGTGTATATCTCATACTAAATAGTTTGAGATCTTCAAATGAAATATAACATTAAACAAAGGCAACCTGAGTAAACACAATACAGTTTGTATTTTTATTTTTTATTGAAGCAAATATAGTTATCTAATACCTATCACCAATGTGAAAATCTATTCACCCACTAAAACTTAAAATCTAGTTGCGCCATCTTTAGCAGCAATAACTGCAACCAAACACTTCCGATAACAGGAGATCAGTCTTTCACTTACTTTACTGCTAGGACTAGGATTTACTCCTATGCTTTTTATCATTGTCTTGCTCCATAATCCAGTTGCGCTTGAGTTTCAATTTACTAAAGACCAGACATTCTCCTTTAGGATTTTCTGGTAGAGACCCCTGTCTTTCATGTCTAACAAACAGTTCCACTTTTGACTCATCAGTCCACAGAATATTCTTCCAAAAGGTTTGAGAATCATCAAGGTGTGTTTTGGCAAAATTCAGATGAGCCTTAATGTTCTTTTGGGTTAGCAGTGGTTTTCACCTCGCCACTCTTCAATGGATGCCATTTTTGCCCAGTGTCTTTCTGATAGTGGAGTCAAGAAGAGTGACCTTTATTGATACAGGAGAGGCCTGTAGTTCCTTTGATGTTGTCCTTGGCTCTTTTGTGAATTGCTGGATGAGTCGTTTTCACACAGGCCCAGTTGGTATTGGATAACTTTTTTGCTTCAATAAATAGAATTATAATTTAAAAACTCTGTGTGTTGTGTTTGTTTTAGCTTAGATTTGGTTTTAATTTCTGAAACAATTTAGTATGAGATATACACAAAAACAGAAGAAATCACAGCACTGTATATAGTGTGCACACGCGTGACCTCAATGAGGCCAGATTGACTTGTTATTATGTCAAGTGAGGCTATTTCAAATACACTTTATTAGCTAACTTTGTGGAATACATCCCTGAACTCAGGAGGTTGTTTGGGAGCTATTAACAATACACAAACAAACCTCACCGAAGAGTAAAATGTATTAGGGTTCAAGTCAATCTAAACACAGTGTCTAAACACTGCCTTAGTGAAAGCATAGTTAAGTTCCACAGCTTCTCTGCTCAGAGTGATCTCAGGAGACAATGGTTAGCAAATCTTTTTTGCAGCCAGTTCCACCCATACATTTCACACCAGAACACCAGAACAGCTATCTGAACCAAAACCACACAAGACTGGCAGAAAGTGTAGTGCCACTGCCTGCAACATTATACAAACCATACAGCCCAATGTCTGAAATGGAAAGGCAATGGATAATAACAAACACCTAATAAGAAAAATTGTCAATAATAATAATAATAATAATAGTATGTATTAATTAATTAATTAATTAATTAATTAAAATAAAATAATAATAATAATAATAATTTAAACATGTTTTTACATTCTGATAAGATGGATAACATGCATTAGCAATACTTACCTTTATAGTATATGGGTTACTGTGATAAAAAAGACAAAAGTCAGGCATGATACATTGTCAAAGAAAATCACATGTAATAATTTAATGTAAGTGTCATTTTCAGACAGTTTCAAATAAAGACACCCCGTTAGCACAAGCTATTTTGCAGTGAACTGTGCAGGCTAACATTAGGTTGGATGTTCATTTCTGTTAACAGGTATTATCTTACCTTAACTGTTATGTATCTCTTGCATAAACAGACTATAAAATATAGTAATTACAACTGTAGTGAATTAAACACAGGAAATGCAGGAGCTGTGGTAAATATAATGCAGAAGAAAGCAGGAATTTGAGGTCAGTGGTCAGTTTAGACCACAGGATAGGATAGCAGGACCTCTGCTGGTGGGGAGGGGTACTGTCCTAGTCTCTAGCATTCATCAAAACATGCAAAAGTGAAGTAATAAATCTTTTATATCAACACTCAACAAAGGTGCAATGAATTTCCCTCACAACATTTTCTTTCCCAAGAAACAGGCATGTCACAAACATAAAAAGTATTATTCTTACTGTTAACAGTGGCCTTCAGCAAATCAATATTGGTTATGGTTCTATCTTTCATATCATTATCTATATTCATGTGCACACTATGCCACATTTTCCAGTGAAAATTACTTGCCCTGTGGTTCAAGTAGAGAAAAAAAACAATTCTTGTTAAGCATTTTGAAAGCATCGCTCTCCCTTTTCCCCTTCCATGTTGTGTTCATTTACCTAGTTAAAACCAGTTTAGAATCATCTAGCCATGTCAGAGCTATGTAAGAACAGTTAACTGTGCAGGAATACAGTTAGAGTACTTGATGTAACTACGATTATATTCATCTGTTGAATCTGTTATAATGTAGGTATTAACATATTTGTATATTCATATATTCGTTACTAGCAAGTCGTTTACTAGCTATTAGTTACTAGCAGTTAATAGCAATTAAATGTACTCATGTGGGTGTGATTTACCCACTACTGTAGTAATTTACCCTTTTGTGGGTGACGGGCTGTTTTAAAATGATATAATTGTTGGTTTGTTTTGTTTTTTAATTATAGCGCAGATGACTTGTGCATATGTCATGCTAATTCCTATTGAATTCAAAAATGTATCTTTTGTGATGTTAACAGTGGAAATCAAGAGAAGATCCAGAGTACCTGGTGTTATAATCACACAATATGTAGAAGAAATACCACCTGGAAAAAGTACCCCAGATTTCAAGAGAAAACCCATGGCTGTAAACATTGAGGAAGGTATTCAAGCCATGATATGAAGCAAAAAAGGCCTGATTTATGATACCTTAATTAACATTCAATGTTTTGTAATTATTAGTCAGGTTTGTGTTATGCCATTGAATACATTTTTTTTTATATTTAGTCTATTTAGAGGATTTTTTAGGGTTTTATAGTCCATAATTTTAATACTCATCTTGTGCATTCATGTTGCACTACTATGATCTAATTTGTACTGATTGCAGGTAAATTGGCAACTTTCAAAGCAGTGGTGTCAGGAGAGCCAAAACCCACCATCACATGGGCACGTAACAAAGGAGATATCTCTGATCCAGAGAAATACAATACAAGATATGATGAAAAGGCTGGGGAATACATATTACAGGTAAAATATTATTCATTCATTCACTTCAGTAACCACTTTACCCTGGTCAGGGTCATGGTGAACCTGGAGTCTATCCATCTCGGACATTACCAGTTTTAAATTCATTTTCAACTCTTATATGTCTTATATTTTATGTTTGTTTCTTAATGTTTTGTCACTGGTTGGATTTGCTGGTTGCGTTTGTGATGGACTTAATTTCAATCAGAAAATTTTTCCAGGCATTCCCCCATGTATGTATCTGTGCGTCTGCTCAGAATGGACTGAATGCAGAATGGACTGATCACTTTCAGTGTGCATGCTACTTGTGTTGAAGGCAGGGAGTTCAGTGTTGTTCCCAGAGACTCCTCAGGCCTCTGTTCAGCAATGTGTCTGTGCTCACTTTGTGTAGTTGTCAGAGCACCTCCAATAACGTAAACCTACAGATATGGCCACCCTGGACTACACTTCCCAGAATTCACAAACTCTGACACGTTCACAATCACAGGACTTCTAATTACACTCACTTGTTCTCAATCAAACAAACACAAAAAAGACTGTCACACTACACTTGTTGCAGAATGACGCTCAGTGTGCACGCATCTGAACTTACCAGGCCTTTGATTCCATGACTGTTATTCTGGTTGTGGTCCCAGTTGCCTCCTGATTTTCCTGCTTCATTTGTGCTGTTTGTTGATTGCCTGACCATCTCCGATATGGATTTGTCTGCAAGTCCTTTAATATGTACTAACTGCACTTACATCTGTCTCAGCCTACTCTCTCTGACAGTAATGTGTGTGCAGCTCTGTGGCGCACTTCAGAGTGGTGGTACCTGGTGGTGTTGTGGCCCCTATGGACCATGTGGGTTGTACCAGCATGTGACTTTATGGGAAGCAGAATTTGGAGGACTCCGCAAACCTCTGTTTCTTTGTTTATCATTATTTTGTGTTACTGTCTGTTTTTCCTGTAAATGTAAAACAATCTTTGGTGTGAAAAAAGGCACTATATAAATAACAATACTAACTATTATTATTATTATTATTATTATTATTATTGTTGTTATTGTTATTGTTATTATTATTATATTCTCTCCTATGGGTCTTGAGTTTGGTCCTGAGTCCATATCCAGTGGGAAATGTCTGATGCAGTTCTAACATGAGTCAACCAGGGGCCATTCTTGTAAGGTGCCCAAACCACTTAAACTCTTAATTACAAGGAGCAGTGGCTCTATTTTGAGGTTCTCCTGGATTATTTTGCTCCTCACCTTATTATGGAAACTAAGCCCAGAAACCCTGCAAAGGAACCTAATTTCACTGATACTCAGATCTTTTGTTTCACCATAATAGACCAGTAGAGCAACAGTAACACTGCTGACCTGATCCACTGGTTAATCTTGCAGTCCCTTTTTATATCAATTGTGAATACAATCCCAATTCCGAAAAAGTTGGGACAGTATGGAAAATGCTAATAAAAACAAAGAGGAGTGATTTGTAAATGTA
>JANDJT010000012.1:19377291-19388230 GCA_024331685.1 Stegophilus panzeri
CAAACCCCTTCAAATGATTCAGAATGCAGCAGCATGCCTCGTCTTCAACCAGCCCAAGAGAACCCATGTCACACCCCACTTCATCTCCCTCCACTGGCTTCCTGTAGCCACCTGCATCAAATTCAAGGCCTTGATGCTCACCCACAAGACCTTGTCCGGAACAGCACCCTCCTACCTCAACTCTCTCCTGAAGGCTTACGTTCCCTGCGCAATCTTCGATCAATCAATGAGCGACGCTTAGTAGTACCTACTCAGCGTGGCTCAAGGTCCCTTTCAAGAACCTTTAATCTAACTGTTCCTCAGTGGTGGAATGAACTTCCAACCTCAATCCGGACCGTAGAATCTGTCACCATCTTCAAGAAATAGCTAAAGACCCACTTCTTCCGTTCCGTGAACATCTAACCAATCCCTAAAAAAAAGTTTTTAAAAAAATAAATAAAAAATAATAATAAAAAAAAAACCTTTCTCTGGCACTTACAGCTCTACACTGTGCACTTTGCTTCTTCTGGAACTCAATTAATGGATCTTGTATGGTAGCACTACTTGTATTGTTCTCTTCTTGATATCGCTTTGCTTGTATTTTCTCATTTGTAAGTCGTTTTGGATAAAAGCGTCTATAAATGTACATCTCTGTAAATGTAAATGTAAGCAGAGAGTGCGGGTGCTAGCATGACCTGCCTGCAGTCCTGATCTGTCTCCGATTAAGAACTTGTGGCGCATTATGAAGTGCAAAATAAGGCAACGAAGGCCCCTTACAGTTGCCTTATCTCACTGTGGGGCACATGGTGACTTAGTGGTTAGCATGTTTGCCTCACACCTCCAGGGTTGGAGGTTCGATTCCCACCACAGCCCTGTGTATGTGGAGTTTGCATGCGGAGGTTTCCTCTGGGTAGTGTCCGTAGTGTATGAATGGGTGTGTGAATGTGTATGTGATTGTGCCCTGCAATGGATTGGTACCACGCCTTGTGCCCCAAGCTCCCTGGGATAGGCTCCAGGCTCTCCACAACCCAGAAGGATAAGCGGTATAGAAAATGGATTAATGGATGGAACTTTCACTGTGCTCATCACACAAAGTAGACAAAATCACACAAAGTAGACCCAAATACTCCATACTCCTGCAGTACCTCCCATAACTCATAGGCTTTCTCCTTTCCATCACAAATACTAACTCAGGCTCATTCCCTGCCAGTGAAGTGCCATTCCACATTCCCAAAGCTAGTTTCCATTCTATGGGTGAAGTCAGTCTAAGACTGTCCATCACATGCCTGCTGTTTGAGTTTCAACACCCTTCATTTGAACCCAACTGGGTTACATGAGTGGCCCAATTTTTAGCCTTTGGACAAACAATGTGCAGGTGGAAAAAATCAAGTACAACATATAAACAATGTCAAGCGTAGTGATGATGCACTTGTTTTGAATTTAAAGTGCTTGTTAAAAGATTCAAAGAATCCAGTCAAATCTCGGTGTGAGAGGGCAAGGCCGAAAGCCCCAGGTGCTGTTTGGTACTGTACGGTTTTAAAATATGCAAACAATAGTTTAAGAATATGACATGACGGCCGTCTCTTATAACACCGACAACATATGTCCGTCTTAACACTGAGAGATGACTGTGAGCATGAGCAAAATGAAAATAAAGCTGTGAGATAAGTTTAAAACAGTAAGTAAATTACTTTTAAGTGAAAAGTCCTGCAAAATATATTCTTTCTCAGTAAATACTCAAATATATTGTTTATGTTTATGTTTCATGACAGATATTACATGTAACAGCTGACCAAGCAGATACATACAAATGTTTTGCTACAAACTCATTTGGAAGAGCTGTTTGTACAGCTAGTCTTAAGGTTATGAAAGGTAAGACATAATTTACATTCATAGATAAAATAATAATAATAAAAATCATAATCATCATCATCATCATAATAATAGTAATCTATAGTCATTAATAATAATAACAATAACAATCATCATCATCATCATGAGTGATCATTCTCTTTTTCAGCTGGATTCAGGAAAAATAGGCCAGGTATGTTTAAGAATAAGTTTAAGAGTAAATCTGATGTTGTTTAGAGATTAAAAGTTTTTTCTCTCTCTTGGTGTTAACAACACAAATGTAGTACACTGAAAAACATAAAGATACAACTTTAACTCTGACTGTTACAAAGTGCTACCACAGTTTTCCTCCATAAATGAAACACGGGATTCTTTCAATAGACATGTCAATTCAAGAGGTAGGTCTTTAGTTTTTATTTGAAGACAGCCAGTGTTCAGAGACCTGGGGGAAGTTCATTCCACTACCTGAGTACCAGGACAGAAAAGAGTCTTGAGGGATGATGGGTCCAGTCAAGCCATGCTAGAGCCTTGAAGGGAGCATGGTGAAGAGCAGGGTGTGATAAGTGCCTTAATGTATGTGAGTTCTGGTCTGTTTTTGGCTTTGGATTTTTATTTGATGTGGGCATCTACAGGAAGTCAGTGGAGAGAAAGAAAGGAAACAATGGGGTGGGTGTGGGAGAACTTGAGGAGATCATTGAGTCAGATATGAGTCAGATATATAATACAGGGCCAAATCTGGAAGGAGCGAGTTGCACTCAAGAATTTAAACTCAAGATGAGAAGAAACTGAACATGAACTGAACTGAAGATGACAAAAGTTACATGGCATCATGTTTAACCTGCCAAATACACAATGCAGTATTAGTAAATTGCTTTTAAGTTTAAAATGAATTAAAAGATAATGGTAATAGTATTCAGACTAGAAATTAGATGGTTAGTCTGATGAGTCAAACAGATATGTGCTTATTTATTTATTTATTTATTTGTTTGTTTATTTATTTATTTATTTCAGATCAAAATGAACCTGAAGACTTCAGAAAAATGCTGAAGAAAACTACGTAAAGTATCACAACGAAATAATTTGGGGATCTACGTTTTTTATTTTTAGTTTCATGTTATCTGTTTTTACAATTAATTTATCTGGATAGCAAAACTCTTTCAAAATATTGTTGTGAAATGTTTTACTTTTCATCACTTTTTGCACAGAGTTGTTAAAAAGGTTAAAGAAAAACCCAAGAAAGAGGGAGAGGTTGACCCAAAGTTTTGGGAGGTGTTACTGAGTGCTCAGAAGAAAGATTATGAGCGCGTTTGTCAAGAGTTTGGAATCACAGATTACCGATGGATGCTGAAAAGACTTAACCAGATGAAGAAGGAGAGAGAGGAAAAACAGGAGAAGGTATCAACACTTTCAGACTGTTTACCCTGGTCACTGTATTATTATCAATATTTCTTAATTTTCCATTGACCTAGATTGTTTTTAGTTGCAAAGCTTGCATACTGTACTTTAGCTACTTTAATTGTCCTTTATTTTTCACAGTATGTTGAAAAGGTTGAAAATATGAAACAAATAGAGGTCAAACCAAATGGAAAAGCTGAATTTGAACTTGACATGAAACTCAAGAATCCCAAAAGCAACATTTATCTTTACAAGGTTAGAGCCACAAGTTTCTTAACTGCAGTGATGTTTTCTGTAGATGCTTATGTAGGAGCCACATGAAATCACTCTGCTTAGGTGTGCAGTATCTAATTCACCTTATTTATTCTTTGCAGAATGGTGAAATACTTGACTATGGTGATGGCACTGATGATTCCTTCAAATACAATCTGAAGAAAGTTGGTGATAAATACACATTTAGCATTAATAATGTTGGCCCAGAAGATTCAGGCCTATATCAAGTGGATGTTGAAGATGCAAACATGTTTTCAACTGAATTGGATAGTAAGATTAAAATATATCTCTGTGTTAAAAATGTTAAGGCATCTATTTTCAATCTACTTATTTTAGAATCTGTGGAGCGTAGAATGGCTCTAGAGTTTGGACTGAAGCAGCATGGCCAACTTGGCTCACTACTTTCTTTCCTCAGTTACTGATGTGGAATTTGATAGCATTCTGAAGGATGTCACGGTGGTCAAAGGAAAAGATGCTACATTTGAATGTGTATTATCTGATCCTGTGTCAAAAATTACCTGGTGTGCTAATGATACATCCATTGAGCCAGGGGATAAATACAACATAACAGTCTCAGAAGACATGCTTACTCACAGACTAGTAGTAAAGAACTGTAGACCAGTGGACAATGGTACCTACACAGTTATTGCTGGAATCAAGTCATCCAAAGCAACTCTGACTGTGAAAGGTGAGTTGGTATATATATATATATATATATATATATGCCCAGGGGTTTAAAATAAATAAGTAAAAATTTGTTCTCCATATTTTCGATTTACTATGCCTTTCTTTATCTAGATGATCCAAATGCCCTCCAGAAAGGCCAGAGAGGTATAGATAATGCTGATAAGTTGGGTAAAGAGCAGGCCAGAAAGCTGCAGGGCACAACACGTAAAACATCTAGAGGGGCTGGTAGTGGTGGATCCAACCTGGGAGATGGGATTGGAAGAGATGGAATCATGGGAGGTGGAAATGGGCAGGAGGGGAACGGAAGAGGTCAATTAGGGAAAGATAGGTTGGGGGAAAATGGACTACTGGGAGATGGTCCAGGCAAAGATGGATCAGGAAAGGATGGCCCATCTCTAGTTGGATCAGAAAAAGATATATTGGGAAAAGATGGATCAGGAAAAGATGGACTATCAGATGTTGGATCAGGAAAAGATGGATCAGGAAAAGATGGAATATCAGATGTTGGATCAGGAAAAGATGGATCAGGAAAAGATGGAATATCAGATGTTGGATCAGGAAAAGATGGATCAGGACAAGATGGAATATCAGATGTTGGATCAGGAAAAGATGGACCAGGAAAAGATGGTTTTGAAGTAACTGGACTACAAAAAAATAGTAGAAGTGGGGATGGAGCAGGTGGAGACATGACAGATGGAGATGGAACTGGAGACACTAAGCATAAAAAGCACCTCAGAGTTGGTCAGATGGTCCCTGACACTAACAGAGGTAAATAAATAAAATAAAATAAAATAAAATAAACAGAGGTGTTAAACTCTGGTCTTAATAAACAGTAATGAATTGTGCATAGCACAGCATCTGAAAACTAATATCTCCACTGTGTAAATATTAACAGTAATTAAACGTTTAATCTGTTCTTGTATTCAGAACCAGAAGTCCACTTTGTTAGTGGACTGTCTGATACTGCTGCAAATATTGGAGAATCTGCAGAATTATCTTGCACACTCAGCAGTAAGGATTGTGTTGGAATTTGGTACAAAGATGGTGAAAAGGTGAACCTTTATAACAGACAAATTTCAATTAAGACATAGCAACATATGAACATTATGTATGTCCGCTGCTATTTTGACTTGTATTACAAAATCTATTTAATCTATGTGTTATGACACTGTAATATTTATTATCTTATATATATATATATAAAATATTTCCTTGTAGTAATGTCCAACAAAAGCATTTAGCATCTCTATTTTATTTATGTTTTGTGGGTCAGTTGGAATCTATGAATGGGATTACGATTTCCAAAGAGGGGGCCATTCACAAACTGATAATGAAGAATTGTCAGGAGGGTAATGCAGGGGTATATAGATTTGAAGCAGAAGGACGTAAATCAGAGGCCACGTTAATTATTAAAGGTAAAAACAACAAATAATATTTTCATGTGTTGTTTAACTTTTTATTAAGATCACATAAACAACCATAGTCTTACAGAAGTGAAATTCTCTCCATTCATATTTAGAGCCACCAAAAATAGATGCAGATGCCATGGGTAAGTTCTCAGAAGCTGTCGTCATAAGAGCTGGTGAAAATGCCATTTTCAAGCTTCCATTCTCTGGAAAGGAACCAATCAGAGTGCAATGGTTCAAAGATGAAATGGAGCTTTTGGAAGGCCCTGGTGTCAGGATTGAGCATTCCTCGACTCAGAGCCGGCTACTTCTTAATAAATGTCAGCGTAAAGACACTGGAGAAGTCAAGATCAAACTTAAGAACGAATTTGCCACCACTGAGGCTACATCTAAACTTGTTGTTCTTGGTATGTTGTTGCTTAACCAGCTTTGTAGAACGTAGTTAAGACAATTAAAAAATAATAAAAGCTTTTTATGATCTCAACATTTCTTATTTTCTAGACAAACCAACTCCACCACAAGGGCCTGTAGATCTGGTAGAAAGTTCATTGTCTGCTATTGAATTTAAATGGAGGCCTCCAAAAGATGATGGGGGCTGTCCTGTGACCAACTATATCCTTGAGCGTCAGCAGGTGGGACGTAACACCTGGACTAAAATTGGAGACATCCCTGGACAACCTGCCTACAGAGATACAGCTATTGACCGTGGCAGGAAGTACTGCTACAGGATAAGAGCCAAGAATTCAGAAGGCATTAGTGACATCATGGAAACTGATGATATTGCAGCTGGCACATTAGGTACATTTTTAATCTTGAGTTTTTTTGTGCTTTGCGAACCTTATGAACCTTAACCAAACTGAGGGTTTGTGTTCCTCAGCTAGTCAAGGTGTTTCTTCATTAAGAATACTTAGTGTATCCATTGTTTAAAAACTAAAATTCCTTTAGCTGCAGAAAATGTAAACTATGTTCTCAAAAACTTTTTAAATGTTGCTGCTTAGATTAAGTTGATGCGTAATTGTTTCATACAGCTTAATGTTTTTTCAGCTCTCCCTGGTCAGCCTGCTTCTCCAAAGGTGGTCAGTGCTTTCAAGGACTGCATTAATTTAGCATGGTTCCTGCCAACAAACACAGGTGGGGGAAGTATTATAGGCTATAATCTGGAAAAACGCAAAAAGGGCAGTAACCTTTGGAGTCAAGTGAACCCTCCAGATGAGCCAATTAGAGGTTTTTGTCCATTACATGTCAATCTATTCTTATGCATAATTTGCTTGTTCTTATGTGCAATTAATTGTTTCAAGTATTTCACTGTGATATGTTACCCATATCAAATAACTTGCATAACAAATGCTTACATATTTGTATTATTTTCAGAGAAAAAGTATGCAGTGACGGATGTGATGGAAGGAGCCGAGTATGAATTCAGAGTGATTGCAATTAACACATGTGGTCCTGGAGAACCAAGTGGCCCCTCTGACTGTGTATTTGCAAGAGACCCCCAGAGTAAGATTAAACAACAGCAGACTTTGTTACACTTTCCAAACTAACTTTGAGATATTTCTAGTGTCCTTGTCATTAGACTACTTTTCTCATCACAGAGCCTCCTGGGAAGGTTAAAGATCTCAAAGTAACTGACTCTAGTTACAATACTTTGTGCCTGGCTTGGACTAAACCAAATGTGATGAAAGGAGTGGAAGATGAAGTGAAAGGATACTTTGTGGAAATCAGACCTACAGACCAAATCGAGTGGAGCCGCTGCAATACGAATGCCATCGTCCAGACCTCTTTCACTGTAACAGGTCTGAAGTCCTTAGCCATGTACTGGGTAAGAGTGATTGCAACCAATGAAGGAGGAGAGGGATATCCACAAGAGTTTGACAACTACATCATTGCCATGCCTCCACCTGGTAGGTGTAAACATTGTTCAACTTTTCATTCTTTCTTTAGAAACTGTACCTTAATTTGACATTTACAGTAACATTTAATTTGTTTTTACAGTGAAACCAAAATTCACTGATCGCAGGATGAAAAATTTCATGGTTATGAAAGCTGGAAACACAGTCCGGGTCACTATATGCTTTGAGGTACTATACATCAAAGATAGTGACTGATAATCACTTAATACCTGTAGAGGTCAAGTGTGACTTGAAACCATATATTATTTATACATTGTAGTCTCTGTTAAAAGGGTTATATACAATTTTTAAAAAGTAACATAAAAAAGGTTGCATTATTGAATACTATTATTCAGTTGATCTTATTTTTACTCACAGGCTTCCCCTTTACCAGACATCACTTGGCTGAAGGATAATATGCCTGTGGCTAAACATGTGACAATTACTAATTCTGAGAAAGTTTCCCAGCTGCTCATTCCAACATCCGATCGATCAGACAGTGGCATCTACACGATCATTGTCAAAAATATAGTTGGCCAGGAAACCTTCAGTGTAGAAATTAGAATCACTGGTAATATAAATAATCATACATTTTACATTGCTACTTCAGCAATTTTATTGAAATTTTTTTTGCCTCTGTGGAAATAAATTTTAAGGGCTTCTATCTATACTCTGTAGACTGAATGTGTAAACTTACTCCTGCTGTCATATTACTTGCAAAGATTTATGCGTTCAGTAATTATACAGTATAGTTTAAAATTTTCCAGATGAGCCCAAGCCTCCGGGTGCAGTGCAACTAGAGCAGAATGTTGAGGGAACATTAACTCTCAACTGGACTCCATCTCCTGATGAGAAACGAGATGACCGTCTCCACTACATGGTGATGCAACGAGACTCTGTAAAACGGACCTGGTGGACAATAGCAGATCACCTCTTCAACCATAGATTTACCACCGTTATTGTGCAGGGGAGAGAGTATTACTTCCGTGTATATGCTAAAAATGATATGGGGCTGTCTGAACCATCTGAGTCTCCAACATGGGGAGCTGTTAAAAAGAAAGGTTTGGACATACATGATTTTTTAAAAGATATTTCACACCCTGTCTTTTATCTGTATAATATGGATGATATCATAAAATCAGTACTTCTGGTTTCATCACGTGTTTTAACCACCAACCAGAAAATGTCAAACCAATCACAAACCAATCACTACAATAAGTAATAAATAATAATAAGTGAATTTCTGACACTGCATCATATTTAAGATCAGACCTTGTTTTCAGAAAGCAGTTAAAACATTTAGCTCCTTGAACTTTCCTACCATCAAAACAGAGGAACAATTCATAGACCAAGAATAGATGCATTTTGTGCCTTTCCACATAATCAGAGTCATGTACTAAATGCTGTTTTTCTTCTCTCAAGGTAAATTGATAATAAACCATACAGAACCAAAGAATTTGAACTTTCAATCAGCCCCCAGATTCACAGTGCCTTTGAAACTGCACATAGCGCCGAAGGGCTATGAGTGCTATATGAGTTGTGCTGTGAGTGGCAATCCCACCCCTCACGTTACCTGGTATCACAACAATGTTAGCCTCAACACAAATACCAATTACCTCATATCCAACACATGTGGGGTCTGCTCCATGCTCATCTTGATGGTGGGCCCCAAAGACACAGGAGACTACAAAGTTGTGGCAGAGAACCCTCTCGGCCAGGCTGAGACTTCTACTAAGCTCACAGTCAGAGGTGTGCTTCTGGATTGATACAGAATAGAAAGAAATTTAGAACAAAGTTTCTGTTATTAAATATTATGTTTCTAAAGATGCTGAGTGAGTGGGTAGTGACCAAGCTAAGTACTATGCTCTTTTTCTTTTCTGTCTACCAGAATGAAAAAAATCATCTGTTGCAACATGGACAACAAAAGCTAGAGCGCCTGGATCAAAGCAAGCTGTACTCAATATTAGTGGCGGTACATTGCACCTTCCTTTGGAGAAAAATTATTTTGAAAAAATTCTATGAGTCTGAATAAATTGTGTGCTATAAGTACTAAAATCAGGCATGTTGTAGTGGAATATTCAACAATACAATAAACATTCAGTCAAACTGATATTACCTAAAATAAAGTAATCTACTAATTGTTATTTGAATGATATGTGGCAATGTCTCTGTCAGCTTTGAAGACTTGTTTTCTGGAATGCCAATGTCTTTTTGTTTTATTATGAATAATAAGCTGAATAAAAATACACTGCTGCCAATCATCAATGATAGCATTTAATTATCTGAATTAGAAACAAGATCATCCACACATTCAGAACAGAGCTACATATTGCATCCAGGTTGTGCAGATGATAAAGCACCAGGGTTCTCTGTAGGAGTGGATTTGCATCAAGGTCACTGGGTATCCATGTTATTCATTATCCTCTTATGTTCAGTATAAAAATCAATAACCTACAGTGGGCTGACCTATTTTACACCTCTCTCTCTCTCTCTCTCTCTCTCTCTCTCACACACACACACACACACACAGACACACATACACACTTATCTATTTTTGTGAGAGCCTTCCAATGACATTATTAATGCTATTAATAAAATGTTAGCTGTGCCTAACCCTAATCCCAGTATGAAAAGGAAACTTGTAGGTTTAGATTTCAGAGCTGTGCAAAGTTTTGCATGTTCTTCCCATGTCAATATGGGTTTCCTCCAGGTTCTCTGGTTTCCTTTATCTTCCACAGATTTAGGAGTTAGTGTAGTTGTAATAAGTTGTATCACACACACACACACACACACACACACACACACACACATACACACTTCAGATATCTCTCTCTCTCTCTGGCTTGTCATGGGAAGCCCACTAAAAGCACAAACAGACACACATAAGTAAACTCTGGCTAATAATGCACAGGTGAGAATCACTTGTTACCTGTCAGTTTGACCTGCCTCCTCTCCATCCACAGCTGACACTCAACCTTGCCCCCGCCGCCACAGTAGTGTATAACTATACTGTGTATGTATATATGTATATACATATACATACAGATCAACATAATACAATATTTTAGTCTTCTATTTTAGTCTTCTTTTAGTCTTCTAATATTATTTCTCAGCAAAATATTAAATGAAACACTAATTAATAATAATAATAATAATAATAATAATAATAATAAACTTTATTTTATAAAATGCCTTTAAAAGCAGCTTCTCAAAGCGCTGTACACAAAATATGCAGTACACAGAAAAATAAAACATATAAAAGTTAATAAGAACAACAACAACGTTAATAATAATAATAATTATAAAATAATAATAAAAAAAAGACATCAGCAGTTAAATGCAAGTTTGAAAAAGTGTGTCTTAAGTTGAGCTTTAAAACTGCCAAAAGTCTGAGCTTCCCTGAGTTCAGGAGGAAGAGAGTTCCAAAGTGAAGGAGCATAGACAGAAAAAGCCCTG
>JANDJT010000012.1:19388330-19398511 GCA_024331685.1 Stegophilus panzeri
ACGGAACCTGACCGGGAGCCAGTGTAAGGACTCCAAAACAGGAGTAATATGTTCACATTTCCTGGTTCCTGTCAGGAAGAGTTTTGAACATATTGCAATTTGTTAATTGTGGATTTAGAAACTCCGGCTAAAACGGCGTTACAGTAATCCAGCTGAGTGACAACAAATGAATTAATCAGCTTTTCAGCCACAGAGAAGTTTAGCATTGGGCGCAGTCTAGCTATATTTCTGAGGTGCTCTGAACAAAAAAATCAAATGTGATGCTGGTATTGAAAATTACTCCAAGGTTCCTCATTTTACTTTGGGTCTCTAGAACAGAGCCATCAACAAACAGAGACAGTGGACCAGCTTTGCAAATTTGATTTGACTTCGGTTTTCCCACTGTTCAAGCACAGAAAGTTATTGTTCATCCATGTTTTTATCTCAGAAATACAATGAGAAAGAAAACAAACATCAAGGTCACCACATTTTGAGTGAATGTAGATTTGGGTATCGTCAACATAAAAGTGATAATGGAGGCTGAGCGATTGCAGCAGATGCCCAAGTTGAGATAGATAAATATTGAAAAGTAGAAGACCTAAAACTGAACCCTGCAGAATACCAGTGAGCACAGAGCTAGTGTCAGACCTGTAGCCACCCACAGAAATAAACTGGGAATGGTCAGTAAAATAATAATTACATGTAACAAATCATTAAAAGCATTTATCTGCAAGGCTTTTCAGGGTAATTTGTGTTTCTCTACAGAGGACTAACAGAACAACAACACTATTAGGAGACACTATTGAAAATGTTTAAACATACAAATTATGACTGAGTGATGGCATGGCTTGATATACAGTCCTCTCGGTAAGTATTGGAACAGCAAGGCCAATTCTGTTGTTTTCGCTATACATTGAAGACATTTGGGTTTGAGATCAAAAGATGAATATGACAATAGATCAGAATTTTACCTTTCATTTCTTCATAATTACATTTAGATTACATTTAGATTAAAACATGGCACCTTTTGTTTTAAGCCACCCATTTTTCAAGTGATCAAAAATACTGGAGCATGTGATGTATAGGTTTTCCTTTGTGCCCAGACGTGATCTGTTAAATTGATTGTTTAAATTAATAGAACTGAATGTCTACTCTTGGTTTGAGCCTATTCCACCTGTGAAGACTGCATTTGTTGTTAAAAAGGATAAACCAACATGAAGACCAAGAGCTGTCTATGGGAGAAAAGCAAACCATTTTGAAGCTGATAAAAGAGAGGAAATCTATCAGAGCCATTGCAAACTCTTTCAAAATGCTCCACCTCTATCACATTGCAAGGGGCTCTCATTTGCACAGCCTTCTTCAAGTCATTCTAATGGTTTATGACAGGATTTAAATCTGAGCAATTACAAAACATTGATCTTATTCTGAAGCCATTCCTTTGACATGGATTTGTCATTATCACGTTGAAAGATAATATTTTTCTTCATCGTCAGCTGTCTAAAAGAGGCCTGCAAGCTTTGTGCCAAAATAGATTGGTATTTGGAGTAGATTCCCTCTATCTTGACTAGAGCCCCAGTCCCAGCTGAAGAGAAGCAGTGAAGGAGCTGTCACCACCACCATGCTTCACTGTGGGTATGGTGTACTTTGGATGATAAACTGTCTTGTTTTTGAGGCAAACATATCTTTTATAATTATGGCCAAACGTTTCTACCTTGGTATTACATACCTGATACAGTATTCCTACAGTTATATAATGTTGTAATGGGTCTCTTGGCAGCTTCCCTGATAAGTCTTTGTCTTGTCCTTTTGTCAATTTTGGAGGGACGTTTTGTTCTAATGTTACTGTGCTGCCCCATTTTCACCACCTGTTGATGATGGCCTTCACAATGTTCCATGGTACATCTAATGTTTTGAAATTTATTTTGAACCCCTGTCCTGATCGATACCTTTTGACAATGAGATCCTGTACATGCTTTGTAAGCTCTTTACAGACCATGGCTCTAAGAGTCAGAAGAAACCAAGAAGATCCTGGAAAATCCTACAGAAACAGCGTATCTTTATTTGGCGTTAATTATAATCACTTCATTAATGACAGGTGTATGATAGTTACTTCTGAATGTGAGTTTGAATGTTATAGGGTCATTCTTAGCACAACCAAATACCCCTTTATAAAAGGTTGTGTACACTTATGCAGCTAGGTTGTTGTACATATCTTTTATTTTTCCCCTCTTAAACGTTTATATTTATTTTTCACTTGAATTTTGTTGGTTGCTATATCACACTAAAAGTAGAAAAAGATCTGACATGATTTATCATTTGGTTTAATTTTTCACAAAAATCACAAAAACCTGTAATTTTAACAGAGGTGTGTAGACTTTTTATGTCCACTGTACTGTATATATCAGTTAGTGATGTCATGCACCATATGTGTCTATGTAACATAGTTTGACCAAAGAGATGTTTTTTTCCAAAATGTTTTTTTTTTTTTTTTTTGCTTTTCAATCAGAACCCCTCTTCCTGTTAACAATTTGAAATATAGGCCAAGTACATCATATAGTAAGTTATTTTCCAGTTTCCCCTGATACATAACTAAATGATCAATAAATGTTTGAGATTTTCTAAGTGGCTTACCTTTGTGTTATTTTTAACAAAATACCTGAAGCATTTGCAGCAATAATTCTGAAATGGTTTCCTGTCTACCAGCTGGCAAAAATGTTTTACCGACTTGACCAGTGTTTTGGCCTATGTTTTGTCACACTGGATTGTTTTTAGCTGGATAGATGAACTAGATTAAATACGGAGTGATTATACCTGCCTTCTAGTGCATATATGCTGAAAAACGTAGTTATTATTTATTAATTCAACGAATTGGCTGTGATTAATTAAACAAATTGGTGACAATATTGACGACGGCGTTCAAGGTCAGCGACACACACACACACACACGCTCACACGCGCACACACACGTACGACCTTGTAACCAAGCTGTAGTGCGCGTGTAGGGCCGCTGGAGGATTATCTCCACAACACAGCACAAATCAAAGGCGTTTCATTTCGGGCCATCGGGTGTAAACCTGCAGCTCTGTGGAGCGCGATGGCGAGGCGCAGAGGAAAGAGCAGCAGTAAACAGGACGATAGCTGGTTACCTTTAGAGGCACCGGCGGGACAGTCGTCCCGAAGTTTTAACGAGTATGTCATCCCGGGTGTTTTATTGCTTATCATCGCTATCGGCGGGTCAGGGCTCGGCTGGATCTGTAGCGATCACGAACAAACGATCAAGAGTCTGTCGGAAACGCTGGCGTCCATGCAGGCGAGAATAACGAAGCTGCAGCAGCAGTTAGGGCCTGGTAACGCGCAGGTACTGTAGGCTACTAACAAGTCATTGGAAAGTTTATCTGGCTTTCACTTTATGCGTGGAAGATTTCTAATTCAAAACTGACATTTGGTGGCGTGGATGGACTACTAAATAAGCTGTGTTTTTTTTTTAAAACATAAAAAGCACTCTTTTTGGACAGTTTCTTCTAAGAACAACAGCTGACCAAATTACCCATGGCTTTTGACTGTGCTGAACTCTGTAATGCTTCCAGCACCTACTGCCATTAATAGCTTCACTAGGCCAGTACAGAATAGTGTCATATTTCTTTGTACAACACTGCTTTAGAGAGCAAGGGGTCCTATATTTATTGCTCTTATATAAAAGTGTGCAAAATGCCAAAGCAACAATATATGAAGTTAATTTCATTTAAGTATGAATGAGACTTCACCAAGAAATATAAACCTTATTCTTGGTCTTAGTCTTTCCATAAGCCTTTCTTCTACTATGGAAATGGCACTTTTAGGCTAACAAGTAATCAACTGAATACAGATAGCTTAATGTGTAAATCGTATGTGACCAAGTTTCCATTTTAATCGCATTACATGTACACTGTGTTATTGATTATGTTTCTTTCTTCAGCTTGCCTATGTGGGTGGCTTTGAAGAGCGCCTGGTGACTCTGGAAGATGCCTATGCCAAAGCACAGCGACAGGTCGAGCTCGCCCTCGCCACATCCGAGCAAATCAAGTCCAAAGACCTTCAAAGCAAAGTGTGGTCCCTGCAAACTGAGATGAACGACAAACTGGCAGAGCTCCAGCAAAACACCATTTCCATTGCTGCTCTGAATGCCATTATTAAGAATAAAAGTATTGAGTTTGAGGTTGTGAAGCAGAGTGTCAACACCATGTCGAGTGTTAATGCAGAACTAGCCATCCAGATTTCTGGGTTTTCTAGCATGCTTTCAGTCACCAAGTTGCGTTTGGATGAGCAGATCTCTGTTGTAGATGGTCTGATGTCTCAGTTAGAGGGTCAAAATAGGGAGATCAATGAAATAAAAGAATTATTTGCCAGCAACCAGGAATCACTTGTTACAAACAAACAGCAGATTATGGATATCAAGTGAGTAGATAAATGTTTTTAGTCTTATCAGTTGACAAGCTGTTAATAACTAAAACATTTTAGATATACATAGCTTATTGTGTCCTAGTGTTAAATTTATGCTACATATGATTAAGGCTTTTGTGGATTTAAATTGTTTATTTGCAAAAAGCAAGAAAATGCTTTTTACTATAATAAGTAACAGGTCTAGTCAAAAGAACAGTTTCTGTTTGAAAATACCTTTTAAACCAAGTTGAAAAGTGCATATTTTGCACATTGGTTTTTAACTGCATTGTTTTTCTGACAGAGAGCTGCTAGAATCTGAGCAAATTAAGCGGACACAAAATCTTGAGAAACAGCTGAGGTCTCTGTATAAACGTCTTGAAGATCATCAGACGAATTCAGAGAGTCTTCAATTCCACTTTGCAGCCCAGCTGGAGGCTTTACAGATCCAGGTACAATCAGGGCTGGCAACTATTAAAAATAAGAAAAATTACAAGTATGTTCTATCTGTGTCCACATAGATTTCCTCTGGATTCCTCCTACCTATCAAATAACATGGCAGTAGTTGGATTGGCTACTCTAAACTGCCCCTAGGTGTGTATGAGTGTGTAAATGTGTGTGTGCGCATGGTACTGTACAATCGATACATGTCCCATCTAAGGTGTGTTCCAAGGATAGGCAGTAGGTATACATCAGTTATGTCTATAGCAGGATAAATCCTGAAGATGAATGAATGTAGATTAAATAATGCTACAGCACATCCTGGATGTCCTGAAACACATGCAATGTTTGAGTTCAGGGACAGCTAATAGATAAAAAGAATTAGACTTTAAATATAGCTTACTAGACAAATTTATAGCTCTTTCTTGTGGCATGTTTCAGTTTTTGGAATCCAGCAGAGCTGAAGATGATGATCAGGTTGAGGAACAGGTCACCACATCAGACAACAAAGAGAGAGCACCTGAAAAGAAGTTGGAAAATACCAAAGAAGAAGAATTTGCAGAAAAGGCAGATATTAGAGAGGAAGATGGATCAAAAGAAGAGGACGAATTTATTAGGGAGCAAGCAACTGGTGAAGAAATTGAAGCAAGTGAATGGCCTGGAGAGGAACCTCTGAAAGAGATCCAAACTCTCTCAGAGGAATTGGACATCGAAATTGAGGAGGATGTTGCTGAAGAACAAAAAGAGATGGATATTACAGAAGAGATACAGACTTTACAGGAGGCTCACATGGTCACAAATGAAATAGAGGAGACTGTTGAAGATGAGATCCAGACAGCTTTGGACGATTCAGACCGTGTGACTCTTGAAACAGGGGAGATTATGGATGAGAAAATGGAGGTACCAAGCATCGCCACTACTGCAACAGAGGAAGCTGCTGTGGAGAAGCGAGTAGAGTTGAATCCAGCACAGGAAATGCAGACAGGTTCAGAAGACACAGACACACTCTCAAATATAATTGATGAGGTCTTTAGTGAGGAACACACTGAGCATACTGCAGAAGAAATCCACAATGTTTCAAATGAGATATCAACTGCAGAAATTAAGACCCATGAAGATGGTAATGCAGAGCAAGAATTTGGGACTGCTGTGGAGGAGATTCAGATTCCTTCAGATGAGACAGTCATTGTCACAAATGGGAATGTAGACAATCAACTGAGAGACATTACCCCAGCTGAGATTGAGCAGGAAGCAGTGGAGGAGCTTACAGCAGCGTCTGCCAAGGAATCGGTTGTCTCAGAAAAATCAGTAAAAGAAGTGTAATGGCTAAAGGAAAACTGTAACAGCACATGAACTATTTCTCATGAGTTTCTCACTTTAAGTTTTAAGGACTCTTTGTATGAAAGTATGAGTTCTTACTATACTCTAAGAAAATCTGGAGCCATTAAGGGTTCTTTGGCCTCTGAAAGAACACAAAGGTTTTTATAGAACCTTACAACAGTGATTTTCTATCTGATTATTCTATCTAATTATCAAGTGTCCAATGAACCTTTAAGTTTTAAAAACCTCTTTTTTCTAAGAGTGTAGTTTCCACTGATATTTAAAAAAAAAAAAATACTGCTTGAGTGTTATTGTACAGTTCTTTAATCTCACTTTTGTCTGATTGAAAGTCAACACTAAATGAAGCATCCAAACTGTATTATCCTTGTGGGGTGTTATTGTCATTTTTTAATTCTGTCTCCTAAAATGAGAAAATGCAGTTTTCTAACCAACAAGGCTGTTTCACCTCACACATGCTATACATTTTTAATTGCTTAACATTTTCATCCAGATGTTCCTTTCCAACACCTTTTTAAATGAACTAGATTTTATGTTTTATACTACTTCTCCTGTCCCTACCCTTCTGTCTTATGTGCAGTTGTCACTTGAAATGGGACACCACTTGTGTATTTACAGCAGTAAGGTCATGGGGTTAATGCCTCATTGAGACGTGTGTCTCGTTTGTGACTTATCAGAAATTCTCAATGATGGCTTTAAATACAGTATTTGTACCAACTAATCCCAATGAATTCCAGCTACAATTAATCAGCAATATTTAAAATAAACCTCAGTGCATTTATTAAAGGGTGTCGTGGCATCTTTGGCATATGATATAAATTAAAAAAGAAAGTAGAGACAAATGGGGAAAAAATACAGTTACCTTTTAGCAGTGTGTGCTGCAGGTATATATTCTTGAGGAAGCATATGTATGCTTTGCCCTTTTCATGCCTGTAGAGGTTGCTCTAAGTCCTTCAAAAAGTTATCAATGAACCAGTGTTGCTGATGTAGTGAAAAATAAAACATGACTGCATGTTGGAGTAGGGCAGCATGGTGCCTCACATGAGGCTTCTAGGTTTAATCTTGAGCTTGGGTTACTGTGTGTGGAATGGAAATTCTCCATGTGTTCATATGGGTTTACTCTGGGTTCCTCCCATCTCCAAAAATATGCTATGCTTAAATTGCTCCTATGTGTGAATGAATGAATGAATGAATGGATGAGTGTGTGTGTGAGAGAGACAGAGAGAGAGAGAGAGAGAGAGAGAGAGAGAGATTTCCTGCAATGGCCTGGAGTGCCATCAATGGTGTATTCCTGGTGTATCAGGAATGGTGTATCACACCCAGTGAAAGTAAAGCGCTTACTGAAGAGATGAATGCATGTGAGAGAAGCCATATTGTAGTCTACAGGCTTCTAAATAAGAAAAACAGATATTCCTCCATTATAAATAAATATGATAGTATTATGAATGTATAATTTCCCGCTGCAATTAAGAAACAATAATTACAAAAAATCAATTTAAAAGGAGAAACATCAAAAAAGCATTATCAAAAGAATAATGAGACAGACCGTAGTCATATTAAGATTCTGACATATTTTCCATGTTTATATAACAGAATTAAATATGGCCACTGTGCTGTGTAAGCTTCCTATTGTCTTAGGGGAAAAAAATAATTCCTCAAGATTTTTTTTTTTTTTTTTTTTTTGGACATGTAACAGCTTGTTTAACAGATTGTACCTGGGACCTTTTTTGAAAGAGAAACCCTCTGTTGTAGGGTTCTACATAGAACTTTTGAAGGTTCTTCATGGGTACAAACCAAAGAACGGTGCTACACTTAGGGGTATATAATGAGTTCCTCTCACACAACACAGGGGTTTCCTCTGCACAGAAAATTTTAAATAGGACCCATTTATCAATTCACTGCACACATGTTTGTATTAATCTTATCTCACCATTGATATAGCACAAATATTTTTTTTTTATTATCCCCTCCCCCACCCCTGAGATTTGTTGGTTGACTCAATATAAGTTCAAGTGTGTTTAAATCAGTAAATGTTATTCACAGAATTTTTATAAACCATACCGTTTTCGAATGGAGCTTGAGCAAATCCGACAACAAGCATGCCAAAGTGGACACGAGGGTGTATCTCCAAAATGCTTTAGCGTATTCATACCTAGGGATTTCACGAGAACCGATACTTCGGTACCAAGTCGATACCAACATTCTTAAAACATGACGGTACTTGTTTTTCTGCAGTAGTGTACGTACCGTTGGTATTGAAGGTACCGAGGTTGCAATTCTTCCGTAACTGATGGGGGCAGCAAATACGTGTAAGTGTTTTAGTCAGTCCACAAGTGGTAAAGAAGAAGAACGCCTACAAGCACATGGGAAAAACAACAGAAGATGGCAACAAGTTTAGCTTTAGGTTGGAAGGTAGTTAAAATGCATATAAAATGTATTTTCTTTGGATATTTTCTTGTTATCTTTCATGTTTTCTCAATTAAAATATGTTATATATACAATAATAATAATAATAATAATAATAATAATATTAATAATAACGCAACCAATTTTTATATAGCACCTGTCCCCAGCCGTGATGGACTACATTTGCATTCTCCATGAGTTGCTTCAGCTTCACCATAATAAACACTTTAAAGTTTATTTTCAAGGTTTTCCAGTACTTTAAATGACTAAAAGCTCCTTATACGAGCCCTGATGAACCTCATAAATAAGAGTTTGAGACTCTTTAGTTTTTATTCACAGGAACTGTAAGAGAATTGTTTCCCATTGTCATAAAGAGTCCATTTAAGACAAGCTGAGGGATCTATCCTGTCATACCAATGTTTAAATGATGGAGCTTGTTTAACGTGTAAAAAGTATAAATAAGGTTTTGCTACACTGAAAAAGCGAACTAGAGGAATAATAATAATTACTACTAATAATAAGCATCTGTTGTAAATCTACGCTAATCAGTGATTATAAAAGTGTTTTATTCATACAACCAACAGAAGTACCTCAATTTACCTGAAAGGAGCTGTCTCACACTGTCTGATTCTCAACGGTCGCTGTGTTTGAATGACGCGCCCAGGCGCTCCGAAACCACGCCCACCAGTTGACTAAACAGTAGCAATGAATGGAATAGGGATATAAATAAATTGACAAATAAAAAAGACTGCACTTTGCATTCCATATTTTCTCCTTCACTGTGATTGCAAATGTTATTATATATTATATTATATTATATTATATTATATTATATTATATTATAATGTTTTTTAAATATTTTTTTAAAGCCACTAATTTTATTTTTTAATTTTATAGCCTTGTTTACTTTTTTACATATTGTACAAATCATTATACAATATAATAAATGACTGTGAATTATTTATTTATTGATTGATTTATTTGTTGCATTACTCATGTTTGGGGGTTCGATTCCTGCTGCTGCCCTGTGTGTGCGGAGTTTGAATGTTCTCCCCATGCTGCGGGGGTTTCCTCCCCAAATCCAAAGACATGCATGGTAGGCTTATTGGCATGTCCGAAGTGTCCGTAGTGTATGAATGGGTGTGTGAAAGTGTATGTGAGTGTGCCCTGAGATGGACTGGCACCCCATCCAGGATGTACCCCGCCTTGTGCCCCATGCTCCCTGGGATAGGCTCCAGGTTCCCCGTGACCCTGAAGGATAAGCGGTAAAGAAGATGGATGGATGGGTGGATGTAGGGCTGCACAATTAATCAAATATCGATCGCGATTACGATTTTGACTGCCTACGATTACATGAACATAATCGACTGCGATATTAACGTTTAAAGTTCTTCCTCCGCTAATAGAAAACTCCACTGCAGATCAAATCAAGAGCTTCCTACACAGCCAATCACCATAGAGCGGCGCAGGGGTGACGTTATTTTGTAGTGCCAAAACCCGGAAACGGAGTTCGCATTTTAGCCTTTGAGCTGCCAGCTTCGCTTCGAGCTCCAGCGCTTTGCGCGAGGAGAAATCATGACATTAAACATGACGCTAAATGG
>JANDJT010000012.1:19405695-19421099 GCA_024331685.1 Stegophilus panzeri
ATTTCTGTAAAGCTGCTTTGAGACAATGTCTGTTGTAAAAAGCGCTATACAAATAAAATTGAATTGAATTGAATATAATCACGACACGGTAGAGCAGTTTGATAAATTAGGACAAACCGTTAAAACACGGGAATATTATTACCCGGTACATCCAGAGGAGCTCAAATGTAGCTGGAATCCCAAATGACTTCCTACTTTCTACATACAAGCACTACATAGGGCATTAAGTAATGGCTTGTGTACCCTAATAAGTGTACTACAGATCCTGTAGGAAAGCGGTTTGTATTCGGCCTCCAGCTCTTCAGCGTCGCTAGCTTCACACTGCGTGTTATTGATCATGTGAGACTGTACGAGCCGGGCTTGCTCTCGCCTCGCATCACCGGTTTACCGGCAGCAAAATTATAAGCTCATGATATCAAGGGGGTTTCCATTTCTCCGGGGGGATTTTGCGATATTAAACCAGTGGGCCTTGTGTCTGTTATTAGGGAATGAGCGAGGAGAAAAGCCCGGACAGCTGCAGGATTAACTCTGGGTGCACCAGGTGAGTCTCTCTTCGGAAAGTTAGCCTGCTAGCTCTCATAGGTTTGCTAACCTTGCTAAGCTAGTTAGCAACCTTCCGTTCATATTTTAATTACTGTAGTACAGAGAGAGAGAAAGAAACACAGTCATGTAATTGTTAATTGTATTTTTTTTACCCTTCTACTTAAAATGAGCCGTGTTCACATGTGTCCTTTTTATAAAGGCTAGTTTTCAGTAATATACTAGTATCAGGCGAGCTAGATACTCAACAACCGTTTCAGTTACTTTTCTTTCTGTATTTAAATTCTGTCGCGTTAGACTAAAATGGCAACAACAATACACCCTGAGGCATTTTGTGATTTTTATGTTGTTACTTAATCATTTAACATCCTTGTTGTAACTAACTGTTACTAGACCTTCTTCTTCTTCTCTTATTATTATTATTATTATTATTATTATTATTATTATTATTTTAAAGAGAATGGTAGTAAGCGTTAACATACAGACACGCAGGTGACAGTGTGAGTTGTTTGCAGATAGTGGTAGTACCTTTATCCGCTACAGTATAGTGATATCCTCTCTGTCTCTCTGTCAGTGTTCTCAGTATAGAGCAAATGCTGGCTGTGAATCCTGGCAAGACGCCCATCAGTCTGCTGCAGGAGTATGGAACGCGGATAGGCAAGACACCGGTGTATGACCTGCTGAAGGCCGAAGGTCAGGCTCACCAGCCCAACTTCACCTTCCGCGTGTCTGTGGGAGAGATCAGCTGCACAGGCCAAGGCCCCAGCAAGAAGGCTGCCAAACACAAGGCTGCTGAAGCTGCTCTTAAGATGCTGAAAGGAGGGATGTTGGAAGCATTAAAGGGCAGCGTGATGGAGGGAGAGCACTTTGATGACATAGAGATCCCCTTGGAGGGAGACTGGTAAGAATGCTCTAAATGTGTAAGGAGTTTTATTAGTGTCTGTAGCACTTTCTCTGGCTATTGTAGTTAGTTGTCACTCTGTTCTGTAACTGTATTGCTCTTGTTTCTGGTCATTTGGTGGAAACAGTTATGTGGAACTTTATATCATTGTCTTACATTCATTTGTAAATTGCTTTGAATGAGAACATGAACAAATGAATAAATATGAATTCAATCAAATACTCCTCGGTGTGGACAAATCACTAGCTCGGGTAACCGACGCAAGCACATTTCGTGTCCAGGTTACGAGTGTTTTTATTTGTAGTTGCCTGGAGGACAAGCAGGTCCAACAACCCGAGAAAGAAAATAAACTACGTCCTTTTCAGTTTTGGTGAGTAGGAAGTAGAAGTACCGTGCACTGCTTGTTAAAGGGGTAGTTCACCCAAAAATGAAAATTCTGTCATCAGTTACTCACCCTCATGTTCTTTCAAACCCATAAGACTGTCTTTCATCTTTGAAACAAAAACGAGGACATTTTTAATGAAACCTGGGAGATTTCTGTTCCTCCGTTTATAGTCCAAGTAACCAAAACTTTCACGTTCCAAAAAGTTCATAAAGGCATCGTAAAAGTAATCCATGTGATTTAATCCCAATTTTATGAAGTGATATGGATGCTTTGTGTTTGCAGAAAAACTAAAATGAAGTCTTTATTCACAAAATGTCTTCACTTCCGCATAGATCCCCGAAGCGCGTTCATGAGAGAACCATGACGCATGCGTGTTGTGCTTACGCGAGAGCAGACAAAAAAATGCAAGTCCTCCTCTATGTCGAAATCTGCAGGCATCATTGTTACAAAGATTATTCTATGTGACTCAGTTTGTGTGCAGAGTCCCTCTTCCTCTGCTGTAAACAGTGCAGCTCTTCCGGGTCCCGTTGTACCGAAAGTCTTATGGGTTTGGAAAGACATGAGGGTGAATGAGTGATGACAGAATTTTCATTTTTGGGTGAACTATCGCTTTAACGTTGACGAAACCCAGTGAAATAAAGTGCAGTGCAAAGCTATTATATAACTCTTCTGCTGGTGCAATGCACTGTGATCACCTAGTGGAATTTTGCTTGTGATTTGAGGAAAGAACACAACAGTTCATAGTAGAAACTTTTGTGAACAACTTGCACACTTTTTTGTCGAAGTCGTAAGCAAGATGTGTTGCAACAGAATCTTTACCAAGAGAGTATATAGACTATGACTACATGGTCATCCCCTTGCCTAGGCGTCATATACTTGTTTGTTTCTCATAGCCTTAACTAGGTAGATAAGCTGCCATTACATTGTTAGCTGCTATGTTGCTAGTTGTTTTTAACCGATTCAATTAGGTTTCCAGGCATCTATAACATGGGTCTGGGCAAACGCACTGGAGTGTCCACTTTCTCAACAGGCTACTGAATTTGTAACTTAATAAAACTTAACAAACTCCAGTCAAAAAGTACTATATGGCTTGAATGTATTTTCTGTGTTGACTGTAATGAGTGTTTCCTACAGTTCACAGTCAGAGATAAAGTTATCCAGTTCCAGCCAGCAAGCTGAATGCAATCCAGTTGGTGCTCTACAGGTGAGACACATTTTTTTTCCAGAGTGGTTCTCCCTTCAGTCTCCTCTTCAAGAGGTGAAATGTATGCTCAATTGGGTTAAGGTCTGGTGGTTGACTTGGACAGTCTAAAACCTTCCATTTTTTCCACTTTGGGATTGATTTTCCTTCTTTTTTCAACTTCAGAATGGCTTCTACCTTAGACAACTCTCTGATCTTCATGTTGGCTTATCATTTTTAACAACAAATGCAGTCTTCACAGGTGAAACTGCAGGCCAAAACCAAGAGTAGATGTTCAGACCTATTTACTGTTTAAATGAATACATGTCATAAAATTCACAAATTTCCTTTTCGTAGGAGCTGGTGGTGCAGAAAGGTTGGCGTTTACCAGAATACACAGTCACGCAAGAGTCTGGGCCTGCACATCGCAAAGAGTTCACCATGACATGCAAAGTAGAGAAATTTGTTGAGATTGGTAAGTATGTTCTTAAGTTCATTTTAAAATGAGATTTCATGTAAATGACTCCCAGATAATACTTCAGTGAAAAGTATTGTTATAAGTGTATGAGTAAATACATGTTCTGGTGCCATTAGTTCAATCCTCTAATATCTCATATGTACAGTAGGTTTTGAACAAATCATGATGTTTATTTGATTTTCATAGGTAGCGGTACATCAAAGAAGCTTGCCAAGAGGAATGCAGCAGCAAAGATGCTCTCCCGGATCCACGATGTTCCTGTAGACATGCGCAGCAGCCATGAAGCTGAAGCAGAGGATGACACCTTCAACATGGTGAGGGATGTTCATACTTCAAAATAACATGGTGCACTACACTGTAACACACCTCAAATAATTAAGCTTACTTTTTCTATGTTGCTCTCTCTTTAAGCACATAGGTGGCAGGCTAGAAGTAGGGAAGTGTAAGGGGTTTGGATGTACATGGGATTCTTTGCGCAACTCTGCAGGAGAGAAGATCCTGCAGTTACGTAGTCACCCTCTGGGCCTTCCCAACTCCAACTTCTGCTCTCTGCTCGATGACCTCTCTGAAGAGCAGCGCTTTGACGTCAGCTATTTGGACATGGGTAAGCAGCATGGCTAACCTTTTCCAAGTCCTAAAATATTTAACTGTTATCAGTGTGACCATTTTTATGGTAAATAATGGTGGTTTTTGTTTACAACTTGGCAGTTGCGGAAGGGATTCTGCACATAATTCTTTATTTTGATTTGTTTTCAAGCACATTTCAGATGCATGATTCTAATGAAGTGATTGCTAGTCCATAGTCCTTTCTTCATCTGTGTGCATTATTGGATGGCAAGGGAAATGGATTTTCAGCTATGTACATATTTATTGAGATTTTGCCCAATGTACTGTTAGACGCTGCCTGCTTTACTAACAAATGGTTTAGGGGAAAAAAGAGAACACAGCATAAAAACAAGTGTTGCAGTGTCATGCGAGGGGAAATCATTAGCCCGGGCACCCTGCAGTTATTTTCAATAAGTAGGTTAAAAAATCTTGGAAAAATGTGTTAATTTAGCTGAAAAGTTTCATTGGATACATAGTGCTTTGTGTTGTGTGTCGCAACTTGAGCTTTGTAATTGCTGCATGTATTACTCGTTCCGATCTCACCGCCTGCTGCACGTCACACATCAATTGAGGCACAGTCTAGCTGATGGTAAGATCGATTTTTATTAGGCGGCTTAATTTGCACTCACAGATGACAAGCCAGCTACAGTCACCTCATCTGTAAACATTACAACATGTTGTTTTGTGTAATTTCATGTTGTGTTCCATATAGCACAAACAGAAATCTGCACATGTGGATAAAAGTGCATGGAACAGTGCCTTCAAATGTGAAGCATGAAGTGTAAAATCTCAAGTGAAATGTAGGGTCCAATGAGACTTTTGCCTTGAAAAATGTTACCATAGCCATCATGAACCTGAATGAAAGGCTTCAATCAGCTTTTTGAAATTTTTGACAATATTAAACATGGAGTGTTCAGAGTGCAGTGGATCCTCTGTAAAATAAAAATCATAATCCTTAAATGTGAATACTAATCTACTATACCTAATCACTGGTTGTCAAAATGGACTCCGGACTCTTTTATCTATTATTGGGTTCTTATAGTTATTATCCTATTTGACTAGGTTTAATCCAAATTTCGATAAATCAAAAACAAGTACTGTAGGTTTCTAATAATGTCATCTTAGACCTAATGTGCTCTATAAATGGAAAGTTCAGAAATAAAAAAACTGTATGGCTCCAATAAATTGTCAACTTATCATTATACACATTTATAATATGCAGTTTCTGTTATCCTGTTGACAGGGAAGGTATTTCTCATTATGACATTAGAGAGATGACATTAATCTGTTGAACTAAGTGTGTGTGTGTGTGTGTGTTTTGTCCAGAGGAACGCAGTCTCAGTGGCCTGTACCAGTGTCTTGTGGAATTGTCCACTCAGCCTATCACTGTGTGTCATGGCTTTGCCCCCAGTCAGGATGCAGCACGGGCCAGTGCAGCGCACAATGCACTCCAGTACCTCAAGATCATGGCCGGTGGAAAGTGAGCCTGTGCTCTTCACCAGAAACATGGGTTCAGAGTCGACAATACTGTAGCCCACAGTACTGTAAACGGGGGGCTAATTGGATGTTACAGGCACATCATCATGTGCCCAATGCTCCAAAGACACTCGACTTATTCCCATGAGTTCTAATGAAAGATGAACTGATTAAGTCTTTTGTATCCAAAAATGGTTGAGGACTGGTTTTAACCGAGGGCCTTGTTTTTCTACTACCTCCATGTGATGAATTTGATTTTGTTAAATTATCCTGAAATTGCTTCCCTTTGACATTTTAAACTAACATTTCCCTAAATTATTTTAAAAAATACAAAATCTTTTAACTTGACTTTTTAAACAGCTTACATAGGTTTCCTTGCCATAATTTGTAACAAAAAGTATTTGAATGCACTTCTGCTAATTTTCAGATTCAACATACATGTCTACCTCCATATTTATTCGGTTGTTGGGCCACATGTTGCAAAAATGCCCTTTCCTTTTTATTCTCAGTTAAGGCATTGTGTAAGATCATGTGTGCAGTGCAAGGTTATTCAGATATTAGTATTTTTGGGCAAGATTAAATAAAATAGTTAGTACATTGTGGGACAAAGTTTTTAGTCCATGTGGAGCTAGATTGTTGTGCAGTTCTGAGCAGAAATTTACAGAAAATTAATTTGAGCAGTTTTAAAGTTGTGAGAGGTCCCTCACTAAACTAATAATAAAGATGTTTTAATTCAGTGTGGATTCATATGTTTCATGCTCATATTGTAGTACAACCAGACCAAAAAAAAAAACCACGGCACTTGTATTTGCTATTCCACTCAACTGATATAAGCATTGATGTGCAAATAAATACTTTATTATTACAGAACAAAACATGAACAAATAGTTAATGTAATGTCAGTACTGCCTAACTGCAATACTTCCAAATGGCCAATTGTTGAGCATTACAGAAAAGTGATCAAAATTACACGCACAAGTAGAAATAAAAAAAATGTATCTATCCTTTCTGTTGCAGTTGTAATGCTTTTTCAACTTCTCAAAAGCAAACCAAATATCGTTTTATGACTTTGTGTGAGAAAGTTCCTCTGTATTTTCTAAAAGAAGCAAAGCCATAAAATAGAGAATTAAGGATGCATGAAGTGTGGGTTTTGGTCTTTAGCTAATCTCGATATTAGTGGAGCTGAGTAAATTCTGCATGTCCTCTTCAACATAGCCGCTGCTGTCTGACTGGAAACTGTCTCCTCTCAAGTTTGAACCTGACACAGTCAACAGATACATGAAAATTAGTTTATTAATCTTTTCCAACAAGTGTTTCCTTTTGCTCTCTGCTATGCAATTTTTCTGAGAATGCAGCTTGATGATTTTCTTCATGACTTCCTGTAAGATGCCCTTTTTGTTACTGGGTATGAGTGTCAGTGTTAACAGCAACAATTTACTGCGTGTGTGTGAATTTTAACAGCAGTAATGCCTTGGTCTCTTCAAGTGTGCTTAATTTCTGCTTAACACTTTTTTTTTTTCTTTAAGTCAGTGCTATAAAAAGAAAGAATAACTGGTATGACTCACATTTCTGATGTGTAGATGCTGTAACCGACAGTGTGTATGCACTGCTTTGTTCCAGTGATGTGTTCTCCTCCTCTCCCACACTCTGCACCTATGCAGAAGCAATATATTGAGCAGAGAAGGAGTAGTGTGAGGGTAAGAGGTGTATTATTAAAGAGATGTGTAAAAGTACAGGCAAAATACAAAAAACTGTGTGAAATACTCTGTGGTTCTGTTTAGATTCAGAGAGAATAGAATTCATCACACATTTTTTTGAACTATTGTTCACCACTGTCAGCTCTCTGCGATGTATAACTGTTGATTAAATGTTGTGAATTGTTTATTGCCCTATGTAAACTTAATTTATGCCACAACACTGTTGAATTCTCTAATCTGATTAGTCAGAAGTTGATGATCAATTAAGCATTATCGCCTAAGCAAGAGTGCGGTTATACGGAATATCGTCATGGCTGTGATTCAGTGTATTACCCAGCGTATAACCGCATGATTGCGAGTGGGATATTGCTTTTATACAAAAGTTCTATAAACAAGAAATTATTACATTATTAAGTAACTGACATGTCTGATGCAACTTGACCAAACACTGTTTATTTTTGCTCTGTTACAGATCCCGAAGAAAACACACTCACATGCAAACTTTTATATTTTAGTGATGTTGCTAACACTACTGTAGAACCATTTCAAATTAGGAAGTGGAATTTTATATCGTGAACATGGACGAGCAGAGCGATAGAAACAGTTAACAGTCCCAGTGCAGTTACAGTAAATATAAGTACTCTTGGAATGGCACTCAACCAATCAAATTAGTGGACCGGAAATAACTGTTGTATTACTTTTTGCTGTTTTGACACTAGTGCCAGCTACAATGCAACTCTGACGATTATATGAATTTAATTCATTGTAATATGTTATAATTTCTATTATAACAACTAATTCACAAGGATTTGTATAGCAGACATTCCACATAAATGGATTTTTAAAAAAATGTGTATTTGTTGGTAAATGACATGTTTATGTAACAGTTATGGAAAGAGTCTCCAGTGCTTTGTAACAGTCAGAGGTAAAGCTGTTCTTATCAGTTTTCCAACACAGGAAAGGGATTTGTAATTTCTCAGCAACATGACATGCTGCATTTTTGTATTATTACGGCTTTTATAACCTAAGTTACACAAAAATAGTATGGAAGTCCTTTGTGGAAAATTTTCAAAAGCAATTGCACGCTGTATTTGCAACTGTGTTTCCTATTATTGGACGCATAAATTGACAATGAAAATGTAAATTGTGTATTACCGTTTGCATTTTTGTTTACATGAATGTACAGTGTCTGCCAAATTTCAAATGGAAAAGCAAAGTCCATTTGCAATTGCATTTCCCATGTCTTACGAGTTATGACACGGTCATGTCAAAATAACAGTAGCAATTTCACTTGCGCAGCGTCGTGAATGGAGTCTGGAATTCAAATGGAATCGCAAATCCCTTTGTGTTTGCATTTCTGGTGCCTTGTACAGAAACCTGCCACTCAGTGTTGGGGTGGGAGCATAGTATGGGCCACACGTTTTTTGTTAAATAAGGTCCTGTTTCTATGCAAAACATGCTGGTTATTCCACACGATACATCCGTGAGATGAAAAGTTCTATTTGAAAGCCAACTTCTGAGTCTAATGCTTGCTTGTGGAAACTGGTTAGTTTTATGGACAATTTGTCACAGTTAAAATTACATCTCAATAAAAACTTTAAACTGCCAATGCTTCATTTATGGCCAGTATGATGTCAAGGTGCTCTACAATGTGGTCAACTGTGGATGATGTCACTTCCAAATATAAACACACCCCATAGTATACTCCCACCCCCCAACACTGATTGGTCGGTTTCTGTGCAAGGCATCGGAAATGCAAACACAAAGGGATTTGCGATTCCGTTTGAATTTTGGCAGGCTCCATATGCAACGCTGAGGAAGTGAAATAACAAATGGGGTAATTGCTATTGCTATTTCGATTTGTAAATAGCATGGGAAATGCAATTGCAAATGGACTCTGCATTTGAAATTTGGCAGACACTATACGTTCATGTAAATGAAAATGCAAACGGTAACGCACGATTTGCATTTTCATTTGACTTATGTCACAATTTGTGTCCACAAGTAGGAAACACAATTGCAAATACAGTTTGCAATTGCTTTTGAAAATTGTCTGCAAAACACTTCCATACAAAAGAAAAGAATGGTTTACTTTTTTAATAAACTGGTAAAATGTTATGGTATAACAGAAATAAAACACTTCAGTACATGCTGCTGTTGGGCAATAATGTGGTGGTTATGGCATCACACCATACCATAGTTAATAATATTCCTGTAACCGCATGCCCCGTGTATTCCTTTCGATGCATGTCTGTTTCAGTGTACATTGGCTTCAACACTAGCTGTTTCTTAAATGATCAACGAACCAAAGTTTAATGTCTTCTATAAAAATATGGGCAGCTACATACCTCCTCCAACTCAAAGGAGTTGGCCTGCTTGAGTTGGCTGTTAATCTGGCTAATTGAGGGGTTGCTGGGGCTCAAGTACCTCTGTTGGTCTGGCTGAGATGAATGCACCTGTGCAGTGCTACCAGGGTACATGAAATAAGTACAGTCATCAAACGAGTGTCTGTGGAGAACAGGGTTATCATCCCATCCAGTAACCATGATCTTACACTGTGACCCTTGTGTGATGCTTGGGTGGAGAGACACAGGATCACCTTGTGAAATCTTTGAAGTCACTGGTACTTCCACACTAAGCTCATCCTGGTTCTGTGCTGGTGATGATTTTGTATCCGTGATTGGCTTGTGTTCTAGTTCAAGTGTCCTAGGACATGAGTCTGGCCTGTGCAAATGACCAGGGGTTGATAAGCCCATTGTTGATACACTATCCATCTCTGAACAGCCATAAGGTGCTTTATGCACATGCTCCACTACATGAGGGGAAATTGTATCATAAGTAATAATGGGAGCTGGTGCATTAGTATCAGCAGGATCTTTTGAGGAGTCAGGAAGCAATGAGCAACTGAAGGAACCTTCATCCAAGTCTGTATCCTGTGAAATCTGATTATGCCTTGATTCCAGAGATGCATGGTCCAACTTAAAGAGGGAGCCCTTTGCTCTAGGACCTTCTCTCTGCCCTGATTGTGACCACCGCTGGATTCTCTGCTTGTGTGCACTAGTAATATTCTCATGCTCACTCACTTTTTCATCAGCTTTCAATTCAGCATGCTGTAGAGCCTTTTTGTCTTTCACCTTTTGAGTTATGTTGCCGTCCTCTGCTTGCCCCCACATTCCTCTACTCTGGTCATGGCTCCCTTCACACCTCATATTCCCCACTATGATTTCAGCCACGTCCGGCAGGCTGTTCCTCTTGCGAGGAGAACAGTTTGGAGAGGCAGAGTCCGATCCACGTGTATATAAGCACATCTTGGACACAGTGTCTTTGAGGCGCTCCACGGGAGAGCGTGGTTCAGTACGGACGTTGCCAAAGAAGCGCTGACCAATGCTCCGCTCCACAGTGGGGGAAGAAAAGCTGAATTCGGGGGGTGCCAGCTTCTGAAGCGGTGTCCGAGATACGTGGGAGTAGAGAGAATAGAAAGCATTGGCCATGGCTGTTAACACCTCCACCTGACGGAAACGACCTGCACAAAGGAGAACCCAAAAATGCTTTATTGAAGAAAGCCAGAAAATATCTGAGCCTTTGTTTCTAATATATTGTTAGAATTGTACATTGATGCTTTGAATTTTCCTGTGTACAAGTATCTTCTATCCATCTAACATGTAATCTGTTTAATAGTATTGCAAGTTGACTTACTTATTGGAATGTTAAATGGTTTAACATGCATCATCAGTTAAGACTCTCATTTCATGGAACCTATTCAGGTTCTATGTTCAGTGATCTTGATCATTTTTCAAGATCTTTTACTGTTTCATTAACACTAAACAAAGTGATGTGCAAAAGTTGTATTAGAGAATAGAACAGGCCCTTTTCACATAAATTGAAAGTAGCTAGACATGGGGAAATGAGTTCTTGTAAGCCTTACAGCCAATTGTTTACCACATAAAAAGTGCCATTATTATCACCTTTGGTTGGCTTTGTTTAGATGGGGAACCATTTCTACTCACTGCAGCTGCAGTTTATTTCCCATGCCAAAGTCTACTTTGCTATTTAAGCTATTTTATTCCACTACAGTTCACAGTTCTACTATAATGCTTTTCATAAATGGTGTTTGATTCCAGTTCTCTGGATTGGTGGATGTATTGTTGGAGTTTCCCTTTGAAGGCCACTTCCAGTAGCGAAAACCCAGAAGTGTAAAAAGGGCCCATTACTGAAAACAACAGATTAAGGACCTTAGTGTCTTGCTAACATTATGTTCACAGTGTTTGAGAAGATTTCAAACAGTCTGATATTGACTACTTCTGAAGTCTTGTGTTTCTGTAGTAGTTGTTGTTGTGATACAAAAATGCTTCTTAATATAGTGGAACCCATGTGAGTTCAATTATAAATACTGTGGAATTGTACTCTTACAGTTAATTTACTAATACCTGAGATAGAAGTGACAGTCATTGGTTCTGTTTCATTTCCACTGTACTTTGCCTTTATGTAGTGTGTATAGATGAATCATTAGCCTCACTTATTAGCTTGCGTTCATGATCAGTTGCCTAGCAACTCTCACAACGTGAAAAGTGACTGTATTGTGTTCCCCATTCTCTTTCCACAAGAAATGTGCACACTTTTTAAGTTCTATTTGAATGTACCACTACTTTAACAACTGAATAGCCATGTTTTTTTTAAAGTGTCTTCTGAATTGCAATACTTTTCTTGATATGAAGATGAGTTTTTCTAATGTCCATACACCCTCTAAATATTATGGAAAACGCCACAGTTGATTACATTTATTAAAGTAGTGTTACTTACTAGCGAGTGAGAGGCTGGGGTCCTCTTCACGAATCCGGCGGAGCTGTGACTCAAGGAACAGGCGGAAGTTGATGCCTCTGAGCTGCGAAGGGAAGGTGAAGAACCGAGCTGGAATACGGGCTGTTACTTGTGGCTCCTCACAACCAAATCCTAACTGGTACAAAGTCTCCTCTGCATCCTCAGCACACATCTGCAGGACCTCAGACACACTGGTGTATGTGAGATGGAGAATGTGACAGATGGTTAATGAGGAAAAATAGGTTCATGGCAACTACACTCTTAGTACAGAACCCACTTGGTGGATCACAAGACTCCTTACCTGGAAGCAGTCTTATTGGTGGTGGATGAGAAGATACTAGATGCCATACTGTGGCCCATGTTTCTCAATGGCAGATTAAGCCTCTGCTGAGGAGTGCTGCTGACACACATATCCATAAAGTGAGAAATAAATAATTACTTGGACAAAAGCCATAGATAATAACATCTGGGGAAGAGAGTTAAACAGGTTTTAAACCTTGTGTGCAAATCTTTGCGACGTGATTTAGGAGGAGGCAAGAGCAATGGACAGTGCCTGCAGAAAAATACAGTAAAGGTTGTGAATATCTCAGTAAATTACTCTTTCGGCCCTTAAGGGAAGGATTTCAACATGACTGAGTGTATCCCAGGAAACACATTCCTTACCCAAACTCTTCATCATGCAGTCCATCATCTAGTCTTGTGGCTGTAACAGAATGACATATTATAAAGTAATTCATTTCTGCTCAGATTAAATTTCTCACATTTCAGCACTAATCTTAATGCTCCATTTATTAATTTATTTATGCATATCTTAGCATGTGTGTGCACACTGAGTGTTATCTTCTTGAGTGTAAAAATTAATATAGGAGTGTTCATAAAGTCCTTTGTGAGGGATGACACTTCTTCAAACATACACCCAGCTTTGTTTTGTGTAACCACAGTGGCCTACTGAAAAGTCAAATATATCACTTACAGAAGTAGTGCTCCTCTTGTAAAAACGCCAGTTTAAACAATTGTTTAAAATGCAATGTATGATGTAATACTAAGAGAAGTGAACTAATCAGCTACAACACCTGGCTGGCAAGTGAATGCTTGTCTAGAGAAAAAAAAACTATGCGAATGTTATCATATGGAATTCATGTGCAGGATCAGACTGACAAAAAGCATGTTTATATGGCACCCATACCACCTGTCTCAAATATTATCACTATAACTGGCTCATGCTAATAAAAAATAATTTAACAATTACTACATAATTGATTTTCTGTACCTTCAGCCCCAAGGCTCAGGTCATCTTCAAAACTGTTAGCAGTCTTCAGCAAGGATTCTGGAAAAGACATATATTTTAATAGGTACTCACAAACCCCATGCTCTTAAATTTCCAAAAACAGATTTATATCGAGCACTTTGTGCATCGATTATGCCACTGGATCTCAGGACAACCCAGTCTGATCGCTAGAATTGACATGTAACTCTGAAGTGCTTCCTCCTAACTTACCCAGAGTGAGTTGACTTGAATTGTCTTGATTGGCTTCATTTCTGAATTTACACATATAAAAAAGTATGAGTGCTGGCATGAGCAAAAGTGAAAACAACTGCTACTTTCATCACATTTGAATCAGCATGGTACGTGGGTGAATTGCAGGCATGCAGGAAGATTCTCAGATAAAAATGTACACCCGCAATAACCATGTTGGTCTGCAGATGAATCACAACTTTTATGGAAGTGGTAACCTTTATAAAAAATAGACTTAGGTTGACATTTTATTCTTTGTGTTTCACTCTAACCGGTGTCAGATACGCATCAGTAACTCAACAGTTCATCAGTGATTAAAAATGCATCTGCACACAACAGTGGAAAATGCAATTAAAAAGTGCCACTGAGCAGCCATTCAGCAGACCAAATCCTACCACTACAGTCACGTTCACATTTTCTATTTCCTGCTTCTCTTCTAATGTCCATCTGAATAAGATGGCAGTTGTTTCATGATATGTTTATAAATATAAAGCAGTTTGCTTTATATTAAAATTTATTTAATTGGTTCTTGATTAGTTTCCTTTCAGTTTCTCCTTTATTTTAGTCCTACACATTTTTACCAGACACTCTGGGTTTCCATTCATTTTATTTTTATTGCCTTAAAGCACAATATTCAACCACAAACAGCTACCTGTATGGCCAGTGAAGTAGACTGCTCTCCCTCAGACAGTCACATACATACACACAAACACAAAGACTTACCCACAGCTTTGGAGCCAGGTTTCAATCTTTCCTGTAGAGCATCCTGTGGAAATACATACAAACAAGTGTCAGCATATATATGTGTGTATGTGTGTGTGTGTGTGTGTGTGTGGTGGGGGGGGTGCTTAGAAACACATTATAGACATTCAAATAATTCTTTCAGAAGTCTTCACTCAATAGCAGTCATTTGATTGTCGTATTTGCATAAAACAAGAAAAACATACCACCACACCTTCAGTTCACTGTAACAGTTGCAAATCGTTGCAAATATTGCTCTTATGGGGAAATAATTTGTCTTTTTTAAAAAAGCATGGCGGCTATTATGCCATATCCATCCCAAGTATTTAGCAATTTAACAAAAACAGGATGTCATTTTTGAACAGTGACATAGCAGTTAGTACACACAAAGCACACCCAAACATTTGTGAAGATTTTTTTCCCCATCTTATTCATTAGGTCCTGTACACAAACCATCAGACAGGCTTTCTTCACACAGTATAGAGTACTAATCTTGGAGCTACTGTTACCCTGGTATATCCTTGTTATCCTAAAAAATATAAATATGTTGTCTTACAATAGAGACTACAGAGTATTCATCCAAATACAGCATTAAATCCAGCAGGTTTAAATTTCTCAGTTGCATCTACTGAAATTCAGTGGGAGCTGAATACAATGTCTTGGAACTATCTTCCTGACAGTTCTGTGATTTAGGATAATGAACGATGAGACTTTAACCCACAATAGGATCAAATCACATACCTTTTCACCTTTATATTTGTATAGTTTTTTTTATAAACCTTCTCACCCATTCCTAAGTGGCGTATACAGTGCCCTCAATTAATATTGGCACCCTTAGTAAACATGAGCAAAGAAGGCTGTGAAAAATTGTCTTTATTCTTTAACCTTTTGATCTTTTGTTCAAAATATTCACAAAGATACTCTACTCTCATGGATATCAAATAATTGCAAACAAAACACAAATATATGTGTGCAACAATTATTGGCACCCTTTTAGTCAATACTTTGTGCTACCTCCCTTTGCCAAAATAACAGCTCTGAGTCTTCTCCTATAATGCCTGATGAG
>JANDJT010000012.1:19442252-19458853 GCA_024331685.1 Stegophilus panzeri
ATATGGTTAGTTACAGCAGAAATTCTGATGTTCCATAGTCTGTCTGGAATAAAATTGTTAATTTCAATCTAGAGCTACTCTGTGAAGACAAAAGCTACAAATAAGGTCCTTGATGAATGTAAATGCTGGTTATCATTTGATTTCCAGGTAATCAGTATAGGTCAGAACATATTACACCAGTCTTATTCAGGTTAGATTGCCTCCCTGTTAAGTTTAGCACTAACTTAACTTGATCAGATGTGGCAAGTCTATTGAGAATCCCAAGAATTCAATTAAGCTAATCAATGATGATTTTCTTATTAAAAGCTCTGGAATAGTGTTCCAGAGACTATCATACAGTACATCCAAACTATTATTTATTTATTTATTTATTTATTTATTTTACCTTAAAAGTATTTAATTTACATTATATTTTTTACATCTTAGATCGAAATGTAAAATACATTTTAATTTTTACATAAATTAAAACCTATTTATTTAACTGGGCTTATTCATAGTGTTATGTATTCTATCTTTTTTTTTTAATTTATCCTTTATTTTATAAAAGGCTATGACATGCATCAAAAAAACTTTCAAAATAAAAGAAGACTAAATATAAGTATGTTTTGTTCATGAAGTAAGTGTGAATGAAACCTTCACACAGCCTGTGGCTAGGTATTATACAATCATCCTTTGATTAAAAAAAATCATTCTGATAACCAGACCACCCCATTAGACGATCTTCCCAGATACCAACAAATCTAACTTCTTGTTAATTTGTCTCCTGAGAAAAAGCCCCATTGTTTTGCTAACCAATGGAAATGGCATTCATGTGAAACCTACAGTACAGTTACTATACTATAAGGCTTCCTCCAGATATTCTAAAATATCTTACAGCATTATTTAAAGTGACCAGTTAGGCCCTCTTTGCATTTTGCCACTCTTTCAGATAAATGTTTGCTGTCTTTATAAGGATCTTATGCTTATTGGTGCAAGCAAAATAGTATAAAATACAATGCTAACACAACAGCAAAGGAACCAAATGTTTTTATTTAAACAGCTACTCTAGTAAAAATTATGAAAATTATAATTTGCTATTTTACATGAGTCAGAGAAGACAGAAAGCTATTTAATAGCAGTTTCATAAGAAGAGGCTATTGATAACCTTCAACAAACTGATCTATATCAGATGGATAATATTTGGGAGAGCTCTAGGTGTGTTAAATTTACTGAATATTCCACTGTAATCTCAATGAAACATGAGCAAAGTGATTAAGATCTGCTGCGGAAATACACTGCAATTTCCTCTTTACTGTTTATTTTCTCTATATTTTCTGAAATCGTTGGAGAATTGTTGGGAAGAGAGGACAGAATGTTCTCTACCAGCATACAGATTCCATCATTTTAGCACAGCAGGTATAACCATGCACAATCTCTTAGCAAATAACATGTTATTGATATTCATAATCTTGCTGAAATATACAGTAGAGGAACCCATTTGATGTCATGTGACATTTAGTGGATATACAGACAACTCAGACCATCTGTATATCCAGAGTCTTTGAAGTCTTCTACTGAGCTTTTCTCATGTTCATTCATCATTCTTCATTCTTAAATATATGCAGTAATGTGAGTTACCATAACATGTTCATGTCAAGGGCAGATTTAATTATAGAGCCATTGATCAATTTTATAGACTTACTTCAAACATGTTTGTTTTAGCAGGTTAACTAGGATTTTGAAATTTATGTTAAGACAATCATGAATGGTCAGTAAATATTAAGAAGTGCTTGTCATAATGTGAATGGTATAATATGAATGTTGAAGGCAGGGTGCCTCAGCTCCAGCATAGGCTGATGGTTTCACTACTCAAACATACTTTCTCAACCTGGTAATTATGTGATTCGGCTGTGTAAGAACCGGGAACCTGCCAACCAATGACTCAAGCTGACATTATAAGCCCAAAGCTAAACACATAGAATTTATTTTCTTGTCAGTAATAAATTACCCTCTCTCGGTGCCATAGGATCCCAAGCTGACCACATCTGCACGAAGAAGAATGGCGTCCAGCACACAGTGTAGGCCAAGACGACAACAAATGTCATTTTCACTGTCCTGATTTTCGCCTCAGAGATGAGTTTCACACTGCTGACTCGTGAAAGTGCTGCACCATCGGCCAGCTCCCGAGACAGTCTTAGAGGCTGATCCCTTCTGCTCTTCAGCTTGAAGTTTTGCCATATCTTAAAACTTGTGAGGCCATAACACACACTCAGAATGGTAACAGGTATGATGTAGATAGCAAGGCTTATCCATGTTATGTAGGCTTTTGCCCCCCATGGCTTCACAAAGTCTCCCCAGCAGTCATAGACCCCCGGGGCCACTTCTTTAAGAGAGAAGATGTATGTCTGTGGGAGACTGAGCAGCAGGCTCAGGAGCCACGACCCAAGAACGTAGTCCCGGTCCTTCCTGCGCTGCAGTGAGCGGAGAGGCTGGCACACTGCAAGGCACCTGTCCACGGACATCAGCACAAGCAGGTAGGTGGAGGCAAACATCCCCACCACCTGCAGATACTTCACCAAGCGGCACAAGAAGTCTGGCCCATAGAAGCGGAATGTGATGTCCCAGATGAGCTGCGGCAGCACCTGGAAGATCGCCACCACCAGATCCGCGATGCTCAGGTGGATCATGAAGAAATGCATGCGCGAGCGCGCGCGTTTGCTCGCGTGAAGCGCCCCCAGTACGCACAGATTACCGGCCAGCGCGAGCAGCAGCACCACAAATAATACTGCCACTTCCACTTTGGCCACCTCCTCGTTGCGTTTCAGAGGATTCACGGTTCGGTTTGCAGCTATACTTTGGTTTCCGCTACTCGACTCACTCCACGATCTGTTCAGCGGCCAGAAAGTCACCTCTTTCGGAAAGTTCTCCATCGCGCTCAGTGGCGCGAGCACTTTGCTCTTTGTGCCCACCCGCTAAACTACAATGCACCATCAGAGGAGATCACGATGCGCTTTTTGATTGCCAGGTTTGCCTGTAAAACTCGAGTTCTTCGCGGGAATGAGCAGTATGTACATTTTGATGAACGTCTGCAATGGAATGATAAGAACCATTTGAGACACATTCAAAACTGCAACGGGAAATACGCGGAATCCTTAACCTCCTGCTTATATACAAACGCATCTGCGTGAGCGACTTTGAAAATCGAATTTTTTGTTTGATGTTTGAGTTGTATTCAGACCACTGCCTAATAAAAGTATGTATCTTATACAGACTACATTTTAGTTTTAAGGATTAACGTCTTAAAGTGTAATAATGGTTATTAATCATTAAACAGCTATTAGCTTATTTAATTCTTAATTAATATATTCGTACACATACATACATGCATACATATATATTGTACATACACACATACATATACATGTACATAAACACACACAGTAGTCTCCCCAAATAATTGATAAAATGCATTAATAGAAAGAAACCCACCTAAAGCTAGACGTGGCCACTGGCTGTGGAAAGCTCGTGCGCTGTACTGTGTATGAAGCCTCTTGAGTGACCCGCAGTTTTATGTTGGCTGCAGGGATTTTGAATTTTGGCTGCATGTTCACATTTCGGCAACCAGATGGCACTAACATGACGTTGTGTAATAGATTTGTAACAACCTGCTACACACAGGATCAAACAGGGTCCGTGTGCTTTGCATGCATTCGTTGTTGTTTTTTCGTGAAATGCAAATGCAAACGCAAATATTCAAACCAGTTTTTGGCTTTAAAATGACAAACATGAAAAAAAAAAAAAAAAAGCTCTCGTATTTCCCCTTGCTTGTTTTTCATCGTTTCAGATTCAGTGTGAAGCTAAAATGAATGAACGATCTTGAATGGTCTGGGTGTGTATCAGCAGTTACTGGGTTGCTAGAAAAGAAGATTGTAGATAATTAACTGCCTGATGTACAACTAATATAGATCACTACATACTGCAAGAGCAGGAGGATGATGGTAAAGAAGGACAACAAATGTGGCTGAACAAGTCAGAAGGATTTTCCATGTGCTACAATTTAAGAATATTTGAATCATCCAAAATTTCTGCATACACTATATGGACAAAATGTTGTGGACACCTGACCATCACAGCCACATGTTGGTTTTCGCCAAACTGTTACCACAAAGTTGGAGGCACATAATTGTATAGAATATATTTGCATGCTGTAGCACTACACTTTCCCTTCTTCCGAACTAATGAGCCAAGCCCAAACATGTTCCAGCATGACAGTGTCCCTGTGGACAAAGCAAAGTCCATAAAGACATGGTTTGCCAATGGTTGGTGTAGAAGAACTCGAGTGGTCTGCACGGAGCCCTCACCTCAAGCCCTCTAAACACTTTTGGGATGAATAGAAGACTGCTCCCCAGCACCTGACCTCACTAATGCTCTTGTGGCTGAATGGACACATTCCCCTCAGCCACACTCCAAAATCTAGTGGAAAGCCTTTCCAGAAGAGTGGTGATTATTACAACAGCAAAGAGGGACTAAATCTGGAATGGGATATGCAAAGAGCACATGCTGTATGGGTGTGATGGTCAGGTGTCCACAAACATTTGTCCATATAGTGTACGTTCATCCTATTTTATCGTATCTTTTATGGGGGAAAAAAAAAAAAAAGAAATAAATAATAAGGTACATATACTTAACCAGAATACAAAGCATGCAGAATGGATTACTTCCAGGTTGACTCTGTTCATACTGAAATATAGTGCAGGCAATTTTCCATATGATTCATGACTACCTGATATCTAGAATTTGTGTGGTGAAACATTCTGAACCATACTATACATCATTCATTACATACTTGGTATATGCCAGGTAAAACAAAAAAAAATTGTTTCCCATTTGCATTTTGTAGTAAGCCACTGTGTCAGTTGGTAATTGGCCACCTACTCAATGAGCCACTGCGCAGGTTGTTTTGGTCATTTTTTTCACCATAGGTTAGTTCTACCTGAACGTGTTGTAGTTGAAATGGCACTTTTGAGTGGAACTACACTTAGTTTAGGTTGCACATGTGTGTGCTATGCTTTTAGCATACATTTGTAAGTCTCATTGTAGAAACTGAAACATCTACAGATGAATAGGTTTACATAGGGTTATATTGTGAGTATGTTGTGTATACTGTAAGTGAAATTTTACCTCATAGTTTGCCTATATGTTTTACTTTTAAATAGCAATATAAATTGCAGGAGACAGAACCTGGCTTCCATACAGAAACAATTTTTGTAAACAATTTTTGAAATGCTTAATAGAGCCACTTCTCCTTCTTCTTTTTTTTTTTTATTATATGCACATTTGTTTATGGTACATCTTTGTCCTGACAAATGCTCATTTCATGTTGGTCCATATTGTATTACCATACTGTATTACTATTGTTATATTGTCCTCCCACTGCCCCCCCACCCCCCACCCCTTGCAAAAACCCAATTTAAATAGAAATATTTTCTCCTCTCACTTTGCATGGGACTTCATCTGCACAGTGATTCTTTAGAAATTACCAGTAACTTGCCCACTAATTGCAAACACAACTTATCAGATTGCCCTCCAACCAGCAGCAGCCCCAAAGCCAAATGCTTGAGGGTCCAATATGTCCAAGTATGGTCAAGTTGAAAGGTTTTATACTCCAGTTACACAGCCATCATGTTCAGCTGCAGATATAATAAGAAAGGACTAGGGCAGACTTGTATGGCCATGTTGCATTTACTCTCTAAGTGATATGATGTCTCCCTTTGAGTTGCAGATTTTTGTCACTCTCCAAAAATAATTGTGTGGGAAATGTACAACCATGAGCTGAGATAAGTTAACGGGGAGCGGTCTAAAAATATTGATGTCACAGATTTCCTTGCTTGTCTGGGCATACCCAGTTGCTAACCTAAGCAAGTCTACAAATCCAACAAAGAGTCTTTGAGATGCAGAAACTCACTATAATATAATATAAAAATTATAGATTATAGAATTATAGATGGTAAGGGTAATATGAACAGTAAACCCATCCAGTGCCAAGATATAATTAGCATGAAGGGTTCATTCACTATTCCATCCTCAGTAAATGCTTTCTCCTAATCTGGGTCACGGTAAAGCTGGAACCAATCACAGTAACGCTGGGCGCAAGGTGGGAGAATACACAGCAGGCACTAGACTATCACAGGGCACCATGCACACAAACATTCACACACTCACTTACACCTAGGGACAATTGACCGAGTGGCCAATTCATCTATCTACATGTTTGTGGACAGTGGGAGAAAACCAGGTGAAAAATCCACGCAAATGCTGACAGAAAAAAACTCCACAGAAACAGTAACCTGAGCTCAGGATTGAACCCAGGACCCTGGAGATGTGAGGTAGCAACAACATGGAGCATCAAATTATTAACTTACTTATACCACTGAAATATTGCATTGACATTTACATTTAACATTTGGCAGACACTCTTATCCAAAGCGACTTAAGGAAGTGCTTAAAAGTCTCTATCAATAAATACATCCTGACACTGGTTCACTAGGTCACAGACTATCAATCTAAAAAAAACTCTAGTAGTATAGTAAAAAAAAAAAAGAGTGTGTGTGTGTGTGTGTGTGTGTGTGTGTGTGTGTGTGTCACAGCCAGTGACTCAGCTGTTCGGACATCTAGGGGAAGGAACCACCTAGGTGTCCTAACATAGAAAAGCCTTAATTCATGCCTTACTTGTACCCATGTGTCTCATGTATTCACAAACATTTGCATAGACTAGATGGTATATCCCTATAGAAAACAAGTGCTGAATGTTACATATCTAGAACCACTGAATATGTACTCAGTAAATCTCCTGTGACTGTCTTTTGAATTTAATTACAGTGTATTTTTTTGCTCAGCATTACCTATTCTCCTTAACTTTAATTAAAAAAAAAAACAAAACAAAAAAAAAACACTTCCTTATGCCACTCCTCCTTTGCCTTCTTCATTCTGTTTTATTTCTCTGCTTGTACTGGGCATTGTTTATATTCTTTATTTAGGCTATCTTTATTTTGAATAGGCTTTATAGTCATAGTTAGAAAGACTATATTTCTTAAAGTATCATGTATAACCTGTTTGTGTATGTTTATTAGTTTCAATGGCAATGCTTTATTTTACAGTACCCTTATTACAGTTTAAGAAACATTGTAACTTTGGCATGTGGGCTTATACATAAAGAGTAGTTACAATGTACAGGAATTTACTGAATGTGTGAAAAGAATTGATCAGGACACAGTAGCAGAAATTGATTTAAATTCAAACTGATAATACCAAAACAGTGTTTTGTTGAAAAATAAAATATAGTTATTATTGAGTAAGAGATTAAAAAAAAAAAAAAACTTATAATAATAAAAACTTATTATAATAATCTGATATTCCTGATCTGCTGTGAATTCCCTGGACAGTCCTATAACAGTCCGCACAAGAGTGTTGGGTCTTAATTGATGTTAAGAGTGTTGGGTCTTAATTGATGAGAAATGTGTACATATACAAATTTACATAGTTTACATAGTGACTGCAACCTTTTCCATTTAATCAAGGCCTATATTTTATCTAGCTAGTTGAGTAGTTTGTGTGTTGCAGCTTTGTGAGAAGTTGATTCTGTCTGGTAAAAAAACAGAGAAAGACAAACAGGGATGCATTACTTACCATCCAATCACATCAAATCAAGAGAAAAACAGCTACTTCTAAATACATTATTATGTATGTTAATGTGTATTGTTACAATCTAACACAAGAATTATGTGTTTTATAGACTATAAGAGCCAAAATGAGATGGATATAATGTAATGACTACATTTATAATGATTTTGACAATGCCATGCAGTTTTTAAAATGACCGCTCTAGACTGAGCATATTGATTGTAATCAATAGGCCATTACATTCCTTTAGCAGTGGATAGAGTCTGTATTAGCAGTTAAGGCACACTCATTGCAAAAAATCTGGAAGGAAGACATGAGTGCAGTTATTTGAATTTAAAAATGTAGAACAATAGAAGTAAAAGTATTGACATATAATAGTTTTACTACTGTACTATTGGAATAATGCCTCTAAAAGCTATGGAAAGGATTAGCTAATGACCAATATGACAGTTTATTAGTAGTATTAGTATTAGTATTAAGCTCTAGTAGAAAAGTATTAGTATTAGGCTATAGTAGAAAAGCAAGTTTAAAAAAACAAAGATAAAAAAAGTCTGATATATATATATATATATGTATATATATATATAGATAGATAGATACATTTACATAAGAATTATGTAAATTGGGACAAAGGGCCCGTCTCGAAAGGAAAATCAAGGAAATCAAGACCTCGTGCTTGCAGGACAGGTGACATTTGGAAAGTTGCTATGGTTTGTCCAAAAAGTTGCTAGATTTGTTGCTAGGCACTTTTTTTTTATTGCAAAAAAAAGTCACTAAAGGGGTCTGAAAAGTCGCTAAGTTAGCAACACTGGTCTGCACTGACAGCTAGATAAAATGCAGGCTAGGCTCTGCCTCTCCCCAGCAAAAAGAAAATACAGAGGGAGAGGGAACGCAGGGTTTTTCATTTATGCACATTCTATTTGAAAAGCAACAAAATACACAGAGTACCCAAATGATGCCCTGTCTGTGTTTTTTCTCTTGAAAACAATTTGTGCCCCCCTTCCAATCTCTCCGCGCCCACCAGGGTTGAGAACCACTGTTTTAGAGTATATAGTCTTGAAAAACTCATAGATGCACATTTAGCAGAGCAATTTCACTTCATAAATTAAATGCAGTACAGTATTTGTAAAACAGAGCTACTGCATTGTGCAAGTCACAAATTATGTTTCCTAATTTCAGTTCATCTTGACCAGAAATAATAAGTTGCAACAGCATTGCAGACCACTTCACCCTTCATCACTGTGCTTTATGCTATGCTTTGTATTTAAAAATGTAATTTCATCCGTTGAACTAGAAAATGGCAAAGTGAAGTCATTTTGGTTTTACAGTTGGAGCTCCATTACTAGGAGTATGTAAAAGCAAAACTAGGGCCACTAGACCTTAGAGATGCCATTTTCTGTGCTTGTCCATGGATTTTATAAGAAGCATTGGAGCTAAGAGCACTCCAGCAGCATTGGATGACTGCTAATCAGCTGGAGGACATCCTAACCATCTCCCATCCCTTTTACACTGACTGAAAACAGATGGCCAGAACCAAACCCCAGAAACAAAGTGTAGGTTTGTTTGTTGTTTTGTGTGTGTGTGTGTGTGTGTGTGTGTGTGTGTGTGTGTGTGTGTGTGTGTGTGTGTGTGTGTGTGTGTGTGTGTGTGAACATCAATGTAATATTTAAAAAAAGAGCACCCAGCAGTGCTATAGAGTATAAAGTGTTGCTTATAGAAAACAGGGCTTAAAAGTAAAGATGCTGGTAGACCAAAGAAATGGTTGTGAGGCTAATGTTAAAAAAAGCACAGAGGTAAATGTGCTCTGTTCAGATGTCATCTCTAAAAAGTCTCATCAAATAAGCCTTTCAAAATTCAATATAAATACTGCCTCATCGCAGGGGTTGCCAAACTACAACATATTAGGGATAATACAGTGACCCTTTGTGATGGTGACAAAATGAACAAAGAGGAATTTAATTATGTGCATGAATCAATGGACAATGCAAAGCTTTCTAGTCTCTGTTTATTTGTGAATTATGGGTTTTTATCAGATTTCCATTTGTAATTTGTTTTTATTTTGTCTGATGCGATAGAATGGCTAAAACATGGTGAGGTGAGCAGAAATGCTTACTGTGTAATTAAATAAACCGATGTGCTTGGATCCTTCAGAACTCTACAGCAGGTACAGGAATCCAAGCCACTGCCATTTCAGTTGTACATTTGCAACAGTCACCTTCTCACATCTCACATTCCTGGTCAAAGTGTTTTCCCTGATTTTCATTTTTCAAGTGCATAATTTTTCTAATCTCTACAATGATTTTGAGAAAATCTTAATTCTTTAAGGTTTTTTTTTTCATTGTCATTGTGTTTTCCAGCAACGGTCCTTTGCGTTACAACCAATTTGACTACGAATTCTTGTACCTGTGATAAAATTTCTGCTTCTTTATACCCATTAAATATTATTAGAAAAGACAAGCAGGTTTGAAGGTACTTTAAAGGAGATCACATTGAGTTTTGTAGATTTCGGGGCATCGGGGTATCTAGAATTTAGATTTAAGCACATTGACTATTGAAATAATTGTACTAGTACTCTTTAGCATAGATGATCCCTACATGAGTTTAATGTAAAAAGCTTTACATTTATGTACATTTACTCAACTCTAAATAAAAGAGAAATTATAGATTAATTAAGAACATTAAGATCTTTATTCTGAACCAATTTTTTTAATGTAATTTTTTCTTTAGATTAGAATAAACAGACTTCACTTTTTGACCACTTTTTACTTCCGTTTGGGTTACAAACAGACTTAATGGCACAGAAATATCCAAAAGTGGTGCTCGGCTTGGTTTTTGTCGCAAGTTTGAGTATGGATTACAGAGATTTCAAGCACTGCAGTGGCTGATGTAATGTGACACATGTTTATTATGTCTGCTACTTATATGTAATAAAGAACAGACAGAGCAGAGGCTGATTGAATATCAGCAGTAATGTTAATAAATGAAATCCATCAGTCGAGTTTTGTGTAGTTGAGCAGGCAGATCTTGTTACATACAGATTCTTCGTATGTAGGAGGAAAGCAGAAAGTTTTGTTCCCCCTATTTGGTAGAAACTAAACACAGTTGCCATTCTTGTGTTCTAATACTGTTTTAGTATTTTGTAACAATAATTAACCATTGTAAATGCGTCTGCAGGACTTAAACAATCCTATTGGACATTAAACCGGTCTGAAAAAGTGTGCGTTAGTAAATAATGGAATTATTTACTGATGCCACATGTACATCATCAGACATCATCATCAGGGCTATCAGAGTCTCTTTATCCAGAATATAAATGAGAAAAAACAGTCACCTTTTCCTAAAATAGATATATTCACTAACTTTTATTAGTGGCTTAGTGGTTAGCACGTTTGCCTCCTACCTCGGGGGGTGGGGGTTTGAATCCTGCCTCTGCCCTGTTCTCCCCATGCTTCGGGGTTTCCACTGGGTACTCCGGTTTCTTCCCCTAGTCCAAAGACATGTGTGGTAGGCTGTTTGGCATTTTGTGTGGGATTGTGCTCTGTGATGGGTTGGCACCCCGACCAGGGTGTCCCCCGCCTTGTGCCCCGAGTTCCCTGGGATAGGCTCCAGGCTCCCCAGTGACCCTGTGTAGGATAAGTGGTATGGAAAATGGATGGATAGAATTACATTTTATTTTATCTAAAAAATAAATATTGTGTAGATTACATATATTCTGCAGTATTTTTGCTCTCAAAGTCTTCTTTAAACGGTGGATTGTGAAACCTTAACCTCTGCCCTGTGGAGGTTGTTGGTGATGTTACTGACTGTTGTTTTTGGGGTTTTCTTCACAGCTCTCACAATGGTTCTGTCATCTACTGTTGTTGTTGGCCAACCAGTTTGATGTCTGGTTGTTAGTACACCAGTGGTTTCTTTCTTTTTCAGGACATTCCAAATTGTTGAACTGGCTATGCCCAATCCCAGTAGATAAATTTTCCCTCTTTCTCAGCTTCAAAATGGCTTGCTTTTCTCCCATAGACAGCTCTCTTCATGTTGGTTCATCCTTTTTAACAATGAATGCAGTCTTCACAGGCAAAAACCAGGGCTCAAACTAAGAGTAGACATTCATAGCTATTGGTTGTTTAAACAATTAATCCAACTGGGTACACCTGGGCAACAAGAAACACCTGTCATTCACATGTTCCAATATTTTTGGGTTATGGGTTCAAACCAAAGGTGCAATGTTCTATGTGGTTTAACACATATGGATGTAAAAATCAGGAAGTGAAAGCTGAAATTTGAATCAGTTGTGGCATTCATCTTTTGATCTCAAACCCAAATGTCTTCAGTGTATAGCAAAAACAAATGAATTGGCCTTTCTGGTCCAATACTTTCAGAGAGGACTGTATATAAGATGAATGAAGTTCCCAAACAGGTCGAGCACTTGTTGGCTGAATAATGAGTATAATAATTCTGAATATTGTGTTCGAATTGACCAGATTTCAACCAATTGGACACATATAGGATATTTCAAAATAATGTGTTAAAACAGTTCTCCCCACCACCAACAACATGGTTTATACAGTACCTATACAAAATGCTAAAGAGCAGATAACTGACAAACCAACACAACTGAACATAACTAACCAGCATTGAAAATTGCATCCCTCAAAAATAAAAAGACCTCACGATAGAGGTAGCAACAATTTTTACATCAAAGTTCTACAAAAACACAGAGATTTACATTATACAGTGTAATGTGCAGGTATAGGAGAGAGGGTTCAAACACATGATTAAAGCTTGTTTATAATAGCAGGCAAAAACACAGACAGACAGGGTCACTGAGGGCATATCCCTAATCAGCCAAGCTGGGCAGGCTGAGGGCAAAATCAAGAAATAACTGGAACATGATAACAAACAAGTAACCTAAGGATCACTCATAATCACAGTCTAACACATGGAGTGCTTGGCAAACATAGACGGTTTAAATCAGGAGTGTCAAAATCAATTTCTGCCTAGACCACATTTTTGTGAGCCATTGAAGATCCATAAATTAAAGACTTTGTGTTTTAACTTATTATTATAAGTGTATCTATTCTCTAACCTTATTATGGTTGTGAGTCAGTTTATCATAAATATTTTTCATGATGATAAAATAACTTTAATGCATAGTATGAGCAGCAGTTCAAAAAGATGCAGTTGGCTGGCTTCACAAGGTTTTGCCCTCACTGGTTGGTAGCTGTTGTATGATAAGGGAGAGCTAACTGGTGGGTGGGAATTGGCCCAGAATAAATTAGGGGAAAATCCAAAAAGTGAATAAACAAATTAATAATTAAACAAATGAATAATTTAAAAAAAATTAATAAATTAATAAATACATTTATTCATTTATACCACAGCTTCTTTACTACAGCAGTAAAGGAGAAATGATACAGGGTTGTCTTTATCCTTAACATGAGAATATGTTTTTCAGAGACAATATAAAACACTTCTGTAGGCCACTATTGAAAGATGCATTTGCTAAATGCTGTAAATATAAATGTAAAATCTTCACTAAGAACATATATGTCCTCAGTCTCCCACTGCTTTTGTCTTCTATCTCTATCAATTTCTTTTTTCAACATTTTTGTCAATTTGTCAAATTTGGATTGTCATTATTTCAATTAAAACACCAGGCACATTTTCTTGGAGGTAAGGCAAGTTGTTGCTATGGGGTGTCGGGTCAGGACATGCAAACATGGGATCCTTTACAGTTTATTGTTGTCAAGAGATAACAGAAGGACAGGTGTAGTTTAAAGTCTTTGAGGCTTAGGATGAAAATATCTGTGGCTAAAGAAAACAATAGAAATACATCGAACTTAACTGACACAGCATAGGAATTTAGACTCTTTCACTTCAACTTGGTAGTTTTCCTTTATTTGGTTTATAGAGTTTTAGAGAATTAAATGGTTTCAACTACTTTTGCAGTAGTAATAACCAATAGGCTTGGAATTGAGGATTCCTTTCCTCTTAAACAATACCGTTCAAAAGACTTATTTCTGTGATTTGCTCTAAGAGGTCTCCTTTACCAATGTTCTACCAAAATGAGGGGGCAATATGAGGGTTGAAGTGGAATATGATTTGTTGCTTTGCTAGACAAGTTTGTAAATCCCTGATGGGAGATGAGCTTGTATGGCGTTGTGCAGTAAGCCACAAATCTTCTCAATTCCATTAGGATACAAGCAGAATTCATATTGTACAAAAGGAATAGGTGAATGCATCTGGTTGTCATGCAAGATGGCCCTTTTGTGCCACAACTTCTTTTGACCTGAAATAACCAAAGACATTTCTGTATAACAGAATACTGGCTTCATGAGTATGAGATTATGAGTCAATGGAAATCTGCCATATAAATGCTTTCACTCTCCATTTGTGGCATGCTGATTACAGCATATGGCTTTACAGCCACAGAAAAGCCACATCAGCTTTTTCTGGGAAGGGAGTAGCAGGGGTTGGTGGTATGGACCCTAGTTACAGTGCATTACATAAGTATTCACCCCCCTGAACCTTTCCTTATTTTGAAGTGTTACAACCTAGAGGTGATTTAATTGGGATTATATTTCATGAATCTACACAAAATAGCCCATCTTGGAAATCTTGGAGATTTGGTTGTGTTTTACTACATGAAGTGAATCAGTGAAGAAATTAAACTACTGCCTTTCTGAATTCTTCCATAGTGAGATTCTGCTTGCATCAATGTGGACTCTGGTAATTCCAAGCATCTCCGCAAGAATCTGATTACAACCAGTCTGCAATGTCTTTTTAAAGAGAGCCTTAAAGAGATTCTATTAAAGAGAGCCTTTCCTTAAATGTCTTGTACCACCCCTGCTGGTGTTTGAGCACTCTTTTTAGAAGTTATTTCGCATTGGAAAAACAATGAAACTCCTCATGGCCTTCATTTCTAAGGTATTTGAGCATACTAACCAAAGACTGGACTCAAAACAAGGGCTTTATAATCATGAGTGTGAATGACATACTCTGAGCTCTCTGGCTGCCTGGATAATGCTGCCGGGGTGCTCTAGATGATTGGACTGGAGATTAAGAAGACTGATGAAGAAGGAACCTTTCCAATAAATTGGTTTGTACGCACATATACAGGAGGTTTGTTCTCAGGTGGCTACATGAACACAGGGCTGATACACTGGAGGCTTGTCTAGAGGTATCCATAACAATATCTGGCTCAAAGAACCATTTAATGTGTCAGCAAGGCTGACAGGAAATGCTAGTTGTCACTTTGGGTTGTTGGGCCAAAACATTTTTCTGTTTACTGTAGTCCTGAAATAACAGAAGCACAGTTGCCATATAAGAAACTTGGAATGAAAATGTGTGTGGCTAAAAAAAAAGAAGTTAGACTTTCACTCTAACTTGGTAGTTTTCATGAATTACTATGCTGTGATATGATGCATATCAATACAAAATAACACAATTCAATGCAAGGGTCAGCATCATACAAAATAAATGCACAAATAAGATGATATTGAGGAATAAACTGAAACTGTCTATATTGAATAAGCAAACCATCTGAATATGTTACATAACACATGTTAACAAGCATGTGCTTCTCCATTTCTTTTGTGTTTTCTGAGAGGACACTAAGAGGCAAGGAAGGGATACAAGCAAAGGATGCTACCTCCAAGTAGAATGTACCTGTGGTTGCTCATTTAGGAAGGGTAATTTCTCAATTCCTCCAAGTGCACTTAAACAAGTAATACAAAAGTTAATGATGGAATTTGATCTCTTTCTGGTTTGAAGGACAAAATTGGCTGAAAGGACATAAGGACATGAAATATGGCTTCAGGCTATGATTATGCCTTTTTGATTATGTTTTTGATAGTGTTTCTGCTTTTCTTTATAATGTAGAACAAACACACAGTGGAAAGAAATAACAACCTGCCACACATTATGCAAAACACAAAACTATACTATAGAGGTACACAATATCACAACATGAGGTACGCCACTGAAGGTTTTAATTATCTCAATTCTAGATACACACAACAGCCTTTACATATGAACACATTTTAAACTGCATATTTCATGTGCTTTAAAGTAAGTGTTATAGTGGATGTAGATCAGTAGACCGCTTTCAGGAAATTTTTCTTTTTAATTTACCTGCTTTAAGTCTTTAAATTACATCATCATCTAGCATACATAAGCCATATGATGACAAATAATTGCCAAGAAATAATTGCAAGTTTAAAAACCCTTCAAGCTTATTAAACATTACAAAAGATTTTGAAAAAAAAAAAATAATTGAGACACTGACTAAGATAAAGCAATGCTCTTTAAATGTGAAAATGTCTGAGAAAGCTTTAATGTATACTCCCACAACAATCTTGTCAAGCTTGAACTGTGCTGAGCTAGCCACACACATTTGTGTACTTTGGACCAGTGTTTAATAGGGCTATTTGTTGCCTAGGCAACAGCCCCATTGATTTTTACATGAGGAAGGAATCAGCATGGGCTGATGAGCAGGCATTTGTATTTTCAGTACTTTAATTTCACAAAGGTAGACTATCCTCCAGCACTGTAATCTGTTTAAGAGTCATAAAGCTATGTTCCCCAGATTAGGGACATTGGCATAGATGGTGTGACCTTTTACTAATGTTGCCTATTCTGCCAGGTGCCTGTTTATAGCTATAATTCATAGTGTAGCCTTATAACAGTGTCATTTTCGTCTAATTTCTGTTAGTGTGTTAGTGTGCCTGTCTCTACTGTAATTACTTAGTAGAAGTTCATTTATGGACAAGTAAAACTAAATAATAATTTTCTACATGATTGATTTTTATGTACTGTCCCATTTTAGTTAATGTCTTAGATCAACCACTGCTGTGTAGTCTCGGTTCCTGTTTATTATTATTATTATTATTATTATTATTATTATTATTATTATTATTATTTTAGTTTTGTCCATAAATGTAGTTATG
>JANDJT010000012.1:19458953-19470601 GCA_024331685.1 Stegophilus panzeri
TTATTATTATTATTATTATTATTATTATTATTATTATTATTATTATTATTTTAGTTTTGTCCATAAATGTAGTTATGTGTGACAGATAATGGATTATATAAACCATAAAACAGCTATTTCAGTGTCAAAAAATAAACCAACAAATGAACCTTCAGACCCTAAAATAAAGGTGTGCCACTGTGCTAAATCTTTCATCTGACATGGATTCTTTCCCCAGTATCTGGATTCTTATTTCAACTGTAAAAATATTTCGGATTTTCTGTTTATTTATTTTACTGCACATCAAAATGTTGTGGTACCTGTTGCCATATCAACAAAAATATCCTGTTTCATAATTATGATGTTTCTGTCCTCTGCTAAGATGACCTGGAACATCTAGTATTATTTGCAAATCAATGTACTCTCCTAGCTCACTACTGTTTTTATTATAGGTAATTACAACTTAATGAAATGCAAATACAAACAAGTATAAAGTTTCCTACCAGAGATGGACAAGTCATCAATCATTATTACAGTACAATAAAATTAATTCTTAGGCCACCACTAGACAATCAGTGGTACAGTTGCTTGAATCAGTGGTACAGCTATTACTCACATAACTTGCAAACTTTTAAATCTGCAAAGGCAAATTGTACATCAGTTCAGTATATGGCATAGTGCTGTAGTAGAGGTGTTTCGTGAAGGTCTTGAATTAACTGCTTAGGACACAATTAAGGCAGCATGTGTTTTCTGGTCTTGCAGAGGGGCTAAGATGAGAGCAAAAACAATAATAATATTTCAGAAGTGTGGTATGAGCCAGTGGAGATTAAGACACTGACAGGAGTTTGGAAACATGGCTGGTGACTTTACTGCAACCACAAAAATACCACACTATGAGATAACATGAATTGTACAGAAGAAAAGAGTGAACATAAGTTGTTTTAAATAATAAAATAAAACTTTCTTTCTTACTAACCTACTTACTTACTTACTTTATGCACTCTATCTTTACACATATTTATTTGAACAACCAACTTGTGAGCTTTATGGATAAAGTCATAATGTGGCCAACAGGATTACAGACTGCCATAATGATTAGAGGCAATTACTTTTGTTAGATAAAAAGTAAAATGCAGAACAGCTACACAACAACAAGAACAACAACAACAGCAATAATAATAATAATAATAATAAGAAGAAGAAGAAGAAGAAGAAGAAGAAGAAGAAGAATTAAAGTAAATGCCTCCCAAGCTAATTTTATTGCCTTCTAAAAAATAAAATGCATAATAAGACATAGTACATATTGAGTAAATCTCAAGTACTGTTTATGTATGTACCCACTTTAACTTTTCCAGTCTTTTTATGTGCTGGTCATTTTTCTTTATTACAAGAGTCAAATTAATACTTAATCTCAATACTTACATTTTCTTTAAAAAATGATGGGTTTTATGGGTTTAAAAACTATCATGAGCCCAAATAACTTTCTGGTTTCTTATGTCCAGAATATTTTTTTTTATATTTTTAAATTGTGTATCAAATTTATTTGCAGTTAATATTTTGTGATGTCTGACCAGCACAGATTCTTATCCTATAATGTTTAGCAATGTTGCCCATTTGTAGAGGAATTCACTACTCCATGCAGTAGGATTTAAGCTCCTTTTTATTCTTAGGTTTGTCCTTGTGGACTTTCATCTGAAAATCAGACCACAGGTTTTTTGGAAGGGTTGAAATCCGGAGTCTGAGATGATCCTTTTGAAACATTGATTAAGTAAAAGCTGCCTTAGTTAGCTCCAATATAACCCCATGCAGAGGTGGGTAGAGTAGCGAAAAATATTTACTCAAGTAACAGTAAAAGTAATAATGTTAATAATTATGTGAGTAAGAGTAAGAATGTATCCAATAAGAAGACTACTCAAGTAGCAAGTTACTATTTACTAGTTACTAGAATAAAATGAAAGAAAAATTCTGAATCCCAGACTACATGGAGAACTGGAAGTCACACCTCTCCTTAAAAGTCTGTCTGTTCTGTTTATATGACCTATATGTCTGTCTGTTCTGTTTATATGAGATATGACCACATCACCCCTATCTTATACACACTGCATTGGCTCCCAGAAAATTTTGCATTGATTATAAAATACTACTATTGACCTATAAAGCACTAAATGGTCTAATGCCAGAGTACACAGGCTATTTGTTAGTACCTCAAATAGTGAAGGCTAGAAGGTAGAAGAGGGTAGAAAAGCTTTGACTTACAAAGCCCTACAGTTATGGAACTGCCTTCCAATTAGTGTTCAGTACTCAGACACAGTCTCAGTGTTACATCCATGCTGAAAACATATTTGTTTAGTCAAGCTTTTTGTGAATAGTATTTTTCTTAGGTAAAGGAGCATATCTAGGGGGCTCACTGGTTTCACGCATTCAACCAGGTTTGTTGATGGGGGAGTGGTCAGTGTTACCTTCTGGCTCTCCCTTTTAATTATGCTGTCATAGCTAGTCTTGCTGCAGTCCCTGCTTGCACTCACACAAAGTACATTGTCCTTAACCATTACAGGACAATAAGCATACCTAATAATCTCTCCCTCTCTTTCCCTCTCTCTTTCTGTCGAGCTACACATGATACTCCTGAGGTACCAGTGACCCTGACCCCTTCTGCTCTCTGGACCTGCCTGGTCCCTCCTGATGACCTATTTCTGGTTGGAGTTCTCATCAATTGGAAGTCACATGCTGCTGCTGAGGATGGCCCCACATGGTGCAGCCTAAAGATCATTGAGATTGCTGAGGATGGTACCACTTATAAACCATAAAGATGGCTTTGGACCTCAGTTCATACGAACAGTCATGCGGTGATGGCTAAGACTACAATTGCTATGTGTCATATCACAGCAAACCAGTGAGTACATTTCCCATCCTGCACTGCGGCCTACAGACATGACTGCCATGGACTACACTTCCCACACACACACACACGTTCACCTTCTCCGGAATTCTAATCACACACACATGTTGCCAATCTCATACTCACTCACTCCACGCTATAAAAGAGACCTTTTGTACACCATGACTTTGTGTAGTATTGAGTGTTATCAACGTACCAAGCTATTATACCCTGTTCCTCGTTTTGTTTCATGTTCCTTGACCTTGTTTCTCATTTCTCGTTCTTGATTCTAGCCTTGCCCAGTTTATGCCTGTTTGCCAATCGCCTGACCCATTGCCTGTTTCTTGACCTCGCTATTGTCTCCTGTTTTGGATATGTCTGCCTGTATGTCTCTAAATAAACTCTTATCTGCACTTGCATCCATCCTAACCTTCATTATGTGGAATACGTGACACTATGAAAGCTTTAGGACTGCAACTGCCACAAACAATTTTGCACTCAAGTCTTCTGTAATGAATGAAAAACTGTAATGAATTTTCCTGCTTACACAATTGCATTATTAGACCATATAGTATTAGCACATTTGTAGAAGGGAATTATTTATTTAGAATTGCATCCGGTGTCACCCAGATGAGGATGGGTTCCCTTCTGAGTCTGGTTCCTATCAAGGTTTCTTCATCATATCATCTGGGGGAGTTTTTCCTTACCACCATCACTTCTGGCTTGCTCATTAGGTATAAATTCATACATTTAAAATCTATATCCTGAATTTATATATTTCTGTAAAGCTGCTTTGCGACAATGTCCATTGTTAAAAGTGCTATACAAATAAAACTGAATTGAATTGAACTGGTAAATATGAGCAAAGAGGGCTGTGAAAAATTGTCTTTATTGTTTAAACTTTGGATCCTTTGTTAAAAAAATAACAAAAATACTCTGATCTCATGGATATCAAACAATTGCAAACAAAACAAAGATTCATTCAAAAATATATATTTGTTAAATAGAGGTGTGCAACAATTATTGGCACCCTTTTAGTTTGTGTTACCTCCCTTTGCCAAGATAACAGCTCTGAGTATTCACTTATAATGCCTGAAGAGATTGGAGCATACATGACAAGAAATCTGAGACATTCCTTCATACAGAATCTCTCAAGATCCTTCAAACGCCGGTGGACTCTCCTCTTCAGTTCACACCACAGATTTTCTATGGGTTTCAAGTCAGGGGACTGGGATAGCCATGGCAAGACCTTGATTTTGTGGTCATTAAACCATTTTTGTGTTGAATTTGATGTGTATGCTTTGGATCATTGTCCTGCTGGAAGATCCAACCATGGCCCATTTTAAGCTTTCTGGCAGAGGCAGTCAGATTTTATTTAAGATCTGTGGATATTTGTCCATGATACCATGTATCCTAACAAAATGTCCAGGTTCTCTGGCAAAAAAACAACCCCAAAACATTAAAGAGCCACCACCATATTTAACCGTGGGCATGAGGTACTTTTCCATATGGCTACCTCTCTGTGTACGCCAAAACTTATGGTGTTTATTGCCAAAAAGCTTTATTTTGGTTTCATCTGACCATAAAACCCAATACCATTTGAAGTTCTAGTAGTGTCTGGCAAACTGAAGACACTTGAGTTTGTTTTGGATGATGTCATGTATCAGAGAAGGAACTCTGGACTTCAGTTCCCAGAAGCCACTGCACTGTACTCAGTCACCTGACCACCTGCACCTGAATGACTTTCTGGTTAACGAGCACTCGTGTATATATCCACAGTTTTCACTGCTTTCTTTGTCTCACATTTGTCTTACAATACCTTTGTCTCTGCTGCCGTGTTTTGTCTTTGCCACAGTGTTTTGCCTTAGTCTTAGTGTATTTTGTTTGTTTCTTTATTAAAACGTTTAAATTTCCGCACCTGCATCCGTCTCAACCTCAAAACGTGACAGAACGTGAGACCTATACATGGATGCAGTGGAATTTTTCAGGGTCCAAAGGTGAATTACGATAGGGAGAAGCCAAGGGGGGAGCCTTCCAACCAGGCTGGAACCATCTCCCACCCTCCCTCCCCCATTGTGCATCTCGTCCAGCATGCCAAGTTGGCGGAGAACGTAAGTCAGCCTCCTTCCTTGTCTGAGGACGCCACTCAGCATTTCTGGTCAGCTGAGGACGCTGCTCCGTCACCCTTATTTGCTGAATACGTTGCTCCGCGTCCCGGCATGCCTGAGTGCTCTGCTCAGTTTTCCTGCCCGGCTAAGAATGCTGCTGTACTTTCCTGCTTCGCTGAGGACCTCACTCTGCTTTTCTGCTCTGCTGAGGGCATCGCGCGGCTGTTCTGCCCGCGGAGGACGTTGCTCCGCTTTCTGGCTCCGCTGAGGATGTGGCTCCGCTGAGGACGTTGCTCCGCTTTCCTGCTCGGCTGAGGACGTTGCTCCCTTTCCTGCTCGGTTGAGGACTTCGCTCCACTTTCCTGCTTGGCTGAGGATGTCGCTTTGCCATCCTGCTTCGCTGAGGACGTCACTCTGCCTCCATGTTCTGCTGAAGATGTCGCTCCTTTTCTTTGCTTCACGTCATATGTCGCTCCCCCTTCCTACTCCACAGAGGGCATCGTTCCCTCCTCGTGCTTCGCGGAGAGCATCGTTCCTCCCTCTGGCCCCGTGGAGAACCTCTGTCCCCTCTCTGGCCTTGTGGAAATCTTGGAGCTTCCCTCTGGCTTCGCAGAGAACTTCGTGCCCCTCTCTGGCCTCGCAGAAATCTTGGAGCTTCCCTCTGGCCTCGCAGAGAACTTCGCTCCCCTCTCTGGCCTCGCGTAAATCTTGGAGCTTCCCTCTGGCCTCGCGGAGAACTTTACTCCCTGTGCAGACCACGTGGAGAGCAGCACTCTCCCTTCTAGTGTCATGGGGAATGTCGCTTCCCCCTCAGGCTCCGCCTTGAGCCTTGTTCCTCCAGCTGGCTGTGTTGTAGCCATCGCTCTGCATTCAAGCCAGGCTGGGGATATCATGCCCGAGTCTGCTGACACAGACAACCAAGTTGTGCCTTCCTGCCCAGCTGAGGACTTCGCTCTGATTTCCTGTTCTGCTGAGGACATCTCTCTGCTTACCTGTTTTGCTGAGGACGTTGCTTTGCTTTCTTGCTCTGCTGAGGATGCTGCTCAGTCTCCTGGTTCAACTGGGGACAATTGTCCCAGGGGGCCAGGACCACCAGAGGGAGGGAGTGTATTTTGGCACTCCGGGAGAAGCGCCCTTAGGGGGTGTTCTGTCATGTATCAGAGAAGGAACTCTGGACTTCAGTTCCAAGCAGCCACTGCACCGTACTTATCAGTCACATGACCACCTGCACCTGAATCACTTTCTGGTTACCGAGCACTCGTGTATATAGCCACAGTTTTCCCTGCTTTCTTTGTCTCACATTTGTCTTACAATACCTTTGTCTGTGCTGCCATGTTTTGTCTTTGCCAGAGTGTTTTGCCTTAGTCTTAGTGCCTTTTGTATTTTGTTTGTTTCTTTATTAAAACGTTTAAATTTCCACACCTGCGTCTGTCTCAAGCTCAAAACATGACAGATGAGAGTAGATGCTCTTTTCTTGAAACCCTTCCAAACAACTTGTGGTGATGTAGGGGACTTTGGATTGTAGTTTTGGAGACTTTCTGACCCCAAGAAACAACTCACTTCTGCAATTCTCCAGCTGTGATCCTTGGAGATTTTTTGCCACTCAAACCATCCTCTTCACAATGAGTTGAGACAATATAGACACATGCCCAATTCCAGGTTGATTCATAACATTTCAAATGGATTGGAACTTCTTAATTATTGCCCTTATGGTGGAAATGGACATTTTCAATGCTTCAGTGCTATTTTCTTATAGCCACTTCCCATTTTGTGAAGCTCAGCAACCTTTTTTCACACATCACATCTATATTCCTTGGTCGTACCCATTGTTATGAATGAGAAAAGGAATTTGGCCTATGTGTTACCTCATAGTTATACCCCTGTAGAACAGGAAGTCATCATTGAACAATTTCCTGTTCCTAGTCACACAGGTGTACTAAAAATGTATAATATCAATGGGAATATACTTGAAATATATTTTTCTCATATGAATCCATAGGGGTGCCAATAATAGGTGTGAGACCACAACTTTACCAACTGTTCCATTCTAAATGATCTTAATAAAATTTTTAATTGCTTGGGTATTTTTAGATCCATTACATAATTTATAAAAGTCAGCAAACATCTGTATCTTTTGTGTTGACGTTCTTCCCATAATATTGGATGGCAAAAGGGATTTCACATGTGTGCAACCTCATAACAGAATTCCTGGGAACAGAGAGCAAATGAACACTAATAATTTCAAGAATGATAATTTGTTTTGCATTTATTTTTAATATTTCTTAGGTGTGTCAATAATTTTGACACATACAGTATATGCTTGGGAGAAAATATTGTTTTCAAAAAGTAGTTCTAATGAAAAATATTTTTTTGTTAGGACAAAAGTCAGTAGTTTTTTTTTTTCCTACAGTTTGAGTGAAAATTTTCAATTATTGTTATTTTTGTACATATTGATTATTCTGCAGGGCACTGTCTGTGCTATATATATTGAACCAAAAACTGTTGGCCTACTTAAAGTAAAAGAAACACCAGCAGACATCAGAACATCCATTTACTTTAAGCTTGTAAATAAGTCAGACATGATCTTTCACAAGATGATATATTTAGCATGTCGAGACAGAAAACTGACTGAACTGTGAATGCTTTTGAAAAGCTATTGTATAAAATGCCTTCCCAAACTACGTAAAAGTAATTATATGCTGGCCCAGCAAGCACTCAATAAGAACACCCGATATAACTCACTGTGCTTTTTGCCATTGTGCAAAGATAATCGCCAAAATATATAGCAGTTCTCAAAATGGTACAGAAAAACACACACACACAAAAAAATCCCCCACACACTAGCTTTCTCATTCACTTTTAGTATATATTTATAAGTTTGGTTCATTCTGACATTTTCTATATTGTTTCATTGCAATTATTCAATATGCACAGACTTTCATTTTCTGCTACTTAGCTACAGATTCTTTTGTAAGCAAGAATAATTTAATATTAATCACACAAAGATTTTGGCCAATATGGCCAATTTTGCCTTGTTTGGCTTGCACCTCCAGTGTTGGTGGTTCAAATCCCACCTGCGCCCTGTGTGCATGGAGTTTGCATGTTCCCCCATGCTTCAGGGTTTTCCTCCAGGTATTCCGATTTGCTCCCCTAGTCCCAAGACATGCATTGTAGGCTGATTGGCATTTCCAAATTGTCCGTAGTGTGTGAATGTGTGCAGTGGCTTAGCACCCCATCCAGATTGTTCCCCGCCTTATGCCCAGAGTTCCCTAGGACAGGTTCCAGGCTCCCCCATGTTCCTTTGTAGGACAAGCAGTATGGAAAATGGGTGAATGGATTTTTAGCATAAAACACCATGTTTGTTTAATGCTGCAAAACTGTGTCCTTCAGGGATCTAATTATTTTCTCATACCTGAAATAGAGTCTGCACTTGGGAGATCTTGTACTTTTTGAAGTAGAATATACAGCCTATTTCACACATATTGATTAAGTCTGAGAGAGTGGGAGAGTGAGAGGTCAGCTGATATATATTAATCTTTATTATAACACATGAGAGTTAAGAATGGCTGAGTGTACTTTCAGAATCTCTTTATAGATGCATTTCCAAAAATCCTGCTCAGAATCCTCTGGAGCTGATCAGAGCACAAGCAGTCAGGATCAGTAAAGGCTGATTCATACTCAAATCCCCAACAGGTTGCTTCTGTTAAATAATAACAAAAAACACTACAACAAAAAGAGCAAACATTTTACATAGTATTTTTATATTTTTAATAAAACACAATGTGTTTTTAATTATGAGCAATATTCTCTAAGGAGCCTTCCCTCTAAGGGAACAAACAGACCCAAACCATGTCAGCAGTATACTCTAACAGCATACACTGCCACCATTGTTTTTCCTTAATCTGTTAATTGCTATACATTTGTAGTATTGTTTACATATACAGTACTGTGTCATATATAAGCGCCTTGTGCCCCATGCTCCCTGGAATAGGCTCCAGGTTCCGCTTGACCTAGTAAGGATAAGCGGAACAGAAAATGGTTGGATGGATGGATGGATGTCATATATAAGCTGTGTTTATATCTTTCTATTTCCATGAAACACAACTGAACTGGGCTGTAAAAAAGTGATAATTCATACTATGGTTTTACTGAGCTTGTATCATGTCCTTCACAAAACTATCCATGTGTATATCAGTATGTTGTAAGAAATTTGAGTGGCGAGAAAAATCTCCTTTGTAAGTGCGAAGAAACTGTGATGTAAAAGCAACATTCCTTACTGTATTGAGAACAGGTACATACTGCATTGTATACTCTTAGTAAAGAGTATTCATTCATCTTGAATAACCACACACACACACACACACACATATTCATTAACACCTAGGGACAATTTAGAATAGCCGTTTTGGGAGGTGGGAGGAAATCTTCACCAATATGTGGAGAACATGGGAAAACTCAGCACAGACAGTAAACTGAGCTCAGGATACTACCGTGGACCCTAGAGCAGTGACGAAGCAACACTGAGCCAACGTGCCACCCATAAAGAATACTAGGAGGACTACATTTCTTTGTAATACATGTCTGCATACATGTCAACATACATGCCACAACACCCAGAACTAAATTCCATTGAAGGTTAGTACATGTTTCTTTTTTGGGTTTGTACCACACTAATACTGATTACCCCATTATTAGGCATTTTGTTGTTTCCCTTTCTTCTTAATACAAAGAATCTGTCAGACATCTGAGTGAAATATTCTAATGTTATATATAAAAATGACCAGAATTTAAGAAAGATTTTGAACATTACATTTTTCTGGCCAAGGATTTGAAATATCTTCCTATTACTGAAGCCTTAAGGCTCATGTTTATGATGAAAGTGGAGGTTAATGAATGTTTTTACAGCAAGCTACTGGATACCTGAGATGCAACTGTTCCAGCATAGTCACTGTAAGTTAATAGACCATGTAGTCTTGACAAAAATCTTATTCACACTGCAGAAGCCAAATACTTTTACCTCTAAAAATAATCAGACATTTTATTTTAGCAGTTTAGCTGTTGTGTAGCAGTATTAGCTTATATGTTTTGCTTTCCATAGAACATATTATTTGAAATGACAACTCATGGAAAACTGTTCAGTGGCCCCAAAGTCGGTTAACTGTCAGTCAATTAGCAATTGGCATAGAATTTGACATAGGTTTGTTTGTACAATACCTCAGAACTGAAAGAGTGCATTGTGAAACAGATGCTGGACCTCTATTTTGCCAATTGTAAACTTGGAATAACTGTGAGAGGCCAGAACATAATGTAAATGTCGAGTTTTATTTTATTTATTTATTTATTTATTTAATCAGGGACAATACACCTTAATAATACAAAAGAAATGTAAGATGTGCCAGATTTAGCCAAATTGGTTATAATAACCAAATAGAAAACAAACAAACCAAAAATGTCACTACACAAATACAAAATATACAAGTATAAAATTATCATACCAGAATCTCTACAAATGCTCACAATTCTGATTCAACAGCAACCACAGTGTGTGTTCAACAGCAACCTCAGTGTGTGCTGCCTTATGCAAACAGCACAGACAGTTTACATAATACTTTCACAAGGTGCTTACCATTGTGGCTGCCTTGAGCAAGAATCAGTTCCTATTTGGATAGTAAGACTGTATCTGCTGTATAAACACAAATATGGGCTCTGGAAGATGTGTAGAGCTGCTGGCACTAAGTGCTAAGATTGCTATGCTGCAGCTAATAATATATAATTCCTTTCTCAGACCCAAGGCCAATATACAGCAGACAGCATTAAAAGGTATTTAAAAAAAAAAAAAAGGAAGCATGGCACTAGGACAGCATGTGCCAAAGTGGTTCAGACTTAACTGTGATGCTTCATGACATCTTTATATTAAATTATTTGTTGATCATGGCAACATTCAGCAGTGGAACTCATGGCATTTGTTTGATCTGCAGATAATACCATGACAAATCAAGATCAATACTATATTAGGAATTTTCAAAGACAAATCTTTGATCTTGGAAACTATAATATATGTGTGTCTTTCCATGTCTCTTGGAACACAGTGTTTTTGTTTGAGAAGTAATATTGAATGACCTAATTTTTGTGATGTTTTAAGATCTCGTTAAATGTTGTTGAGCTTGTTAAAATACTTGTCATGGTTTAGTTGTACTGAAGTATATTAAAATGTATTAAAATATTAAGCCTTAACTTAATTTCATGAACACACAACGCATGTTTGGTTTTTAGAATAGTAGTGTTCCAAGTGATTGTTTACTGAGGGGTTGTTTCTTTTTTAGTAACATTTACTTTTCCAGCCTTTTGTTGCCCCCATCCCATCTTTTTTGAGACATGTTGTGGCCATCAAATTCAAAATTACCTTGTTTTTTTCTTAAAATGGTACATTTACTCAGTTTAAACATTTTATATGTTTTCTGTGTTCTATTGTGAACAACATATGGGTTTATGAGATTTGAAAATCATTGCATTCTGTTTTTATTTACATTTTACACAGTATCCCAACCTTTTTGGAATAGGGGTTGTATAAATTCTCATTATTGAATCAGTACAAAAACTTTCAGAATCTTTTGAATCAGTACAAACTCAAAATGTTTGTACATCAGAAATGAAAGCAACAGTTCATGTAACAGGCCACCTTT
>JANDJT010000012.1:19472793-19518009 GCA_024331685.1 Stegophilus panzeri
CAGGCTGGGATGACGAGAAGCTCAGATTTTGCCAGGTTGAGCTTAAGGTGGTGTTCCCTCATCCAGACCAAGATGTCTGACAGGCAAGTAGAGATTCGTGCAGAGATGGGTGGATCATCAGGTTGGAAGGACAAATAGAGCTGGGTGTCATCAGCTCTATTTAGTTCAGTTACAGTACCTGATCTGGTGTAAAATGTCTGCTTCCTGCTACTTTCACATGGGGTGAAATGGTAATGATGTATGTTTACTAACCTCTCCTGAGATCACTTTGGACTGGGATACTATGGAAGCATAAAGAGTTACACTTTGAAGATGCTGTGAACTCAGCAGATGGACACCACAGTGCTCAGAATGTTTTTTCATTTGTTTCTGAAAATGTTACAGTTGACTTTACTGCGATGTGATGTTAGGGAAACCTGAAGGATAAGTTGCTGTACTAAAGAATTCAAACAATGCAGCTGGAAACATTGCATTTGCCATGACACTGAATACAAATACAAATACAAATACTGAATTCAAATCATGACACTGAATACAAGGAGTTCGTTGAAAGATTTAAAAAAAAAAAAAAAAAAAAAAAAGAGAGTGGCTGTTATTTCACTTGGGTTCAGAATAGAGTAATGTTTCATTAGGAAGCTGAAAGTTTGAAAAACACACTGTATCCATGTCTCTTTCCAGAAGAACTAGGTATTTCACAATAACAGAGGTGAGTAACACTTTAATATTGTAATACTGAATCTCCTAACCTTAAGTAGTCAGTGTGGTTATGACCAACAATCCTTAAAATTGAAGATTTGAAGGTTTGATTCTCAATGGAAGTACATCTCACATATGCCGCTGAGGACATAGATGCTGTGAACAAGCTAATCAACTATTTCAGCTGGTGCACAGTAAGACTGAAATTGATTAACATGCTTGTGCACTTCAGTAAGAGGCAAAATAATCTGTAGTCTGCTGGATGTTATTCTCACAGGAACCTCAACAGCACATTTACGATGAGACAATACAGAACAGACATACTCTGAATTTCAAGGACTTAACAAGAGTAGACATTGAGATTATCAAATTCATTCAAAGCTAAAGATTGTAAAGGTGTGTCTTACCCAGTAATACACTATGCCATAGTTGAAAGAAATTCCAGAAATTATGGGGAAGAAAGTGATTTCAAAGGCTCTGGGACTCCAAAGAACCACAGCGAGAGCAGTATCACCAAATGGAAAAAACGGAAGTGTATATTCCCAGAAGTGGCTAAACTTCAAAAATTCCTCCAAGAGCACAGCAACTACTCATCCAGCAAGTCACAAAAGAGCCAAGGACAACATCAAAGGACCCACAGGCCAATCTTGCATCAATAAAGGTCACCATTCATGACTCCACTATCAGAAAGACACTGGGCAAAAATGGCATCCATGAAAGAGTGGCAAGGTGAAAACCACTGCTAACCCAGAAGAACATTAAGGCTTGTCTGAATTTTGCCAAAACATACCTTGAGGATTCTCTGATTTTTTTTTTTTTTTTGGAATGTTCTGTGGATTGATGAGTTGAAAATGGAACTGTTTGGAAGACTGGGGTCCCATTACATCTGGTGTAAACCAAAGACCAAATTCCACAAAAAGAACACCATACCTACAGTCAAGCATGGTGATGGAAGTGTGATGGTGTGGGGCTGCTTTGCTGCTTCAGGGCCTGGACAACTTGCAGTAATTGAAGGAAATTGGTCTTCAGTCCATAAAATGAAACTCAAGCACAACTGGATTATGCAGCAAGACAATGATCCAAATCATAGGAGTAAGTCTCTAAATGAGTCAAAAAAGTCTAGTGGCCTAGTCAAAGTTCAACTTGAACCAACTGAGATGCTGTGGCAGGACCTTAAACGTGCAGTTCATGCTCGAAAACCATCCAGTGTGGTTGAACTAAAGCAAAGAAGAGTTCTGCAAAATTCCACCATAGTGCTGTGAAAGACTGAGCTCCAGTTTTCGGAAGTGATTGCTTGCAGTTATTGCTGCCAAAGGTGGCACAACCAGATTTTAAGTTTAAGGGGGCAATTAGTGTTTTACATGGATGATAGGGTTTGGATAACTTTTTTTGCTTCAATAAAAAAATTAAAAATAAAACTGTATCGTGTGTTTACTCAGGTTGCCTTTGTTTTATGTTGTATTTCATTTGAAGATCTAAAACTATTTAGTATGAGATGTACACAAAAACAGAAGAAATCAGCACTGTATAAAACCAATAAAGTAAATGATGGATTGATGAACCAACTGATATTACAGTAAAAGTTATAATAACAATGTCACCCCATGTTGTTGGGGTTTTTCCTTACCTTGTTTTCTGTTTTATTGTACTGCTTGGATCACATTGCCTTATAGAGTATCTGTTGTACTTAACAGTGGTTATAGTTTTGCTCTAGTACACTGCTTTTCTCTCTATAACTTGTGTAAGTACTGTACGTTACTATATTGTAATTGTAATGTGGGTCTGCTCTGTCCTATGATCTATGCTATGCCAAAAGTGGTCATCATCCTGGTTGTGTCACAATGAACATCTTGAATCATTATCATATAGCTAAATAACTAAAAGGTTGACATCTCTGCTCATTCAAATTGACAGCACATGTAATCTTATAATTTTAGATAATTATCTTATAAAGCTTTTAGTGTGATTAGCCCCTGGTTAGATGTCTGGGAAATGCTCTGGTATATTTCTGAAAGGAAAGTGAATATGTGTGACACATGGATTCACTGTTAGCCTCTCTCTTCACCTTAAAAATCCATGTTTCTCTTCTGAAGGATTAGCTCAAAAACGTCTGGGTTACGCATGTAACCCTGTTCCCTGAGAAGGGAACGAGACGTTGCGTGAGCTTCACGCTGTGGGACGTGCCCTCACACATGACTGTTATCTAAAGTCCATGTGAAATCACACCTATTTATAGACCTGCTGTGGTCTGGTAACGTGGCAATTGTGCGCGTCAAGTGACTATAAAAACGGCACCTGTGAACCACGCCAACAAGCGAAGATACAATTCACAGACATGCCCCAGTATGACAAAGCTACGCAATGTTGCATGCCCTTCTCAGGGAACAGGGTTACATGTGTAACCCAGACGTTCCCTTTCAAAGAGAACTCAACGTTGTGTGAGCTTCACACTGTGGGAATAAGTATACCCACTCTCTCATACTGAGGGTATGGCCTGTCACAAGGCTCCATCAGTAGAGGTGTGGCTGGCCGAAATGGTGGCTACATAGACCCTAATTGTAGAAGGAGTCAACCTTGCTGAGAAATGTTCCTGTAAGAACTCCAGGACTGTAGCCATTGTGCAGTTTACTGAGTCTAAATGCTGTTCCTAGCATTTAACACAAACTACAACCTCGGTTGAGAGACCGGAATCCATGAGCTGGCCCATAAGGCCAAACTGTAATACAGAATAAATGTGTGCAGCGTAGACCATCAGGCCACAGCATACACTTCCTGTAAGGGTACATCTTACATAAAGCCTTTGAGCAGACAACCCCCCAGTGGAATGAGCCCCTATGCCCAAAGGTGTAGCAAGACTCATAAGCAATAGAGATTGCTTCCACTAACCAAATAGAGATGCACTGCTTTGATGCAGCATCACCTCTACTGTCACTGCCAAGCAAACCAGCAACTGCTCCGACTTATTCCACTGGCTGAAGCAGTGGATGTAAGTATATAGAGCCCTCACTGGATATAGTAGGTGCAATCTTCCTCATTCCAGTGTAAGGAATGAAGGAGGGAGTAAGCCTGTAACACTAGCTGCTGGGCAGTGGACGTAGGCACTTAGGAATAATCTGGCCTAGGATTTCGGGAGACCTTTGCTAATCCAGGAGCAAATTCAAGGCAGGAAGGAGCAACAGAGATGTCAAGGCCTGCAAAAAGAGCTACCTTTAGAGTCAGAAGCTTCTCTGACGCTGACTCGATGGGCTCAAATGGGGTGCCTGACTGACTTTCTGGGACCATAGTAGGTCCCAGGAAGGTATGCATGGTCTGCAGATGGGCCTCAGCTATCTGACACCACAGATACACCTCAAAGTTAGAGGATGTTGCCCCACAGAAGCTCCATTAATAGGGGCATGGCTGGCCAAAATGGCGGCCACGTAGACCCTAATTGTAGAATTAGCCAATCCTGCTGAGAAACGTTCCTGTAAGAACTCCAGGACTGTAGCTATTGCACAGTTACTGGGTCTCACTGGTGTTCTTCACACTGCAGACAAAAAGTGTCTATTTGAATGCATACAATTTTCTCATGGATGGTGCTCTAGCTTTTAACATGGTCTCTACAACCTCGGTTGAGAGACTGGAATCTATGAGCTAATGCCCCTCTGGGGCCCAGACTCACAGTTTCAATAGTTCTGGCTGAGGGTGATAAATCAACCCTCTAGCTTTAGACAATAGATCTCTGTGAATGGGAATCTCCCAGGGAGTGCCATCCAGCAGAGATTTTATCTCTGTGAACCAAATTCAAGCTGGCCAATCCCTTGATACTAGTAGCAGATGTAGCACATTCTTGGTGAACTCTTACTAGAGTCTGTGGGAGCAGAGCAATCAGGGGAAAGGCATACAAACGTGGCCTCAGTCACGTGTCTACCATGGCGTCCAGCTCTAATGGTGTGGGAGGAGTGCGGGCTAACCACAGCAGGCAGTGTATTGTCTCCTTGGAGGCGAACACATCCACTTCCACTTGGCTGAACCGCCACCATACGGACTCCACCACTTGGGGATGGAGCCTCCAATCCCCAGGCCTCAGCCCCTGCCTCAACAGGATGTCTGCCTCAGTTTGTTGCCCGGAATGTACATTGCACTCACTGACAAAAACTTTCCCTCCGGCCAGAGAAGAATTAGTTGCGCCTACCTGAACAGGGGGCATGAACATAACCCTCCCTGGTGGTTGATATATTAGACCACTGCTGTATTGTCTGCCACAACTAACACATGGTGACCTCTCAACTGAGGAAGAAAGAATTTCAGTGCTAGGAATACGGCCCACATTTATATGCCACTCTAGATGAGGACCGCTCCAGATACTGTGAGCTGGATAGCCATCTGAAACCATGCCCCAGCCTGTGAGGGAGGCATCTGTAATTACTGTCTTGTGATAAGGAGATGCCTATAGAGTGTGATCTGAGGCTATAAACCAGGACACTTCCAAATTGTCAGAGCATGTAGGCATCACAGCATGACACTGATTACTCTCAGGGGTTTTGTCCTCAGACGAAACCCCCGACTTTTCAGCCACCAATGAAAAGGTCTCATGTGCAATAGGCCCAATGGTATGATGGTGGCTGCTGCTGCCATAAGCCCCAACAGTCTCTCATTGAGACTACAGAGGATTCCCAGACTCAGCTTTATCTTGCTCAATGTTGTTAGGATTGACCCTATGCGTGTTGGGGATAGATGGGGATAGATAGTAGAATCCCATATAACCCCTAGAAAAGTTGTCCTCTGCACTACAGTAAGCATACTTTTCTTGGGGTTCAACCTGAGCCATATGTTGGCTGTGAACAACATCTCAATGTTGAATGGATTGAATGAACTCCCTGGATCATGCTAGAATTAACCAGGTAGTTTAGGTAGTTGTTGTCAAGGTAGTTTAGTACATGGATGCCCTGGAGTCACAAGGGAGCCAAAGCGGTATCCATGCACTTCATGAAGGGGATAAAGCTAGACTGATGGGAAGAACCCAATATTGGTATGCATTGCCTCCAAATGCGAACCTCAGGAACTTCCTGTGTCTGGATAATATTTCAATGTGGAAAATGCATCATAAACCAGTCCTTGAACTGAATCTGTGGTACCTATATGTCCGAAGAGTACAGTTCAGATGATGCAGATCTAAAATTGGCTGCATACTCCCATCTTTTTTGTGGACCAGGAAATAACTGCTCTAAAAACCTCCCTCCCTCAGAGAAAGGAGACTCCCTCGCACTAGTGCTCGATGAGTGGAGCCCGGGCAAACTCAACACGATGGGGAAGGAACTGGCTGAACTCCACCATTTTCTGTTTTTGCCTCGCGAAACCTGTCACCAATGGCATTAACCGCACTGCCAAACAGGCCGGAAGATTCAACAGGGGCGTCCAGCAGGGAGACCTTATCCCCCATTCCTAAGAGGTTGAGCCATAGGTGCCTCTCTGCCACAACCAAGCTACCCACTGAATGGCCGTTATGACCCGAAGAGATAAATCCATGGCTCGGCGCAGCTCCGCCACTGCCTTGAGTTCAATTCCCTCCCCGTTGTTGAACTCATTCAGTAGGTCCTTTTGGTAGGCCTGCAACACTGCCATTATATGCAGTGACCCACAAGCGAGACCCACTGCCGCATAACCTACGCCGAAGTGGCCTTACATGGCTTTGATGGCAAAGCCAGCCCCCCTAAATTTCCTGCTATCAATGGAGAGAAGTAGCTTGCAAGTGTCTCCTTTCGGCATAGCCAAATATCTGTACTGATTTCCCCAGAAGCACAACATTTCAACATGCACTAAAAAAAGGGGAGCTTTCTGTGGTGTGAGGGAGATTTATTTTCACTGGAGAGAAAGTACACATCCAGCCTGCTACGAGCCACTTCCTCTTCCCCTGATCAGTTTAAATTCAGTTTTTCTACAGCCCTAGTTATCACTTCGAGCATTATTTTGCTTGTATTTACTCATTTTTGCATGTATTTCCTCATTTGTAAGTCACTTTGGATAAAAGCATCAGCTAAATTAAGAAATGTAAATGTGATGTAAGTAGCTCTTTAGATGATTGAGAGCTGCTCTCCGTTTTTGGTGCACTGGCTCCCCCCTCTGGCTCCTTGGAGTCAGAGAGGGTGGGTTGACCCTCCATACCGGAAGGAGGAGTCATGATGCGAGCTCCAAGCGGAGAGTCAGATTCGGAGGACAGAGCAATAGATCTCCGTTTCCTCCTCCAGATCCATACAGACACCCCAGGATCTGAGCTGGCTGACTGCCTCGGCAGCAACCGGCCCAGAGCCCCAACTCCCTTTGACTACGAAGAGAGTGAGCTGAGAGTGGAGCTGCCTAATTGTGAAACATTCCCAATGCGTGCAGTGAGCCCCCTCAAGGGCTGCTACCGCATGCTCCACTCCCAGACACTTCGCACAGAATGTGTGTCTGTCCTCCCCCATAATAAAACAGGAGCAAGGAGTAACACACTTCCTGAACTCTCTCTGGCTCATACTCACAATGAGGTGAGGAACAGAAAAGTAAAGATGCGGTCTTCACTGAAGAAAATAAGGCTGATGATATGGTTTACAGGCGTGATTTTACACACACTTCAAATACTGGTCATGTGCGAGGGCACTTCCCACAGTGTGAAGCTCACACAACATTGTGTTCCCTTTGAAAGGGAACACACAATACAAATATAAAGAGCAAATTCAAGCAAGTTTTCAGAATTACACTCATGGTTAGATGGTTGCACCATATGATATTTCTACTATTGTAATAAATGAAATAATGACCAATACATTTAAAAAAAGACTAGGAACATTTTAAGTGATACAGTGTCCTCCACTAATATTGGCACCCTTGGTAAATATGAGAAAAGAAGGCTGTGAAAATTTGTCTTTATTTTAACCCTAACCCTATCTTTTGTTAAAAAAAAAATCTGATTTTTTTTTTTTTTGATAAACCTGTGTTTTGTTTGCAATTGTTTGGTATCCATGAGAGCAGAGTATTTTTGTCCAAGGGTGCCAATACATTTTTGTCCATATTTACCAATTCTATCACATCCCAAAGGTGGTCTATTGGATTCAGATGCGGTGACTGGGAAGGCCACTGAAGAACACTGAACTCATTGTCATGTTCATGAAACCAGTTTGAGACGACTTTTGCTTTGTGACATCCTGCATTATCATGTGGGAAGTAGCCATTAGAAGATGCGTGAATTGTGGCCCATCTTCATTCATGCTGCTGGCACCAAATTCTGACCCTACCATCTGTGTGCCTCAACTGAAATCAAGATTCATCAGAGCTGGTTACATTTTTCCAGCCTTCAACTGTCCAGATTTGGTGAGCCTGTGCCCACATCAGCCTCAGCTTTCTGTTCTTGGCTGACATTAGTGGAACCTGATGTGGTCTTCTGCTGTTGTAGCCCATCTGCCTCAAGGTTCAATGTGATGTGCATTCTGAGCTGCTTTTCTGCTCATCACAATTGTACGGACTGGTTATCTGAGTAACTGTAGCCTTTGTCAGCCCGAACCAGTGTGGCGAATATCCTTTGACTTCTCACATCAAAAAGCATTTCTGTTTGCCGAACTGCTGCTCACTGGGTGAATTTTCTTATTGCACCATTCTGAGTAAACTCTAGATACTGTTGTGCATGAAAATCCCAGGAGATCAAGCAGTTATAGAAATACTCAAACCAGCCCAACTGGCACCAACAATTATGGTCAACATTTTTCTCCATTCTGATGGTTGATGTGAACATTACCAAAACCTGTATCTTCACGATTTTATGCATTGCATCGCTGCCACGCGATTGGCTGATTAGATAATTGCATGAATGAGTAGGTGTAAAGGTGTTCCTAATAAAGTGCTCAGTGAATGTTTATTCTGATAATCATTGTGATTGATCAATATAGGAAACTTTTGCCAATTTTGGTCATATCAAACAGCTCCTCAATGCATTCATGTATTCACAGCAGTCAGCATTCAGTACTTAGAAGATTTATGATGCCTAAATTTTTTGACACCAGTATATCAGTAATATCTTAAGTCTGCCAGGTAAAAAAAAAAAAAAAAGCTTTATGTCAGCTTATGCATGTTCACGGTCAGATATGAAATTCTCATAAGACTCTGATGATGAATCGACAAAAGAACTGATTTTTTTTTTTTTTTTTTTTTAATGATGATTACAAGTGACATTTTGAAATTCCGTTGTGAAAAATGTAATTACCAATGAATGCCATGTTCCACGTAAATGTCACCACAAAACACTTACACTAGCCTGCCATTCATTTCACCCACCTTTCATTCATTGCCTCACTACCATCCATTTACTTTTAAATGTCACCTCATGGAGTGTTATTGTAACTTAATGGTGTAATGTAACGTAACTTAACAGTGGTGATGAAAGTTGTGAACCCTTTAGAATTTTCTATATTTCTGCATAAATATGACCTAAAACATCATCAGATTCTCACACAAGTCTTCAAAGTAGATAAAGAAAAGCCAATTAAACAAATGAGAAAAAATATTATATTTGGTCACTTATTTATTGAGGAAAATGATCCAATATTACATATCTGTGAGTGGTATGATACTTAGGGTATCATGGCGGACAATGGTCCCTCACTCATTTCAGAAAAGTTGTAACAAATTTATGAGCCTCTAGGAGATGCTATTCTCTCTGCTATGGAGCAGTGCAGTGGCAGCCATATACACTTTACTGTTTTACTTGTGCATAACAGAAGGGATTATAATGGTTATCAATTCAATTTTAAAAAGAAAAGTGCTCTAAGTAAAGGGTTTAAAGTGCTTTACATTAGGTATCTAGATGATTCTCACTGACCCTTTCGAACAACCAACATTTTATTACTTACAGCTTGCATTGCTGAAACAGATTGTCTGCTTCTCTAATCTAAGTACTCTTTGATCTCATTCATGACAAACATAGCACATTTGTACTTTTTTTTCCTTCAGGAAGTGGTTATTAGATAGATTGTTGAGAGTGATGTGAGAAATTATATGTTGTGATCCTCAGTGTGACTGTATCTCTATCCAGCAGCTTTTTGCTTTCCCATGAGGATTTTACCCAGTAAGAAATTAGTGTGATAAATTGAAAAATAAATTCTCTTGTCTTTGAATTCATTTGCATCAACTTTCAACATCAACAGGTGAGACTTGGTCAGTGAAGTAAGGCTGGCCACACAGTTGAAGATTTTAAGGCCGATTTGCACCCTCCCTAATGATTCAAGGCTTGTTGCTACCGATTTTTTGTACAAAAAATCCTCAGTTGTGTGGTGTCATTACGATTATTTTACTACTCTGGATCGAGTTGGAGCCTCCCGGATCCCAAATCGTAAATGTGAAACATGTTTGACTCTTGATAGGGCTGCTGGAGGCGGGATACTCGCAATAGCCAATGAGAGCGAGCAAGCATCATCAACCGGGTGCTCTGTGCTTTTATAGCGGAAACATCAGCCATAATTAATCCTTTGTTGTTTTTTTGTAATAGTTGATTGCCTTGTTTATGCCATCAGCTTGCTACCACCTCAATTCACAGAAAAGCCTACTTCACGAGAAACATATGCTACGTACGTTAACAATAACATGCGTAAACTTCTAAATATTTACATTTTTTAAAATATGATTTTACTTGATGTTTTAATGTTATATGAAATGTTAATATAAAACTTTTTTATGTTTTGTAAGTATAAATAATAAAAAAAAACTATCTATAATTAAAATTGAGTCTATTTATAGAACGTGCTTCGCAGGCGACTCACAGACTACATGCGGGCTACCAGGTACCCGCGGGCCTCGTGTTGGAGACCACTCTGTGTGTGTGTTTGTGTGTTTGTGTGTGTGTGTGTGTGTATGTTTGGGGAATATCAGCAAATATCATTTGCATATTGTAGCTTCTCCATCCAAGTACATAATGTAAAAAAATAATCTTTTTTTTTTTTGCTGTGTTAAAATTAACAACCCAACTTGATGGGTTAGTTTAGCCCACAATGTGTTCTGTCTTATAGTTACCCAGCCGTTGGGCTAAAAATAACCCACTTTGGATTATTTTTAACCCAGTGTTTTTTAGCATGTACTACTCTTCCACTGTATTGTAATTTAATTTGTTCTGACTAATATACAGTAGACTGAAGCTGGAGGAGGTTGGCAATTAGTGACCTTCAGCACTTTTACAAACCACACAAATGCTAAATCTCACACAATTTGTAATCTCTCTTTTATAGTGGCTCTCTCTCTCTCTCTCTCTCTCTCTCTCTCTCTCTGTCCTTACGCTGAGTTCTCACAGTCTGCTGCAGAGTCCCTCATGCAAATCATCATCATTATGAATGTCCAACAACTCCTTCATTCTGACTTGCTTGAAACATTTATCCTGGAGCTTGGAATGATTAACTTAATTTCTATTTTAAGTCTTCATGGGATTTTATCAGACAAATAAAAAAACAATCACATTTTAAGTGGGGGGGGGAATAGAATACAATAGCTTTAGGAACAGATATGCCAAATTACATGGTGAAGGAGTGGAAAATTTACATTTTATGAGGCCACAAGTGAAACATGTACAGATATCCACTTAACACTAAGTGTGAGGTGGGAATACATCCTAGAGGGGGAAACAGTCCTTTGCAGGGCACCACATTTGCACACTTGTTCTTTAGTTCACCTACAGTGCAGTGGAAGGAAAGTGGAGACATTTCAAAAAGACAAGGAGATCATACAAAACTCCACACAGACACAGACTTAACCTGAACTCAGTGTCAAATCCCAGATGGTGAAGCTGTGTTGCACCAACTCTACCTGCTAAACCACATGCTACTCTAATTGGTACATATAAAACTACATCTTTTGTGTTTTTGTAAATGTATCACTTTGTTCCTGCCTCAAGTAAGGTTTGAGGTAGGAAACATTTGTCTTTTGTCAAAGAACTTTACCAGAGCTGTACAAAAGTATCACCAGGCTTTTTTTGTGATGTATTAGACAAGAATGAGTCCTGGTCAGTTGCTGTTCAACCCTCTACACTTACACAGTGCTTTGCATATTCTTTCATTTGTGGATTAAATGACCTCAGGTTCTTTGTCTTCAGGGACTTCCTGATCTTTTGCATGTCCTGAGCCTTTTCCTGGTTTGAAATGACATCAACACACTAATAAGTTTGCATACTCTATATTAATAGTACAGTACTATAAGTCATATGACATATTTAATTTGTTACAAATCAGCATGGACTTGATCAATCTTGTTGTCAACATCAACGTAAGATCCTTCACACAAAAACAAACAAAAAAAAGTACAAGAATGGCATGTACTTTGTGAAATACTGAAAGATGTTGTGTGTGCTGTAATATTAAAAGAATTTTACACAATATTTTTAAATGATATTTAACAAACTAGTTTGAGGGGTTCATTTGATATACAACACTATTCATTGCTTTGTTCCAGTTGTTCTGTGACTCATTTTAATACTTTAGCAATGCCCTCTCTCCAACTGTGATAAGATGATAAGATGTTTGGCAGTGATAAGCAGATGTAACACATCACTTCACACCAATGGATATCAATGTGACACTGTCATCAGTGCAAACTGTTGACTGTGCATACGTTACTTTTAAATTCCCTGTTACTTATGTTCATTGGAGGAGGAAACAACTCCACCCCCAAACCATGATGCATTATGATTTGGCCACAATCAAAAACTTGCCCATAATACCAATTTTCCAATGCTCTGAAATAACCGATGTTGTGCCTAGGTGTGACATGGTGAGCATAATTGTTACCCTAAGGTGCAATAGGTAATGGTCAGAGTAAATACACAACCTTGTTCCCTGGAAAGCAGCAGTTTTCACTGTGTCCTGTTATTAACATTTGGGACATTGAGCAATCTGTAATTAAATAAATGAGTGTATAATAATTTGCACAAATGACATTATTTTGAATCCATCAAGACATTTCATTAAACAAACAGATGCAACTGGGCCTGTGAATGTAATTACTATTGTAATATTTCATTGTGACAATAACCAGGGTAACTTACACATGTACACACTGCCTTAGATAACACCTACACAAACATACTCATTTATCTAATTGTCAGTATCATCAATTTCCATAGAGTGGTATGATGCCACAAACTTATCCCTTCTCTTTCTTTCCCCTGACATCCTCCATTAACAAGATTCTCATGGCAATCCATCAGCACTCACTACTCACTGTCCATTAAATCCTATAATCTTTGTCCCTCTGACCCCTTATAATGAAGATTACCATCTTCAATAAAATAAACCTGCACATGAATAATGTTTTCAAACCTTGACCATGTGGTAGCCCTAAGCATCATTTCACTGTTAACACTATCTTACAGTCACTAGCCTGTGGTACATTGTTGTAGCAGTGTACTGCATTTCAACAAATATTCACAGTTAAATTAATTATTTAGCACCAGTTCTCATTACATATTTTACCGATGCCTTCCTCAATCCATTTACTGTTCTTGTTTCTCTTAACTGTGTATTCATCCCTTTTTCTGTATACAACTGGAAGAGTGCTATGCTATGGCTGTTGTCAAGGAAACTCCTGACAATACATCAAAGTCTGAGGCGTAAATGCATTTGCAGTGCTTTTACAAGGTATTCAGTTACTCCTTTCCAGTAGATTTGTACACATGGAATTACATACATTATGTAATAAATAACTTCTAAATATGAGGACATAGTAGTACCTATAGGCTTCAATCCAGTTGTTCATGATTTTTGGTTATAATGGGACATGGACTTTAGTGCAGGCCCTCCAAATACTAAGTAGTGCCCCAAGATATTTTGGATATTTAAATGAACTCTTACCAACTTGTGGTCCATGATTGGTCCAGATATTACAAATAGTTTATAACAATGTTATATTTTTAGTATTTATTAGGCATACTTTCCACTACCACTAATGGTGATTAATACATAACATTAATACCAATCTTTCTACCACATGCATAGGCTACCTTCACAGATAGTCAACTTTTGTGCCCAAGTTTTTGGGCTTGGCTCTTGACTCACAATCACATAGTCATCAGTGCAGGCAGATACCTGGAAAAGAGTCACACTGGAGTGTTTTACCACTGAAAAACAACTGACACATTATAAAACCCTGGCAGTCACACCAGGCAGTTTTTGTTTAAGTCCTTTACATTTAGTTTGTCAACATTTTGTTTTCATTTCAGATTCCTGATGTACATTCCTAATGAATTTCATTTTGACATGAATCAAAGCAGATGCAATTTTAAAACATTTAAAATCTCAACCTATATTCCAGAGTACTTCATATTTAAAGCACGAGAGATGCCAATGGATGTCACACATTTTAGGATGTGAAAGGGGATTAGGGGATGAAACTCTTACAACATAACCCCGGCTGAGTCCTTCCTATTTTAAAAAGTTAAACACTATATTAAGACTACTTAATTCAGCTTTAAGTGCCATCTTCATCTAATTTTATGATCAGATTTCACTATAGGACATGTCCATTACATTTAATCACAAAACATTTCTGGAAGCTCAGCACATTGTGCCCAGAACAATTCTATTTTTTGGCTTTCTGCTAAAATTTCCTTTACCACAATTACTTTGCTCAAGAGCTAGGCCAGCTCTCTGCTGGAAATGCAACAAGGGTATGATAAGCCTAATAGCTTGCTTGTTATAGAGAGGGCTGTCACCTATTGTATCTCAGGGTCTAACAATGGAACATATAGACAGATAGCAGCAGTTAGATAGCTAGCTACATACTTCTATACAAAGACTATGCCAGCCATATATAATTTATGTAAGGAATAATTGATGACAGGCCATTGAATTATTAGAAAATAATGCACACCCCAAGGTGGTAATACGGCCACAACGCACAACGGACCGGGAGTCAATTATTTCGCTTATACTACAGTTACCACACCTCAAGAAATTGTTCAGATGTTTAATTTCAAGACATTTGTCCTTTTTTGTCCTTAAAATGTTCTTGTGTGTGGAACTAAATTATTATGCATCCCATCTCAAGCCTCCGTTGCTAATTCCAAAACATAACTTAGAACTAGTAACGGAGGCTTGAGCCATCGATATGCGTTATTGGAGAGAGAGAGAGAGAGAGAGAGAGAGAGAGAGAGAGAGAGAGAGATTGGTTGTAGCCCTGGTTGGCTATGAATGAGCAGGAAGCAAGGATGGAGTAGAAGATTAGTCTGGGATTCGCGTGAAGCAATGACAGTAAAATCTATGTCCTTGTTTAATAGGATTTGATACCATGGTATTATGGTCTAAGTGGATCATGAGTTCAAATGCTTTCTGGTCCCTGTCAATAACCAATTGTCTGACATGTAGGAATAAACTTCTGAGAAAATGTGGTAAAAAATAAGAAAATTATCAAAATTATAATTCCACCATCAACAACATCAGCTTACACTACAAAACTAAGAAAATGGAGTGTAGCACAAAGCATCCCAAAATGAGTGACTACTGAAGTGCCTTTTTTTAAAAGACAGTATAGTAAGCAAAACTCTGTTAGTGCAACACAGTCTCCACCTAGTGGGACAATTACAAATTCAGTGAACGAATTCACCGTGTGTGGGTTTTTTTTTTTTTGTTGTTTTTTTGTTTTTGTTTTTACAAGCATTGCCCGGACTTGCAAGCCCAAACATTGGCAGTAGAAGCAAAGGTTTCTTAATCCTATGTCTAGCTGCTTTTAACCTGTCGCTTAAAGGCTAGGCTGGGCTTCTCTGAACTGTGAGAACAAGTGAGCTAACTAAAGACCCATTCACAGTTTGTCTTTTTTGCTACCAAGCCAAGAGCATATAGAATATACCATATACAACCATATACAACACATCAGCTACAATAATAAACACACAAACACCACATATGCTATAACAGATCAGTGTAATATATTTATGTGTGTGTGTGTGTGTGTGTGTGTGTGTGTCATTGTGAGGCTCACACAGTGAAAGAGATGAAATTTTAACTTTTAATACTATACATCAATTGTGACTAGGCAATGAAAACTTCAGTGCTTTTTATGATTAATATCCATAGTAGAAATAAAAGATAAGAGTCAGATGAAAGAACCTTTTTTATCCTGCCATCAGCCCCCAACAGCTTTCATAAATTAAAGATTATTACAGTTTAGACTTAACCTTCATTTATTCACCAAAGACATACTAGCCTCTCTACTGTTTGTCTTACTACTTTAGTTTTAGATTATCATGTAAAAGCAGTCTACTTTGAAGGTAGTTTATATTAAAAGTTTAGATACAGGGTTCTCAAAGAGGGTCTGTGTTTCTTTTTTTTATTTTTAACAATTCATTTAAATTGTGGACATCACTTCACTATCCAATTACTTTAATGCTATATCGCTATTATTGTCATTATACATTCCTAGGCAAAAAGGTTCTGTCTTTCAGTTCATCACTCTGCGGGAAGTCTTAAAAGTGTATGTAAAATCCTACAAAGGAGTGTTTCCGTTTTAGAAACAAGTTGAACCCATTTAGGATGCCAAGAACCCCAAACTATTCAAAGGGCCCTTAAGGAACATTAATTGTTATGAAGTTAAAAGCCTGATGAACTGGTAACTTGAATTGAATACGTTAATTACAGCCAAATAACCTAAAATCGTTCTATAAATAATGCAAACAGACAAAAAATAACCTTCAGACTGCAAATATAATATAATATAATATAATATAACTAGGGAAAGTGAGTTCTACATTTTAACATAATGTCACTGCTTTGGCTTCTATGTGTGTGTTGGGGGGTGGGGGGGTGGGGGGGGTGTTAAAAGGGCACAAATCATAAATATGATGGTTTGAATCAGCAAAATGTGTCATATGAATATGAATAGTGATGAAATAAACTATTGGTCTATGTATTTTAATATCGTATTTAGATTTATATTTTTAAAATATAAGATCCTCTGATTTAGATTACAAAAGGAGATAAATTACAGGAAACTCTTCTATTTTTTTTTTTTTTTTTTTTTTTTAGTTGTTTAGAAGTGCGTTATAGCTTAATGACATTTCATTAGTTTCGTTCCATGTGTCACCTTCGAGTCACTGTGACCACGACGAGGAACCTGTTATCGAGAGCCCCGCCCAGTTCTAGCGTTCAGTCTTTAATTTCGTAATCATGAGTGACGTGTGCAGCATTTAAACTGCCTGCGGTTTAAAAGCGATTGTATGCTGCATGCAAACATTCTGAGCTCACTGGCACAGGGGAGACACAGTGTGAGAGCTTTGTGGAATGGCGTGGACACTGGTGCTGGTGCTAATCGGAGTTCTTTCCGCTGTCTTTTTATTCTGCACTAGGCGCAAGAGGTGAGTCTGTGAGGTAGAGGTTACTAACATCACGCGCTCAGCTGTCTGGTGTTTAGGTTTACTGAGCTGCACGAGTTTAGAGATACATACAACACCACATAATACTGTCCTGTAGATAGTGTCGCGTGTTATTTTGTAAGTTGCCGTTTTGCACCGAATTTAAAGTACCTGTGGCGCACTACCCTGCTGAAAACACAAAACCCTCATAGAATAGAATCCCTCATAGAATCTGTAATGGTTTTAATGGTTATAATGGGAATTGTATTGGTTTTAGTGGAAACTGTAATGGTCCCTGTGGGTTTCTACTGATAATTGTTGTCTTCTACTTGTGGCATGTTATGTCTAGTGGATACCGTTAAAGACCAATAATGGTAATGGTTTTAATGGTTAGCTGATGCTTTGTAATGGAAGTGGAAACAATTCGAATTTCTGTTATGGTTTCTATTGGGGTTTTTTTCAGCAGGGTATTTTTACACTATTTTGTAATGGTATTATAGATTTTTTTTTTAAATGCTATTTATAGGTTATTGTATTTCAAGTAGTTTGTTCTTTCTGAAGGCAAAGAAATGAGCCCCCATTGGATAAAGGCAGCGTTCCTTGGCTTGGTCATGCCCTTGAATTTGGCAAAGATACTGCCAAGTTCTTATCACAGATGAAGGACAAGCATGGAGACATTTTTACAGTAAGTTTCTGCCAGCCATTTGCATATTGGTTATTTTGTAAACTACTAATGGCTTTACTTTTCTGTCCTCTCTGGTGTTCACAATCAAATTATCCACTGCACAATGCTTGAGTTCATCATTGTATATGTCAGAGAGTGAATGAATCACTATGATTATTGCAGCTTGTGAGAATTCAGTGAGAAATGCCTTATTACCTTATCAGATTTAAGAAACACAGTATCACCATACATCTCAAACTTAACCAACTTTTCAGGTTTTTTTTCTAGTTGCAGTTTCATTGCTGTAATTGTGTTGTGGGTAGTCATGTGAAACATTACTGTTGCTCAGTGTCAGCTGCATTGCTAGGAGATTACATCATGTAGTTTCTGACACAGAGTACACTGAAACGGAAACAATGTAGTTTGCTGGGTTTATTGATGTGTCACTCTTTCTATGTGGTTACCTAAGAAACTTGTTCTGTTCTGATTTGATCTACAGGTATGTGTGGCTGGACATTATGTGACTGTACTACTGGATTCCAATTGCTATGATGCAGTGCTCGCAGACACCCAATCCCTCAGTCTGACTCACTATAGCCAAATTTTAATGGACAGAATCTTCAACCTTCAGTTGTCTAATCATGACCCGGTATCTGAGAGAAACAGAGTGGACCAGTAGGTGTTTGAGACTAAATTAGATTCAACATTCCCTAATGCATTTTTTTTTAAATATCACTAACCAAGTCTCAAACCATACAAATTTGAATAAAATAACTTAATTATTTTTATAAAGTTCATTAAAATGAACAGTGCGTTGGAGACCTGATACGTATTACAGAAGATTGTAGCACCTACAACAGTTCTTAGAAACTGCCAAGTTTGCAATTTCTTGTAAATTAATGTCAGTTAATGAGGTTATAACAATGTGGTTTTGTGTGTGTGTGTGTGTTTTCAGATACTTTAAGGGCAGCAATCTATCTCCACTCTGCAGCTCAATGCAAAACAACCTCCAATTGCTCATGGCATCTGCAAATCCACAGAACCCAACAGAATGGAAAAAGGACAGACTTTTTGACTTCTGTTACAGCTTGCTCTTCAAGTATGTTAGCATTTACAGTATTATTCAATCAAGATAGAAGTGTGGGAACCTATATATTCTGCTTACAAACAAGTATAATAATTGTGCCACATACACGCATACCTGAGAAACCCTGAGTGTTAACTTAATAATTTGCAGGGTGTGTCTGTGTGTCTACACACATGGTTGTTTTAGGTCACCAGACCATTAAAGATCAGTACCGCTGTCGTGACACTAGCAACCACATTATTTGTGAAACTACTTGGGCTGAAAATACTTTCTGTAATCTGATGTTTGAATATTGAGCTCTCTTTCTCCCTCTCTCTTTAGGGCCGGTTATCATACCCTATTTAGCACAGAAAATAATAACAGTGCAGAATTAACTGAGGTTTATGAGGAGTTTCGGCGGTTTGACAAGATTTTACCAAAACTGGCACGACGTTCTGCACGTAGAGGTATTATGAAGAAGGAAAAGAAATAACCTAGAACTCTTGTCATTCTCATAATTATTAGAAGAAAGTAACAGAAAGCAAGAATAAAATCTGTTCCTTTTCTGAAACATGATATACTAAACTTCACCTAAGTGTTTGTGTGTGTTTGTGCATGTGTGAATGCATGTTAGATGAGTTGAAAGTTGCCAGCTCAGCACGAAAGCGGCTATGGGAACTCTTGTGTCCGGACAGGTTTTTCACGGGAACAGTGGCCCAGTCATGGATGCAGACCAACTTACAGCACCTAGAAGAGCAGGGCATGGACACACAGACCCAGCGGCGAGCCATGCTTCTTCAGCTGTGGGTTACACAGGTGAGCAGCATCAATGTGGTGTTTCTCACACGTGCACATTAGGGATGTCAAGATACCAAACATCTAGTAGTCCGACCGATACCACAAAAAGTACACGATACTCGATATCAAAGTCGATACCACGGTGTGGTTAAAAAAAATAAAAATAATTTTTAAAAAAAAATTTTTAAATAACATTTAAAACTCCTGGAGGACATCCTCCTTTCTGAAAGATAGAGAGTGAGGTGTATTTTAGTTATCAAACACTGTCTGACAATGACTAATAACAAGTGCTAAGGTGCACTCCTAAATATACACACACACACACACACACACACACCCCTTATACTCTGAGTATATTGGGTCACCTCAACCACCACTAGTAGCATCCACCTGGATTATGCAACGGCAGCCATAGTGCGCCAGAACGCTCATCACACACCAGCTATTAGTGGAGAGGAAAGATATGGGGATTATTAGGGGGCCATGATAGAGAAGGGCCAATGGGGGAATTTTGCCAGGACACTGGGGTATACCTGTACATTATGTTCTGAAACACTCTTAGTAACCACTATTAGACTGGTTTTATCTTTCATTTGCTGTGTCTGTTAATGTACAACCTCCTCTGAGCCTCGCACATTTACTGCAGTACAGGTTGAAGTGTGCAGCTCTGTGAGGGTTGACAGCCGCATCTTTCATAGATTATCTGGCGTTGATAAACTCAAGCCACATCAGGTTTCCTTTGAAATAGACATCAGTGACAAGTGACATGGCAACAAAAGACATTTGAATTCAAAATTATGAATGGCATTTGAACATGCTATGCAAATACATTAGGACTAATCATTTAAATTACTTATCTTCAATACAGTTTTTGACCAGTCCTATGATACCACTTGTCTAACATCACCCCAGTTCGCTACTTTCAACCTTAGCTCTTATTTGAATTCAGTGTTTAGCCAACAACAATGGAAGACACACCCATTACCAGTGTCTCATCTGGAATTTACTCTAGTGCTGAACAGAAAGACAATGTAAACAAAATTAACACAGTAAAATGTATAAATTACAAAACAATGCAGAGTTACTTTTTCAGGGAAATAAGGTTTTGGGAAATTACAAGTGTGGTAGTATTGTGACATTTGGGTCTTCAGATGGTGAAGGAGGACAAACTTAAGCAACTAAAATTGAGGAACTAAAATTTGTTTATAAAACAGACTAAGTGTGTGTGTGTGTGTGTGTGTGTGTGTGTGTGTGTGTAGGGTAATGCTGGCCCTGCAGCATTCTGGTTGCTGGGCTTCTTGCTCACTCACCCAGAGGCTCTGAAAGCAGTGAACGAAGAGCTGTGCAGCCTACAGCATCTACCTCTGGACAAAAGAGAGGACACACCAATATTTAGTAAGTTTCAGTGGTGGTACATTTAACCACATTAAAAACAACAAAGCTTGTTCTGTACCCTTCAAGAAACTTGCATAAATAATTGTTAAGGCTGTATTTTTTTAAAAATATATATTATAGTAATAAAATAACATACATTGCTGAAAAGGCTCATTTTTATATTATTATATAATAATGCCTGCATTCTTTTATATTCATACAGTAATGAATAATGAATTTTTAAATTTGTGATTGCTGCTACAGACAGTGCTCTGAAGGAGACGCTGCGTCTCAGAGCAGCTGCCCTCATCACCAGAGATGTAATGCAGGACAAAATGATTAAATTAAGCAGTGGCCAAGAATATGTTCTACGGCATGGAGATCGCCTTTGTATCTTCCCTTTCCTCAGTCCACAAATGGATCCTCAGATCCATTATGAGCCAGAGGTAAGCTCAACACTCTGCTGTCCTCTTCACATTTGTTTTCTGTTCTCTGGGTTCTTTGAATTCATCATTTAGCTTTTTAGCAGTTGAACCTGCTCTGCAGTCTCAAAGTCAGATAAATTTATCAGTAGTGTTTTCATTAGTCACTGAAAAAAATCAGTCTGTCAGATTATCATCCACAATGCATGAAAGTTGACAGGATCAGTTTACAGGTTCCACGTGTAGCACTATGTAAAGAATAACACCAGGGTGGTGTAATGTGCCACAACATGAACCGGAGTGCCATTACCGCCTCAAAGTGTATTGTTTTCTCTCTCTCTCTCTCTCTCTCTCATGAGAAAGCATAAGCATAAACTCCTCATACATTTTAATTTGTTAAACGACACGCTTTTTAAAATCGGTTTATTAGTCTTAGATTTTGTGGAGTATCTGCCATACAAGTCCCTGTGTATGAGCTGTTACTGTAGGTACAATAACACATTAGAATAAGCACATTAATATTTATCTAATCACTCAGGTTACAGCTGGAACTACTATAACTATGTTATAAAAACATAATGCACACCTTCTGACCAATGAGATTCAAGAATTCAGCTGTGCTGTGGTATAAATGTAGCAAAACAAACCTTTATAACATTTTCAATTCCTAAAGCATATGTTAACCCAATTTTAGTCTGACACTTTAAGATGGCCTTAGGAAATGATGCTCTGATTTAACATTTGGTTGGATGTCTTAAACCTGAAGAACAGGGGGACACGTTTAAAAAGTACATCAGACTATAGAAATGGACGTTCTTCAGCCATTAGCTATACAATTTGAGGAATGTTTTTGTTATATTTATATTCAAAGATAATATTTGTGATAAAACTACACTGCAGCAGTAATTGACATGCATGGTGGTGTATCTGTTGTCAACTGAGAGTTCTGCAAAGCCTGCAGTTCCTATGGCCACAAAATGAAAATAAGCAGATTAGTTAAAATAGGTACATCATGGCTTTAATTACAAGTAATTAATATACTTTAGAGTTAGATACAAATAGAGATCATAATTTACTATTTCTCATTCCTATAGTTGACAGCACGAACAACTTACTTCCATAATTAACTGCTTCTTTAAAAGAAAGTTTTACTATGCACACCCATGCCTATTTTATAATCACATAAAATCAAATCAGTGAAACCAAAAGGTTTAAAATAGTGTTGTGCATAACTGTAATTGAGTTCTGGATTATGGATTAAGCCTGTAAAAGCCATAGAGCAAATCTAAAGATATGTCTAGGATTAGGCCAGCAGTTATTAATCCAAAAACAGGAAAAGTAGAAAGGAGAGAACACAACTTAGCATCAGGGCCACTGTCATCTTTAACTAAGAGGACATTTTGGCCAGGCCATTAGCTGCTATAAGTGGTGAATTTGCATGCTTCAGCATTTCATGGCCTCATTTTAAAAGACACACTTGATCACTGTACTTCCTACTGATCAATACAGGGGGAAGATGATATTAAATGATTTAGTAATTAAATATTAAGTAACATGGATTTCTCAAACATTCCCAAAGGCCAACTCAATTTTGCCACAATGATTCTGACAAGTTATAACATACAAACACCAACATACTATATCAAGAGTCTATATATGATACTCACCATAATTTTTGAGATGCAGTCAGTTTTCTTCAGCATGATCAGATTCTTTCCGAAGAGTTACGTTTGAGTGTGTATCTGCTGTTGGTTATTTCAGAAGTTCAAATTCGATCGCTTCCTAAATTCGGATGGAACAGAGAAGAACAAGTTCTGTAAGGAGGGGCTGCAGATGAATTATGGTACCATGCCATGGGGAGCAGGGAGCAATTTGTGTCCAGGGCGTCATTTTGCTGTGTGTACTTTAAAAAGGTGAGTATTATCAAGGCACACTGTCCATCAAGCCACAGTTTCTACACTAATTAAATGCTTTAAACAACTGAAATAATCAAAGCATGAAATATTCCAACACTGTTATACAATGTTATTTACACTTCTAGTCCATACCATGTTTACAATGCTATTTACTCCACCTGATTGTATTTTTCATTACTTAACAGTTCTTCTCAACATACATGAAAATGAAAACACTGTTCCATGAGTTTTTACCCCAGATGTTTTCTTTGATTACTATTAATTTCTAAAATTCTTAACCTACTTCTAGGTTTGTGCTCATGATTCTGACGCAGTTTGACCTGGAGCTGTGTGATTGTAATGCACGCATGCCACCAGTGGACCTCAACCGTTACGGGTTTGGGATGCTCCAACCAGATGGGGATTTGGAAATCCGCTTTAAGCTAAAAAAAAAAATTTACATAACGTAAAACTATAGTCAAAACAGTTTAAAATTAAGTAGCTTCATTGTATAAAGGCATCTGCTATTATGTGTTCTTGCTGTTTTTGTACAGTTTTTATATCACCTGTTATTTATTTAAATGAAGCAAGCAGGGGCATAGGTAAAACCCTATAGTCAGAACTAGGAATTGCCTTGTGTTATGTTAGATAAATTTTATGTTAATAGTTCCCATTATCAACAACAAAGTTTTAATCAAGTATATTGTGCATTAATTTGGACTGTTATTATGTCCTGTGTAATTCATTTTAATGAAACAATAATTTAATCACTTGTGGACGGTAGATAGATAGATTAGACAGATAAATGGATGGATGATTGGGTAGATAGATCGAAAGATAGGATATAATTCCTTTATTTGTATGTACAATTTTTTAAGATGCTGTACTGTTGACTGTGCTGTGCTTTTTCATTTTTTTTTTATTAAATTAGTGTAATAATGTGTAATAATTGTAACTGAGTACATTTTTATTATGCAATCCTTCAGCATGGATTATTGCAAACTTTTTTAGATTCACCAAGAAAACCTTAAAACTTTTCCATGAAAATATATTAAAAGCAGCAAATTTGGGTGAAGGTAGCTGTTTTTCAAAAAAAAAAAAAAAAAAAATACAGCCCTCTTCAGCTGGTTCTCAGCAAGGCAAGTGAACCAGATCAAACGTGCATAAAAATGTGAACAGGGAAATGTATTTGTGAGGGAAATGTATTTGTATATGTATTTGTATCGAACATGAGTACAGCTTAAAGGTCTTCTTTACCAAACATCACTGCAAAAGACCGTGCAGAACAGTTTCATGCAATTGCAATTTTGCCAATTCAAGTAGTTTATTGCAAAAAAACACAAAAAACTCTACAAATTGCATCACAAATTTTGGAGAGAAAAAACTGCAGCCAAATCAAGCATTTTTGGCCACAACAATCACAAAACAACTCCACAAAATCCTGTGTGAATTGAAATAAAGTCAAATGGTATGAATTATACCCAATCCATGACACAAACTTAAAGTTTCATAACATACATAAATGTATGTATTAATTTGCACATGCGAAAAGGGGTGTACACTACTAGTAAAAAGTTTAGACACACTCATTCTTTATTTTATTTTATTTTTTTCCACGTTTTAGAATAATAATAAAGTCATCAAAACTCTGGAGTAACACAAATGGAACTATGGGAATTATGTTGTGATTAAAAAATCCAAAATAAATCAAAATAATTTACTATTTTAGCATCTTCAAAGTAGGCATCCTATCTGCCTAGAATTTCCAGAAATGTATTCTTGGCATTTTCTCAACCAATTTCTTGAGGAATCCCCCTGAGATGCTTTTTACACAGTATTAAAAGTTCTTAAAGAGTTCTTATCTATGCTGGACACTTACTGACTGCTTTTCAGAATATTTCGGAATATTTCACTCCAAGTCATCCATTTTTTTAAAAAAAATTGTCAATAAAATGTTAGCTTTCTAATGAAAGAAATGAATATGTTGCCACAAGATTTTTAAGATCATGAGAAATATTTCAGTCAAGTGTTGCCACTTTTGACTGGTAGTGTATGTCTAAATTAACAGGCAACATGATTGACCTCCTCATCCTGGTTGGTTGAACATTGGTGGGCCACATCATTTTTTTTATTATCCTGTTTACAGAGCTTGTCACCAATGGCGCTTGAGTTTTCACCTCAGCAGATATTTTACTGACAGGTTTTGGAATGTGAGGCAAAATATTGCAAAACATTTTCTGATCTGAAAATCAACTGCCAACCTTTAAATCCTAGCTCAACACTCACAGATGGGCCTATTTGAGCACAATTGTGTCCTGTGCCAAAAAAAAGAAAAGAAGAGACTACAAAACTAAACTGTGATAAAGTAATACCTTATGAACACCTACAGAGTGCATGTAGTCCAGCTCTACACAGACGAACACTGGAGTTGTTTGTGTCTGAATTCAGCACTATAGGATTCATTCACCTCGCTCAATAATAGACCATTTACTGGGTAAAATAATATCAACAGTGCTTTTCATCCCAGAAACGGACGAGCCAGTGTAAAGATGCTGTTCGCCATTTTGCCCGAGGTCAGTGGGCCGTGGCGCAGGAGGGAGGAAGACGCTCTGCAGGACAGTGAAGGGTTAATCTCAGATCCAGCCTTCCGCACACTAAAACCGCTGCCGCGAAATCAGCTACACAGATTTACCACTGGACTTGTTGATTTATTCCGCTTCCTATTAAAAACACCGGCGATTTGTAGAGAGCAGCCAAATATGCCCAGACTGGAGGATAGCGGTCCTCCGCATGGGCTTAATTTCATACTAGACATGGGAGTAAAGCAGTGACGCTCCTCCTGTTTTCCTTCTCATTTATTGGCTTTCCATCATTCTCAGCCTCCAGCTACTGAGGTATGTTTTGTGATGATTTTCTAGCCATTGTTGTTGTTGTTGTTATTATTATTATTATTATTATTATTATTATTATTATTATTATTATGCGATATGTCCCCAGCAAAAAAACAAACAAAAAAAACAATAATCCCCAAAACACATGTAAAAATCAAAGACCTGCTGTTTCAATTTTGGTCATTGATCTACTTTAGTGAGCACATTTGTTTCCATGCGCACTTTGGTTTGATCGACTTGCTGATTTCTTTCTAAATAATGCTATTTGAATATGATAGAATACAATAAGCAAACGTGTTTTAAATTGACGTCTGGATTTTATTGATGCCGCTCAAAACACGCGAGCAAGCGAGCGAATTTCTTTGTGAATTCAACAAAATTAGGCTGACCAATTATACTAAGGGGGTTGTGTCGTAGCTCCGTCAAATTAGCCTAAAATGAGCGCGTAGGTGAGACGCATATGGTTTTTCTCACCATGATTATTTCCTCCCGGTTTTATAGGCTATATGGACCGTGCTGTGGCAGCGGTGAGGCTGCGCGGGTGCACAGCTGCCTTCAACTATTTAGCAACAAATGATTGTTTCTGGGACGTTATATTTTCGCCTAAACCATGCTGAAGCAGAAATCCACCACTCTCACTGGACATACAGTAGGCTACTGAATACCAGGCAGGTCCTCAAAGGAGACGGCTTGTTTTTGATACCGAATATCAACACGTGTGCTCTGAGTAGCTGCCTTGTCTACTAAACCCCCGCAGGTTCTGGTGACTATAAATTCCCTTAAAACTTAAAACCCACTTAAAACCACAAGCTGTACACTACCGCCAGGAATTAATGCACAATAGTGCATGGGTATTTTCAGCACCGCGCCTATGGCGCTTATTCATCTCGAGCATCTTTCCATTCAGACGCGTAGCTAGCTATCCCTGCTGTGGGTGAAGTGCATGTGTACTTATGGTTTTGTTTTTGTTTTTTGGAAATTCCTGACCATTTGTTCTTGAATCATCGCAGCAAACGTGTACTAACTGTGTGACGTATCTCTCTTTTTCATTCCAGCGATGGAAGAAAGCGTCTCCGACATCGAGAGGTAACGCAGGTTCCGGGGCCCGCCTGGAGTAAGCCATAGCCTACGAAACTGCGGCCGAATAAAAAAAAACAATGGAGAGACCATCCGCCATGATCAGTAAAACAGGCTCTCGGTCGGCGGCCTCTCTACCTCCGGAGCCGGTGGACATCATCCGGAGCATGTCGTGTTACCGGCGTGTGCGTCTGAACGTGGGCGGCTTGCCGCACGAGGTGCTTTGGCGCACGCTGGAGCGCCTGCCGCGAACGCGCCTGGGCAAGCTTCGCGCGTGCACGACGCATGAGGCGCTCATGGATATTTGTGACGACTATAACCTGGATGAGAACGAGTACTTCTTTGACCGGCATCCGGGCGCGTTCACGTCCATCCTGAACTTCTACCGCACGGGAAAGCTGCACATGATGGAGGAGATGTGCGCGCTATCGTTCAGCCAGGAGCTGGACTACTGGGGCGTGGACGAGATCTACCTGGAGTCATGCTGCCAGGCGCGCTACCACCAGAAAAAGGAGCAGATGAATGAGGAGCTGCGGCGCGAGGCTGACACACTGAAGGAGCGCGAGGGCGAGGAGTTGGATAACGCGTGCTGCTCAGAGAAGCGCAAGAAACTGTGGGACCTGTTGGAGAAGCCCGGCTCTTCTGTAGCAGCCAAGGTAGCTATGAGAGTGGGAGCCTAATACAGTACAAGTGTGTGTGCGTGTGTGTAGTAATCAACATCAGACTGACACACAGATACACAAGCATACGCAGATGCACGCACACACATACATACACACGCAAAACGCATACACACGCACATGCACATGCATACGCACACACAAGACCCCTTACCCCAAGCAAATACAAACTCATGAATAAAGCAAACGCTTTACAGGCTTTCGCAAGGATTCTATGGCTATGGGAATATAGCTACGCATGACTGTTTCAGATTTTAATGATTAATTTATGAGATTTTATGTCATACACTTTAGCACTGCCCAGCTTCTGCAGTGCCTGACTGTGGTTAGAGTCTTGATCAGAATTAAGGATGAGGCTTTTTTCCCCTTTTCTTTCAAGGCACTTGCATCCAATAATGTCATTTCCTAATACCATTAGGCCTGATTCCCTGTCAAATCATGTTCTCTGCCAAGATAAAATCGCAACATCCACATATCTGTTTTAGGGTTGGCACATTTATAACCTAGCAATTAGCTTAAATTAAAAAAGTGCAATTCTCATTACTGCTGTTGGAGAGGAAATCACATCAGAGTTAAGCTCTTTGGCAGTGGGATTAATGTATAGGGTATTTGTTTTAAAAATACTGAAAAATATTGAATTAGCATTTCACAGGAACTATCCTAACAGCCTGATGCATTTGTGCAATGTCTCCCAGGGTTGTCTTTATTTGTTCAGGTGTTTTCGCACCTGTGGTCCCTGGGGATCAAGATAGTATGCCCAACAAAGCAAAACTTATCTGGAAAAACCTATTAATATGGAAGAACATATAAATTCAATAGTGCAGGTGTTCATTCAAAACTGGGCTTTTTTCTGAGTTACAGTAGAGATATGATCAATGTACCAGATGGACTGACTATGCTTTTGTTGTTGTTAACTCTTTTGACTCTCAGTGCTTCTTCCATTTCCCTTCCTGTACTCTTTGTGCCTCCTTCCCTCATTCCAGTCTTCTGCACTGCACCTCCATTTAAATGTCAGGAAAATGTCACATTAATTATCCTCCATGAGACTTCATGTCCCATTAAATTTTTTTCCTTAGCACCTCCTTTCTGTCCTGTCCATATTCAGACCAGCTCTGTCTACATCTGTCTCAAATCACATTTTGGCTCTACCACACAATGTGATTACAGCTGACCACTGGCCTATCACTGCAAATTACTGACTACTCATATTTCAGCACTGCTCACGTTTTTCTTCTGTGCACTTACATTACATGAAATAACCGAGTCTTGACTATTACTGGACACTCTTAAAAGTGTATGCTAGAAAGCAGAAGTTCTGTGGCTTTCATTAGGACAAATACTGTAGAATAATGTAAGACATCCTTGTACACATGTATTATACATATGAAGGAAAGCACAGTTCTATTTCATCCCTTCTTACCACCAGAGATTGTGAGAATCACTTGTATAATATTTGACACATGTACGCTATATGGCCAAAAGTATGTGGACACTTGACCATTCACAACCATATGTGCTTGTTGAACATCCCATTACAGATTTTGCTCCCCCTTGTGCTGTTATAATAACCTCCACTCTTCTGGAAAGGCTTTCCACCAGATTTTGGAGCATGGCTGTGGGGATTTGTGCTCATTCAGCCACAAGAGCATCAGGCACTGATTCCAGACTAGGAGGCCTTGGGTACAGTCAGCATTCGAATTTATCCCAAACTGTTTAGTGGGGTTGAGGTAAGGGCTCTGTGCTGGCCACTCAAGTTCTTCCACACCAACTTTGGCAAATCATGTCTTTATGGGCCGTGCTTTGAGCATAGGGGCATTGTCATGCTGGAACATGTTTAGACACCTTAATTCCAGTAAAGGGTACATCTTAATGCTGTAGCATACAAAGAGATTCTAGACAATTCTGTGCTTCAAAGTAGACAATTCTGTGCTTCATCAAGGTTTGCCATGAACAGTGCTGTGACGCAATGGCTGCCTGAAACAAGGTTAGTATTTTGGGAATCAGGCTGTGTGGCAAATCTAGTTGTTAAGGTGGAACAAAGGCCTCACTTGGGTATCTCAGAGTCACAACTAGGAGTCTGTGTCCTATATGCTGAATTCTGTGCAATGTGAAAAGTACCATTGGTCAAGATGGAAGGGTATACAGTAAATGTCAAGGCCAGTCAGGGGCCAGGGCATCCTGTCCCAGCAGGCTGGCTGGCTCCACTAGTGAGAACCACATATGGTAACAAGTTAACTTAAACAAAAAAGTCCACCTGTGCTTGCCAAATTTCCACATCTGAGATACCACTTCTGGGTGCAGGTCCCACTCTCCAAGGCATGTGCAAAGTCGAGACTGCACCATTGTACAGTCCTGGTGAATATCTGCCAGTAAAGCTAACTGTGAATGGATACATCTAAAGAGCTTCTGTGCAAGGTGAAGAGAGCCATCCAACCTTGTGCTGTTTTGATTATTGATGTATCTGACTGTCTTACACTTTATCACATGAATTCCATTACTGACCAACCAATGACTTTTTAGATGTAAGTAGAAGATTGAATGGTCATTGAAATAGAGAAATTGTGATTTTAGGGAGTGATAAGTGACTCAAGTAGAAAATCATGTTACACTCTATGGCCAAAAGGGTGTGAAGACCTGATCATCTCACCCATATCTGGGCCTTAAGATGTCCCTGCACTGGAACTAAGAGGCCTGCATGACAATGCTCCTGTGCACAAAGCAAGGTCTATAAAGACATGGTTTGGCAAAGTTGGTATGGAAGAACACAAGTGACCTACACAGAGCCCTGGCCCAACTAGACAGGGTCTTTTTCCAGTCTTCAGCCATCCAGTTTGGGTGAGTCTGTGCCCATTATAGCCTCAGATTCTATTTCTTGGCTGACTGGAGTGGAACCTGATGTGGTGTTCTGCTGTTTTAACCCAACCACCTTAAGGTTTGATGTATCATGCATTCTGAGATACTTTTCTGTTCATCACAGTTGTAAAGAGTACTTGTTTGAGTTACTATAGACTTCCTGTCAGCTCAAACCAGTCTGGTCATTCTCCTCTGATATCTCTCATCAACAAGGTGTTTCAGCCTGCAGACCATTTGCACTTAGGATGTTTTGTTTTTCACAACATTCTGTGTAAACTCTAGAGATTGTTGTGTGTGAAAATGCCTGGAGATCAGCAGTTTCTAAAATACTCAAACTAGCCCATCTGGCAACAACAACCATGCCATGGTTAAAGTCACAGATGTCACACTTTTTCTTCATTCTGATGTTCAAGGTAAACATTAACTGAAGCTGTATCTGCATGATTTTTTGCACTATGCTTCTACCACATGACTGGCTACTTAGATAACTGCATAAATGAGCAGGTGTACAGGTGAGTGTAAAAGGACGTATAAAACCTATACCTTAAATAAAAATTACAACACATGTACTGGATCAACCATCATACTGGCCACTTCTAGTATACATGGTAATAACATAACTACAAGAAAAAATAGTAATATTTCTGCATTATGCAGATTTACAGCTTAACTTACAAATCATTACTATGCAAAAGTCTATTTTCTAAGTACAAACTTTGTTACAGATTTTTGTTTTATGACTTCTACATTATCAAGTCAGTACAAAAAAAACATTTTAGATTTCAAAACATTAGATTTCCAGCACAAATTGAAATGTTACAGAAAAATGTTTGCATGTGTTACGTAAATGAAGGTTAGGACGGAAGCACGTGCAGGTAAGGCAGTTTAATAAGAATACAAATCCACAGGGTTAGGAAGAAATCAATAACCATAGACAGGCAACGGTCAAACAATCATACAAACAATCCAAACTAGACAAGACAGAGAATCTGAGTCAAGGGAATAACAAAATCAAAAAAACCCAGCACAACAACACGAGGTGAAGGCTTGGTAAACACCAGAGACAAGTCAACTGAGCATATTACTTCACAAAGGCTTTGCGTATGAGAGTCTCTTAAGTAGTGTGGTGTGATTGAGAACAGGTGTGTGTGATTAGTCCTCAGCGTTCCATTGGGAGTTATAGTTGTCGGCCATGTTTGTAGTTCGTGGTGCATTCTTGGAAATGGAGTTGCTGGTTTGCCGTGACATGACAGTATGTCAGTAAAGAAAGCAGCATATTATGTAAGAAACCACTTTTCAGACAAAAACATAATGAATTCTGCTGGGTATTGCAATAAGAAGCAAGTGCGACAGTCAAAGTCTCAAGAATAACTGTGGCTGGTTCTGCAAGATGCTCAATAAAACTTACCAGCTCATTTCCTTATAAAACTGCACAAACTGTACCTGAGACTGTAAATTTTTTAAAGCATCACACCAAAAATTTACTTTGTTTAATTTATTACTGTTTACTGCTCTTCATAGTATTTTTTATTAATGTAGAAACATTTAATTTAATTATCTTTGAAGGCATCTTTGCTGTACAGCATTTCTTTGCATAAGACTCTTGCACTGTACAGTACATTTGACATACATTTATGAACTAGTAGAGGCTGTATAAAAAAGTCAAATAATAACAACCAGCACACATAAATAGTGCCAATACAATAGTTTATTGAGACAGAGAAGCACTCAGTGTTGATACTGCCAAGGTCAGAATTAAATGAAAATCAATCAAGTGCTGATACTGTTCTTTACTAAGAAAGAGAATTACTCAGCATTCTGATAATGCTCTCTATTGAGGGTGACGCTTACTCAAAGTGCTGATACTGTACTCTGTTGAGGATAATAACCACTCAGAGTATTAATACTGGATCATCATGCTTAAGAGGCTTTATCCTGGTTTGTTCTGGCACAAAATTGCCTTTGTGTTCTGGGCTGCCATAATGGAACCAATAAGGCCTGCTCTATCCTGCATAGCTTCCTCCATCCACTTTTCTTTGTTTTTTTTAGTCAGCTCTTATATTAAGGCTGCATGCAGCATGGTTTTTGTCTTCTTCAGACAAATCAACACAATCATTGACATAATCAGTTGTGGTGAAAATAGTAATAAGTCAAATATTAGAATCATCACACTCTATGTGACTGTTTGAATTTAAAAATAACTAACAATATTAGGATTAGTAGCAAGAATTAACATAGTATAGCACTCAGTGTCTTTGAATCCATTTCTTCAACTCATTGACAAGATGAGAATGTTAAACAGGATTAACACGATGTAGCAGGGACCTTTTATAGCCAACCCAAATAGGGTTATGTTCATGATGTCACGACAAGCTTTTGGTACTCAGCCAGGAAACAAGCCACCCACCATGGCTGTCCAGAATAAAACAAAGTAGAAGTATTATCCATGGTAATCACATATAAACTACAGGTGCAGAAATGCTGGGGTGATGCAGTGGGTAGCATTGGTGCCTCATAGCTCCAGGGTCCTGAGTTTGATCCTGAGCTCAGGTTTCTGTCTGTATTGAGTTTTATATGTTCTTATTTCCTCTGGATTCTCTAGTTTCCTCCCACTGTCCAAAAAAACAAGTAGATGAATCGATTATGCTAAAGTGCACCTAGGTTTGAATGTGTGTCTGAATGGTGCCTCAAGATGGGCTGGGTGAATTCTCCTGTTTTCCCCCAATGTCACCGGGGTAGACTCCAGATCCACCGCAACCCTGACCAGAATAAAGCGGTTACTGAAAGTGAGTGATCTTATTATTACATATGATTTAAGCATTGTAAATAACAGTGCATTTTGTTAGTTTAGATGGTATAGCCACTTCAAACAATAATAATTTTATGAGGTCTATTGTTTTAGTGACTTCTGACATGCAATGCTTAGGCCTTTGTTGCAAAATATTACACAGTGTTTTATGAATCATCTAATGCTTTGAGTCACCTCTAAGCACAGATGCTTCTGGAAGCCATGAGGCATATTATTGTACAATTAAGTCTAATCATCTCACTACAGCACCTCGTTTGTGTCAGTGGGTCAGTAAAGTGGCTTTCATTTGCTTTTCAATAAGACTTCATTGAACAGGCTGCTTGATTTTTGTATAGTTTGTATTATTTATAGTGGTACTTAAAAGTGTTCTTTAGAATTTTCTATATATCTGCATAAATATACCTAAAATATTATGAGATTTTTGATGCAGCAAAACAGGCCCAAACCATGATACTATCACCACCAAGTTTTACAGATGGGATAAGGTTCTTATGCTGGAATGCAGTGTTTTCCTTTTTCCAAACATAACGCTTCTCATTTAACAACAGTTTTCAATAGAGCAAACCTCAATCACAAATGACCTATATTTTAAGTGTTCCATGAGGAGCAAAAACACCCCGGACCACTGTTATATTGTTTTAAGAGTTGCCTAACATGCTATCCATCATGCAGCTTTAGGAAACTCTGCTCACTGTCCAGTTCACAGGCTTCTTACCTATAAGCAAAAACCAAAATGTGCTGGTGGTTACGACCATGAAGCGATGGGACTAGAGAGAAAAAACTGGAGCTTTGTCAGTGTCATTAAAGCAATCATGATGACACTGGAGTGTTTTTGAAACTGCAGCTGCCGACTTAGATGAGCTCTCAGACACTGTGCTGTCATAACTTAGTTTTTCACTAGCAATAGAAAGTTGAACAAATTCAACAACATTAAACTATGGTTCACTACCAAGATCAAGCATCTTCGTCCGTCCAAGGAGGCAGCCTACGGAAGTGAAAACATGATCCTGTACAACTGGAATAGGAACACACTGACAAAGCAAATTAAAGTAGCTAAAAAAAGCTTTTCTTAAAAACTGAAAGTTTTTCATCTGATGATTCTGTTACAGTGTGGAAATGATTTAAACCCCCTGAACTACAGAACTCTCCACTCCAACTGTAAATCAACAACTGGCTGTTGACCTGAAAGAATTTTATCAGGCATGATGTAATTGAGGGTGAGATAGATGCAAATGCAGATAAGAATTTAATTAAAAAAATAAACAAACTAAGAAAATGTAATAGACTAGACACATAACAAGAACTATGAATTTGAGGCAGAAATGCAGTGACTACAGAACATAACCATATGACGACAACATAACACAAGAGCAAGACAAAACTGTGGTGCAAGACGCAACTTAAATACTAGTGCTCATTAACAGAAATGTGAAAAAGGTTTAGGCCAGGCTGTCATGTGACATGCTCCAGTGGGGTGCAGTGGCTTATGGGAAATGTAGTCAAGTGCTTTTTGTGGTATTTCTATGACAGCAGGTTTGAAAAGTCCAGGGTTACTCACTTTCTTCAAAAGACCAGGAAACCTCCAGGCCCAGACAAGGTCTCACTCTCCTGTCTGAGATTATGTCCCTAGACTCAGGAGTTGACTCCTGTTGACTCGTCAAAAGTTCACTAGAACTGGATGTGGTTCCTTTGAATACTACTCTATATACATAAAGTGTATACTAATCTATATATTGGTTTTGCAATTAACAATATTATCATTCAACATGGAATCATTGCTGGATTGGCTGGACTCTCCTTAATAGTCTATAGCAGTGGTCGGGAACCTATGGCTTGCGAGCCACATGTGACTCTTTGACAAAAATCATGTGGCTCACCAGGTGTCTCACCCTTCACCAAAATATCATAGTTAAAAACTTACACACATCACTAGAGATAAGTTTCCTGTAGAAAATGCAGTCAAGTACAATTCCTTTGTTGTACAGCCTACCGAACTGTAAAAAAGTCAGTTTACAATAATATAAGTTGTTCCAGTCAGTGCACTTATGCAGTGCTGTGTGCAAGTGTCATGACACAAATCAATGACAAACCACTTATCACTTTTCTATGGTTACCTCTCACGTTGAGATTCAAGCAACTACCTAGCTAGTTTGTGGAGATGGCAAAAAGATAGAATTCAGAGGAATATTTTGAATATTTCACAGTGACTGGATTGAAAAATGTGCTTTTATTGAAAGCTCTACCCACTATATAGCTTTTGCAGCAAAGTACCTGGTGGGTGAAAGCCGAAGGAAGGTGTGCACAGAGCTCCAACATAAACTGCAAGCTGGACAGCAGCAGCTGCTAGCGTGGACAAGGGCAACTGGAAGCCTGAATGCTGCCAGCTTTGCTGGCTTACTGGAGATTGTAAGACAAGGAAAATCTTTTACGGATATGTAAAGTTATGCATGTTGAGTATGGCAACTGAACTGTCTGCGCAGTTCCCGAACAATGAGAAAATCAGAAAATAAAAGACATGCCCCTGTCAGCCTGAACACTGCATGACCGTGCTGTCATTATGGCACGTGAGATCGAGAGGGAAACGAGCACAGATGTAGGCCTAACTTCTGCAGATTTTTTTTCTCTTGTGCTGGATGAGTCTACAGACACTTGCACATGCATGCACACCCACACACACACACACACACACACACACACACACACACACACACACACAGAGAAGAGGTTTTTGCAATGGTTCTTTTGAAAAGAAAAAAACTACATTAACCAAAAAATGAAAAAATGGCTCTTTGGTGAAAAAAGGTTCCCGACCCCTGGTCTACAGGCTATGAGTAACGACTTTTATAAAGATAGAAAATTTTTATGGTGAATATGTATTATTTATAGATATTATTTTGTAACACCTCAGTCCATGAACAGTTCCTCCCTCCACCAGAGGGAGCCGTCACCTGAGTTTAGTGGCACTTCCTGTTTATAGCTTTATAAGCCATGTGCATGATGCAACACATTGCGAAGTATTGCCAGTGATATCTGCCTTACCAAGCCTTTTCCATTGCCATGCTTTTTCTTGTGCATCGACCTTTTTGCCATTTTATTGGAATTTTCCCTTTTGTCTATCGATTGAATTTGTCTGCCTCTCTGTGTATGTAACCTTGCCTGGACTTTGATTACGACTTTTCCTGACACTGTGGATTGTTTTTTAATTGTCTTCTGCAATAAAGATCCTCTGCAACATGGATTCTAACATGCCTCCAGCTATGGATTCCTTAAAGAATACTTTGCCTGACCAGAATCCAGCGGAGGTTACACAGCTCTGAGCCACGATTTCCTATCAAAACGAGGTATTACAGGGATTTCAAGAACAATCTCCGAGCTGCTAATGAACATCTGATGCACTATATCCATTTATTGCCTTCCCCACGACACGACACAGTAAGAATGGCACTGCCTGAAAAGTTTGATGGATCTGCCGACAAATGCAAGGGATTTCTGAGGAAATGTTCTATATTTTTCTCTCATCAACCTGACGCATTTAATGGCTAAATGTTCTTTAATGTTGAGTCTGCTTACTGGTAAGGCATTGGAGTGGGCCATGGCAATTTGGGATAAGGATGAACAAATTCACAAATCCTTCATGTATTTTTCGCAACAGATTAAGGAAGTTTTTGAGTACCCTGCAGGGAGAAGACACGTTTCTGTGCAGTTGTTATATTTACGAGAAGGGAAATTATGTGCAGCTGATTATGCGGTACAATTTCATATGTTAGCAGCTCAGAGCAGTTGGAACAATATTGCTCTCAAATCAGTGTTCTGTGAAGGATTAAATCCTTCACTGCAAACTGAGTTGGCATGTAAAAACGACTCTGTCCTCGTACATTACCTTGGCCATTAAAATCGATAATCTCATGTGCAATCAGCCACGCTCCAGTTCACTCCACTACTGCCTCGTCTCCTGTTACATCATCAATCGAATCAGATGACCCCATGCAAATTGGACGTATGAGGGTGCCTGAGGAGGAATGCCAGCGCAGAAAGATGAGGGGTGATGCTTTTGTTGTGGCCAACCTGGACATTGTTGTAACACCTGCTCAGATAAAACCAGCCCACAGATTTGCTGCCCAAGTATTTAAAGGATGGAACTATTGTGAGTGGCTGATGTTCTATGTTGAAGACAGGCATAGTGGGTGGGGGGACAGACTTCCATTGACATATCACCTCAGTTTTGGTAGTGTTGACTGACAAGCCTAGTCTGCTGTAGGCCTTCATGGCCATGGCAAGGATGGTTTGCAGTTCCTCTGGGGTGTGAGCCACAAGCATGCAATCATCAGCATACTGCAACTCAAGGACCTGCACTAGCCTGAAGTTCACAGAGATTCCACTACTGCTTTCCAGCTTGTCATGAAGAAGCTTTGTGACACATAGGAGGAAGAGCATCGGTGTCAACACACACCCTTGTCTTACTCCAGTGCATACATTAAAAGTCACCAATTCTTGTCCATCTATGGTCACACTGGCCACCATCCCATCATAGAACTGTGACAGGATGTTCACAAATTTTCCTGGACAGCCAAATTTGAACAGGATATCTCAGAGTAGCTCTCGATTCAGTGTCGAAAGCTTTGGAGAGATCAACACATGCCATGAAAAGGTCCTGATGTTGTTCATGCACTTTTCTTGTAGCTGTCTTACTGTGAAAATCATGTACATAGTGCTCCAGTTCTTCCTGTAACCACACTGTGACTCTGGCAACAGATGTTCTGTTAGGTTCTCCACCAGCCTGCATAGCATGACTTTTGCCAGGACATTGCCTGCAACAGCTAGCAGTGATATGCCTCGACTGTTGCCACAGATGGATTTGTCACCCTTGTTTTTTTTAAAGCTTGACAATGTTCGCATCCTTCCACTCTTGAGGGATATTCTCCGGGTCCCAGACCTGCAGGGTGTATTGGTAGATTATCCTGGTACACAAGTAACCACCATGTTTGAGGAGCTCTGCTGGGATACCATCACTGCTGGGGGACTTGTTATTTTTCATGGAGTTGATGGCTGCTAACACCTCTTGAAAGGTAGGCGGGTGGTCAGGGACTTGAATGGGTGGTCGATTAGGCAGCTCCTCCAGGATGGAGCAATCAGTTGGTGAATGTTGGTTTGCTCTTACACCGTGGTCAGAGGTGGAGACCTATGCAAAGAGGTTTTTAAAGTGCTACAGGGGGTGCACAGTCCCCAGTAGCACTATCTTCACCGTGATGAGATAAATCCCGATGGCAAGGGGGAAACCCAGGATGACCAGTCCCCCATCATGTCTGCAGGAAACTGCCGGAGATCCAGTCTGTAGAACGACCGCCTAATCTGTGCCGCCAACACATTGCTTTGCTCTCCGGGTGTGCTCCCCTAGCCTTTGTCTTAAAAGACTTACCCACAAGGCAGCAGGGCAGTGGCTGGTCATAGACAACCACTGGTGACCACTGTAGCTCTGAGATCCCCCACCCACGTTAGCCTGGAGCTGCAAAGCACCCAGTTACCAGTTACTCTTATTGAAGGAGAGGCTATGTACTGGCAGGGGGATACTTATGCACAAGGCTGCTTCCCTGTTCACCACAAGGGCTCATAAATGGTCATGTTCAGTGGTGGAGAATTACAGTCCTTATGCAGTGTTTGCACAAATCTTAAATATACTTGAGGGGTGTCTGGAGAATGAGGGGTATGGGATGAAATAGTATATGTTATGCATATTTTTTTATAGATATTTTGAGTATGATGGCAGGGTGACCTGCAGGGTGCAATTATACATGTAAAAACTGAAATCATAGCAGCAACACAGTCAAGTAGTACCAGCCAAATATAAGTGTGTTGCAATAGAACAAATGGTTCCTATGTATTAGACTACCAATGGAAAAAAGACTGAGTGGATGGAAAAAAGGTTGCATGACTGAGTCCATGACTGAGTTGCAGGTAGCCATTATATTTTCATTCAAACTAGTGGAGTTTTTCGACAGAGCACATGGGTGTGCAATGAAGCAACATTCAGTCTGTAAATTCTAGCAAAGGTATATGGTGAACTCGATATTGCAAAAAATTACACTCTACTTAGTGCCGCCCAGGAGGCAGCCATAGGAGGTAATGCTTCAGTTGGTATTTAATGGAGGAAGGCACCTCTTGACCTTTATTGAAGTATGCTTGCGCAATCATTTTCTTTATCCTAAGCTCTAAGAAAAGTTATGGCTAGTTTATGTGCTCTCAGCAGTAAACCATCAATAGGTCCCCTGTGCATAGACGACATTGCCACATACACGTTTAAGGTAGACCCAGAAAGGAATACTTCTAGTTGACCCTGCAAAAACCTCAAAAACATTGTTCACTGTGCAAAATAAGGGGTTCATGTCCAGTGTTTCTCATATAATGAGAATTTTTTCACTTGCCTGCATAATGTATTTATAGCATGTGCACTCACAAGAGTGGCTGAAGCCTATTTGCACATGCCTGGTCACTCCTGAATGCTTGAGCTATCATTTTATGGTGTGTGTGTGTAGTCTACTATTCCTTGCATCTGGGCCCACAGGTCTAGTGTGATTGGTAGTGGGCATAGAGGGCCCATCAGTAATATTAACAGTTGGAACAGTGGTCTGTTCAGAAAGAATGGGGCAATTAACATACTGGTTACATTGTCTGTTGGATATGCTGGCGCATCATCCACAACAGCAGTAGTGGCAGAAATCTGTACTATAGATTTGGGCAGTTATGTACCAATACATCCTGGCCTGAAGCATTTGTCTCTGCCCTGTCTATGGAACCACATCAGAGAGTGAGTCTGTTAACAAACAGATCAACTTCTGCTCTTCTGTAGGTATTTTGAACTTAGCTGAACTACCTATGTGTCAGTAGGTAGGCAGCTCTTAAGACAGGTGTCCATCTATCCACTTCCAGAGAATGCTTGCCTGACCTTAACATTGCTTGCTATTTGTAACCCCTTGGTGGTTGATGTAAAATACTAACATGGAGCTCATTTACACTAATATGCATGAGTCCCTTTATGGGTACCTGAATATTTTACAGAACATGCTTTCGTGATATTGCTAACAGGCACGGAATATTCAGCTGACATTGAAACAATACGTAGGACAGAATACCCAGTTTCATTATGAGAGCTGTAAATAATAACATCTAAAGACTGCGTATAGGCAATGTGTGGCCATTCAGAATTTCATGACTGCATCTACCCATCCATCCATTTTCTGTACTGCTTATGCTACACAGGGTCACAGGCAGAGTTGGGTGTAAAGCGTTACTGTAATCTAATTACTTTTTCTGATAACACAGTAATGTACTTCATTACATGTTAAATTTATGTAATTTGATTACAGTTACTGATGTCAGTAAAATTAAATTACTTGCGTTACAGATTTATTGTTAAGAAAACAATATTAACTAAAATGCATTGTTTAAATAAATCATGTTTTGGCGCGAAAAATTTTTCTTTAGCCCCGAATAATTCTTCACTTGGAGCCGGTTGTCACTACGTAACTGAATGTCAGTAAAAGAGGACAACCTGTGATTTTATATCTTCAGTGAACAGAGGCGAGACCAATCAGACAGGGTTTACAGGAAAATACATGGAAACACTCGTGTCTTATTGGTTGACAGCTCTCAATTCGGCCAAATGCTAGCTCTCACAGTCAGTGTGAGGAAAAATGGATATATGCCAATTTTTTTTTTTTAAACCAGTAAAGGGGTTGACACTGAAACAGTAACATCCTCTGATGCTGAGCAGGAAAACAAGGTGTGTAAATGTCTATGAGTTCCAGTTTACGTGAACATGATATGAGCAGAGCATAAGGAAAGATAATGTACTTTGCATGACACTGTAGGAAATAGTAGTAGCATGATAGCTTAGTTGTGCCTCCCCTTGGTTAAGTAGTTAGAAAAGTTTTATATTTTATCAGTCTGGTAGGTTGATCATGTCATACATTGACGCACTAAAATTACTGAAAGAACTATGAGTTTCACTTTGCAGTGTATTTTTTGTAGGTTTGATAGGTTTTGAAAGTAATGTGAAAGTAAAGTAATTAGTAATCTGATTACTTTTTACATGCAGTAATCAGTAATGTAATCAAATGACAATTTTAGTTATTGTGGTAGTAGTAGTAGTAGTAATTAGTAATCTGTAGTGGATTACTTTTTTTGAGTAACTTACTCAACACTGGTCACAGGGAGTCTGGAGCCTATCCCAGGGGAATCAGGGCACAAGGCGGGGGACACTCTGGAGAGGGTGCCAACCCATAGTAGGGCACAATTGCACACACACTCACGCAACCATTCACAAACTACAGACAATTTAGAGATGCCATTCAGCCTACAACACATGTCTTTGGACTCGGGGAGGAAAGATCCTAGTAGAACATTTTGTTTGTACTTTAATGGGAACTGTTCCACGAATGCTGTACACCTTGACTGAGTCTGGTACAAATTACTAACTTTTCTTCAGGTAAAAGTCCCTGTCTACACTAAAGGTGTATGTGGAGCGCATCACAGCACAATAAATAGCATCTCTCTAGGAGCTCATAAACCTATTACAGCCTTTCTGAAAGTGAGTCACCTCCATCTGCCACAATTCCCTAAGAGCCTGGTGTAGGATCTCACCACTTTTGCTGGAGTCCATTAAGAGCTCTACTTACAAGCAAGGACGTAACCATGGTATGGACACTGGGGGGGTCCAACGAACTCAGAGGGTGGATATGCAAGTGAATGTAACGTTAATGGTCAAAAACTGGAACTGACGTTAGCCTAGCCTACTTCGTGGGTGTGCAAATATCAACAGTTAATTGACGTTCTTAAGAACAAACCAAGCCATGGTATGATGCCTTCTATACTAAGCTAAGGTTACCTACTATTTAGGTATCTAGTTATTTACTGTCTGAAAAAAAAGCTTGTATGTTTTGCTGCACTTTTCTACGCTTGGCTGCTGTCTCCATTTCTTACAGTCTGAGCTGCTAAAATACATCAACGAACTTGCGTTGAGTATGGGGAATGGGGGGTATGGGGTACCAAGCGTACAATTGGAGGGGGGCACACACCTGTTTTCCTTAACAAACGGAAATATATTAAAAAGGAATAGACATAAATAAATAGAATAGATTAAGAAAAAACAGATCCGTTGGCAGGGTTCATTAAATGGGGACATATAGAAAATATTTTGTACTGTATATTGGGGGGTACAGATTGGTATTTCCTCAACAGTGGGGGGGACACGACCCCCCAAAGAATGCGTGGTTACGCCCATGCTTACAAGTCTACTGAAAAGATGCTGATTTGAAATGGGTGTCTCTGAAAACTTAAACAAAAGAAGTGGGATAACTGCATTCTCTGGTATGGTTTGGTGCCCAGATGCCCTTGCACCATCACATGCTCCTCTGCAAGGAATGCCTCCTCCTTATGGGCAATTCTTAGAGAATTGCTGATATGTATATAACAGTTGTTCGATGAACTGACAGGGTTGCTTATCATTCAAAACTAACAGTGACCTGGCAAGAACTCGTTGAGAAAGTTTCAAGGAAAGATGGCTGTATAACAACAGTATTTATTCCATAAATCGAACACCACTTTGTGAGTTGTTGAAAGGTATTGTCATGTCTGTGCATGATTACAAGATGGTATCCAGCTGATTCTCGGCACTCCTGGCCATAACCCATGGTTCATAAAACCACACTTACACACATAACTAGGGTTCCAAGTGCCACCCCACATTACTGGCATGAAATATTTATTTGAATTAACTTTATACTGTATATCAGTCACATTTATTAATTAATTTATTGATTAATTAATTCATTCTTTCATTCATTCATTTTAAGTTATTTATTCATGTTTAGTGACAGCTTTATCCTGGTCAGACACACACACACACACACACACATACACACACACATTCAGTCATTGAAAGACAGATAGGTAACACCATTTGTGCTTCCTATGTTTTTAAGCCAAGTGTTTCAAGTATGTAACTATGCGGTGTCTCTTCTGAAAAGCAAGTAGGGTAAACAGAATACTTGTTCTTGCCATTAGCCAGCTTTAATATTCAAGCCACATAAAACATATGGGTCTGTTGTTTGTCCCATCATGTGATCGGTACTTTGCCAATCAAACAATGCTTGCCTAATCTGTTTACTTACAGTTTCTCCAAAGGCATTTTGAAAAATTAGTGATCAAGCAAATTATTTACTTCATTCATGTTTATTACACTCATTGTTGTGTGTTACATGCACCTTCTCAATAACTGCTGATATGTTATGGATGTGATAGTGAAGAGAGGTTAAATAAATTAATTCCTTCATCTTCAGTAACTCCTTTATCCTGGTCAGGGTTGCAGTGGATCTGGAGCCCATCCTGGGAACACTGGATGTGAGGCAGGAGATTACTAGCATTTCACCAAGTGTAATTCCTTGACACACTCTGGGCTAAAAAAAATTACTCTCAGCCTCTACTTCATACCATATACTATATACCAAGCAGCCATAACATTAAAACTACCTGCCTAATATCATGTAGGTCCCCCTTGTGCCACCAAAACAGCTCTGACCCGTCGAGACATGGACTCCACAAGACCTCTGAAGGTGTGCTGTGGTATCTGGCACCTAGATGTTGGCAGCAGATCCTTCAAGTCCTGTAAGTTCCGAGGTGGGACCTCTGGGGAATTTGGAGGCCAAGTCAACACCTTGAACTCTTTGTCATGTTCCTCAAATCATTCCTCAACCAATTTTCTTAGTGTGGCAGGGTACATTATCCTGCTGAAACAGGCCACTGCCATTGGGGAATACCACTGTCATGAAGGGGTGTATTTTGGTCTGCAACAATGTTTAGGTAGGTGGTATATGTCAAAGTAATATACACATGAATGCCAGGACCCAAGGTTTCCCAGCAGAACATTGCCCAGGGCATCACATTGCCTCTGCCGGCTTGCCTTCTTCTCATAGTGCGTCCTGGTGCCATCTCTTCCCTAGGTAAGTGATGCACAGGCACCTGCCCATCCACATGCTGTAATAGAAAACATGATTCATCAGACCAGGTTATCTTCTTCCATTGCTCCATGGTCCAGTACTGATGCTCACATGCCCATTGTAGGCACTTTTGGTGGTGGACATGGGTCAGCACTGGGACTCTGATCGGTCTGCAGCTACGCAGCCCCATACACAGCAAGCTGCGATGCAGTGTGTGTTCTGACACCTTTCTATCACAGCATTAACTTTTTCAGCAATTTGTGCTGCAGTTGCTATTCTGTGGGATGGGACCAGATGGGCTAGACTTTGCTCCCCATTTGCATCAGTGAGCCTTGGGCGCCCATGACCCTGTCGCTGGTTCACTGGTTGTCCTTCCTTGGACCACTTTTGGTAGGTACTGATCACTGGATACTGGGAACACCCCACCTGTCGTTTTGAAGATGCTCTGACCCAGTCGTCTAGCCATCACAATTTGGTCTTTGTCAAAGTCGCTCATATTATTAGGCTTGGCCATTTTTCCTGGGCAACACATCAACTTTGAGAACTGACTGTTCACTTGCTACCTAACATTTCTCATCCCTTAACAGGTGCTACTGTAATGAGATAATAAATGTTATTCACTTCACCTGTCAGTGGTTTTAATGTTATGGCTGATTAGTGTATATAT
>JANDJT010000012.1:19537636-19547638 GCA_024331685.1 Stegophilus panzeri
ATAAAAATATAAACAACTTTTCTCCATCCAGCTGAAAAGAAGAAATATATTTACCTGCATTATTTGCTGTAATTTTTGAGCACGCTTGTAAATGGCAGAATTGGGGACATTGTAGCGTCTAGCATTGTCAAACATAGTACTAAGGTCTGATTCCACCTGCTCGACTCCTACATACTCCCCGTTCCGCATTTTTTCTCTGTGAAAAACAGTTTAAACAGATGCCACGTTAAAACGTTATATAAAGCATAGCTTATAAATGATATTTCAGCCAAAAAAACAGAATACCAGCTACAGACCAAAATACTGATGATTTCCATGATTAGACATGCTACATCAATGCTACATGATGATGTTTGGCACAACCAACACAAGTCAGTAACTCCCAAAAAATGCAGATACAGTGATCTATTTATGCTTTTGACTGTAATGTCACTTTGATTAAACTTATAAATGAGTATAAATAAAAAGTAGGTTAATATAAATTGAAGGTATATTGTTTGAAATCGTGTGCTAGTACCTAATTTGCTGGAGAGAAATGGGGTATTTGATCTGATGGTAGTAATCGGGGTACTCTCTGCGTGAAGGTAGCTGGAGGAACGGCTCAGCGAGGAGCTGACCCTGAGTGTTACGGCCCCCTCTGACAGCTTGGTACAACTGGAAGATGGGATCACTGGTAGCTAGTCGAGTATGCCCACTTTCAGACTCCATCTCCCCAGCGTCATACCGCACAGAGCCTGTAGTAACAGACGCAAAGACAAAAAATTCCATTAATAAGCTTAAAGCTTTGAGTGACGACATGAATCACAACTACATACAGATGGCCAGTAGGAAAGGGAAAAAAAATATGAACGCATATATGAAAAATCCAACTCGTTAACAAGTCCTTGTATGATGCTGAGACTTGGGCAGGATGTTGGAATACCTGAGAGAATGGAGTCTTCATCGCTCTCTGAGCCAGGCTGCAGAGACACGGTAATAGCAGGCAGACGATCACCCTGAGCAGACCTCCGATTCCTGCCACAGAACATGCAGACGTCAAAGGTAAACTACAAGCTCAGTACATTTACTCATTTTCAGTGACGGCTGGTTATCCTTGTTAGGGTCAAGTTGCATCAGGAAAACACTTAGAACAAGATGGGAATGTACCTTGAACTGCTGGGCACAATACACACACGGGCAATTTAGAGACCCCAATCCGCCTACTAGCATGTTTTTGTACATGAGGGGAGGAAATCTGAGAATCCAGAGGATGTCCACCTTGGAATGAGGAGAACATGCAAAACTCCACACAGTTTGACAGGGACAGTTACCCGAGCTCAGGATTCATTGAGCTTTGTGGTTTGATCAAAGATAAAGATAAAAACATGCATGATGAAGATACCTGATGCGGAGGCTGGATTTTGTTGGTTCTGCTTGTTCAAGTTCAGTCCTCCTCTGCAAAAATACCTTCTTGATTGTGTTTGCATCCTTCAAACAACAGAAGTGAAAGGGTTACCCCAAAGATTAAAGGTAAACCAAGACTGGATTGTTCTGTTTGAGGCAGGTCATTAAACCAGACATGTATACTACAGAATGTGGACAGAAATTACCTTATAAACTTGTGATCCAGGTTCATTGTAGGCTTTGGCATTTTTGGCCAAAAGATCAATATCCTTGGACATGGCACTGATGGATTTGTAATGTCCCATCTGTCATGAAACAATAACATGCTATACCTGTTGTACTTTTTTTTTTTGTCAAGCTTAGTTTGAAATCCGTTAACTGCAATGATTAGTGATAATGGGATACACACACCTGTATCCTCTGAGCTATGGTTCGCAAATCTATTGGCTCTTTGATTATGGCATAGTAGTCTGGGTATTGCTGCATATAGACAGAAGAAAAACATACACAATGGTTAACATTAAAGTTGCTACCTAACAAACAGATTGGAATTAAAGAAAAAAAGTCAAATGTAAAATGTTTTACCAGTTTAGAGGGCAGCTTCTGGAAAAGTTCACTAACTAATCTCCCTGAAGAGTCAGTATAAGACACAAGAGCCTCCAACAGCTGCTCTAGGACCCCCTTCATATAGTTAGGTGACATCTGAGCAGAAGTGAGGAGAAGTGATATGATAATGTTGTAGTCTGTCCACCATACACACATCCACAGTGCTGTTAATACTATGAAGCATCTCATGCACACTCCTTTCTCAGTCAGAACTGGACAATGGATTATGAGGAAACTTCACCTCGTCCTCAGTGGAGACTGCTGGGTTGTCAGCATCTTCACTTTCCTCTTCTTCCTCATCATCCTCGACATCTCCTCCCCGAAGAAGGCTATTCTTTGTGGCTAGAAACAGATCCCACAACTTACAGGCAGCCCTGTACTCCGGACTATCAGCCTGAAATAAAATAAATAAACAAATAAAAACAAACACACACACACACACACACACACACACACAATTGTAAATTATCAGTAATATTAAGCAGTCCATCCAGGATTTTGTGATTGCAGATGTTAACGCAAAATCAAGCAAACTCTGCAATATTCTGAGGAGCTTGCAATTTTTCTAAATTATCGCAGATTTGGGCAAAGACGTGATGTGCATGACGTCATCACAACACACATTCAGCCAAAGCCCTATTCGATTCACGTGCGTGGACCATGAGTACAGCTCAAGGATCTCATTTACCAACAAACATCACTGCGAAAGACCGTGCAAAACAATTTTGTGCAATTGCACTTTTGCCAATTTAAGTCATTTTCTGCAAAAAAGTACTAAAAAAACTCCACAAATTGCATCGTAAATTTTTTTTTTTGGGAAAAAAAAAAGCTGCAGGAAAATCAAGCATTTTTGTCTGCAACAAACACAAACAAACTGGACCGATACGGTCCGATTAATAGTATCCTGTTTCTTTTAGAAACTAAATAAATTTGGAATGAAAAGGAAAGATGTTTTAGTTGAAGAAACTACCATTCCATTCATAGCCTAGATGCGCTAATAAAACTCATTTACCAAAAATAAAATCAAAATGAAATTCTAGTAGTGATTTATGAAAGAAAAAATTTAAAAAAAAAAAAAAAAATCACTGAAGCATAAAAATTGTGACTGTTACCGGATAGTAAGCTTTGGCATTGTTTATAAGCAGCTTAAAATCTTCAGAGAACTGCTCTGCATCTTGGTAGTCTTCTGTCCTGAGCTTCTGCTGTATCTTCATCATGTCAATGGGCTGGCTCACCACCTCATAGTAATCCGGCTGATTCCTAAATAGCATACATAATAACTAGAAAGACTAGGCAGAGAGCAATTCAACAACTAAAATCATCTATTCACTTCAACATACTATTTCCTTCTTGTCTGGAACTGCAAATAACATTCCTCTACCAAAAAAAAAAAAAAAAAAAAACCCCACAGTGTAGACAATGAGAGACGGCAGCTGACTCATACCTTCTTTTCGGAACACGAACAAACAGCTCACAAATCTGCCTCCCTTGATCATCTTTGTAGTCCCTGACAGTGTTGTACAATGCATTGCAAACAGCGATCTAAAAGAAATTGAGCATGTGCTTAGTCACTGTGGTAATAAAATTCACACTAAAAAAAAACATTGAAAACCAGGGATGCAAACATTTAAGACAAGTTGTGTCCTTTAACCAGTGGAAAATCTATGATCTGTCAATCAACTCACACTTTCACATATATGAGTGGAAAATAAATCATATATCCAGTGCTTCAGGTCAGTGTCAACCCCAAAACTAATGCATGGTCCCAGATTGGTACACCTTATTGAGGGAAGAAAACAAAACTCTTTACACACTGAGGAAAATAAAATAACTGATTGTAACGTAAGGAAATACAGATTGGTTCAGTATTGGCAAGGGCATGAGACAGGGCTGTATTTTCCCCCCATTTCATTTCAACCTTTCAACCATTCTTTTTTATGCTGAGATGATCATGAGGAAATTAGACCTGGACTCATCTAATAGTGGAGTGATGACTGGAGGAGGAACCATCAACAACTTGAGATATACAGACAATATGACTTTGCTGGCTGAAAGGGAGGAGGACCTGATAAATCTAATTTTGAAAATTAAGGAAGAAAGTGGAGGAAAAAATAAATAAATAAATAAATAAAATGGGGCTGTACCTTTACATCAAGGAAACAAAGATCACGATGAGAGCAGCTAGCGGAGAAGTGAAGTTTAAAATGATTGACAAATAAATTCAATCAGTTCAGGATTTCATCTTCTGTGGATAATTTTATTTATTTAAATAAATCGACCGTGATAACGAATCCACCCCCGAAATCAAACGCAGGATTCCTCTGGGCCACACTGCAGTAGCTGGCATGAATAAGATTTGGAAAAGCAGAGATATCACTCTTACTACAAAAGGCAGACTAGTTAGAGCCATCGTCTTTCCCTATACGATGTATGGGTGTGAGAGCTGGATGTCACGAAAGGCCAAACGATGGAGAATCAATGCATTTGAAATGTGGTGTTGGTACGAATACCATGGACAGCCAGGATAATGAACAGAGAAGTGCTGGATCGCATAAAACCGGGGACGTCACTAGAAGCTAAAATCACTAAACTACGACTGACTTACTTTGGCCATGTCAGGTGTGCAAAGTGCAACCTGAAGAAGGGGTTGACAATGAACACGCTGGCTCAACACCATCAAACTGGATACCGATATGAACATCAAGCAGTTGAAAGAAGCACTGCTCGACAGGATAGCACGGAGAACGTTCGCCTATAAAGTCGGTGAGAGTCGAACATGACTGAATGGATGAATTAAATTAAATTGAATGTGAGGAAATACAAGGTGTCTTAAAATTCTCCATACATATGGGACTATGTTTGCCAGAACGATATTGGTTGATGTTCATGGACGTCTGCAACACTTCCAGACTTTTTGAATTTGTTAATAAGTTTGCCAGCAGTGTAGTGTGTGACATGTTTGCCATGTTTCCTGCTAAAATCCATCGCAACCCGACGACAGCTTCCCGATCCAGCCATGAGAACGATTTCAATACGTTCTTCTTTTGTCAAAGACTATCTGAAAATATATATACACACTATAAACTAAGCATGAAAAAAAAATGTGATGATGATTTGCTAAAAAGTGTTAATTTCCCCAATGTATGGAGACTTTGGTGTCACCCTGTATAGTGGCACCTCTGAAGTATTGCTCCTGCTTTAACTGAATAGTAGGCATTGCAGATTCATTCAGTGATAGTTGAGGTTGGCCAAAATGCCAAAGCATGTTTCGTTTTTTTAGATCATGCATCTAACCGGCTGTCACTTACAACCTGTGCAAACTCACTTGATCGACAGCAGTGGCATTAGAAGTCCTCCTCCTCCTTTTCCAGCTACTGGCTGGAGTCGATGAAGTGGCATCGTCAAAGTCTCCACTCACACTGCTGGAGGGAGAAGCGAGGCGTCGTCTCTTGGAGCCCATAGAAAAAGTACCTGGATAGATATTTATTTATTTATGTATTTATTTATTTTTCACACATACAGAGCATCCCAGTTGGTACAGGAACAACTCACCTAGCATTTACATATAAATATTCACTGCTGACTAATACAGAACAAATTATATTAAATTAATGATGTAGGGGAGGGTTATCAAAACAAGCATTTCACTGGATGAATGACATGCACGTACCACGAGTAACACAGCTAGATGACTAAGATGATGAAAATAATACTAACTGGTTTATTAGTTGTTTTTTGTCGGCTGAGGATATAAATGTTGTAATGTTCACGGTTGAGACTATTGATCAATCACAATCTAATGAGAACACTGGCACTGACAACATTTTGTTAACGCACTAATCTGCATACTAGTTAGCCGAGACACGAGCTACTCGTCCAGACAAACAAGGACATAAAAAACATAACTATCAATCTAAGCCTAACATCCACGTGTACGTGTTTTATTTATATATACTCTCGTCTGTTGTGTTTCCACTTTCGTGTAGGCGCTCTCACGCTAGAGCTCACCAATCCTCACACTTCTACTGCCGCTGCTGTTACTCCTCAAACAAAAGAGCGCTCTGTCTACAGCACTACTAACCTCGCGAGCTCGGCTGCTTACCACTACAACCGGAAAGTAACTTTAGTTGCCTGTGTGGGGAGCTCGCATTACCAAATAAAAACCCAGTACTGTAACTCACCCGTATAAAATGCGTGGTTTTCTTTAAACAGTTGATAATTATGCACCAGAAAATAGGACAACAGCTACAAATGTTAGCTAGCGAGCTAACGTTTATTTTAAGCCCCGCCTCTTTTCATCAGCGGAAGTTTATTCACTTAAAAGTCTTCACATTTGCTGGCTTCCGTCCATAGATTTTTCTTTCTTTTTAAATATTAGGGTATATACGGGTATGTTCTACAAAAATAGACAGTTTGTTGCTTAAAATAATATAGACATACAACTTTTACTGTCTCATTTTGCCTAAAACAGTACTTGCACTTAAAGCTTAAAGTGGCAATGATCTATTATTACCAGGTAGACCTATGTAAAGCAGACTACTGTAATGAATAACTAATAACTATACTCACCACAAAAAAAAACCCCAACATTCTACTGCTATTATTTCCAGCAAGTGTCTTAACATGTGTAAAAATTTGTATTAACATAAAAACATTCAACAACTGAGACATAAACTGAAGCGGGGGGGGGTCAATATCAAAAGTAACAGTCAGTATGTGGTGTCCACCAGCTGCTTTAAGTACTACAGTGCATCTCATCCTCATGGACTGCACCAGATTTGTCAGTTCATGCTGTGAGATGTTACCCCACTCTTCCACAAAGGCATTTGCAAGTTCTCCATCGCGTCTGGGGGTACACATGGTTACATATAATTTTCCAACTCAAGGACAGTCAGCTGTCCTTCTTGTCTCCCTGTAGCACTATCTTAGGCGTCTTACTTTACAGACATTGCAGTTTATTGTTCTGGCCACATCTGTAGTCCTCATGCCTCCCTGCAGCAGGCCTATGGCATGTTCACTCAGGTGAGCAGATACCCTAGGTATCTTTCTTCTGGTGTTTTTCAGAGTCAGTAGAAAGGTCTATTTAGTGTCCTAAGCTATTGTAACTGTGACCTTAATTGCCTATCGCCTGTAAACTGTTAGTGTCGTAAGGACTGTTCCACAGGTGCATGTGCAATAATTGTTTATGGTTCATTGAACAAGCATGAAAAACATTGTTTAAACCATTTCCAATAAAGATCTGTAAAGCTTATTTGGATTTTACAAAATTATCTTTAAAATACAGTCTCTTTTTTTGCTGAGTAGCCTATATATGACTATGGGCGATCATATGCATGGTTATCTGAAGCAAATAGTGCAGTTGGTCATTTAAGCTAGTGTAAAATCCAACTGAATTATTTGACAATCAGTGAATTTATGAATGTTTTTCATTTGTATCATCAGCAACAGTAAGTTGTTTAATGGAAAGTTAGTCATGGGAACATAGGAACACATTAGGCCCTTCATACACTATATGGCCAAATGTATGTGGACACCTGACCATCACAGCCATATGTGCTTGTTGAGCATCCCATTCCTGATTTAGCAGCTTTCGCTCCTCTGTGAAGGCTTTTGAAGCGTGGCTGTGGGGATTTGTGCTCATTCAGCCAGAAGAGCATTAGTGAGGTGAGGCACTGATGTCAGGCGAGAAGATCTGGCATGCAGTTAGCACTCCAATTCATCCCAGAGGTGTTCAGTGGGGTTGAAGTCAGGGCTTTGTTCAGGCCACTCGAGTTCTTCCACATTAACCTTGGCGAACTATGTCTTTACAGACTTCGCGCTGTGTACAGGGGCACTGACATGCTGGAGCAGGTTTGGGTCCCTTAGTTCCAGTGAAGGGAAATTGTAATTGTACAGCATACAAAGACATTCTATACAATTGTGTGCTTCCAACTTTGTGAGAAAGACCCACATATGGTTGTGATGGTCAGGTGTCCACATATATTTGGTCATAAAGTGTATGTAATGCATGCATGCAGGCATTTATAAATAGCTTTATTTTAACCGTTTGCTGAGTTACTGCAGAATGTATATTTATAATGAAAGTTTCAAACAACAAGAACAGCAGTGAGTGTCTTGTGTAGGTCCCCTAGGTATATCCAAGTTCTAAGACTGTGTGCGCATTGTTCCAGATGTTGTCTGTCCCCCCAGCTGGGGTGATGTCGGAACATGGAAAAGTGCGGACGGAGGAACTTGCTGATTTTAGGATCTGCAGCGGCGCGTGTGACGTCAGAGCAGGTCTGGCTGAGCGGCGCGAGCGCGACATCAGCGCTAAAGACTGCAAAGCATTCAGCTCCGAGAGCAGGCGAACAGGTAGGCTCCTCATCACACACCTTCCTCTCAGAAGAACGGATGAATTACTAAAGACTGGGGCTTCTATCCTAAATCTGGAACGAAATTCTTTTGTCCTGCATTGGTCAACCTTGCATCACTTGGGTTCATAGTATAGCTTACGCAGGCAGTCTAAACGAGTAAGGTTCCTCACATAGGCTGCATTACTACATTGCTGCACCTGAATGTATGGAACCAGAGTTTTGTAGAAATTGGTTGCGCATTGCCCGCAGAAACGTGTAGCCTGCCATCAAGTGACTTGGGCTTAAAGAGGTGGGAGCGGGATTTGGTGCATTGCCCAAATCTTCGACTGGGTTTATATAATCACTGCCAAATCACTGTTTTTATTGTGCAAATTCGCGTATAGGTTTTATGTTCTTCAATCTTAGACGACACCGCTATTCACGCAGCTATAGACTACAAAACGTAAAAGGTTTCAAGATGAAAAAAAAATCTGTCTCAACTAAAATGCCTCATGACACAGTCTACAGTGCATCGGTTCAGTCATTGTTTCATACATTATCTGGCGTTGGACGTCATTTTTCACTGCATACTCCTCAATCCTTTAATCCTTACTGGACGTTTGAGACGTTTGATGTGACTGAATGACTGTTCGTTTGCAAGGGCGCAATTTTGGTCGAGGCATTTGTTTATCGTTTATCCTCATTCTTATTCTTTCTATTCTTTTTTGTAGTCTATTTGGGTCTTTAGAAGTGTCTCCTGAGGCTGAAGCATTTTATAATATGAGGGCTAAACAATGAGGGCTATTACCATTGAGCGCGCTCACTGCTTTGTGTCCTACGAATCCCTGCGCGCGCCTTCTTTAACACAACCCCATGAAGTCGCGTCTAACAAGGTTCCCAGAAAAACAGATAAAACGCAATCGTTTATCAATGATCGAGCCAAATCCACCCAAACGGGCAAGGCCAAATTATAATTATGGTAGTTGTATGATAACTAACAAGAGCAGCCTATCTACACTCAGGACACATGTTCCAGTCCAGCATGATTAACTTCAGGCAAAATATACGGATAACTTTCCCAATCTGGCAACATGCTTGTCCAAAGATCCAGGACGTGGCTCAAACTTTAAATTATGGCTCTCTCGACAGCAAGTTAATATTGGGGGTTTGATTCTCGCCTCCGCCCTGTTTGCATGTTCTCCCTGTGCTTTGGGGTTTTCCTCTGGGTTTCTTCCCCCAGCCGTTGTAGGCGTTGAATTGATGTGTGATTGTGCCTTGCGATGGTTTGGCACACCGTCCAGGGTGTTCCCAGAATCACCTGGACAGGGTCCATGCTCCCCGCGACCCTGTCTAGTATAAGTGTTATGGAAAATGGATGGATGGATATTCAGTACAAAATTATAAAACATAGTATTGGATACAGTTGCAATAATAATTATTCAACCACACTGCAAATCAGGTTTATTGTCAAAATTTACAGACTTTCAATCAAACAAAAGCAATTGAAATAATTAAACACAACAAATGCTGCAAGTGCTTTCACCAAATTCAACTGAAATTGCAACTTATAATGATTTATCCAGTTTCAAAATTATTCAGCCCCCTGAATAGAATCCCTCACAACATCACAAATATGCAAAACAGGTGTTGTCTCAAGCACACCTGATGCAACTAATCAAGG
>JANDJT010000012.1:19558542-19583022 GCA_024331685.1 Stegophilus panzeri
AGTAAAGGGGGACAGGCAAAATAGACAGAAAGAGAGAAACAGTGTGTGTGTGTGTGAGAGAGAGAGAGAGAGAGAGAGAGAGAGAGAGAGAGAGAGAGAGAGAGTGAGTTATTTAACTGATGCTGTGAGAAATACTGTAATTAAAGACAGGGAGATGGCGAGGGAGAGAAATTAGGGGAAGGAAGTAAACAGATTAGGGGCTGTGGTACATACCAATAAAGGCAACTGAACAAGGCTGCAATATTAAGAAAAGGAAATGAAGTGAGGGTAAATGAGGAATGGAACAAAATAAAAACTTAGAGCACAAATCAATATTGGCAGCAATGTGTTTGAGGAACCTACTACATCTCTTTCTTTTCAAAAAAAGCAAAAAGTCAGCCATGCCAAATGAAATATAAATGTGTACATGGCACATTATAAATATATTTTTTAAAAATTGAATAATTAAGCCTATATTTATACCAACCAACCTTGTGAGAGCTCTCAAGCAAAATATAGTTAAAATGGCAGCACATTTAGAAAATGCAGTGATAAAATGCATTTAATCAAAGTATTAAATGCTTCGCAAAGGAAGTAAAGCAAAAGTAGTGGTGGGGTAGATTATTTGAGAGAAGAGAGCCAGGTTGAATACATAAATATGTTAGTTCTGGATGATCATGGCCATGACAAGAAATCTGAATACCTTGATGTCAAAGGTGAAGATCAATAAAAAAACAAACATCTTATCTACCTGTCTGTCTGTTGCAGGATAAAACATAAGAACATTGTTTCACTGGAGGACATATTTGAGAGTCAGACACACCTGTACCTGGTCATGCAATTGTGAGTCTTAAGAATTTTTTAATCTAGAGTGCTCTGCAATTATTAGAATCTATTACCTATTTTGTGTATTTGTGTGTCTGTGTGTCTATAGGGTATCTGGTGGAGAGCTGTTTGACAGAATTGTTGAGAAGGGTTTCTACACAGAGAGAGATGCCAGTAAACTCATTCATCAGATCTTAGATGCAGTGAAATATCTGCATGATGTGGGCATTGTGCACAGAGATCTAAAGGTAAGGTTGCCATGATATTTCAACTAAAGCAAAGCCTGTCAAGTAACAGAGTTCACAATAAGGCAAAAACGATAGGTTACATATGTAACCATAGTTATGTCCACTAATTAGAGGACTGCCAGGGTGGTTTCCTTCTGGAACAAGTAGAGTTTTCCTGTGTGCTTGTTTCCAAGTCGAGTACTATTTGCAAAGTCATCATCTCATGATAGTGACAGATATAAAAGGCCCCTTCTAACACACACTTGTCCTCTGATCATTCGCATCAACTCAAATAACCCAGATGGTCTGGCAGTCCTCCACGTAGTTGTAGAACTATGGTCCATATGTAACCTACTGTCATGCTTCCTTTTTGTTTCTCTTCTGGAGCTAGTGGATACCGCATATCAAAGTGGTCACAAGGGTTCATAACACTTCCTGATTCATTTCCCGCACAGTGCATTCCTTGGACAGTGGTTACAATACATGCTCACATCTTTTTGTATGGGTAATGATGACTGCAAAAAGCATTGATGTTTCTCCATTTTAAGAATGTCACTCAAGGTGGAACAATATTGATAGAATAGTCATTCAAGACTTTTACTGATCCTTATTGAGGGTGAGATCCACTGAAGTGGTGATTATGATGAGAATCACTCAATGTATAATTAATGTAGTGTACTTTATTCATGATGCGAATCACTCAATACTGTACTTAAATGAGGACAAGAATCACTTAAAGTACTGCTACTGCCTTCTATTGGAGGTGAGATTCAGGCACTGATTATGATCTTAGTTAAGAATGAGGCTTGTTCAAAGTCTTAGTAATGTACTCTGTTGAGGAAGAAATTACTCAAAATACCAGTGCTGTTTTCTACTGAGGATTAGAATGACTCAGGGCCAGATACTCTTCCTGATTGAGGGAACTCACTCAAGGGAGTGAGTCATTCAACTCACCACAGAAATTTTGGGTTTGACACATTATCATGTAGAAGCTGGTGAAGGTAAATGGTGAATTCCATATCTCCATTTTACAAATGGCTGTCAATGACACTCCTCTTGGTGAAAGAAGGCACCTCTTGTTGTCCATTCCAGTATGTATGTGCAGCCTGTCTTTAGACAGGTTTTATGGTACCTCTCAAAGCACATAAGCACATAGTGCTAGAGAGCCCTCCCTGGACAAAGGGCTGGCCTGGGTACAGTCTTTTCTGTAAGTACAGTAGGTCAATATCTCTGGCAGTAATGCTGGCTTATGCCACAGCATGGCGTCTTTGAATTCTGGCCATTAACACAGTGTACTGACTGTACAATTTGGGAATTATCCTGGTTATAATGATGGCCAGCAAATAGCCATCTAAACTATCATCTAACCAACACTATATCCATGCCTTTTATTGGTTAATATGGCAAGTTATACAAACTACCTAGCACCAAGTCCCAATGTGGAACCACTGCAGTTTGTGATCTCTGGACACAGGCTTGCATTTCTTCTGTGTCTGCCCACCTCTACATCACTGGAGATTTTGTGCCTTCTTTGTGGTGGATATAAAACACCTCTGTAGTATTGTCTATCTGCAAGTGTAACTGCATTCCTGGAAATGTTAGGTTTAAATTTAGGTTCAAGCTTATGTGTGACTATCAGATGGAGAATGAGAGAGCCCTGGCACTGACTTTTCCAGAGAGCCTGAGGAGTGCGATTTCCATATTCCTTCTAGTATTCTTTTTTCACACTAAAAATTGGCCAAATCTCTTAGCCTTCATCTTACAGGTGGTCAGCCCAAAAGTTAGCTTCACACTGCCATTTCAGACTGAGTCCATCTGGATGACATGGGTGTCCTGGTCAAAAGTCACTTGCCTACAGACACTACCCCCAGACCTGGCTCCAGGGTTAGGTCTCTGTAACCCTGATCTGGTTAGGGTACAGTTAGTATTTCTGTACCTTTCATAGTTGTTTTCTTAGATTACTCTTTGTCTGCCTCTAACAACAGATCTGTTCAACAAGGTGGCCCCACTGGGAGCATTAAGCTCCCAGCAACATAGCCCCGAGGTTTGTCAAAGTACACAAGCCCCTTCACAATGACAAGGTCTCCATCCACGAAAGGGTCGACTTTAAAATGAAAAAATGAAATGACATAGCTCATGTAAAAAAAACAAAATTGAAATGCTAAACTGATTGCAAGTGAAAACAGAGTCTAATATAGAAAACAAAAACAATAATAATAATTTTAAAAAATATTAAAGCCATAATTTCACTGTTTCACTCTTTGTTTTCTTCCTCTGACATGGTGCAGCCAGAGAACCTTCTGTATTATAGCATGGATGAAGACTCTAACATCATGATAAGTGACTTTGGACTATCAAAAATCGAGGACTCTGGAACTGTGATGTCAACTGCCTGTGGAACGCCTGGATATGTGGGTATGATAAAGAGCTCTCTGTCTCTCTCAGCTTTATTCAGAATTTTGCTGAATGCTCGATAATCAAGGGGGGTTGAGTGAGGTTGTTAGTGCTATAGAAGTACTCTCAATGCCCCAGCTCTTTGCTGCTACTCTTCAGAAGTGAAAATGATTATAGAGTGTATATTGACAGCAGCAGGGCATCTGGACACTCAACATTTTCTCTGTTTCTTTCTCACTTTATCAGCTCCTGAGGTTCTGGCTCAGAAACCCTACAGCAAAGCAGTGGACTGCTGGTCCATAGGGGTTATTTCTTACATTTTGTGAGTGGGTGTCTACATGCGCACAAACCGCATACAGTCATGTGAAAAAATAAGACAACCCCATGGAAATTGTTGGCTTTTTTGACATATTTGGACAAGCAAAGACTTTATCATCTTTGAAACAGTGTCTATTAATAAAGTTGATATATTTGAACAAAATCACAAGGAAAAATAACTTTTTCAATCATTTATTCAACAGAAATATCAATAGATGTGATATTCTTCTGTGGAAATAGTAAGTACACCCTTGGCCTCAGAAGCTAGTATTGACTTTAGCAGAAATAACTTCTTGTAGGTGTTTTGCATAACTGTCCACCAGTCTCTGACATCAGCTTGCTGGAATTTTCTATCATGTACTGCCCTTTTCAAATCCCCCCATAACATTTCAATGGGATTTAAATCCGGGCTTTGAGTAGGCCATTCCATAACCCTCCAGTTCTTCTTTTTGAGCCATTCCTTGGTGGATTTGCTAGTGTGCTTAGGATCATTATCCTATTGAAAGGTCCACTTTCAGTTCAACTTTTGGACAAATGGCCTCACATTATCTTCAAGCACTCTTTGATATGATGCAGAATTTGTGGTTGAATCAATGAACGCAAGCTGTCCAGTTCCTGAAGCAGCGAAGCAACTCAAAACCATAACATTTCCACCACCGTGCTTCACAGTTGGTATGAGGTGTTTCTCCTGAAAAGTTGTCTTTGGTCTGTGCCAAACTTGTCTGTTGTTACTGTGACCAAACAACTCTATCTTTGATTCTTCTCTCCAGAGCACATTATTCCAAAAGGCCTGGTCTTTGCCTACAGTATATGCTCATTGGCAAACTGTAGTCTTGCTCTAATGTTCTTTGTAGACAGTAAAGGCATTTTTCTGACACACCTCCCATGCAGGTCAAATTTGTGCAATCTTTTTCTGATTGTAGAAGCATGCACTTTGACACTAACAGTTGCAAGACTTACTAGCAGATCTTGTGATGAAATTTTGGGGTTCTTGGAGACTTATTTTTGCATCAGATGGTCTGCTCTTGGGCTGAATTTGCTGAGATGACCAGTCCTGGACAAATTGGCAGTTATTTGAAATCTGGGCCATTTGTAGATTATTTTTTCTTATAGTCGAATGATGTACTTCAAATAATTTGGAGATGTTTTTAAATCCCTTGCTAGACTCACAGGCATTCACACCCACTTTTCTGAAGGCCTTATAGAACTCTTTAGATCTTGGCATGATGACACCACACATCACATACTTACGTAATGGAGTTAAGGACGGATGCAAATGCAGATAAGAGTTTTTATTAAAGGAGATATGGACATACAAATCCAAAACAGTAATCCAAAGCGAGGTCTAATAACATGCAAAAGGTCAGGCGATCTACAAACAATAAAAACTCAATACTGCGCAAAGTGCACAGAGACACAAGGGGTTTAAATGACGAATGTAATCATGAGTAAACACGGACAACTGAAAACAATATTGACACACCTTCGGAAAACAACCAATGACTAAACAGGGGCAGAGACAGAACATAATCATAACAAAAGCATGTGTCCAAAGTAAACAAAGTCACTGTCAATGAAAACCGAAAAACGTGCGTACCATACACTAGATATGAGAGGGGCATAAATAAGACAGGTTCCATCTACACTCCCTAAGCAGGTTCTAATTACTGGCATTTTGAACACCTGTTTCTAATTTTATGTATTTGAATTTGTGATAAATGTAGGGGTGTACTTACTTTTTCAATGTGACTGATCTGTTTTTGTTGGGGTTTTTTTTGAGAAAATTGTGAAAATTACTACAAAATGTCAATTTTATGTATCAACTCTATTAATAGGCACTGTTTCAAAGAGGCTCACATGTTTGCTTGTCCCAATATGTATAAAAAACAAAACAAAAAAAAACATTTCCATGGGGTGTATTTATTTTTTCCCATGACTGTAAATGGGAGATTTCAGTTTTTGATTTTTTAATACGTTTGCAAAAAAAAAATCTAAAAACTTTTGTGTGTAGACTGGGGGGGGGGGTCGGGGGGTTAAGGTGATAGGGGTGGTAAGTAAATTGGATAATTTTTTAATGAAATCAATAAAATAATAAAGTGTGCAAAAACTAAAGAGGTCTGAATAATTTCCCACGCCACTATAAGTCTTGGTAATTGACACAGTATTGCTGTACCTATACACTACTGTACATGTATAGGCTATGGATGTATTTCAATACAAAGTACTTTTGTTAAATGGTTCCTCAACAGTCTAAAAACTAGGGAGCATAAAAATATGTTTCTTATCACACAATGCATTTTCCAGGTTATGTGGATATCCACCATTTTATGATGAAAATGATGCCAAGCTGTTTGAGCAAATCCTGAAGGCTGAATATGAGTTTGATTCTCCATACTGGGACGATATATCAGACTCAGGTGATTTTCCTGTTTATCACTTTTGTGGCTTCCTTAATGAATTCAAACAATTTGCTTTACTAGTGTACATACTGCAGTGTATGCCCATTGCTATGATAACATGCAATATGCCTCAGCCTCGACAATAAATGTTTTTATGTTTTCTTTCATTCATCCTCAGTAACTGATTTATCCTGGTCAGGGTTGCAGTCAATCAAGAAGTTTTACATTTTAAAGTTGATAATTTCATCTTCATCTTCCAGCTAAAGATTTCATATGCCACCTAATGGAGAAAGATCCAGAGCTAAGATATACTTGTGAGCAAGCCTTACAGCACCCATGGTAGGACTACAAACTCATTTCACAGTGCTTTTGAAAGTTTTGTCTCTACGTGTTAAATTAATATTTTGCAGATTTTGCCAGGCGTATGTAAACCTATAACTTTAATTGTATATACTAATCAGTCTTACCTGCTTCCCCTCTGTCTTTCTGTCTGTGTTTTGAAGGATCTCGGGAGACACTGCTCTTGATAAGAACATCCATGAGTCCGTTAGTGCTCAGATTAAAAAGAACTTTGCCAAGAGTAAATGGAAGGTGAGTGTATATTTACAGGGTCTCAGTTTCACAGGAATCTCTTCTTGGCTTTATAGTTAAAGGTGCACTAGCATAGACTGTAGGGCAGATACGGATCCTGAAGTAATCTATTGGAATCTGTGATACCAGTAATTCTATTATCACAATATCAATATCAGAACTGATATTACTGTAGAATAGTTTATTTAATCAAAATGCTAAAATTGCTAGCTTCAACTTCTTTTAGTTGGACAGTAGTGCCATTGGGCAGGGGTCATCAACTGGTAGACCGAGGTATTTGAAAAAAAATACTGTAGCAGAGCCAATCAATGTATGAAAAAAACTAGCCATAGTTCAGCCACTCTAGTTGGCTAAACATGAAACTTCACAGATTCTCAGTTCTGGCTTATCTAATCACATGCATTTATGTTAATTATATAACTGAAGGAAGCGCACTGGACTATTGGATTGAATTAACATAGAAGTTTGTTATATCACATTTATATCACATTTTTGATTTTACAATCAAAAGTAATTGCATGGGTGGGATTGGATAAAATAACTCTCTAGGAGTAGTTGGGAGTGGGATTTTTTTTTTTTTTTTTAGAAATACCTTAATCTCTATTTCATAGTCTGTGGAGTAGTGAAAAGTGGTAATGTGAGCAAAACATACTTTAAATCAACAGTGGTTAAGCATTAAAGGTAACCGTTGTCACCATTCAATCTGTTTTTATCCATAATGTTGCCAATGTTAGACAAGTTTAAACTTGACCTTTACAAATTTTAGTTGACTACTCCTGCCATAGGACAGTGTTAGCTCAGTGTTTCTGACAGGATAGCAAGCGAATTAATGTATGTACATACGTAGAGTAATTAAAATATCCTTGTTAACAATTTACAAGCATAAAGACAAACATAAAAAGGTATTTTTGCCAAGCATACAGTAGTTTCCAAAAGTCTTAGTTACTTTCTTTACTGATAAAAACATTTCTGTTACATTAAATCTTTGTTGGAAAAGTAATGATTGGAAATGTTTTTTTTGGCTGACCCGGTAATGCAGAGGTCATAAAATAAACATCTACAAGTATTGTATGTCTAATGATGAATTAAAAAAAACAAACAAACATCAGCAGCACTATTTAGTGCCAGCATTAAAAGGCTACTAACAGATCACTGTAGGTGATCATTTCTGATCCCTGTCATCTTGTGCTGGTGTGTTTCCAGCAAGCCTTCAATGCGACAGCCGTGGTGAGGCACATGAGGAGGTTACAGCTGGGCACCAGCCTGGAGGGCTCGAGTCAAATCACCACCGCCAGCCCCTGCCACAGACATCTGCTCCTGCCTGCTAAAGAGCACTACCTGGAAGAAGACGAGGTCAATGAAGAGGAGGAGAATGGTGAGATAGCTCATGATTTATCCAACAGGTCAAGCAAGAGATGTGGTCAGCTGTACCTGATAGTACCACTTGATGTTGAAAGGTCTGTTCGTCAATTAACATCTGAAAAAAAACAATGTTGTGGTACAGGAGATTAACTGTTGAACAGAGTTTAAAGAGCAACTCCAGCAACCAGTTTTTTTTTCCTTAATGTCACGCCCCTGTATTTAATCAAGATGACTGGTTGCTGGATGTCCTGATATAACCACTTTTTCACAGCTCAAACACTCAACAGGCAAAATGAGCGACTACATAAATCTAATCACGACTTTATAAAGCCCTCTGTGTTTATATAGCATTTTTACCACGATTTTACAAGGTATACTTACTTACTGCGAAAGCACTTAAAGTTTGCAACCAAGGTTAATTGAAAGAATGAGTCACAGATAGTGTGAATGGAAAAAAAAAAAGCTTGAAGCTTACAGATACAGATAGTTGTAGATTTTCACTATAGTAGAAACACGATTTTTCATCTCCCATCCAATCAAGTCACAGCGAATATCAGGCATAGCCACAAAGGGTGGCATTACCTAAAAAAATAAGTGACTCCAGCATTTTATTAGTGACCAACTCATTGCCAGCAGTGACAGCAATCTTCTTTAGCCCATTTTAATTATCTTAATTCTCTTATTAATTTTATCCAATTTGAACTGGGTTTACAGTTATCTGAGTTTTTTTTCTCATTAGCTGATCTAGCTCCATTTAAAAACTCTTAGGACCTAACTGACTCCTCAATGGTTATAAACACAGACTCACACACCAGTAACATTTCTGAATTTATTTCAGATTCAGAGTTTACATTCCTTTGCCTGGTATATATTAACTCGCTGAACAGTTGATAGTGCGATAGTGTAGCATAATAAAGGCCCCTGGAAATGTGTAAATAGGCCAGATTGGTAATCCATCTGTTTGTTGGGCCAAGAGAAATTCGGAAAAAACTCTGGGCACAATTCTACTCAGTGATAGCTTAGAAATACCCACTGTATTCCCAGTTTGTCTCTGAAATGTGCCTGTAAATAAAAACACTGTACTGAAATACATTCACAGGGATTGCATTTGTGCAACTTGTATCCCCGTCCAACTGATGGTAGAAATTTAGAAATTAATTACTACTAATAAATAGAAATTTGTTAGTAGTAGTTTCTGAAGTGCGTAGGCCTATCTGCTAACAAACCACTGCTTTAGTGCTATGAAATTTCTAACATATCCACAAATCACAGTACAAACCACAACTGTTTTATATATTGAAAATCAGCAGTGGATTCCATAGACAATTCAAATGATTAGCAGTTCAGATTTCATTATTTTCCACCTTGCTTTGCTTATGTATGGTGAAATCGTGCATTAGCAATCTTTCATGTTAATAAATCCCACATTTTGGGTTGAAAAGTTCATACACACAATTTACATACATAGTAATCTGTGCATACACACAACTGATAAATGAAGGCGCGGATCTTTTGCTTAATCTGAAACTACAAATGAGAATGATTGTTTGTGCAAAATCAAATATGAATAGGTGTTGTCTTTGATTTTATACTGTCATCTCTGACTAGGTTCTCCGGATATTGATGGGCGACGCAACAGTGCTGATCAGGACAGTGTCAGAAGCTGTGCATACTGCTGTAGACCAACCAGCAGGGTCTGAGACAGACTTACTAGCATGCAGAACCTAGTGAAGGCCAGCAGATACCATTATACACATATGCCTATCACCACCAGTCTGGTACTGTACTGAACACAGAGCTTAATTAAAAGTGTCCACCAGAGGGAGCTAGTGCAATGAGGAAGACAGCAAGAGAGGTTTGGGGAGGACTGAATATGCTACCGAAGAGTTCCTTTAACTGTGTTTCCTTTATAACATCCGCTTTAGTTTTTGTCTGTTTTATATTCTGTATCCCAACCAAAGACAGTCATAATTGTGTTCTACTGAGACTGGAAAGATTATTCTCCAGGTATATTCTCTGAAAGCAGCTTAAGATGCTTTGGTATCAAATATATTATTTACGTAATTTAAATGTTGTAGCCTGCTTTGTTAGTTTTGGCACTGAAAACAGAGATTATGAAATTCTTATGCCACATAACATTAGGCTTTACTTTAAAATCCCCTGCCTTAATCCATGGTGTATTTACTTGCTGAATGGTTTGTGCACTGTTCACATCTCTGACCCTGCATTCTGTGTCAGACTGGTTTAACCGGCTGGTGATTTACAGCTTTACGATAGAGCTCCCTCATGCGTACATGGGACTAGGTTTTCCTTAGGCTGCTTTCACACTAGGAATTTCCCCCCAAAATCACCACAAGCCAGAACAGAATAAAAAAGTGCTTCTAAAACAAACAAACAAACAAACAAAACACTTTTCAGAAAAGCACAGAAAGACATCAAGCACTTTTTATCTCCTGAACAATCAACGTGCATCTCACGGGGGCACTGTAAGCAAGGGGGAAAAAATATCATGGACAAAAATAGTGAGTGAATATTCATCACTCATCTTCAGTAACCACTATATCCTGATCAGGGTCACGGTAGATCCCAGGCCTTTCCTGGCACTAGGCAGGGATACACCCTGGATGGGATGCCAGTCCATCAAAGGACACCTTGTACACTACAAGCAATTTAGTGTTACCAATTCACCTACAAGCATTGTTTGGTTTGAGATTGATGGAAACCAGAGAACCCCAAGGAAATCCACACAGACATGAAGTTAACATGTGAAACTCCAAACATTAACCCAAGCTCAGGATTGAAACTGGGAGCCCTGGAACTATGAGGCAACATTACCCACTGTGCTCCCACGCCACCCATGAGTGAATATGAAATGCTTAAAGATACACTATATTGCCAAAAGTATGTGGACACCTGACCATCACACTCATATGTGGGCTTTCCTCAAACTGGGTAAAATGTTTGAAGCAGAGAAATTGTATGCTGTAGCATTAAAATTTCCCCTTCACTGGAACTAAGGAGCTGTTACAGCATGAGCATGACTATATCCCTGTGCACAAAGTGAGGACCATGAAGACATAGTTTGCAAAGCTTGGAGTGGAAGAACTCAAGTGTCCCCCACAGAGCCCTGTCCTCATCCCCACTGAACACCTTTGGGATGAAGTCGAATGCTGACTAGCATTCTCACCTGATATCAGTGCCTGACCTCACTAATGCTGTTGTACAGCCATGCTCCGAAGTCCAGTGGAAAGCCTTTCCTGAAGAATAGAGATTATTATAGCAGAAAGTGGGACTGCATCTGGGATGTTCAACAAACACATATAGGCATGCTAGTCAGGTGTTCACATACGTTTGGCTATATAGTGTATGTTCAGTCTGAGATATTTCTTTGTCAATATTTTCATATTGCAGTGTAACTAGAGATAACAAATGGTATCCAATGTCACACCGGTATCCAATGTCACAGAACGGTCCCTGTTTATAGTTGTCTGAATGCTATCTAGTCACACAAGTACTGTTGCTCAAGCCAAAGCTTAGGCAAGCTGGCCTTCTCTTTATGATAGTTAGTCCATGTTTCAACCATGTTGAAAAAAATAAACTGAATCTTTATTATAATTATTAATAATACTATTGGCTAGTTAACCTTTACTAGCTAGGACTTGGTGGTAGTTTTGTTATGGTTACAGTGTGCATGTCATGTGAGTCAGCTTTTCTTTTCATATCAGCAAAGAAGGTGCTTCAACCAGTGCTCTCTGTAGAAAAAAAAAAAGTCTAGTGTGAAAGCAGCCTTATTCCAAAGTCATAGAAGAGGAACTGAATGGATGTCCTTTTGCCAAGGGCTCAAAGTGAGATCCCTGTAGTACATCCTCACAAAACACCAGCATGTGTGAACTAAGAGAGTACAATTTACATATGGGATGGGATATTTACGGGATATTTACTTTTAACATAGATAAAGCGCAAGATATTATTATTGTTTCCTGACACAGGGAACTTTCTGAGAGTGAAATACAGACAGCACCTTGTCTGTTAAAGTATCTTACCATAAATATCAAAGTGCTTTACAGATCAGTTTTGGGCATTAGTGGTGTATGAGGGGTTTGACTGGCCTTGATGTTGAGCAGGGATCTCAGGTTTGAGTCACTGACCATGATCTGTACTGTGCTCTTTAAAGATGATGTTTAACGTTTGCATGACCTCGTAAATGTTTACATAAGCGATGACAAACATTAGATATTATTATTATTATTATCACTATGCTAATGTAACAAGGCATTGAAACTTTTATTGTATGTTGTTGAAAACACAAAGTATTTTGGCACCAATGGAGGGCCACTTTTGAATATGGTGTGAAAAGCATTTCGAATTCATGTCTTTTTTTCCCCTTAGTACTTGGACTATTGTTTGTTTACTGTTGACTGAAGTTTTCAGTGCTGATTTGAAGGTCTCAAATGTTTCCTCTGGCCACATCTACTGACACTAAAAGAATAATATGACAAGCTTAGCACTGTTTTATCTTGTAATTTTGTTAGTTTGGCCACAAGAAGATAAAACAGTCATTAGAGAATAGCGCAAAAATTATTAAGTATTGACAATGCTCATAGCTGCTCCCACAGCTTGTAGTCTAGTCTATAAGGGAAAACAAATGTTCATAAGTACCATAATCATTGAACCACTAATACACTAAATAAATGAGTTACTATGCTTAGCATTAGTAAGCACAGAATTCTACCATCTGATGTGCCGAGAAACCCGGGACAGTATTATGCATAAGAAACAGGAAAATTACACAAAACACCTTCAACTTTTATTGCTCTAATGTCATGAATTTGTGTAGTGAACTATATATCAGGTATACTCTAGTATAATTATTATTGATTTGTTTAGTTCCCGTTTAGGATTTCAATTACGTTTTGTTGCACTGGGCAATTTCAAATATAAAAAGAAGCAAATGTCCATTTATTACAATTACATTTATTGCATTGGAAGATTGTAAAATATATTTTGGTTTGTTTTGTAAAGGCTGTTTTGAGCTACCAATATATGGATGCAATGCATCATGGGATATCGATGGATTAACAAAAAGTTAAAGATTTGTATCCTTGAGGATCTTGTAGCAGGTTCTGAAATAAACCCTCTTGTCTATGCATTGTGTACTCTGTAAACTTTATATGTACAGTGCAAATAAAGTTCACATCAAAGTGCTATGCAAAGCAGGGCTATTATTGCTATTTTCAAGTTAAACTGAGTGTGTTTGAACAAACATAAACCATCCCCTCTGAAAATACTGGAACAGCAAGGTCGATTTTTTTTTTTATATACATTGAAGACATTTGGGTTTAAGATGAAAAGATGTACATGAGACGATAGATCAGAATTTCAGCTTTAATTTCCTGATATTTACATTTAAATGTGTTAAACAACTTAAAACATGGCACCTTTGAAGTCAGACCACCAATATTTTAGGTGATCAAAAGTATTTCAACAGATAGTCTTAAAGTAAATTAAAGTAAATGACACTTAATATTTGGTTGATTATCCCTTGCCTGCTATAACTGCATCAAGCCTGCAACTCACTGACATCAACAACCTGTTGCATTCTTCTTTTGTGATGATTTTACAGGCTTGTACTGCAGCTTCTTTCAGTTGTTTGTTTGTTTTTAGGGGATTCTCCCTTCAGTCTCCTCTTCAGGAGATGAAATGCATGCTCGATTAGGTTATGGTCTGGAGACTGACTTGGCCAGTCTGAAGTTTTCGTTTTCTTCTCTCTCCAGTAAAGTCCTTTGTTTTGTTGGAAATGTGTTTTGGCCCATTGTCTTGCTACATGATGAAGTCCCTCACAATTAGATGCATTTCTCTGTAAATTGGCAGACAGTGTGTTTCTGTAGGCTTCTGAATTCATTCTGCTGCTACCATCATGAGTTACTTCACCAAAAAGATTAGTGAGTCCATTCCAGAAGCATCCCTGCAAGCTCAAACCATGCCACCAACGTTCTTGAGCGATGACCTCATATGGTTTGGATCATGAGCAGATCCTTTCTTTCTCCACACTTTGGTAGGGGGTAATCTTAGTTCCAGCATTTGTGTAGCTCATTTCTGTATTTATTTGTGAATTCCAGTCTGGCCTTCTGTCAATTCTTACTGCTGATGGATGGTTTGCATATCATGGTATGGCCTCTTTATTTCTGCTCTCAAAGTCCAAACAGTAGATTGTGATACCTTCACTCCTGCCCTATATAAGTTGTTGGTGAAGTCACTGACTTGTTTTTGGGTTTTTCTTCACAGCTCTCACAATCTTTCTGTCATCAAATGCTGTTGATCAACCTGTTTGTCTGGATGTTAGTACACCAGCACATTCTTTCTTTTTCAGGACATTACAAATTGTTGTACCTTTGCCCATTGCTTCTGCAATGGCTCCCATCGATTTTCTGTCTTTTCTCATATTCAAAATGGCTTGCTTTTCTCCCATAGACAGCTCTCTGGTCTTAAAGGGTCATGAAACCTCCATCTTTCAGTTCAAGTCTACTTCTCAATGTTTTTGAAAAATGCAGCTTAAATGGGTGTGGATGGCTGCACAAAGGGAAGGGGAGTGGGCGTGGCAGGGAAAGGCAGGAGAGGAAGAGGGAGGCAAGCCTTCACAACACTCAAAAAAAAAGATGGATAGTGACAAAGTTTGCAGATGAGGCAGAGGACTTCTCTCCTCCTGAATCCCCAGGGCTAAATGGACACACAATAGATAGCAGTGCAGGTCCTACACCCTGTCTATTTGAATCATTATCCCCTGGCGTGACTATGTAGGAAAACATAACAAAACCGGAGAAATGTTGGAATAGTAGTTAGCTAATAGACTCAAGCTTTTCACAAATAAAAAGGTGAAGGTTCTTCCCTTCAACACAGACTCTCGTTGCATAATTTTACATGCGATGGCCAACGGAGCTTTAATATTATATTATATATTGTATGTACAGTTTTTATAATATATATTTTATTATTGTTTTCCTCAAGCCGGAGGAAAGTGCTAAAAAAAAGTGGAAAGTGCTCTTCCTTTCAATGCGGCATCTCGTTGTATAGTTTTACATGCGATGGCCCGCGAAGCTTTAAGCGGTTTAATTAGCTCAAAAGGCAAGTAAAACTGTAATGGTTAAAATTAGACACATACCTCATTTGAAGGGATGGAAAAGTCCTCAGGACTGAGTACCGCATCATTGTGTAGACACAGTCCACCTTTCTCCAATTCTCATAGCTCTCCCGAGAAAACACACTCGAAAACACCACTGAGACAAACACCAGCTACTCACTTGAAATCCTCTCTCATCTACTACATCTGTAGGAAAGCGTCACGTGCTGTCATGAATAATTAAGATACAGCATCTCATAGGATAAGAACATGACCAACAAGTCATCGAAGTACTATAGTACATTGCCATGTCACTGCCTGTGACCGAGATTTTAAACCAGGAAGACAAAAATAGCGGGAAAAAAGTGGAAAAAAGCTCAAAATTAACCAGCTTTCTCCTACAATTAAAATTAACAGATGCTAAGATTGTCTTTTATGTTGTGCGATACGAACACCTCTGTTAAAATCTCAGAAAATGTACAGTAGTTTAGTGTTTCATGATGCTTTAATGTTGGTTTATCGTTTTTAACAGCAAATGTAGTCTTCACAGCTGAAACCAGGTCTCAATTCAAGAGTAGACATTCAGAGCTATTAATTGTTTAAACAATCAATCTGACAGGATACATCTGGGCAACAAGAAACACCTGTCAGTCACATGATTTTTGATCACTTGAAAATTGAGTGGGTTCAAGAAAAGTACCATGTTCTAAGTTGTTAGAACACATCTAGATGTAAATATCATCTATTGCTTCATATTTATCTATTGATCTCAAACCCAAATGTGTTCAGTGTATAGCAGAAACAAAATAATTTGCCTTGCTGTTCCAATATTTTCCAGAAGGACTGTATGTAGAAATCCATTTATTAACAGACCTGACAACCTCAAAGAGGAATAATGAATAGCCCTAGAAAAGGGCTGCGGAAATCAAGCTTACTTCTCATGAGCAGATATTATGACTCAAGTAACAGTAGACTGTCAGGCTTTCTATCAATGATGAAGTCAGTCCTTTTACAAATCACTTGTCTAATATCCATAATTTCAGAGAAACCGTGAAATGCTTCCAACATTTTTATTGTTAGTTTGCTACTGCTCAAACTGAATGTGTTTACAGTGACTGGCACATGGGAGCAAAGAAAACAAACAGCATTCATTTTCTATATTTCATCACCATTAAAATTATTTGTAAAGTGGTGGATTTGATACTTTATAGGCCTATTTAATATTTTTTCTGTCAAAATTCTTTGAATGATAACTCATATTAAAATATGGCAACATTAGAATGTGGAGCTCCTGTGTAAAATGTGTAAAGGTTGGTTGGTCTGTAATTATAACAAAACATTTACAAAATTATAACAATTCATTGTTCTGTCAGGTTTTATGACCTATAATTATAAAGTCTTAAAATGTACATAATTACAAACATTTTGCAAAGAAGAGACATGATTTAGAAATGCAGTTTGCTTGATGCTACTCTGGTACCTTTAAGTTTTGTTTAATTCTTAGCAATATTATCTTCATAGACAGAGTTAACAAAAATACAGCAAAATGTTACCACCCTATTCTCATTGCTCAGCTACTGGGGACCAGTGTTGTTGTTGTTGTTAATAATAATAATAATAATAATAATAATAATAATAACAGTTTTAAATGACTTTATTCACTATATTTCAACTTTCTAAAACCATTTTGAAAAGTTTCAAGGTGCAAGGCTTGGGAATCTTTTCAGCTGTATAGTAAATCTAACAAAGCCTAACCAACATTTACCAAACTTGTCCAACCAAATTCTAGACTTCAATGGAACAGTTTGTCCTGTGTTTCAAACATAAGAATGAACAGCAAGAATATGCTTATACTGAAAAGTGAGGCATATAAAAGAACATATTCTTTTACATATTCTTTCAGTAAATCTGCTGTAATTAATTTTAAGGATACTTTGGCTAAACTGTCTTTAAAGTTATGTCTTTCTGACATGCCGTACTAAAATATTTCTGGGTGGAAAATGACTCTTGTGGATTAGGGCTGTAGAACATTCCCTGTGTGTATACTGCATCTGTATGTCTTATGGACACAATGAGAGAGAAAGCTAACGCTGGACCAAAATGTCCGGTTCCATCTCTCAGAATGTGAAGAATGCAGCTAAAAATAAAGCAACCAGAATTGGATTAAGCAAGGTAAAGTGAATTTATAGTAATACATAGAGAATGTGTGTTTCTGGGCATATGGTGCTTACACCACAGTATTTGCCCTCACTGTCCTCTTCAGATACTCAAAAAAATTAAACAAAATCTGATCAAGAGAATTTCTTTTCTTTAACAAATATAATCACTTTTAATGCCGCCTGGTACAAACATGAACCTTGTACATCATTATTTTGCACAGTTCAATTTAGGAAGACCCCTTATTTAAATATATATATATTTTTTTAATCCAGTATTTAAACCAGAAAACCTTGCTAGTAGTGTGTGACTGGAATACAGATACATCATATGGCCAATGGTTTGTGGACACCATCTTTAAGGTCTTTTTGGGTCTTGCATTGTACATGCTGGAACAGGTTTGGGCCACTTAGTTCCAGTGAAGGGAAATTGTAATTCTACAGCAGACAAAGACTTTCTATACAATTGTGTGCTTCCAACTTTATGGTAACAGTTGGGGGAAGACCCACATATGGGTGTGATGGTCAGGTGTCCACAAACATTTGCCCTTATAGTGTAAATGAATTATTATGTCTTTACTGTTTTTGCTGAAGCCCCCTTTAATGTTTCTGTGCTCTGAGTGAATATTGACATTCATAGATTACTGGCAGCATGAATAAATAGAAATGATTAGCATAAATAAACATGTTTTCAGGAAAGACTTTTTGGTACCAGATAAACACATTATATGTATATGGGAACATATAGTCTCTAGTTCATAGAAAACTGACTGACACCAAAATTAGACTTTGGTCAAAAATAAAAAGTGATAAATTAGAAATCTGTTGTGGAAGCCTGGGGACTTTCTAATACCATGCCAATCTTGGTAGTATAGCTAATGTAGAATGACTGTTACAAGGGTTTACCATAATCAGAATCTGACGAGAGACGTTCTCTAGCTGTTTTTAAAGCAGTTACTTTAGTGCTATCTGTTAGTTAGGTGAAGAAAATGGGTGGAATAAGCTAAGAATTGTTTTAAGTCAAACTGACAGAAGAAATATTAAAGATAGGCATTTTCACCAGGTTTCAAGTGTTGCCCTTTGACTGTAGATCATACACACTTGCTTTTACTAGTTCATGTGTCTCTCACTTCTAACACACTGAACAGATAGTTAGAGTTTTAACTATAGAATAGTTTTAAGATGCAATAGATATCACTTTCACAGGTTTATTTTGGGGAATTACTATGGGAATAATAATCAGTCAAAAAAGTATGAGTGGCCCAGTTTTTGTTTTGTGTTTGAATAGTGCTCTTTGAAAATCTTCAATCTTTTACCTCCATCCACATCTTGAGCATGTTGCAACAGGTCTGTTGCAACATGTCTGTGGCAATCTTGAAAAGTAACGGCAACTTTTGAAAGTTCTTGTTATAGCACAGAGTATTAGAAATCAACACCATTATTAAACAGTTTTACTGATCAGTGGTTTTTTTGTTTGTTTGTTTTTTTTTTGGTGGTGGTAGTGGGGGTTAGGGGGGTGCTTTGCATAATTAAGCTGTGTTTGGCACCTTTTGTGAGTGATGAGCAGCTCTCGGGAGGGGACTCCCAGTGGCTCCTGGAGGCCTTTATGGGATTTTTTCAGCTTAATGAGCTCATCATAATAGCCCTCATCTGTCTGCTGCAACAGCAGGTGGTTCTGGTCCAAATGTTCCCCTTTATCTCACAACTGATCAGAGCCTAAATAAGAAACTGAATCTGAGAAAGAGTGATTATCCATCCATCCATCCATTTTCTGTACCGCTTAGCCTACACAGGGTCGTGGGGATCCTGGAGCCTATCCCAGGGGACTCAGGGCACAAGGCAGGGGATACCCTGGAAAGGGTGCCAACCCATCACAGGTCACATTCACATACCCATTCAAACACTGCAGACAATTTAGAAATGCCAATCAGCCTACAATGCATGTCTTTGGATTGGGGGGGTTGGGAACCGGAGTACCTAGAGGAAACCCTCGGAGCACAAAGAGAGCATGCAAAATCTGCACGTACAGGGCGGAGGAAGGAATTGAACCTCCAACCCTGTAGGTGCTAGGCAAACATGCTAACCACTGAGCCACTGTGGTTCCCACCCCCCAAGAATAATTATATTATACCATTTGATTGGAACATGCACAATATACTGTATATTTTCTTACAGTAAAGAGACCAGTTCTCTAAGATTCTAGTCCACACTAATGCATGAATATTCTAATATTAAAAGCAAATAAGTGGTGGTACTTGGTACTGATAACAGGTTGAGCACATTCTGAATGTAGGTGCTGAACCTGTTATCAGTAGTCTGCTTGTGGACAACATATGGAACAGAGAATAGAAACAACAGCATCACTCCTACTTCTCTAATGGATTTGGGAAAAGTTTCAGAAAATTTTCTACATAAATTTGTGAATTGCCGCTGGCGTAATCCGTGATGCAGTAAATGTTTATATCCAAGTGGCAGTTTTCTCCAGATCATTTTCTTCTCATAATGGAAGCTTTTATCACAATAAGTCTCTCACATTACATTAATGCAAATGACATTAATATAATAGTTATGTATTCACCTCTTCAGCCTTTCCTGAAATATGAAATTCTTTAATATGAAATATGAAAGTAGAAGTTGATAAAGAGAATGGCATCCAAGTGTGCTGAGAGAAAACAGAAGTAGTGTGTGTGTATGTGTACCATTTTGGGTGTATCATACTGGTCTAAAATGCTTATGGAACCAGCTGGCTTTCAGCCACCTCATTCTGACCCAGACATACAATCTCTCCATTACATTTTCCGAAAGTGTTGGCATTCTAAAATGCTGTTGCAGAGCAGATAGCAAATTGATTAATTAAACTAAGAAATATTAAGGCACAGTAAGATACAGATGAGAAATAAGACACAGGAGAAATTCACAAGTAGTACAACTGTAAGAGAACCATATATAACCTGTGTTTGAAACAGTAAGAAAGAAAAAAATGAAAAAGCACAGATTTTTTTTTTATATATAGTAAATGGTTTCTGCAGAAATGATAATTTTGTGGAACAGTAACAACTTATTTGATGCATGGTTTCTATAGCAACATAGCTGAGAACTTTTTATCTCTCTTTTATCACTGGTGAACAGTTTGTGAATGTGGAGATTTAAAACAATGAGTAAAAGTAAAAAATGTTATAGTAAAGTAGATTGTGGGTATAACAAAGTATGAATTACTTTCCTACACCTAGTTAATCATGTTGGCCACAGCACACTCCTCTGCCTCTAAGATGGGTCTGGGGATTTAGGGGTTCCCTTTTGCAGTTGCTATGAAGAAGATGGGGCACAGGAAACAAACCACAGCCCAAGGCGTACAGAGGCCAAGAACAGCTACTGATTCATGACTGTGCTTTAAGTATTATTTTTATAACATTTTTTGTGAACAATAAAATGAGATATGATCATATTTACAAAGCTGCCTAATACAGAAAATACAAGAATGCTGGCACCTTTGTGTGAGAGTGTGTAATTGTTTGGATTTATTTCTGATGCAAATTAAGGCCAATGTATGGCTAATACATCCAGGCATCAATATGTGAACATTTTGAAACAGTTGAAATTGTCATGATTTACATCCCACAGTTGCAGTATTCTGTGTTTTAATGGTCTCCAGGTGGCTGGTGCAGCAGGCTCATTTAGTGCTGATCAAACCTTTCTGGGAAAGCAGCCACCAAGCTCCCCCATCTCTGGCCAATCTCCATATGCATTCGTCTTCTTATCATTCACAATGAGCTGCATGTTTAAAGGAAGACTTCAGACTTTTTGGGATAAACTTTTAAACATGCATTACTTGCCATCTGTAAAACGTTCCTTTCAAGTCTTAAGAAACAACATGTTTTAATCAGTAAATTATACCCAGTCCAATAATTAATTGCCCAGCATGTTGCAAATATGCTTCCTACGCTGGCAACACCTTTGGGCAGTACACACAGGCAATTTTAACAGCATGCACAGTAATCTCATGTGAATTTTGTTAATATCTCATTCCCATTTCTGCTGCAAGCAAAACATTAAATGGCCTCAAAACATCACCAGTGTATTCAGTTACATTATGAATGTAATATTACTGTAGAACAGTACTGGGTTACAGAAATGCCTCAAACACTTGATCTTTAGAGGTTCACACCTTCTCAAACGGACTCTCCTTATTTAGTCCACCTGCCCCTGCAAACACCCAGTTGTCCCTGTGCTTCACAGAGTAGACCATACTGCTACCCACTCCAGCAAACAGCTCTCTGACCTCAACAGTCAACCTGCAGCACAGAGTGGGACAACATAACCACAAGGATAATCTTAGTGAAAACACATCAGTGTGATAACTATTTTCTCATGTATTATCCTTCATCTGGATGTGGTGGACTGAGTAAAAGTTGTCATGTTTAGTGTAGTACTCCCTGCACTGCAGAGTCTTCATACGAGGCTACTAAATCTATATTTCCTTTCTGTATCATCTTTAGAAAGTCTAGCAATCCTGCAAACAGTAGAGAAATAATACTGCTATAGCTAAAAGGTGTAGAAATATTAATAGAACAATGTGTATTAATTACTTTAGGTGTATTATATATATTTTGTAAATACACAGGAATACAACCGATCTACCTACAGAACTGACCTTAAAGAAGTTACTGTTAAATATCTTCCCAGTTTCACCTGTAAAAAAAAAAAAAAAAAAAGATAGATACATTTATTTATATTTACATTTATTCATTTAGCAGACGCTTTTATCCACTTTATGACACTGATAATGAATGTTGGGTATGATTTAAGATTTTGTTTTATTCCTTTATGTACTGCTTTATGCATAAATAATTCTTCTTCTTGAAGAAAATTACTTTAAATAGTCATCTTTATACACCTACCTAGTTTTCTACAAGAAACCACAACAAATTCTTGCAAATATATTCAAGCAGAGTGAAACACACAATAAAGTAGCTTGTCATGTCACCTTAAAATAAACTCACCATCTACTATCACAGCGTTCACACTCCATCCAACATTGTTGTGTCCTCCTGACATAATACTGGAAAAAGAAACAGAAAATAGACATATAGTTGAACGGAAAGTTAGTTGTATCACCAATCTTTCTGTGTGTTGGAGATCTACTTCTATTATTTTATTTTATTTTATTTATTTAAAAAACTAAAAACTCTAAAACCTTCATAACTAATAAATATACACAATCTAAATGAACAAGTATTAGCAATCTAAATTAGGTCTAGTATTTAATTTTCAAGAGTTCACACTAAATATGTTAAACAAGGTACACCTGTGTTAATTTCAAATTCACTTGTGTCCAATTGTATGCTTGCACAATAAATATGATTAGCTAAATTAGCAGAATAGATTAATCCTGCTGTCATGAGGAGCAAGGAACTGCCCATTAAGCTGTGAGATTAAGTTGTTTGGAGAAAAAAAAGTTAGTGAAGGCTATAAAAAAAACATCAGCAAAAAGATGTAACCTTCTTAGGAGCTCTGTGAAATACATAAAAAAATAAATAAATATTGCACTACCAAGATCTGGCCAAATTGAGTGGTTGGAACATATCTGCATTTATGGTGAAAATATGTCTAGCTGACCTGAACAGGTTTTCCACTACAATTTGCATATATTTGGCTCCATCAATTTTGCTTTCCAATTCCAACAATTTTTTTTTTTCTTTCCCCTAACATGGCTTTTCTCAGAAATGGGTTCCTTCTGGTCACTCTCCCATAGAGGTTGTCTCTGTGAAGAGCTGATGATGATATTGTTGAGGTCTACACAGATTTTACATTAGTGTTGTAGCTGGACTCTTGGACACTTCTCTGACAATTGCCATTGTTGCCCAAGCAAAGCACAGGGCAGAAAATACAAAGAAATGGCTTGAAATAAAAAGGTTTGTGTTTTTGAATGCCCGATTCAAAGCCCAGACTTGGGTAAATCCAATTTAAAATGTCCATTTAATTTGGCAAAGTTGGAGAAAATGTGCATTGAGAAATGGAAGACAATGCCAAAATCTAAATGCGCTATGCTCATATAAACACCCAGGACAACTCAAATCTGTAATTGGTGCAAAGGACAATTGAGGTTAATATTTAACAATTAAGCAGTTTTTAGACACCCCTCCCAAAAAAAATAAAATAAATAAATAAAAATAAAAATAAAAACACCCTAAAAACTCTGAGGGCATCTAAATACTTTTAATAATTTACATTACATAATAAATTAGATTTTATTTCTGTGGAAAGTCACTTCAAAAGGAGCAGGAAGTATCCCATTCTGAAATGCTTAAATTGGATTTCAAAAGAGAAAAATTCTGAACTTTCTGGAGACACTGTATTAAAAACAAAAAGGATATGTATATATTTATATGATACTGGAAGGAATTATAACAGTCATGTCAATAAGAATGTCAGCATGTCAGGAAGAATGGTGTGGGGTTAGACATTAAACCAAATTATATCCAAAAGCTGGTTGGCAGATATATAAGCAGCTATAATGGCAAAATATGGGCAAACAAGCAATATTCATATTCACACCAAGTTTCCATTTCAGAGTAATACATACTTTTAAGTGAAATTGTAATCAATCTTACTATTTTAACATACATATTTGTTACTTAAACCTAAGCACTTGTAGGTATAAATTAAATTGTTGTCTTCATTGAAAGGAAAACTTTTGCACATAACTGTACATATACACATTACAATTCACTAGCATACAGCATGTGTCAATAATAAAATTTAAAATTCCAGTAAATACATCCTATTGTTAAAGCAGATCTTGGGCCCGACCATGTTGGCTGCCCCACTGCGCAGAAAGAAGGGGAAGTGGTTTGCAGGGCATACCATACGAGGACAGCAACCTGTATGAAGATCAAACAAAGCTAAACAGAAGGTTACAGAACATTTACTTACAGCAGACATACAAACACACTACGTATTTACAGCTGGCTTCCAGTATGTATTTTCCCTCACTTTAGATTATGAAGTAGATTTAACAGTGCACACATATAAGCTTATATATATATATATATATATATACACACACAGTATCTCACAAAAGTGAGTACACCCCTCACATTTTTGTAAATATT
>JANDJT010000012.1:19643893-19657126 GCA_024331685.1 Stegophilus panzeri
AAATCATTCTTTTTAGATGCATATTATTGTTATTGATGTTAAAACTACAGGTGTGGGTCAGGCTTCTGTCATCTGCTACTGTTTTGCCGCACTGACATCTGGGGCTTCAAGCAGGTTCAGTGCACTCGGGTCTGCATCTGATGCATCCTCGATATTGAGTATTGGAATTTAACTTCAGCGGTGGATGATGATGTAGAACGAGTTCATAAGGATGCAAGATCGCATAAGAACGTATATCACATTTGAGACAGATATCCAGGCATTTTTTGTTTTTGTACTCAATGGATGAGAATGAAGAAAATCTTAGCTAGCTACCCCAGACTATGGATATATATTTAGCCAGCTAGCATGTACTGTATGTGCATTTTTTGGGAAATCTGCTATTGACAACGTGTAACAGTGCATTTTGACTGTACATCCAGTAATTTATTAGGGACAATTTCATTACTATACTGTATGTTGGCACAAAAAAATTTATTTAAGCTTAAACAAGAACAAGTTGCTAAGCAATTATCTAAAAATGAGACTGAGATCTGTCCAGTCATGTTTTGCACACCAAGCAGAATCCAGTGTCATTTATTGTTTTCCGTTTGTCTGTTGTCAGCCCAGGTTTTCAAAAGCATTGTAAATTTATGATCAGCTTGACTGGTGGAAAAAAGTATTTAATGTAATGCTCACTCTGCGATGTAAGAGTAATGTATGTGCTGTGATGCTTTTGAGAAAAAATTGGCTATCATCGTATATTACGTTTTGTTTCACCTCATCCACAAGAATTTTAAACACTTGCATACACTGCAAAAAATGTTGTGTTAGCATGTACAATATTTTGAATAAAGGCATATTTAACATATTTTTGTTTATTAGATTGATTTTTAAACAAATATAATATAAGATTATTAATCATATTTCTAAAAATGCTTACTCATTTCAAGCATGAAATTGTCTTATTGGTAGATAATTTTGCTTATTTCAAGGATTTATTTCTAGAAAAAAATCAAATAAAAAGCTCGAAATAAGACTTGATCTTATATTTGTGACACAATAATCTCATAATGAGAAACATTAGATAACATTTCCTTTATTCTATGTACAGTACAGTGCAAAAGTCTTAGGCACATGCAAAGAAATGTGGAGCAAATATTCCTTCAAAAATATTTAAATTAAATGTTTATACATTACAAAATACTATAAAATGCAGTAAACAGTAATAAATGAATGAAAGCCAATCTTTGGTGTGACAACCCTTGGCTTTAAAATACACGGTAGTCTCAAGTAGAATTAGTGAAGTTTTATAAGGAAATTAGCTGGTATGTTTTACAAAGCATCTTGTAGAATCAGCTACAGTTCTTCTGGAGACTTTTTCTGACTGTCACACTTGCTTATTATTCTTGCAGCAAAACCCAGCATCCTTCATTATGTTTTTTAAAATTTATTTTGTACTGGAAAAATGTTTGGAAGTCTAAAATGTTTTTGTATTGGCTCGATAATGTAGACGTCATAAAATAAAAACCTATAGCAAAGTATGTACTAAGCAAAAATAGGGTGCCTAAGAGTTTTGCACAGTGCTGTATTTTCACTTGCATGTATATCAGATATGATTGTCTTACATGGATTAATGCTGTATTAGTAGTCTGTAGCAGCTCTTATGTTTTTGTTGCTAAATACTGAAATGTGAAAAAGCTTTACTCAATTTACTGAAGTAACATTGGAATTGGTCACTATTAAACACTATTAAGTAGCCTTCCATCTTCACAGTAGGCCTGCTTTATTTATTAAGCTGAATACAATCAATAAATGATAAACTATTATTTAATTAACATTTAAATACATTTGGGTCATTTGAAATACATATTCTGTTCTATTATACACAAGTAACAACTGAATCTAATCTAAAATATTCTCACATAAAGATACTCCCTCTCTCACATCTGGTGCTGATAATTGTTAACCAGCATGCATTCTTACCCATAATTAAGTGAAGACTGCAGCATTTAGTTTTTATTTATTAGAGGTGTGGAGTCCCACAAGAATTCTCACTGGCTCAGGTGGTGGTACCATATTATGTTTTATTTGTCTGCATCATCTGTATCAATTCACCTGTGAATGAGCTGCTATATGAACTGTCAGAGATGCCAGCTATGCTACAATTATTGTGCAAAGGGCACAAAAATCCTAAAGATATTTGTTTTTTCCAAAAGAATTCCATTTTCAGTGGAATATATATAATGCCTGTTTGATGATGTTACCAGGTGTTTACCATAAACTACATGTTATGTTCTCATATTTATTAGTCTTATATGTAATATTCTATATGTAGAAAATGGATAGTTGTGTAAAGTAAATAAATTCCTGAAGGTAAAAAATAGTATAATCTAGCTGTTCTTAAAAAAAAAAAATAGTTCAAAGCTGCTGTAAAATCCTTGACATACGCACACCTGAGGCCACATCACAATAACTGAATTCTGTATTAATGCACCAGGCTTTAAACCAGTGAAAGTGTTCTGACCACAGAATACCTTAATCTTTGTCTATTATTTTGCTTATCATCCAAAGCTTAGTGTAAACAGATACACTGCTTGGGGGGAAAATTGTTTATTGCAAATATTATTCATAATAAATGTAATGAATTAATTAATTTAATTTAATTACATTTATTGAACTCCTGGATTTAATTTGAATGGTTTTGTAGCTATTTTTTAACGCTATATGACATGAGAGTGGCATTACAGTGAGCTTTTCATGGTTAAGGGGGTTTTAGGCACAATGACTAATTTGAATTCCTGAATCTGACTGTTTTGAAGGTGTTGATTATTTTCTATAACCACTGGCTCTGACAGTAGTTCCTGCTGTAATTTTAATGAGATTTATATTAATGCACTCATTCTAATACATTATCATTTCTTATAGTTACAACTCGTTCACAGGGACATGTATGTCAAATACTTCACAAATTATAAGTTTAATAATACATGGATTTTTTTAAAAAAGTGCTGTTATTTAACAGAGAAAGCATATACTGTAAGGACCCATTTATTTAACTGTTATGGAACAGTAGGTTTTCTGCCACTGGTTTCTCAGTAACATGACAAGCTGCATTTTGGCTTTTTGGTTTTATTAACTTTAAGAGAGAGAGAGAGAGAGAGAGAGAGAGAGAGAGAGAGAGAGAGAGAGAGAAAAGAGATGCTGGTGAGCGAATGACTCTTTATAAATGCTATATGGACATTCTATTAGAATAATTGTAACTATAAACTGAAAAAACACATAGTTCATAAATAAATGAATAAAATATAATGGTTGTCAAATTGTTGTGGTATAGGAGAAATAAAAAACTTCAGGATGTGCTGTTATAGGAAAATAATCCATTTTGGAGTGGTAATGGTCCTCTGTTTTCTATCTTCCTATAACAGCACACCTGCTGTATTTTATTCCTCACATGACTAAGGACCAGGAATCCAATAGATGTTTGAAAAACTTTTAACCTTGGTCACTGGCACTGATCCAAAAGAATATGTTCTAATCTTACTCTGAGTTTTTACCTTTCATTATAGTTCTACAACCTGGTGCCATCAAGAGTAGGACTGGTTCCCCTTTGAGTTTTGACTCTTCTCAGAGTTTATTCTTAACCTTCAGGGAGTATTTCTATTGCTCATTAGGTGCCTGTTTGTGCCTGGATCCAGATTTTGCTGCCTTGGAATGTTGTGTATAGTCAAAAGAAATAGGAAAGCTAAAGTGAATTAAGTTTTAATTATTTTTGAATATATAAAGTTCACTAGTTAGTCATGCAGTTGATCTAATTATTTTCATTCTTCTTTCTTTTTAACAGAATGCTATTAAAAGTTTTGTGCATTAACTAGCAAGACTTGTAGAAACATGATGACAGTTTGCATGCTCTTGTTTATACATAATTTACATTTAATTGTCTATAAAGTGTGCACTGGAGCCACAGATAAAAAACTTAATAGTTCCCATATGCTCCACTAAATGATCTTTGTGCCACTGATGACAGCTTGAGACACGTTATGATTATTGTAGCATGAACTCATAAAGTCTACCCTGTGGATTTGTGGGTGATGAAGGCATGCAGCAGGTGATGCTGGCACTGTTCCCATTGTTCAAGAGTGCACAAAGTTCATTATGTGTAGTTTTCTTTTCCTTTTTGTGCATGCTTCATTCGACTTTTTGGACATTCTTCAAATTAATGTTTTGTTACATAAACACCGCTGTATGAAAACTTAAGAAAATTACAGTTTTCCTGAAAAGAAAAAAGACAAACCTTTTAGTCTTTTTATAACCCTGTTTGCTAGAAGTCTAAAAATCTATCAAGGGTGCCTTATAGTCATTACTAATCCACAGTAGTGTGACTGACAGATCATAATTAACCTGAAACATCCAATTTTATCCACAGCTTTGTTCATTAATCTTTCGCACACCCTCCTTACAATTGTAAATCAGATGCATACATGGAAAGAATTATTCAAATATATTCAAATATAGTCATATTATTCAAATGAGTAGGGCCAATGGCTAAGTAACAGTGATTGCAATATAAGTTTATGCACTTTTCTTTCTGTGGCTCTTCCTGAAGTACAACATGAGCATAAAGCCAAGATATAAATTGTCAGCAATCAGAGTTGTCATTTGACTTGTCACGTACATTTAAAAGGTGTCCACTTCTGAACAACAAACTAATCACAGAAATATCCACAGCATGCTTAAATGGAATTGTGCTGCAGATTGCTGTCTCACCAGTTCTCTCTCAGCCATGATTATCCTGAATAGTAAACACCAAGGATGAAAGTCAATGAAGATCAATTTACTGCTGGAGGAAAGCAGCCTGATCTTCCATTACACATACACAGCAAATGCCCCACATGACCTGCAATCACCAACTGCCTTTAGATACCTCGTTAGTTCGTCTAGCCTATGGAAAGCTGTGACCGCTGCGACTGAACATCAGCAGTGCAGGAAAAGGATTCAGGGGGAAAATAGAATGAAACAAGCACAAAAAAACTAAAAAATAAAACAAAATAAATACTCTATGTTTCTGTAATAATAATGAGAAAGGGCTATATTCAAGTCCTACTAGAGACAGTCAGGATATGCAAATCTCCCGCTGAAAATGCCAAACTACATATTTTATTTAGAAAAGCCTGTAAATTAAGCTGATCATCACAGAGCATGGGATTTCCGTAGTTGCTAGGGGAGCCAGAGCTCTTACAAGCCATTTGATTATATTGACTTTGTGATACTGACAAGCCCATTAAACAACAATATGTGCCAAATATGTGAACAAATATGGCCATATGTGAACAAATACATGAAAAACAGATGTGAGATTTATATCAGTTTCTCATTATGGTTTTTATTTTCAGTGATTTCAGGCAGATTTTAGGGGCTTTTTACTTTTACCTTAGCCTGTGAGCAGCATTTCTATTCATCCAGGAAATCTTGTCATACCACCTGCAAACGTTTATTAAGGAAAAGTACATATTTATTATCAGAAAGGGGTTTGTGCTTGATCAACTATAGTCCTTGATCAACTCCCCTCTCAATGATACAATCTTAATTGGGTATAACCAGCCATTGTCTGCATGCAAAGTAATCCACAGTCTTGGCTAAGCAAGAGCAAAGCAAACTCCCAAGAGCATCATTCAATTATATCTAACACCCATTAATATTCTCTGCCATACAATAAGTAATGTTAGGCTTTATAAACCTCAATTGAACCTGTTGAACAGTTTGGTGTGTTTTGCTCGCTATGCACCTGTTAACCCTGGGGGTCTCTCAGTGCAGAGCCTCTTTTTTTTTTACCACTGTTCTTAGGGAGTCAGGCCTGGTTTGATGTCCCAAAGGTCTATTTGACTCCCATACCAAGAGGAAACTGGAAGGCACTGTGTGCAAGAAAAGGTCCTATGACCCCTCCTATCCAGCCTATGTCATGTTTCAGCCATTCAGCCTGGCAAAAGATACAGACAACTGATGTCAAATACAAGCCACTTCAGAAAAAGCTCTTTTTCCCTCCGCCTTCAGAGAAATCAACTCTTCTCTCCTCAGACGCTGCTGATATGGCTCTCTCAGTCTGCAGTGCCATAAAGTTTTTTGTTGAACCCCCCCCCCAGAATCTGTATTGTATTACTATGTTATATCTGCACTCCTACGTTACTGCTATAGTTCTCTGTCCACTACTGCTGCTTTTTAGTGTATTGTCTATTGTTTATTGTTGACTGTTGAGTGTACCAAACCAAATTACCACATAACACTGTTGTGTGGCAATAAACAGTTTTCTATCTTGTGTCTTGTAATTATGAGTTTCAGTCTCAATAGCACCAAGCTAAATTCCCTTAGCCTGTCCTACAATTACAACCAGCTGCATCAGGTTGTTTGATGCGTAATCCTGAGGCTCAGAGAACCTGTTGCTTAAGCTTTTAAAGACAAAGCTCATTAGTCAGATTTAATCTTAAAGAATACAATTTAGTAAGTACTATGAATTATTAAATAACTACAGCAGAAACTAATAGGAATGGTGTGTAGTTACAAGAGTGAGTAATCTAAGTCTGGATCTGATGATGTCTCCTGGGCATTTAAAGAGTTAATAATTTCTGTAGCAATCATAAATTTCTGTAGCAATCATAAATGTATTGCTAGTATATATTGCCTTTTTTTTAACAGTCCACTAATTTGATTGGACAAGCAAGATTCCAAGAGTGTTGCTATTTAGTATAGCAGCACTGGAACATTTTACTGTTTATATCACTCTGCGTGTATATGTTCGCGATGTAAAATCCTAGTTCTAGCAATAGTTCTTTATATTGAAACTGTTACTACACTTTCTGTGGGCTGTCAGTCAGTCGGTGCGTTGGCATGGCAACATCCAGCTATAGATTCTTGGGCAACTATTTTTGCTGGAACAAAAATTAACAAAATTTGGCCATATTGTGTATGAAATGGTAATTACTTGATATTCATTTCTTGGTATTAGAACTGTTGTATGTACATTCAAAAATCAGTGAGTGACTTATGGCTTCTACACACTACACAACTTTCAAAGACGTTGGGTTGTGGTACCATTCATATTACACAACTGTCAGTCTTGTCATGGAAGTTGTAGGGTTTTCAAATTACACCAGCAATCAGCGACGGGATGAACACATTACAAAACATTTCACTATTGACAAATCCCCGACGACTCTGCCTGGACTCCAAATTATGTTTCACAACAGAGTACACGCGAGAAATGATACGAGAATTACACAAGATCACACGTGAGTTGGCAATCTCGTACTTGTCTGGGTGGGGTTTTGAAAATGGTGGACTCCAAGAAGCTTGCGATACACTTTGTTTGTGCGCTGATTTAAAGCAAATTAAAAGTCAAAAAAGAAGAAGAAAAGACTAAGGATGAGAGAATGGTTGGGGAGACGTGGGCAGCAAGTATTGTCTGTTCTGTAGTGAGACTTGGAGGTTCATCAGGACTCCTTCCACTGAAACTTTCCGGGCTGTGTGAGGTTTAATTTGCCTATGATTTTGGGCTTTTGTGGGTGATCTCCACAAAACTGTCGGCGAGTGAAAATTGGGCCAAAAATCGTTTAGCATTAGACTCCAGCTTGATTAAGGTTATTTTTAGACAGTGGGCTCTAATTCACTAAACAAACCTGTATTTATCCACCTCTGAGGAAGTACCTGGTAAAATTATTGCTTTGCAGTGCATGTTTCAGGTTCAGATTTGTTCCCAAGTGCAGTCTCTAACCAGGGTCCAGAGCAAAGAGATCTGTCTGACAGAATCTCTTTATTTCAGACTGCTACTTTACATATACTTATCTTCATATTTATTCATTATGCTAATATTTTGTATTCAAAGCAGCTTACAAGTAAGGCAGGATACAATATAAGCATTATGCTCTTGGTGGTCCTGATATAAAACTGGTGACCAGAAGCAAGTGCAAAACTGTTGTAGGAAGAACAGACAGAAGCGCAACTAAACACAAGTGGCTGTATTCAGAATTGACTGCGTAATGGTGTGTTCAGACATGAGATGTAACTGTGGATTGGGCTCTATCCTGAGCTCAGATTACTGTCTATACAGATATTTACATGTTCTCTATTTGTTGGTGTGGGATTCTCTGGGTTTTTTGGTTTGCTAGGTGGATTGGCTGCACCAAATGATCTATTCAGGCTATTCAGGAAAGAGAGTGTCCTGAAGGGATGTTACCTCCACTAATGCTATTCTACATGTATTATGTTCAACGACTGTAATTAGTATTATTGATGTGTGTGATTGAAAGCAGTGGGTGATTGGAAAAGAGTGTCAAAAAGTTAGGAACTTACAGTATGTGTGTGAACCATTATTTTGTATTTTGTACAACTTTGGATTCTGACCCACTTTAATAATGTCTATTATATGTAAAGCTCAGTAAAGTCAGTTAATCGCATGCAACTATTTAGATGAGTTAAACAGATTGTTTCATAATGTTTGGTAAAACTGTAATTAATATTAGCTTGCAGATAATTACCATAATCAGAATTTTACAGTCTAGTTTTTTTTCTGCAAATATTACTAATTGGTCTTTTTGTTATAGTTGAAAAGGATGCTGTTGTCGTGTACATTATCTCAACCATCATCTTCACATGTTGCATCTCTCTAGACACATGAGGAAAGGCAGCACAAACTGTAAAATGTTGGAAATTTTCCATTACAGAGCTGTCAAAAAACTTGGGACTAAAGAGAATAAAATAAATAAATAAATAAATAAATTTGTAAATACACCAAAATCAAACAAAGATCAAACAAAGACACTTATTTACAGCAAATATGGAATTAGATTCATAATTGATTGTAGCTTATTTTAAAGACTGCTGTGTACAGAACAATATATTCACATCTATACTGCTGCAAGCAACATGAATGATGATAATTTACACCTGCTTTTGGGAGAAAAGCTATGTGAAAAACCTGCTAGTGACCGACACTTTATTAAAGCACAAGGAATGTGTAATTAGCTTTTTTAAGTTTGAGCGCTAAAAGCACTTTACTGTGTGAATCTTTGCTTATATTTTCTTTGGATAAATTCCATTTCCATAGAGAACATTTTCAATTTAAATGGCCACAATTACTCTCGCTGTGGTATTCTGCCTATTGTCCAGTTGGTTCAAATCAGAGTAAACATTTAATCCAAAAAAAAAAAAGAAAAAAAAAAAGGTATTCACGACTTGAAGGCTGAAATGGACAAATGACAGATGTTTAAAAGATGAAAAGCACCTTCTTGTTGCATTCCAAAGCCTTTTATTATATACTGTGATAAGCTTGCCTTTTTTAATCTAGGTAGTTTTTTTCCTTTTGTAGAATGTTAAGAATTCCTTTTTTAAATATCCTCTGTGGTCATTGATTCAGAAAGTTTATTACAATACATAGAACTAATTCAGCTCTACGTAAAAGCATATCTTGATTTCACTGATGGAAATACAAAGTGTGGCTCTAGAGACACACTGAAAGATTCTTGCTTTAGCATTATTTATGAGTCCTGAGGCCACATCCTGTTCCCACAGCTAATTCAGTGGCTTAGCCATGAAAGCAGTTAGTTATACACTTTATTCATGTTCTATGCTAGAACATTTATGCTATTCACATTCCTGAAAATAAATGGGTTTGTTCTAATCCTGGATTTGCCATTAACATCCATCACACTGAATAGGATTATAGTGGCCTGCATATATCTTGAGCAATTTGAAATTACAAGTATGATGGCCCCATACTTAGCGCTCATAAATTCAAACAGGAGTTATAGATCATTCTCTCCCTGGCCAATGGGATGAGCCCTAACTCTAATTCATTAGCAGCAGTTGCTCTCTATTCCCACATGTAAAAATGTATAAACCAAAAATTTGTGTATATTAGGCACTGTACATATGCACATTCATTCAAATATCTAATTAGTCAATCATGTGACAGCAGTGTAATGCAAAAATCATACAGATACAGGACAAGTTATAGGCTTCAGTTAATGTTCACATCAAACTTCAGAATGAAGAAAAGGTGTGATCTCTGTTACTTTAACTATGGCATGGTTGTTGGTACCCGAAGGGCTGGTTTGAGTATTTCATAAACTGCTGATCTCCTGGGTTTTTCACACACAACAGTCTCTAGAGCAGGGATGCAGTCAGCTTCCTCCAAATACAGCATGAAACAGACATCTCTGAAGCGAGCGTGCACAATTGAGCAGACAATTTTCATGGACACATCCATGGTCTCTTTCATGTTCAGCATTTTCGCACATAGTGCTTGGTGGTGTATAATACAATGATAATTAAGAAAATTAGGAAAAGCATACTCCTCCTTGCACTTGGCAATGAATCCGTTCGAATTGTTGACCATCGCAGGTGCACCGTCAGTGGTGATTGACACCAATTTAGACATTGGTAGCTGTGTTTTGTGGACAAAGTCATTAAATGACCGAAAAACGTCCTCACCCCGAGTGTGTTCTTTCATAGGCAAAAGTGTTAGCAGTTCCTTTCTTGCTGTCATGTCTTTAAACACCATCCTTCACTAATGCCCGTGCATTCATCTAACTGCAGAGGGAAACATTCACAGTCAGTTATGTCCTTTCTAAGTTGCTGTGTCATCAGCCATCATTTCACAAAGATGTGTAACTGTATTTCTCAACAGCTGAATAGCTTTGATAGTGGACACAATCTCAGATTTGTTTTTAAAATCCTGAAACAATCCTGAATCCTGCTGCCTCGATAAATGCGACTTTTATCATTTGTCCATCTTGGAATGATTTTTTTATGTTTAACGATGGTGTGACTCATCCGGAATGATGCCTCCGTGGCTGCCTTTGCTTTTAGGCCTGGGCAAGTAAAAAGTGACTGTTGAACAATTAATTGAGATTGCAGTTCTTTCACCTTTGTTCTTCTAAGCTCGCTTCTTGCAGGAAAATCTTTGTCATAGTTTTTATGAAGTGTCCAAAAATGTCTCTCCATGTTTCCTTTCTTTGGAATAGCTAAACGTGTTTGGTAGATCAGACAATTGCGTTTAGAAAAGAACATAGTGGTAAAAAAAAAAAAAAAAAAAAAAAAAGTCTTCCTCCCACTCTGCATGGAAATGGTAAGTTTTTGGCTTTTTGCTTGGTACCGCACTCATTTTCAGATGGTTGGAGTTTATATTAGATTTATGGTTCGCAGATGATGGTCATTTGTGTAAGCTACCGAATACTGCTAGCTTTGCAATTCTGCACTCTGTTCTCTGAAGTCCTTGGAAGGCATGAAGTAGGCTACCTAGATCTCGCCTGGTCAAAATTTACTCTTTAAGTGCAAGTCAGCTGCCTCCAAATAACCACGAAACAGATGTCTCTGAAGTGCAAGCGCACTCATCAAGTGCAAGTCAGACAGAAACTAAAAGGAGAATGAAGGACTTATATTTATTTTTATTCTAATTTAACAAAAGTATATTTAAATGACGTGCAATCCAAAAGGATTGACTTTGTGATCTCCTGGTAGATCGTGATCAACCTACTGGGCACCCCTGCTCTAGGGTTTACACAGAATGGTGCAAAGAAACAAAAAACATTGAGCGAGTGACAGTTCTGTGTGTGGAAACATCTTGTTGTTAAGAGAGGTCAGAGGAAAATGACCAGACTGGTTCAAACTGTCAGAAAGGATATAGTAACTCATATAATCACTCTTTACAACCATGGTGAGCAGAAAAGCATCTCAGCATGCACAAAACACCAAACCGTGAAGTGGATGGCTCCAACAGCGGAAGACCACATTGGATTTCACTCATGTCAGCCAAGAATAGGAATCTGGGGCTATCAAGGTCACAGGCTCATTCAATCTGGACAGTTGAAGATTAAGAGCGAAAAATTGTCTTTTTCTAGTCTCCAACTGTATGTTTCTGTGAGTCTGTGTTTATGATAAGGTTAGATTCTTGCTCTTGGCTGACAGGATTAGAACCTGATGTGGTTCTGCTGTTGTAGCCCATCCACCTCAAGGTTTAATGTGTTGTGAGTTCTGAAACACTTTTCTGTTCACCACGGTTGTAAAGTGTCCTTATTTGAGTTACTTTAGACTTCTTGTCAGCTCAAACCAGTCTGTTCATTCTCCTCTGATCTCTCTCATCAACAAGGTGTTTCAGCCTGCAGACCCTCCACTTACAGGATGCTTTTTGTTTTTCTTACCATTCTGTGTAAACTCTAGAGACTCAGAAGTTCAGCAGTTTCTGAAATTCTCAAACAGCCAGAACTGTGAAAATAAGAACCATACACATAACAATGGACACAAGGCAAAAACATGCAGACTATGAGAGTGGCAGTGGCACACACAACAACACATTAACACAACAACAACAAAAGCCTGACAATTAGTAGCTGAAAACTAGAACTTACTATATATAGAGGTGCTTATTAGGGGTAACACACAACAGGTGTGAGTGATCAGTGGGATATGTGACATACTGGGGCTGATGGGTAATGTAGTTCAGTACTAATTTTGGCATAACCATGTCACAGACATCACACTTTTTCCCCATTCTGATGTTTGACCTGAACATTAACTGAAGCTCTTGACCTGTATCTGTAAGAACTTTTTGCATTGCCTTGCTACAACATGATTGGCTGATTAGATAAATGAATGAATGTGCAGGTGTACAGGTGTTCTTAATAAAGTGGTTGGTGAGTGTACACCCCAAAGCAAGAAATACTTAAAAGATTTGTTGGTAAGGATCTCTCACAGCCTCTAGCAGAACTGCTTAGTTTAAAAGATATTAAGTGCTGTAACTGCTACACAGTTTTACAGTCATGTAAATGAATAAATAAATAAATAAATAAATAAATAAATAAATGCTGGAGTATTTACATAAGCTCTGCAACAGCACCTATCATACCTACAAAGTAGTCCTTTCATGAGTCACATTTGTGGACTCTGGTGGTATATCAGTCTCATGATGTTACAGATGTGAGTCACACACTGTGATTAAATGTTGGATATTTTCCCATAATCAGGTAGAACTGAGGAAGCCCCTCAAAATCTCTCTACTGAGAGAAATGTATTTCCTTGTTCTTTGCTTAGTATTTTAAGAATTTCATGGTTCTAATTGGTTTATCTCATTTGGTGGTATTTAAACTGCACCTCTATATATATGGCTGGTATATATATACAGTATCTCACAATGTAAAGTAGTGAGTGTACAGCTTGTATAACAGTGTAAATTTGCTGTCCCCTCAAAATAACTCAACACACAGC
>JANDJT010000012.1:19658120-19669800 GCA_024331685.1 Stegophilus panzeri
ATATATATATATATATATATATATATATATATGTGTGTGTGTGTGTGTGTGTGTGTGTGTGTGTGTGTGTGTGTTTTTCACACATATTTTCATAGATATTCTGTTTGACATATAAATAAGATTACATTTAAAGACATAATGTTGCATGTGGTTATGGAGGTTAAAATTAACTGGCTTATTTAACACAGACTTTGTAAAAGTTCTTATGACAAGCAACTAAATACATTCAAGAAATATATTTAGCTAATTTTCCAATTAAAATGAATGTAATGCAACGCATCAATTATCATCATGACTGAATAACCCAGAAATAAGTACTAAGTAAATATGACATATTGGTGGGTCATAATTATCCAGTTGTTGGGTAGTTAAAGCAATCCATCCTCTTGATCTCTAGACATAAACCACCAGTGCAATAAAATTAACCCAAAATGTGTGTTCTGATATACCGCCCTGGGTTACAGAAATAACTCAAACTGTTTTACATATAACTCAGTATTTTTTAGAGTGAAGAGAATGCTATCTATTACACTGATGTTTAATGTTAGAACTTCTATTTCTTTCATTCTCAGCAGCAATCCATCTTGTCTACTTAAGGGAATTAGTTTTCAATTAACTGTTGCCAACTCACTTGAATGGCTATGTAATTAAGAATGATGATATAATCTTGGAAGCCAATTTTACTAGTGAATAACTCTGAATGCCATCAATCACTATATAAACTGGGAATAAATTGGCTTGCATTGTACCATGCTGAAAAAAACAGATGGACTTTAAAGTTTTTGTTTGTTACAAATAACTATTTTTCAACATGAACATCTCATAATCTATTATTTTATGATTATCAAATTGAGACTGACTCAAAAGATGCAAGTGTTTCAAATAAGATTGTTTGAAAAATTTTGAACCTTAAACAAAAAATTGTCATTTTAGTTAGTGTAGAAATCTTTACCATGTAGACAAAAACACATATGTGATTCTGAAATGTTTATACTCTTACTCAGATAGACTATTTTGTATTTGTTCCAAAATGTATAAAAGACATTTGATGATAAACATAGCTTATTTCTGTAATTTAAAATAAATAAATAAATAAATAAATAAATAAATAAATAAAATAGTAATCTAATCTGACAATATAGGGCATGGTTTGGAAAAAAGTAATGTTAAAGAAAGTAGTGTGAAATGAGCTACATATAAAACCATGTTGTTCAATAGTCTCAGTGAATGTAAGGGTGAAGGAAAATGCTTGTATCAATATCTTAATACTATATATTTACACAGATTCTTGTTCAATTATATTCATTTATTCTGTTTAGATTATAGACCAAGAATTTGAAAGCTCGTCTTTTTCATCTTAAAGCAAAACAATCTGGAGGCAAATAGCAATATACCAGAAGCTATAATGTAAGATGTCACAAAAGCTCTAGTAGAATAATTTAATTTCACTTTTGGATAAATTTTAATCTCTAATACCATTTGCAAATTCTGACAATCTGATGAGTATGTGGTAACAAAATGGTCTTTGGCAAAACACCACTTTTATGCCACTTTTATTATAGGTGTTACTTTGCCAAACATAGTATAGCCACTAAGAATCTAAAGTAACATAAGGAAAGCAAAACCCCTAATTAAAGCATGTTTTTATAAAACATATAACCTGGATACATTGTCATCATGCCAGCTTCATTAACAGGCGTTAGGTTTGTGAAATTAGATTAAGGTCAGCTCTTGATCTTTGAGTTGTAGCATGTAGCACTATCTGGCAGTTCAGGTACTGACCTTATCACATGGTTGCTCGTGCAAAGGTTTTCTGTAGGCAACAACTGGATGCAAAACAATTGTATTAATCTACTTAATAGAAATGAGACTAAACATCCCTGTCTATGTCTATGAGAATACGAACACAGCCAAAAACAATGTGTACCTGCGTAATTGGATTACTTGTGTAATTGGATGGGATGGCAGAATTTCAAAAATGATAGAATGACGAAAACAGGGAAATAGCCTTGTTGTCTTCTCAGACCCAGAGAGCAGTGATATAATTTTGAGCCTTTTTATTCATACAGGAGATCTGCAAAAATGTCACACAGAGACTGAAATCCACAAACTGAAAAATTATCTGTCATCTCTCATTCTGCCTTTGCTTCAATAACAAAAATGTTGCAATGTCTTTAAAAATATGTTTCAAAATGCCTCAGTAATAGAGTCTTGATTTAGGGTGATTATCCACCACAACAAACAGTATTTCAACTGAAAAGTAGCCAGAACGAGTCAGCCACAGAGGGGTTCCACTTTAGGACTAAATTAAAAGGTGCTGAATTTAATTGGACACTAGGTGGTCGTTGCTAATTTTCTACATCTTAATGAGGTCAAAAAGCCACACAGTGCTGCTAATATGTCATTGTACCTGGATAGTAATTTACCAGTGTCTGGCAATGTTACTATTAATTGGTAGTGTGCATGTTCAGATTAATGAAGGGGCTAGGTCAGTTGAAGCTCCAGAGTTTAAGTATGCAAAAGGCCTGGAAGTCGGCATGGAAGTTTAAGCACCAAGAGAGAAGGGAGCTGTGTAGGCTTTCTTTATAATTCTAATAGAACTTTATACTTCTATTAGTGAAAAGGCTGCTCTGAAAATACAAGTGTGCAAACAAATCACTTTATTTATAAATCACTTATTTATTATAAAATTCCAGAACTGACTGGTTACTACATTTTAAAATGTAATTTCAAAGTCTAGCTGGTTACATTATCTCTCCTCTGTGTAAATGTCCAAAGAGAATTCTGACACCAGTAACACAAAATGAGAGGCAGTAATGTTAGCTGACCTGTATACTGTACATGTTTTACCAAAGTGTAGTTACTGAGTTTTAACTGATGTTCTGTGACTGAGTAACCAATAATTTTTGATCATAGCAAGAACATTATTGGCCATAGCACTGCAACAAGTAGACAAAATATTAGATTTATTACATTCCCCAGTAGTAAAGGGGTAAGGTGTTACTACTTAAAAAGAGTACCATGTAAGTACTTAAACAACTAAACAATAGTTTTATCAATCAAGTAGCAGAGTAGTGCTGATGAATGCTACATTGTTTCAGCCTCCTTCCCCACATCTGAACTGTCTGGATTTAGTGACTGGACACATTGCAATTGTCAAACTTGAGGGCTATAACCATTATCAATAGTACATAATAGCCTGGATATCCTAAACATTTACTATAGGTAAGATTGATGCAAACCTGAGAGAGTCAGAATGTCTTCATTATGGGGTCTCTGAATTTTCTGCAGATTTTCATGCAATTCTGTTAAATCACTGCAGAAATTTCCTCTACAACTTCACTGTTAACAACAGCATTCCATAGTTTGAAAATACCATTTATATGCAGGTACAATCTGCCAAAGAGAAATTAGCAACAGAGCCATGGGCTCACAGTGCAATACCATTTCTACTGCCCAGTCATAATGGTGTTGATGATTTAGTGCTAAATGTTAATTAGTCTCAGATGAGATGATGGGAAGTGCTCTTCTGCCAAATTGTAGCTAATTCAAATTATTTCACACTTATATTCAAAATAATATTGAATAAAATCTTGAATATTGCAGTCCCCTGTTTTTTGTTTGTGATAAAAAAAAAACTCTTCACCTTAGCATAGTATAAAAGACATTCCTAAACGTCCTATCTAATGCATCATTCAGCACATGAATATCGTAGTTACATGTATATTTCTGCATATTTCATCCTGTGCCTACTACCCAAAAGAGCAAGACCAATGCAACAGTGACAAGGAAAAGATTATGTTTTCTGATATAAAACCTCAGGGGGGACCCAACCTCACTGGGGAATCTTACACTGGCACTGGGCATTTAACATATTTGTCATTAAATACTTCATGAAAGATATTTGTAAAATCACATCATTGAGAATGATGCAAAGAATTTTTTAAGAATACATATAATCCCTGATTTACTCAAATGACAGCTACCAACCAGGGATTATGAGGGCATGCTTCCATCAGTATATGTGAAGCCAACTTTTCAAACTGCTGTGTAACAGGGAATTATAATAGTCTTGGAAGAAAGCGTTATCTACCCTCTTCCATGTACATAAACTCACACCTGTCCATGATTGGTTAGTGTTACACTGAATGACAGGGAAGACAGTAATGCCATCCCTCCCACATGGCCATGGATGGCTGTGACATTGTTGGAATTCCAACTTGCAATCTCCCAACAAAAGAGTGATCACTGGTCTGATTGGTTTCAGATAGAGAAATACTATAGACTATGTTGTCCAGCCCTGGTCTGCAACTGAAAAGAGCTCTATTGTTAGCTTATTTTTTTCAGGCTCGGATTTGTACACTCAGCTAGGCCTGAACTCTGCTGCTGGAAATAATAGTGAAGCTTTTGTTTAATTCCTAGTGCTTGCCATACTCTTTTTATAATTCTCTTCATAAAGTGTGCACCCTGGGAATTATATCCTGCAATAATACTTCAAGCCCAACAAGCAACTGTGTGAAAGGTGGCTGGGGATGCTTCCACTTGCTTTGTTAAATGCTCTATAATTACTAGCATGCATTCTTTCAACCACAGTCTGGTAATATTAATGACTTTGAACTCTCCTTGTAACAGTGTAAATAGTTGTCTAGTTTGCTGTCTCATTCTTACTCTGGAGGTTTCCTCATGGTTACATTGGGTATATGCAGCACATCTGCAAACATTCATTCATTCTTCTTCAGTAAGCACTTTATCCTGCTTAGGGTCGCAGTGTATCTGGAGACTATCCCAGGAACACTAGGTGTGAGGCAGGAACACACTCTGGATGGAATGCCACCATGACTGTTAAATCTTCTGGGTCTGTGACCTATAGAAATATACAAGCAAAGCATAGTACCCATTAATGAATTTGACACTACTACTTTCTCTTCTGAATCTCTTCAAATGTTGCTACAGTTCTCCATGCATGACTATTTTCAGCTTTGAATGATACACATTGAAGTTGTTTGAGTTTAACTTTCTTTTGCTAGTTGTCAACATCTAAATAATTTACAGTCTTATGTATAACCAAACTGTTAATCTGCTCACAAACAAACCGAAGCACGGCCAAGTCACTGTCTTAACCCTCTCTGGTCCAGAGGTGCCATATCAGGGCTGACCCTGAACAAGAAAACTTTTTAGAAATGTGCACATTTGTAGACTTATAATAACAATGAAGTATTTTCCTTTATTTATTATACTTTTTGTCTGTGTTGATGGTCTTATGCATCAGATGTACTGTACAGTAGGTAGGAGCTTGACAGGATTTAATGCTGTTGTAAGTTTTAAATGTACAGACAAAATTTGATCTTGAAGATTTTTAAGAGTTTCATTATAATCTTATTCTAACCTGTCTGAAAATATGCTGTTGTATTGCATGTACACCCATATTCACATCCACAACAGTGTGTATAATCTGTTCATTATTTTGTCATCACTTCAAATATTTAGTGTTTTGTGGTTTTACATGATTGTCTCATCAGTGCCATGTTTCTTCATAACAAGGAACCAAACAGTTTATTGTGAACCACCTGTATTTTTTTGTATCTCATTTATTTAATCAGATTTTTGATTTTCATGATGAAAGACAAAAATTGCATACTATTGCATACTATCCAAACCGTCTTCTTTTTATCGAATCTAGACTGCTTGTCACCTTGGGCAGAAACTAAGAATGCTAATTTAAACTAGTGAAGTTTAAAAGTTCATATGCCTTTTATATTTGTGCTATTTTCTGCAGAAATTGATCTCTTATTCTATCTCCCTTTTGTAAAGTTATTAAGAGAATGAATACTATTTTGAACAGAAAATTTGTGGGTAAAACAAGCCAGATATCCATTGTGCACTGTAATTGTATACCCTTTTATCTCTGCATGAAAAGCTAATTGTTGTTAATGCTCCCTTTCTCCAGTGCATGACAAATGTTAACATCCGTCATTAATTCCTCTGACCTAACTCCAGCAAATACACAATACATTGTGCTTTAACTGTAAACATTATTTGGCTTAACAGAGCTAAAATAATCCAAATTACTATTTATTAGTCTTATTAAGATTAAGCACAGGTACAGCAGAGTTCTTAGTCACACATGCTTTTTTTTGTGAGTTAAAATATACATATTTATCTATAGGAAGGTGCAGTTGGGTCCTCTAGACCAGTGGCTAACAAAATGGATTTAGCATTCGGTTTCACCTATTTTATATAAAAGACAAATAGTTACAACAGAAAGGCTTCCAAAAAGGCTGGTCCCATTGGAAACATAAACAAAGGAAGAATACTGCGCTTCCCCACATGAGATCTTAAAGTCATATATCACAGACCTGGTCATTGAGTCACATACTTTCAAACTGATAAATAGCCAAGTTAATGTTACTCTTCTGGGTTCTTAAAATCGGCCATGATTCAATAAAAAAGTTACAGCTTTCATTTTGCCCTAATGTTTTCACTTTATTCAATTATTACTACTTTGGGGACCAAACATGGATCCATTTTCACAGCTACTGGTTCTAGCATAGACCTTTCTAAATATAGGGCTTCCATTCAATAACTGAAACAACTCCACATCCTAAGTTTTATCTTAGGATATTCCAATTCAGTCAATGTATATGTGTCACTGTCACAAGCATTCACTCTTAACCACAGTTGCAGTATGCCTATTATGAGAGGCTTATAATAAAAATGCACGAGCTGCAATTGCCAATGGATAGTGTCTTTTTTTCAGGACAGCAAAGGAACTTTTCCTGGAAGCTAACTGCCTTCCAGCTTTTAGCTGCCTACCACCATCAGCATAATTAAGTTGAGCAGCTGTGTTTGACCCTCCTGTACATGTCCTTGGGAGAAATGACTACTAAGGATATTGACAAACTGATACTGCAGCAAGTGTTCAGGAGGGATGTCACTGACAGTATGCATAGATTAAGTCAATATTCTGAAGTTCACTGTTCAAAATGGCTTGTTCCTATGTCTAATTTCTTATTGAAGGCTTTGTTTGTAATTTAAAACGAATCTGCTGTGAATTCTTTGAATTGTCACTGCATAACTGACAGAAGAGAGCTCAACTTCAGTCATATAGTAATGTACTTATTATGTATTATGAAAAATTAAACACTTTTAGATGCTTTTCCTGACCATCCCTGAACTCCTTTTTTATACTGGAGAAAACAATCTCAGGGTTTCACACAGAACTGCTGATCTGCCAATGTTGTAATAATTGAATGTTGCAGACACTTCCTAGGTTGTGAATATGTATTTGGGCATGTTCCCACACCTCAGCATTTTTTTAAACAAGTCAGAGTTTAGACGAATTTAAAGAACTCCATGCTGTTCCCCCTCCAGGCTTTTAGGTTGTGGCTGATTTTTGGTTTCCCTCTCTCTGATACTAACCAAGCAAGTTAGTGCCTTTTAAATGCTTAACACATAGTGCCTGGAGGTGCTGGAAGGCAAAAGCAGAAATGTAAAATAGTCCAGGAACAGCAGATCTGCACAGTACATTTCTGCTGAAATTCAAAATCTAAGCTGCATAATCCCCAAATGACCTAATTACAGAATTTAACATATCAAATTGACAGAAACAGGGCTGCTGTTTTCTCCTCCTTATTTAGACAAGTTGCCCCAGGATAGTAGCTGTTAGTAGGTCTTATTCAGACATACTCAAGTATAAGTTAAATGTATAATTGAGTATACACTCAGTGACACTGAGTATACACTCAGTGAGTATACACGCAGTGCATGAAAATCTAACTATATGCCTCAGATCATTCTGTTGAGTCTTCCATACCTGTGGAATGCACCAATTATATTTTACAACTCTATTTAAACCCAGTGTCAATTAGTGGCTCATTTTAGCCTCCATCTTTCAACTAAAGAATAATTTGCATTCGTATGCCATTCAAAACAGAAGTGACCTGAATGTAGTGAGATGCACACAGCTAAATGAATAATTTAATAGGGCTTTCAGATCAGTGTTTGATTAGCATCAGCAGTAGAGCTAACCTCCGCTGAAATGGATTACGAAAATAAGAAGCCCCCTGTGGTTTCAGACTCACCTGAATATCAGTAGGGAGTCTTTAATGGACTGTTCTATTAGCAAGCCATCAAGTGTGCTGTTTTTTGAAGAACTTCAAGAACCCTAAGTAATGTAACTGTAAATAAGGCACATAAAATTACTTATTTTAAGATGTTTTGAATATACTTCAAGTATGCATTATATTCCCTTGGACATAGGTAATCAACCTTGTAGATATGTTCATTGCATAACCCATAGGAGAATCTACTAGGTAAATAAAAATTGACTTTTGGCCCCAAGACAAATGTATAATACATGGATCAAATTAACTTCATGTACTGTAGTGTTGTTGCCTGAATAAGTGATACACAACTGATATAGTCCACCATGTTTTATGCACAAACTGTCAAAACACTGGACAAATTATTGGAAAATAAAGTGCTGCAAAATATAGAGGCACGGAGTAGTGTGGAAGGAGAGTAGGGAGGAATAGTGAGATTGTGTTTGTACATGGAAACACTCTGAAAAGAGTGCAAGTATTAATTAATGACTGAGATGCATGTCTCAAGACAAAACATTTTGGGGACTGTTTAAGGAACTAATTAAGGTTTAATGTTTTATAGCCTAATAAAATGGGTATGCAATGCATGGAGTTTGTCACAGTTCTTTCTGATACAGCCCTGACTTTTACTCAAACTACCTGAATAATGTCAGAAATCTTAACAAAACATTTCTTTGGCTGTGTGTGTGTGTGTGTGTGTGTGTGTGTGTGTGTGTGTGTGTGTGTGTCTGTGTGTCTGTGTGTGTTTGCATGCTTTGCTGAGGTCACTAGAGAGAGTTCCAGAAATGCAGGCAGATGGCTCACAGTCTACACACTCAGAACACTGTGACAGTCCCCAACAGCTCCTCCGAGAAAAGGGTAATTAAATACTGAATTTAATCAGATTCTTCAAATTAAAGTCCAGCTGGGTTCTCTCCCAAACTCTCCTGCTGTTCATCATCCCCACTGCCTCTCCTTTGTACGAGATGTCTGTGGAGCTCACTGTAGATGACTCACAAAACACAAAACCCTACCTGCTGCAGAGAGACAGCCTGGAGCTGATAATTAATGGTAAAGTATTGGCTTCACAGTTGTGACATGGCAGGTAGATACTGAAAGTGTTCGCAAAACTGCCCCAAGCAATGGGAAGTGGAAATTTTTGTGCGCAAGTTTGCAGAATTACTCTATTTGTGTGTAGAGTCAGGGTGCCAGTAACAGTCACCCTTTGCATAGTGTAACAATCTGATGACAGATGAAGGATAGAGAAGACTCTCTTGTTCTGTTCTCTTTCTCTGATCGTCATGCCGGCATTTACTTGATACTGTGAAAAGGCAATCAGATGTGCAATACTGAGAAATGATTTAACGATGAATCAGTTCATTGGTTCATGCCATAAGGACACATATTCTGAGGATGACTGCTAAGCTGAGATGCTCCCCTTTTTAATATTTTGATTGCCAGTACACATTTGAGATATGGTTTTAAACTTTTTTCTTTTCTTTTTTTATCTCGTTCAGCGATGCATTTCTGGATCTGAAACCCACAAATATGTGCAATTTAATTTAGCATCTATAAAACTATAGTGACAAATGCTCCTGTCGTACAGAAACAAGACAATCTGAACTCTACATGCTGTAGCACTATGGGGGAGGGCAGGCCTGTCGAAAGCCAGGCTTGGCACAATTTCAGCACCTTGGACAGCGCCGGCATCTGCGGTTTAAGATCAAAGAGAACCCGATTAGGAATAATTATTAAGAAGGAATGCTTAATAATAAAACTACAGTGCACGTAATTACTGATTGTTAACTTCTTAAAAACTGAAAGAGCGCAGAAAGTGCACAAAAACGCACAGAGCATGCAATTTTCGATATTTTTTTATCCACACATCGGGGAGATATGTCCTACATATTTAAGATCGCCTCATCGAATTGACTAGATTGATATAATACGATGTCCTAAAATGATCATTCACGTAGGGTGTATGATTTTTAATTAATTGCTTTATTATTTATTTGAAGGCAGTTTGAAATGGTGAAGATTCTTCAACCCTCACGACTGCAAGCAAATAAGACCTGACGCACCCAAACGCGCACGAGTTCCTTCCGTGCTGTGAATGGACAGTATGCAAAAGCCGGCCTTTCTTTTTATATCTCCACCAGCTCTGCAAGTGTCTGAGTCAGACATCAGGGTACAGCCTAGGGCGCTAGGATCCGGAGGGGGAGGTCTCTGCTTTGCCTACCCGCCTCGCTGATGTTAAAAAAAAAAAAAAAAAAACAGAAAGGAGCAGATTTCTGCTGGTGCGCTCGAATCCCCAACTTCCTGCATGAAGCAGCGCGAGAGCGCTTAACACTGAACGCGAGCTGTGTGCTGTTGAAAACGAATAAAAGAGCGACTTGAAGTGCGCACCGGCGGGATTAACATCGGGAAATGTGAAAAGCGAGAAGTGTGTGTGTCTGTGTTGCGATCGCGGGATGCGCGATATGTCCCACAATATTACCACTTCGTTCCCGTGTGCAGCCCTAAACTGCTCTTCTGTGCAGACACTACATTAGAAGAGCTTGGCTTGTTGAATACGGCGTTTCTTCCACACTGACTCTCAGTTTCGTTCTCTGTTCGGCCTCTTGGTCAGAGTGACATGAGTGTGAGAAACCCGCACCGTTCCGGACTCTTGTGTTGGGGTCTGTCTGTGCTCCTCATCCAGTCCATCAGCTCGCATCCCGGTAAGTGGACATACACACATTTCATACTCAATTTCATTTGATCGTGACGATTTCGAAAAAAGGAAGAAAAAAAGTTGCTGAACTTCGGTTGAACATTTACTTCGACTCAAGAAAATATGACTGAAGGATTCATGAGATTGAGATATTACCCAATCAATGGTAAAAACATATTCTACTTTATATCTGCTACATATAGGCTATTTAATGATATACTATCAGAAATAGTATATCAAGTAGACATGGGCAAGGCTTTGGTCCCTATAGGGTAACTCTAAGGCTGCTGGAAAACAGTAAAATCTACAGGGGATAATTAATTTCTACAGTGTTTATGTGTTATTTGTGCCCAGTCTAACTGAACTGACCACTCTATGTGTTCATTCAAGGTTATGCGTTTATTCAGGGCTATAGTATTTTATTCAAGACGTTATTTTGTTCTTAGAGCATTGCAGGTGATGTAATGTTGAGAATTTTTGGTCAGGAGCCAGTAAGTGCTCACTATACATATTACTCTGCTGTAGTCTTTATTGATGTCTGAGATCATCTATCATGAGCACTTACTGTTCGATTTATTTGCCTCTTGAAATTAGATCTATTTGCATTAGATGTAGCTTACAAAATGACAATTTTAACGTCAGTCTAATGAGAAACATGACATTTTGGACTGTGCATGGAGTCCTGTCATGTTTGCTATTTCCTTTAAATCTCTTACAATATTTCCTGTACATTAACAGGCATCCTTATATTGTACAGGAACCTTTACAGTATATGAATGCGTAATTACCATAAAAGGTATAAATATATGATCAGAAAGGGATCTTGCTGCCAAAATATTTTAATATGTTTGCCTTTGGTCAGACAGACAGGGAGACCAAAAGCCAG
>JANDJT010000012.1:19673336-19685159 GCA_024331685.1 Stegophilus panzeri
ACCATGTGATATGGGTAGTTCATGTATGGATTTCGAGTGCAGTAATATTGTTTTGTTCATGATAACACGGATGCTAAGAATAAATATATTATGTTGTGTTATTGAACTTTTCAGTAACTGGTGTGGATAACCTAAATACATGGATGCAGTTGTTAGTAGAGTTTAGCATGTGATTTGTAAACACCATGGCATGCATAGTGTGCTATGTGATGTGTGTTCTGTGAAAAATCTTCTACTAGAGAAGCTGTATGTTAATGACTTTAGTCCAAATATTGAGATCAGTTTCAATGTTGAGATATTTTTATCCATTGGTTAAATGAGAGTGATATAGTGTCTTCGTTGGATGATGGAATTTATATGGTTTAGAGAGAGCTTTAATTGGGTTTGCTAGTGTGCTGATCTTTTCTATCAGTGTAGGAGACGCTAAGGAATTATTAGGTGTAGAAGAACTTTTCTTTGATTGCATTTTTTTTTTATTAATCTACTATGGAGCTGGGTCTTTACCTATGCCACACATAAGGATTATTTCTTATAAAGACATTTTTTAAATTTTGCAGATGTATAATTTTCTTTCAAATTTATGCTTTTATTGGATTATTACAGTGACTGAATAAACCCTGATGGGGTGTGCGCTTTGTGTCAGTGCAGACTTACACACTTGTGTTTATTTTCCACCAGGCTTAAAAAGTGCTTAAAAAAGCAGGCCACTGATTGATATGTTCTGGCTGTGAGCTTGATGTATTTAAGTCCATCCATGGATGATGCATTGGCATTTCATGTACCCCTTTGGTAAGATTCTGTATGACAAATGAGTTGCATTTTTTATTTGTTGTAATAGAGTCCAGTTTGGTGAGCCAGCTAATTAGCAGATGAATTTGAATCCAATTCAGTCCTCTACTTATAATAAATATTGATAATAAATATTGGTAGTGTATTCCAGTGGGTTAAGTCATCTTCTGTTGTTTTGGTAAGCATTGTAAAGTCAAGTTTGAATAACACAGACAGAGGAGATGTTTATGCTGAGATATATGTGAATTTAGTGAATTTAGTGTTTACTCTCCAACTTGCAACTTTCTATATATGGTTGATTTATTCCAGTTTGCAAACTAATTAAAAAAAAGGCAAATCTACTGGATTCTGCAAAAACGATATCACATTGCCTGCATATAGATAGATTTTGTGATTAAAGCTTTCTGAACTGATGCTGGTGTTGTTGTCATTGTGTCTTATTACTGAATAATATGAACAGTAATGGAGAGAGTGGACATCTTTACATGGTGTCTTGGAAGAGCATGAAAGTTTGTGAGGTTATTCGATTAGTAAATACTGGTGCTACTGTTTGATCCATGTTTAGCTTGAGCAGTACTGAGATGAAAGCAGTGTTCGTGTGTGGTGGGATGTTAGCTGACCTTTTTTTTTTTTTATCTCATCTGCTATTCTCAAGAAAAGTGGTGAAATAGTTTGCTCTTAGTGTTTAAAGCCTTAAACAGGGAAGCCATCAGTGCTTGTTGAAGTGTTGTTGAAGCTTCTAAAGTTTTCATTTTCTCTTTAAGTAATGGAAATGAGGGTATTTAACTCTTGTGTGTCAATTAAAAAACTTACACGGGTCCATAGAGGACAAAAATATCCATGTCCAAAAACTGTCATAAAATTATTATATATGAATATTTTTAGATTTTTTCATTTTTTTAATTTATTTTTTTACCAGCATCATTTCTAATCATAATTATCAAACATTCATTTATTTTCAGAATTGTAACCCTTTAAATTCTGGTTTGTTTACATAATGCCACATATGTTTTTTTTTAATGAAAAAAAGAAAATTGTAATTATTTTCCATATACTAAATGCTAAGCAGAATTTTTTTCTTTGATTATTACAGTCTTTGATATGTCAATGATTAACAACAACATTAATTTTGATGCATTCATATATTTTATGCAGTGTCAAATTTAAAAAACAAACAAAACAAACAAAAAAAAACAACCTACCACTCAGGTCCATAAAGGACAAAAATGTCCATGGTGAAAACTGTCATAGAAATATTATATATTAATATTTTTTTCCACTTTCACTGAATTAAATTTTTTTACCAGCATCAGTTCTGATCATAATGACCAAACATTCATTCATTTTCAGAATTTTAACCCTTTAAACACGGGTTTCGTTACATAATGCAAAAATCTTCAAAGCTCGGTAACCTTCTTTGACTCATATACATGGGGTGGAATTTGTGTTTTCCAGTACAATATCATTTCTTTCTTTCAAACTGTTCTCACACACACATAAAATTTTCAGTACACACATACAAACTCTGATATCCATACAAACACACACACACACCCACACAATTATAGCTGCATCATTTATTCAGTCGGTCTGCAGCGCTCTATAATACAGCAGAATCAGAAAAAAGCAAAAGCATGTATTTTCCCCCATAGGCTCAACCTGAGAAAACAGTACACATTTCAGATATTTTTTTTTAAAAATTCAGTGTTTTGAAACATTGTCAACAAAATAAAAGCCTATTAACACAGAATGCATGATTTTATGCTTAAATATCATGGGGATTAAATATTGCAGTTTGAAGGACATTTTTGTCCTTAAGGTACTGAGTGTAACTATTTTGTGTACCTAGTTTAAAACAGATTTATGAAAGCAAATGAGGGTGAAATATTAAAATTCCAATAAAACTACACACCTTTTGCAAAATGTATGCTGTTTGCATTAACACAGACAAAATTATTTTAAAAAAAAATTAAATAGACAAAAATGTTCATAAGGACGCACAAGGGTTAAGAATGTTTCAATCACTGATGAGGTACATATTTTTCCAAGGATGTAGAATGTACTGTAATGTATTACATATCATATATTAAAATGCTTATATAATTGAAAGAGTTGTTGCAAATGGACTAGACTTTTTGTTGATTATATTATTTTAATTGCGATTTAATCTCTCAGATTTCCTTTGTAATCTGTGCTGTGTGGTTTACCATGTGAGAATCTAGAAGACATTTTGGTTTTTGTTTTATTTTCTATATAAGATTATATTTTCTCTTAGTATTGCTTTTGTCGTTTTCCACAGAATTTTGGGTGTTTTTTTTACTGATGGAAGGAAATGAGTGTGACACATTGTGCATAGTAACAGATGGGCTACAGCCAGTAATTGTTTACCTACAAAGTGCCCCCATATGGTAGATATAAATGGCAAAAAGTGTGTGTGTGTGTGTGTGTGTGTGTGTGTGTGTGTGTGTGTGTGTGTGTGTGTGCGCAAGGTAAGTCAGAGATCACAGTGCACTGTAGAGATTGACTCTTGGCCCCTCTGTCAAATGGGCATAAAGCTCTGCTGGAAGCTCCGGCATGACAGCCAAATCCATCAAGGGCCTCTTGTCAGAAGACGCTAGGTGTTCAATGCTTTACCTTGCCCTTCACTCTCCCCAGCAGCACTCACTCTGCTCTAATGAGCACTCCTCTGCTCTGTGATTGAATGGTCGTCTATGTAATAAAATCAGAAAGCAATTCTTTCTCCCTCTCTTTTTCTATTCTGTCTAATCTTCAATACCCTGACCGGCATAAAAAAGATCCCATAAATCGTTTAATTGAACATGCAGAGTGAAAATCAATACAAAGGAAGCATTAAACTTAATGGAATGCAGTGATCCTGATCCATATTTCATATCCACAAGAGTGACTTTTACACATGTCACTTGGCTTTTTAGGTTGTCTTTTTTTCTTTACTTTTCAGTGCGTTGGTCTTTATAGAGGGCTGAAGTGTTTTAGATGGTTAGCACATGGTGAGTAATGTCTTCATCAGCTATATAATAGGTCAGAGATGAATGAAAAAAATATTAAATAATTATGAATGCAATACATTTTAGTAATGTTATCTTGACTTTAATAACATTAACATTAGTGTTAGCATTCTACTGGCAATTATTTGCAATACAATTATTTGTTCAACTAGTCCTGCATAAATTTGCGGGAAAAAATCTATAGCCTATCTAAAGGCTTATTTAAAACTGGAGAGGTTTTACGTTTGTGTCAATAATTCCTTAAAAGTCCCAGCTTTTCACTAAGTTATTGATCTTGAACTGTAGTACTGATATTCTCCAGTAACTACAGTAAAACTAGGAAAGGTATTTAATCATGAGAAGGAGAAATGTAAGTCTGGACCTGCCAATCAGTTCTGGGAGTTAAGTCAAATAAAATAGACAAAATGTTTAAATGAGGACAATAACTACAACAATGATAATTGAGATTGAGTTTTCTAATTGATCAGCCTTATTATTCTTTCTTAGGAAAACATAATATTGTTGCTAGTTATAGCAATGTCTACCAAAATACCTTCTAATTTGCTTTAATTAATTCGGTTGCATATGCAGGGTCTCATGCTGCTATGATCCATTATTTCTTGAGATATTCCTAAGATAGAGTTATTACTGGGGTGTGAATCAGCCATGGTATACAGTAAGTGAATGTGTATATGAATATGTAGAAAACTCCACGCTCCCTGCAGAGCATGTTAAAACACTGCCGATGTGGTGGTCATATGGTTACATGGTGATCTATTTACAGATTAAGTGACCAAACAACCTATGCAAAAACTCTATAAAAAAAAAAAGCCTCTCAGTTTAGATATTTATCTTTAAATATTTTATTCAGTAGTCACTGTGATTGGGCTTAGTAGTTAGCATAATTGTCTCGTCCCTCCGGGGTTTGGGGTTTGTTACCCGCCCCCACCCTGTGGGTGTGGAGTTTGCATGTTCTGCCTGTGCTTTGGGGGTTTCCTCTGGGTACATCGCTTTCCTCACAAAGACATGCACTGTAGGCTGACTGGCATTTCTAAATGGTCCGTTTTGTGTGTGATTGTGCCCTGCGATGAGTTGACACCCCATCCACCCTGTGAAGGATAAGCGTTACAAAAAGTGAACCATTGTGATTGATTCAGTAACTAATAGGAAAAGAATGTAAATATGGACCCATAAACAGTTCCTAAGAGTGTAAGGGATTAATTAGCAAATGTAAGCACTTCCCACTTTAGTAGTGTATTTTTCTTCTTTTGTGTTTATGTATTCTATTGAGAATTGTTATCTAGTTCTGGGCTTGCACAATATGACAGGCATTATATAGCACTGTGAGGAAGTATTCCAAACATTACTTGATCAGTTCACTTGCTTCTGCATCCATATTGAGCAACGAAGCTCCTCAAATTATCTGTTTGGTTTTTTGGGTTTGTTTTTTTTTGTTTTTAACATTTTGTTTTGTTGGCCCATTCTAGATTCTACTGTTTGCAGAATAATTTTTGCACATGTTTATCAATAGCTGTATAATAATGTCATGTACAGTGCATATTTAACAATATGTTGTAATTTTTTCTGCCTCTTTAATGTTCATATAATGCTCCTTCAGTTCCAAAACAATGTCTGCTTACTGGAAAATTCTGTTTTGAAATTTTATTATTATTATTATTATTATTATTATTATTATTATTATTGATATTTGTATTGAATATATTGCTATCTGCTTGGATCTGATGGCTTCAACAGAAAGTGTCATCTGATCTATTAATGATATTTCTCACATATGCCAGTGTATGAGTGTTTGTGTTAGGTTAGCAGTCATAATGAGTCATGAGTTATGATGAATAATTTAACCCTATTTGATTCATTCAGTCAGTTAAAATAGTTAGCAATGGTTTTTGTTTCCAAGTAATATTGTATCACTTGGAATTCGAGGCCACAGTTTTTCCTGAATAGTTTGTACATTTTTCTCTCTCCATCTTACTTTTACCCCACATTAGTTATTGATGTCGCAGCAACTATTATAAGGTTTGACTAGTGTAGTCAAGATACGCCTGAATATTCCAACACAATAACCATTAAACTTCACAGAATTTCAGTGCCTGTTTCTTTGAACAGGTAAAGCTGCAAGCTGGTAATCACAGAAAATTGTGTTTGTTGTTGGGGCCAAAGTTTGGTGCTGTAATTAAAGCTTTGGAACTGATGTGTTATTTTCTTCACTTGCAGTTGCCCTGCTGTGCACCCAATCAGTCTGAGAAAGTGAAGAAAAAAATATTTTATCTGACATAATGTAAGAAACTAAAATTTATTTGATCACAGCAAGGGGTTTTACCAAGAGGGGAAACTATAATTGCCTCACCATCGCTAATGCCATAGTGTAAATACTAAATTAAGACTTATTTGTCAATTTATGTTATTTTATTTTTGTATATTACCAAACAGTGAATGATGCTGGTCATGCACTTTGATCTTCCCCAATTACACAATGTGAGACTTTTAAAATCTTCCTGAGAGTCATTTAATAGAATCCTACATGATTATGTGATTATGTTTGCGCCTTAAATTATGTTATACAAAAACGCAGAAGTATGTTTGCTCTTTCCATAAACCTATAACATTATCATTAATTCTGCTAATGGATTTACCTAAAGGCTTTGATAGACTTGGTTAGTGAACCATGGGCCAATTTAATGTTTATTATGTTAGCTTTAGAAGCTTTGAATCCAAGAGACTTGGCCCATAGAGATTTTGTTTGCAGAGTTATCATTTCATGCACACAGCATGTCATGATGACCTTCAGTCTAGTCATCTGATTCAGATACTTGCTGTGATAATTTCACCCATAAATGACCCTATAAGGAATATCATACTAACTAGCCTGCTATATGAAGCTGAAAACTTTTGAATAGTATATGGTGGTCCATTCACTAATGACTTTCCCTCTCAGGAAATCCTGTATTATCGTTTAAAATAGGCCATACTTCTTATGAAACAATAAGACAATAGACTAATGCTATGTCCATAAATACAGGATAAAGCCAGGATGTTGCTGGTTTATGCAAACAATGTGGGCCACATTGCTTTGACTCCACTTTGCCAACTTTGACATCGATTTTGTTCCTTGCCTTTAACTTTGATAATGTTGATAAGTTTTTCTTTCCTACTCAAAATTGAAATAGGAAAATGGGCTGTAAAAAACATCTTCTGTGTGAGGGAGCAAACCTAGTAATTGACCAATAAGTAAAGAATTTGGCTCTTTTAAAACTTGATATAGTGGCATGCTATTTTGGTTAACCATTTATGACTAATTTTTGATTTTACGATATTGGCTGTTGAGTTAAAATAATGCTGTTAGAGATTTTAATTTAAATGCTCTTAGAACAATTAGACCACAAATTTCATTTCAGTTCAAATTTCAATTTCATATGGTATGTTTAAAAAAATAATAACTTTCAAATGAAGATTTTTGCATTTGGATTTGACATGACTCTACCTCCTTACTGGAGGTTTTTGGCTGACTTTTAACACAAAGCTTGTCGGCTTGGATTAGCTGTTCCTCTATCTTTGATTACACTTCCTCTGTGTATACTTCTTAGTGTAGGCGGGCAGGCACAAGACACAGAAGCTGTCAATCAGCTGCTTGGGCAGAGGCTCATATGTCTGCCAGTCTCAGTCACAAGACTACAGTTGTGTTTGCTTCATTTTCTATACATGTTCTCTGCTCTGCTAGTCACTTTTTTGTTCACTCAGTTTAAAGCCTATTGTTTATGTTCCACTCATGCATTCTCTTACAGACTGGGTAAAAATATAGAAAAAGTAAAAAGACTTGCTGTGTATGCAGTACAGAGTCATGTAACGTAGCCTGGACTGCTCAACTGATATGAAATGAGAGTAATTGAGACCACTTCTTTCCATAAACCACTTAAAAAAAACACAAACACACACACACACACACACACACACACACACATACACACACACACACACTTCATCAGCATGTCTCTATAACCTTGTGCCTTTGTTCAGGGAAATTTCCTCTTAAAAATTTCATAGATATAAACATTAACCACAAAAAAAGATTAAACAGCTAGCGTGGGAAGCAGAAGGTTGACTGAATATGAGACAAAAGGAGCTCACCACTAACATTGTGCCAAGCCACTGTAACTAAAGCAGATAAATCGTCATTGTTGACACACACACACACACACACACACACACACAGAAAAGTCATTTAGAAGTTGGATGGTTGGTTAAAGGTATGTCAACACCTAGACCACTTATCCAGTAGCTTATCATCAAGGTTGATGTGTATATGAACAGCAGGGCTCTAAAATACTCTGTGACAGGTATTGATGATGGCCAGGAGAGTCTTAATGTAGCCATGCTTCTTTGTGACCTTTTCAGCTGAGGTGTGTGTTCTGCCTCTGGCCTTTAAAAGCTTGCTCTGGAGCACAGTGTAAATATGTGCTGTGCTATTCTCCTTCCTGTTTGTTCAACAGATTTAGAAACCTTTGATAAACATGGAAAAAAGGCTGGGTTTTTTTTTTCAATATGAGACTAGCTCACACAGGAGAGAGACATACCTGTCGTGACTTGTACAGAATAATGACAGATTTTTAAAAAAAAATATGTATCTTCACTATGTTAGAAGGCCAATATGGCCACCTTTACACCTCTCACTTACTTAGGTTTATTTGTTTAACAGTGCTATAATGCTTGTGTAAGCATAAGCCTGTAAGTTCCCATGTTATACTGAAACCTAGTTTCAAGCTTCCTATTGTGCCTGTGGGTTGTTTATATGTTAGGTTATACAAGTGTAAGAGCTCCCTTATGTACATCACTGGAGCATTTTTGGACTTTTCCTGAGTGGGCTACAGTTTTATGGAGTGTTTTGATTATTGGAAGCATGTATGCAAAACAGATACTACATCATATCTGTCCACATCATGTCTGTCCACTGTTTGTCAGTGTTTGTCATAATTTTGTGTCTAGCTACAGTGAAGTAGACATAGTATACATATGATTTGTACAATATTGCTACATCTTTATGCTGTCACTTTCAATTCAAAGCCTGCTGTATTTTTCTTCCTTACTGCTGCACACTTACTTCTCTTCTGTGACAGTAGATCTCCCGACCCATACACGCACATGCTCCTGGGAAGGCTGTCGACTTGTAGCCATCGTTACAAGACCCAAGGGATATAAACTGCAGAGCACTTTAGACAGCCTCCACAGAAGCAGAACTGAGGATCTTCGTTTCTCAATATGGATGCGGGAGCATGGGTCAACAACACGGGGCCGCATACATTTATTACCATACACATAGCAACATCAAATCATAGCAAAGTGTTGCAAAGCTACAGAACGTGTATTTTTAGGGGTATAGGGTATATAAAAAGCCTTGAATGGGACTGGGTCACAAAAATGGACACAGCTGTATTTCTTCAGGGATTTCTACAGGGATCTTTTCTCAGTTTATTATTCTACACTGTTTGTGCGCTGGAACTTATTATCTGTCCTTCAGAAGAGACATTTAGATAACAGGATTGTGGGTAACTCCCTTTCCGGGTTTTGGGAAAAAGGTGATTAACGTTTTAATATATTTGCTGGAACAGTGCATAATGAAATAGTGAACATATAAAATGCTAAATAATAGTGTGAATAAAAAGAAGATAAACTACATCTACAGTCAGATCCAGAATTACTGAAGAATTATATTATAAAAAAGTGATTAATTAGTTGAATCTCACACTGGAAACGTGAGAGAAATCTAAGCTTACCTTTAATTGAAGTAAACTTATATATATGGTAAGGGTTTCTCATTTTCTTATATATTATATTATATACATATAACATTTCTTTCATATATATTTTTTAATATGTATGTATGTATTTATTTATTTATTTATTACAAAACCACATCACTATTATTAGCACCTCCTAAAATAGCAATTTGTTCACCCTTCCTTTAATAACATTACAGCACAGTGTCTTTTCCTACAGGTTCGTCAGTGGGGTTTAGCAAAAGGTTTTTGGGATGAACATGTCAGAAGTTTAATTCTTTGGTCACTGAACAAATGTTGTGTGGATTTGGATAACCCAATTGTAGCTTCTTGGCTGAGGTTTTCATTTTGAATACTCTGTTCTCTTTATGGAGACCATGATGCCATGTATCCTAACAAGGTTATCAAGGCCTTTGGAGGAAGAACAGCCCCACAATATCACAGATCCTCTACTATACTTAAGATTGGGGATTATATTATTTTCTATATTGTATAACAATCCTTGTTTTTATACCAAACCTACCTTGAGTGTTTGTTGAAAACACATCTGTTTATATCTCATCTGACCATAGAACCTGGTTCCAGTCTATGTTCCAGTAGATCTGACAAAATCCAGGCACTTTGTTGTTATATGAAAGAAAAGGCTTGTCTGGCAATGATTCAGTCTTTGAGGTATGCCAATAATTGTGACGTGGTTGTGTGAAAAATATTTTTGATGAGGGTGTTTTTTATTTCTTAGAATGCATTTACTTTAATTAAAGGTGTTCAGTGTGAGAATAAGCTAATTATAGAGAAGAAAATCCATAACATTTTTACCCATCTTTACCAAGGGTGCCAATAATTCTGACGCTTAGTGTGAAAAGAGCTTACTGATTAAATAATGTGGTTATTATTAGAATACATAATAATTTCAGGATTTTGAAAATATTATTACGCCTATCCTCTATTTGAAGTCAATAATACGTAATGAGAAAACAATGGCCTGCCTTTCAGTATGCATAGCCTTTGAATATTTTATTGAAGCTGTAATAGAAACAAGTAATTGTTTACAGTTCCAGTGTGGTTGCCTGCGTGATCAACCACTCTGTCTGTCAGGGGATTAAACAGCAAATGAGGCAGGACGGCTCACTAGCCAATGACAGTCCGCCTAATTGTTCACTAACCAATAAGGGCGGCCTTAATTACTGGGACAGACTGAATTGACTTAGCTCAGCTTCTAATTAATCTCCAATGAAATGATGCAAGCGAGGGTAAGAACAGTTTGGAGGATAGGAAAATGTGTTTATGCGAATGCAGCATCTTCCCCAGAGACTGAGCCACTGGTAAGGTGGTGGTGATTGCTTTGAAGTGAGATATAAATACAGGCATCCCCTTTTGGCCCTGAAGAAGCTCCAAACAAATCTCAGGAGGAGCAAGCAGTCACACAAGAGCTTTGATGACGTGGCCAGCAGGATCTTGCCACCATAAGCTCCATAAAGTCTGGCTTGTTTACAGTCATTCAGTCACATTCAGACATTCATTTATTATCCTGCCCCTTTAATAGCAGGTTGTCAGCTGTTGTTTTGTTGTTTCTTGCAGACATGCCAGCTCTAGAAGCTATATATACAGTTGCAATCAAAATTATTCAACCCCCATTTCAAATCAGGTTTACTGTCAAAATTTACAGACTTTCAGCTGTTTGCAAATTCAACTGAAAATGCAACTTATAATGACTTCTCCAGTTTAAAAATTATTCAGCCCCCTGAATAGAATCCCTCACAACAGCACAAATATGCAAAACAGGTGTTGTCTCAAGTACACCTAATGGAACTAATCAAGGGCTTCATTAGTTGCATCAGGTGTTCTTGAGCTGGAACATATGAAATACCTGAACTGGGCAGAAAAAGGAAGCTGTCAATGGCTGCAACCAGATTTCTGAGAAGGCAGGTTGTGAAAAACCCTCCAGTGGTCTGCAAAAGACCTGCAGCAAGACTTGGTGGCTACAGGCAGAACTCCAAGACGTACACCACTACTGACAAAAAAGCACAAAAAAGTCTGCTCAAAATCATATAAATAAGCCACATAAGTTTTGGGATGCTGTTCTGTGGAGCAATGAAACAAAACTGGAACTTTTCGGCATGATGGATCAGCAGTATGTCTGGAGGAAGAAGAATGAAGAAAAAACACTCTGTCCACAGTCAAGCATGGTGGTGGCTCGGTGATGCTCTGGGGCTGCTTTGCATCCTCTGGCACTGGAA
>JANDJT010000012.1:19686224-19701097 GCA_024331685.1 Stegophilus panzeri
TTATAACTTTATTATTGTTTTATAAAGATTATATTATTATTAATCCTATAATTTTATTATTGTTTTATAAAGTTTATATTAATATAAATCTTAAACTTTATTATTGTTTTATAAAGATTATATTATTATTAATCCTATAATTTTATTATTGTTTTATAAAGTTTATATTAATATAAATCTTATAATTTTATTATTGTTTTTATAGTTTATATTATTATAAATCTTATAATTTTAAGGAAAGGAAATGTCACTGTTATTAAGACATGACATAAACGCTCACTGGTCACTTTATTAGGTACACCTTCCTACCACTAGTGTGGTCTTCTGCTGCTGCAGTCCCTTTTCTTTAAGTTCATTTCGATATTCCACATTCCTTTGTTGTAACAAGTTATTTCACTTACTGTTGACTTTCTATCATCTCGGACCGGTCTGCACGTCCTCCTCTGTACCCTCACATCAATGAGGCATTTTCATCCACACCTCTGCCGCTCACTGGATATTTTTTTCTCTTTCCAGATCATTCCCTGTACACTAGGGATGGTTGCGTGTTAAAATCCCAGTAGATCAGTTACTGCAATACTCAGACCAGTCTGGCACCAACAACCGTGAAACGATCAAAGTCAAATCACGTTTTCCTCTCCATTTCTTCTTAATCGGTTTGCACAGGTTCTCTTGATCATCTCTACGTGCCTCAAGGCTTGAAATGCGGCTACCTGATTGGCTGTTTAGCAGGTTGTGTTCAACGGTCGAACAGGTGTACCTAATAAAGTGGCCTGTGAGCGTGCACATGGTCAAAAATGACAGTTGGAACAGCAAGGCGGGGTGGGTTTGTTTGATGACCATAGATATCATACACACCAGGGAAAGTAAAATCCTTGAATTATATGAAAGCATTAAATTTTACCCATGGAATGTGCACAATCATCAAATCAATTCTGAAGTGTAGTATTCCTGAATTCCTGATAGATACTGCAGAGAGAAACCTTTACCAAACATTTCTATCTCAACAGTTTTATCAACTTACAAAGAATAGCTCATACCCTTATTTAACTAGCATTTGCATAGTAATAGAGAATCTATCTTTGCAATTCCATTTCCATTATTATACAAATGTTATATTGTAATCACCAATGTTTAAAAGGTCAATAAAACAGTGCAGCAGCTGTGTAACTGCTAAGAAATACCAAATTGAATACCATTGAAGTATTAGTTAATCAGTGTGAACACAAATGAATTACCCTGCTAAAGGGAGCTCCATTAAGGCAAGGATTGTTACCCAGCAGGGGCGGGGATTTGTTGGTGATATGAAATAATATAACATAGTATGCATCTAATAACATAACATGCATGTCTACCACTCAAGCATATCTCTGATCTCCCTGACTAATAAGCATGCTAACTCCCAACAGCATGTGCCTCATATCGTGTGCTTTGTACAGTCACAGAAACCCCTAACCGTTTTTTGAAATTTTAGACCTAATTCATAAAAATCGGCCAAATGACCCTACTGTACAAGTAAGCACAAGTCTCTATGCTTAAAAGGAATTCCAAAAAAATATTCATATAATTTGCTCCTCTGAGTTTGCTTTCTCTTGTGTTTTCTTTATTTCGTTCACGCGCTGTATTTATTCAATCATGGCTTTTGACACCACAGATATGCAAATAAGAATGTTAACACAGGGTTTATTAATGTACAGTGTGAGACGTCAGATTATGAATACCCAGGATTGATTGTTAACTCTGGGAAAAGTGTGAACAGTGTGGAACGTGAAACTAGATAACCCAGGATTCTATTTATCCAGGGTTTAGAATGACCCAGGGTTAACTATTTAAAGTGTGAAAAACTCTAAGGAAAGTTAATTTTGATTGGCCAATCTGTGTTCAGGGCAGATTTAAACTTAACCTATGGAGCAAGAAAGTGCTCCCAGGAATATCAAATTTTAATATACTGGAGATGCCAATTTTTTTTTCATAATAATAATAATAATAATAATAATAGTACCAATTTCTGTCTAGTAGTTGAACTGGATGCTGGATTTGCTTACTGCAAAATATTATGCGGTTCCGGTCTCAACATTGTTTATATTGCTAATAACAGAGATGAAGAATGATAAAATGATAAGAGATGGAGATGGCTTAGGTCAGCAGGACACAGCCAGTGTTAAATACTGAACACAGCAAGAATGTTGCAACTTTATGGACTTTAAAGCTACATTTTGTTTCTCTGATTTTGTCTTTAGCAGCTACACCACCAAGACTGAAACATGGAAAAATGTCAAATCAGAGAGAGAAGAGATCCACAGGAGAACCCTACTGGGCATATTCGGGTGAGTAGTTCCTTCCCTGCTTTTAATCAGGAAAGTTTCTCTTTGAATGGACTTTGTTATTGTGCAACTTCCTTTATGGTACATTATTTTTGTCTAACAAAAACACTGTTATTCTCTTTCTTCTGCCTAAAGAAGAAACCATTTCCTTTAGAAATGTTTAGTCATTAGGCTTTTTTTATTCTGTGACATGCTATTTCTGCAATTTTTTCTTTAAAGTTTTGATAGTCATACAGATATGTTTTGACAAATGACAACATTAATTATTAATTATAGTTAAACCTTACAAATCTGCCATTTTATGCCTAATCTGTCTGTGTGGGTGTGTATATTGATTGACAGTGTCATTTCCCCAGTAACTTTAACAACTTCAGAACAGTAGCAGAAAAGATGGTATGACAGAGCAGAATGGTTTTTCAAACAGCAGCAAAAAACATTCAGGGGGTAAATTTGTGCACGTTTCTCGGAGCATGGTCCTCACAGCATACAGCAAAAATAAGGTGAAATTGAGCTTTCTTTATACTCGATTGCAGCTGTGCCACTTTCCACATCCGGCGAGGTTAACAAAGGATCCTTTAAAGTGAGCTTCACTGTCTTTCCATTTAACAGCTTAGTATAACACTGATGGCACAGGATAATTAAACAAATCCTCACCTTTTACAGTGCCAGGTATAGACATTTAGGGCAACTATTGAAGATTGTAGCTATCACTTTGTAGTCTAGCCACTGCTGTAATTCCTGTTCTTGTTTCCTTCCTTACCAAGCAGAAATACCATTGGCACACATAAACTGCTGTGCTAAAAATAGCGTTTTCAAAATGATGTGCGAAAAATTCTGCATGCCGTTCCATGGAGCAAACAGATCATACATACATTTTCCTTATTGGTGTACATCTAATCCCAGGACAACTTTTAATCTTTCTACTGTCTCTAATGGGTTGTGATAAGTTGGATGTTGGCAACCTTTTATTTCCAGTGGCAGGTCATTGCTGTTTTTATTTTTTGCTGGCTACTGAGTGTCCTCTGAGAGATTCTTTACAAATGTGGAATGTTTATGCCAGCGATCCCAACAGGCTTCCAACAGGGAATGATCTTTAAGTGCTCTACTTTCCTGCTTTATGTGCTGCTTGACAGCTTCATGAGTGTGTTTGCTAGAAAAGGCCAATATGTCTTAAGAGGTCTCTGCCCTGTCTGGTAACTTGCAAAGGAAAATTTTGAAATGCTATCTCAAACAATGCAATGTTAGGTTTTCCCAGTTGTATATTTCTCCACAAACTTTATCTATGTATAAAAGTTATGTATAAATTGTCTTGGTGACCTTACACAGCAAAATCTTCAGTGCTGAATTAACACCTACATTGTTGGATTTACTCCAGGGTGAACTTCCTCTTGTTAAACAGTCTTTGTTTGGTTACTCAAATTAGTGTAGATGAAATTTTGCAGAGCAGGATTTTAACATGCTGTCTGAGAATGTTTGAGTTGACTTCAAAAAAATGTTAAGAGAACATCATTTTGTGCTCTTATTTTGGGTCAAAGCTGTAAAATCAGTTATAAAACTGATGCACAAACCAAAGGCATGTTAGTATGTCCCAGTCTAAAGCTCTATTGACAAACAAGTGTGAGAGAATCTTATAACATATACATCAGCTCAAAATATCCATCCATCCGTCCATTTTCTGTACCGTTTATCCTACACAGGGTTGTGGGGAGCCTGGAACCTCCTATCCCAGGGAACTTGGGGCACAGGGCACCCTAGACAGGGTGCCAACCCATCACAGAGCACATTCACACACCCATTCACAGACTATGGACAATCTGAAAATGTCAATCAGCCTATAATACATGTCTTTGGACTGGGGGAGGAAACTGTACCCGGAGGAAACCCCCAAAGCATGGGGTAAATATGCAAGCTCTGTGCACACAGGGAAGAGACGGGATTCAAACCCCCAACCCCGGAGGTGCGAGGCAAATGTGCTACCCACTAAGCCACCATGCCCCACAGCTCAAAATAAATGTAGTTTATATGCTTTCAGCACCATGATTATTCCAAAAGACTAAATTAAACTGAATGTAGGGTGTGCATGCTGTGTAATCTTAGATAATGTAATGCATGGAACATGTTTAGCACTTTGATTTCATTTCTATTGATTAACACATAGAAATACAGGTTACCTCATGCCGCACATTTGTCTTTAACAGATGGCCCATCAGGTTTGTCAGACTTGGTTGACTGTTTCCAGGCAATCTTGGTTTAAAGTCTAAAAAATGCGTTATGAAATATGCCCGACTTTGCCAAGTTATAGCTCATAGCTAGAGGCCAATGTGCAAACAGAAGCCGCTTAGCACAGATTTTATAGAAGCTGTTCAATGGCCCTTTTGTTTTAACCTTTCAAATCCTCTGACATTTGAGGCATCTTAATTGGAAAGTTTTTCTTTTTGTATCCGTGTTTGTGTATATGTTCTGAGAGAAAGCAGAGGGTGGTTATACCTTTCGTGCTCACACAATAATTTCTGTGCCAGAGGATTTCTGTAGGCTCCACAGTCTTAATGCTTTGTGCTCCAAACCTTTTCTTTGGACTCAGTACAGAAAAGCAACATAAAACAGGGAGGAAATGATCAAATGCCAAACCCTATAAGCTATAAATAAGCACAAACATAGCAACTGTCAAATCAAAAGTGTGTCAGCTCGGTGAATTTATTAGTGGTGCTACATCTTTTGTATTTCTTATTTAGAAAATATGTAAGCATTGTTGATGGCTACTTTTAGATGTGTTTGAAAATGATAGAGAGTGAAAAAGGCAGTGCACAGGCCACTCTCGGCAATCAGAGACTGATGCCATTATGTGTGGTGGGTTGGTAAACGCTGTCGGGTGTAGCTGTGGCTGAATTCTGGTTTTGCTCAAACTGGAGTTTTTCCTGCCAGTTATATACTATGAAATATCTTTAAGGAACCATAAAAATATTTCGACCTTAAGACATTAGTAAAACAAAAACAAAAAATGCAAAAAAAACCCCAAACAATTTAGACAACAGAACACACTGAATTAATCAGTGATTCTTTTCCTACAGATGATAGCACAATCAGTGGTCAGTGTAATGAAGAGACAATATTAAGACTCATGTTGAAATGCTGTGAGTGCCTTTTAGCTGAGGTGATGAGAAAGACTAATATGGAAGATTGTGATAATCAATGATAATGCATCACCCATTGTGAACTTATAATGCAGCAATGTTGTTTTTCCAAAAGTAGATTAGGTTACAAATATAGGAGTTGCAGTTTTCCTCATTTTCAATATAAAATGTTATAATTTTCTGTACACATACAGTAGTGTGCAAAAGTCTTGGCCACCCTGGTTTTTTAATATTAATTTTGCCTCAAATGCTTATTTTATGACTTCCATATTACAACATCATAAAAAAATAGATTTACAAATATAACGTTTCCAATAAAAATTAAATGCTACATAATTTTTTTTTGTATGGCAGTAAAGATGGTAACATATAGTATTATGTATTAGACCACTTTTCAGGCAAAAAAATCTGTCTGTCAAGGATTACCTGAAAAAACAAAACTGTGGCAGATTCTCCAGGATGCTTAAAAACTTACCAGCCAATGTCCTTATAAAACTGTGAAGTCTACCTTCACTATTTTTAGTCACTATTTTTAAAGGCAAAGGATTGTCACACCAAATACTGACTTTAGTTGTAGTTTAGTTAAATACAGTTTAGTTTAGTGCTGTTTATTGTTCTTTATAGAATTTTTTTATGTAGAAAATGTTATTTTTGAACGCATCTTTTCTTTACAGCATTTCTTTACATGTGCCTCAGACTTTTGCACAATACTGTACATATATGCAATACGTCCCATTATATGCAACTCTCCATTGTACACTGTGTGCAGACGATGTGATCACTGGTGTGCTTGCTCAGATATCTGTGGGTGGCTTTATGAAATCACTGCACTGGCTGTAAAGTATGTGTCTTCCAGTATTTAGGCCATGGGTATGATTGATAACATCTCTATGAGGGAGTGCCATTTTTCAAATTCCTTTTATTTCTCAGGTCTCTCCCCCACTGTTTTCCACCCCCACACACAATGCCTTACACATGATTGCCTACCCCATGTTCCCTAACCTCTCTTTCCAATTTTATCACTTTTCTCTTCATTCATTTGGGGCCTCTAATTTGTGCTTTGCTTTTAACTGCAAATTAAAATGGCCTCATCTCTGTTGGAGACCTATTCAGTCTCTAATCTAAACTATGCCTCTGTCAGCTATATTTTCTGAACAATTGTTTATTGTTTTTTAAGTGATAATCACACATGTGAGAATGATCACTCTAGGTGGAACAGTAAGTCACTTACATCTAAATGATATAAAGGAGGTAATTTAAATGTAATTAAGCAGAGAAAAATGCTACAAACTGCCATACGTGGGCCTGAATACTATTATTGAATCTAGCCGCACACTGGCAATTAAGTTACCCAGGGGGTTGAGATTTGATTTTTATTTCTTTAGTGTCTGTTTATGCAGGTATTTCTCAGATAGAGACAGATAATATTGCACACTGAAGGGTGCAATTTATATTTTTCTCCTTATTCCATCACTTTCTTATTTTCATCTTTCTCTGCCTAGCTTTCTTTGTACTTCAGCAAACATTCACTTTAAGCTTGAAAGAAAGTATTGATGTTTGGCAACTCTCTGTTGTTGTAATATGACATTATTACAGAAGCCTCGATCTACTGTTATTTACAAGGCTATGCAGCAACCATTTCTCAAGGTGAATGCTGTAAAAAGCACTGTTGTATCACAATGCCACCGATGGAATATGCCATACAATATATTCTGCTTTTTGACATGCTGTATTCATTGAAATGAGGAATTGGGTGGAGGCTGAGATGGCCATTGCAAATATTGGCTTTTGGGTACATTACTTTGTTGAAAGATCCAGCTATGGTCAATTCCTAGGTCCTGCCTACAGAACAAGGTTTCGGGGGAAAGGTACTAAGTACTAGGATACTTCACACTAGCTACAAAACAGCCCCAAAGCATCAATGATCCAACTTTATTTAAGCAGTCCACAAACATATTGATGGTGCAGTTATAATAATGCATAATGTTCAAGCATTTCATTTCATGTGAAACTTTCAGGAAAGGGTTTTTTGGTGAAATGTTTCCAAATAGTTTCAAATATTCTTCAGTAATTTTTGGCATGTTTTTTTTAAGAGAGCACACTCTCACTTTCTTTTAAAAAAAGAAAAGGTTAAAGGTTAAAAAAAAGGTAAGTATTTTCTGTAACTGTTTGACTTAATTTATATCATTGCGTGTAATGTATGTTCCATACAAACATTTTTGCCCATTCTGATGGTTAGTACCAAAACATCTGTGTTTATAGTCAAACAAAACCCAATACTCAGTACTGCACACCTGTCCTTGATAGAAGTTCAAGCTTATGAGCACTAACAATCTGTGTCAGATTATGATCTGTGGCTCTAATGTTTTAGCATTTATGAAGTGACGCTAAAAATTATCACTTGGAGTTGCTAGTCAAGCTGGTTTTACACAAATCTTTAAGAATTTCTAATGTGGCTTTGTTTAGGAGGGAGTATGCTGAGGAAAAAACGTTCCAGCTCCACCCATACTACATTATAGACACTATTTGTGTGATTATATCTTTGTATCTGGAAGGAAGAGGATTTTGCTAATGGTGGGCTTGGTTTGGGAACATAGGTCTACTTTTTCAGGACACATTACCATATTAAGAAGTTGGCCTATTAAACATAAATAACAACTGATTTTATTAATTTAAGAGACTGTTCTATTATAGCAGTCCTTTAAGATAATTTAAGATTGTTACTTGTTATGAGATCATCCCAATAAAATCTTTGCCAAATTTTCTAACAGATTATTTAGTAACATGTGTTCTCCATGTCACCATTACACAATGAAGATCCTCTAATGATAATGACCTGTGATTAAAAAAATAATTACTATGCTCTGCTTCTGTCATCAGAACAGTCTGGATTTGTTCAGAAAATGGGGTCACATAAAGTGAGCTTGAGCTAATAAGGATGTATATTTTTTATGTCCATTTTCACATTTTATTTATGTTTTGCCATTGCCACTACTGTATTTGTATCTGTCATGAATTTTACATAATCCTATGACAACCTCCTATTGATGGCTTCATACGCCAAACATCATATTATCCTAACTCCCAACCAAAGAATTCTATTACAGTGTATGATTTTTGTCTTCAACAGGAAAAAATCATAGGGTGTAAAGTCAGCTTAACATCATATTTAAACTGACATCATATTATATCATTGTAGTCATTGGCCAAGATCCCCTTTAATGGGTTTCCAGAGAATGAGTAACCTATATGTTAACTGAAGAATCCACAGTTATTACTCTGTAAATCAACAAATGTTGTTCCCACAGGGCTGTATTTTTTTCAGCATTCTGGTATTCTGCACTTCTGGGACTTATAACTATAATAAAGACATCATGACCCTACTATTTCATTAGTTAGAAAGCTGTGGAACTGGACTGGAGGCATACAGTACCTCCTTAATCACATTCAAAGACAAAGAATAGACATATAGTATCCTTAAGTTCTAATAGATTTGTTCATACTATCGCTGTTTTTAAGCAACATTACTCATACTAATAGGGCAAGATAATAACAGTACATGTAGAACCTGGAGCACTAGAATCTTGCATCAGACTGTCACAGCTGAATCCACCACCAGCCCAGGGGCCACCAGAAATCCAGAATCAGTTCCTACTACTGTACGGACATCATCATGTTTGCACTTACCTTCCAACTGATTCACTCACCTGTTTTTCATTCCCATTTATCAAATTCTGATTTAGATCACTCTGTTCACTCACACTTTGTGAGGTTTTGCCCATTGTGCATTTGATCATTGTTTCCAGTGTTTTGATCTCTATTTTGTTTTCGACTCGACTCGCTTCTGTGTTGTCTCCGTTGTTGTGGTTCCCCATATATTGAAATTTGCTTGTCAGACTACATCCTTTATCTGCAAGTTTGATTGTTACAGTAAACAGGCTTGTATTCAACTGCTTCCACTTCATCACAAGCATATGTGTTATAGTGTTGTGTTATTCTTGAACAAGTCAATTCTTGAGATGGCTCTTTCAGGTGAACACTGGGAGCCTATTGGCAAATCTGGAGAGCCATAATATGTTCTTGCTGACAATTTGGCAGAGTTCTGTGTCTAGCAGTGAAGTCTAACAGCAGTGTTCAAACTTCTAATGTGGTCAATCACATACAGTGCAAGTATAACTGAAATGCATCCAGTGAATCTTATCAACATTTAATTTCTTTGGCACAGAATAAAATAATCTGTGTGTGACTGATGCAGAGTTGGGTTTCAACGACTCTGCTGCTTATGTATGTAGTGTACTGTGGAGGTGAACATCAGGATAAAAGGAACTGTTGTTGAATTTTACTACAATGAAAGTTAAGTGCAGACACAGCAGAAACAATAATATAATAATGCTGGAATTTTTTACTGTCATTGTCAATGCAGTATGTCTTTGTCAAAGCGCAATGGTTTTACATTTATTTAAATAGATTTTATACCAAACAAAAGGCAAAATAGATGTAAGATTTTATTGAACAATTTATGTAATAGATTAACATTTAATGACTCTAAGGCTAGCTTTTGGGGGGACAGAAAGGAGCTGTTTTGGAGTTTAGTGAGCTAAACTGATTGAACCTACCCTGAAATCCCATCACTAATTTGAGTCATTTAAAAGCAAATGTCTCCTACAAACATCTACCTTATAACTACACTCATCGCCAGTTTTATCAGGTAGGTGTACCACAGGCGTAGCAATTTTTCTAAATGAATTATTCAAATAATATTTTTAATATATAATAATATCAGCTACCACTTTCCACTGTATGAAATGTGGAAAGAGGTCTCAGTTTGTATGACACGGAGGGAAAATGTTCTTCGTTCTTCAGCACCAAATCATTTACACATTTACTGTGACACTGAGCTAAAATACTGCACAGTGACACTAGTTAGCAGTGAGAGAGATACACCGTAATAGACTGATGAGGGTGGCCCTATGGCTTTTTGTCTTGAATTCTGATTTCCCAAAAATGAATCCAGAAAAATAAACTGTTTAACAACTTTCAGACTTCTCAGTCTTAATTCTCAGTGAGCGTGTCTTGATGATGCAGTGCAGTAACCACAGGGTGAGCAAAGAACAAAATGCTTAGAAACTGGATGCAGCTATAGAACTCCTCATCAGTGGCACACTTTCCTGAAACTGTGCTAGACATGCAGCTCTTTTGATTATTATTAAATAATATGAATTGGCCAGAAATGGCCAATTTAGTATTTGATTTTTCAGGACTTGTATATTGAATATTAAAAAATATGGACTACTTCCCAGTAGGCAAACACCTGCTGTTTTGCATCATTTTTCATCCTTCCTCTACCCCATCCCCTATCAGGGGAAAGGACCACCGCTGATACAATAATTGGTTATTGAATCATTCTCAGCACAGCAGTGTCGTTGACATGGCAGTGGCAAATGTGTATTCCATAAATGGCTTGATTTATTCAAACCCCTTATCCAAAATCCAACCAAAGTTTGTTTAGCCACAACTTTTAAGGAACACAAATTACCACCAAAGGGTATCATTAGTTTTCCCTTTATGAGGCCAGTATTGTGGTGTATGTGTTTGTAAAAAATAAAAATAATAAATTACATTATTATATCATCTGACAACAACACACAGTTCCATCTGCCAATTGTACTTAACAAACATGAGACATTGTATTGTGTGGTTTGCTCTAATAAGGAGGGCCAGCTTTCATTCCACCCTTCAGTTTGTTTTTTATGGTGTTGAAGGATTAAATTTAACGTGTGCAACTTCATGTGTATAGTCCAGGGAAATATAAATTAGGCAAAGAATGAGATACTACATTCTGTGTATACTATATAACAATATAAGTGTTCTTTTTGGGAGAGCATACAAATTATAAGATCGTTAATATTCTAATATATTTACATACTAACCCTTGTAAATAATACAGTTTTAATATCATTATAAGAGCCTTGACAATTTTAGTCAAGATACATTTGAGCGACTTTATTATATAGTGTCTGATAAAGCTCTATTAACATAACTGCAGTGCTGTATGTTAGCCTCTCATTTCTCCCATTTACATTCAATCAATATGGAATTCACATGTAACACAAGTAAGTATGACTTTTTTCTTGCAGTGGCCTACATTTTAAATTAATGACTTTTTAAAGGTGGCTTCATGAAGCATTGTTCTGCTTAGGCTTTACTAAGTGAAATTACATTTAACAGTCATTTGTGCAATCAGCAGGTTGGAAAGCCAAAGTGCAAAGTGCTGTCACAGAGCTTAAAACAATTCGACAATCTTCTTTATTTTACCTTGCATGAAAATTTTTGGTTTACCTTCAAGAAATGGGTTTAAGGAACAGAATTTGAAACTCTATGTACGAAATTGTTATAAGTGAGTTAATTCTGTTTTCTTATACTACAGATTGCTGGGGTTTTTTTGTTGTTATTTTTTTTTCTTCAATTAGAAGAGATGCATGTTTTCCTCGACAGGATGCAGAGACATTGAAGCAGATAGCACAGAAAGGAAATTTGTTTTGTCTGGAACTGTTCTGGGCCAGCCAATTAAATGTAAATAGCAGATTGATTTATTGTTTCCTTCCGTGCTATTTTAAAGTCTACAAATAGAACACAGCTGCACTGAGTTCTAGAACAGAAATATGATATTCATATAAAAAATTAATAACACAGTTATATACTTGTATATGGTATGATGTAATTTTTTTTTTACTATATCTTTTTTACACATAAAATACTGTACTTGTTTACCATTACTTGCCAATTAACTGGCAACTACTTTGTCTTCTAGGCTGTTCTATTTTCTATAATCTTCTCTAATATAATTGAATGTAATTTGAAAATGTTTATCTTCACTTGGATAATACTAGTTCCATATGAAAGGCTAGAAACATTGTAAATGGTTCATTATGTGAACCAGTGGTGAAACTTAAGTTGGGCTGTTCACCTTCTTATTAACATTATGTTCCAGAGATTGAGACAGGTAATATATATTAGGTGGTTCTTTAACGCTTTACTGAAACTCTTTATTGTTCAGTGATAATAAAGGTGTTCTTTTTTGTACACTCCAAGGATCTGGCAGAATTCCTTACTCTTGTAACTTTACTTCCTATGAGTTTTCCTGTAGTTACTAAATAATTGATAGCGGTCACTGAAGGTTTTTTTGTTTGTTTGTTTGTTTTAACAAATAAGCTGGGAGTTTAAGTGTTAAAACTGAGGTTTGTGCTAGTAACTAGTACAAGAAGGTCTATATTTTATGATAAAGTTATGGAAGATAAAGTAGAGCAAATTTAAGACTTTGAGGATCACTCACATACAAGGAAGTAAATTATATCTCTGTTCTCCTAAGCAGATGATTTTTCTTCTGATCAAGCCAATAAGTATCAAAGTGAATGTCTTTAAGGGTGGAGGGCTTTCTGAATGTATGATACTGCAATATGGAAATGAAGCTGATTAAAGACAGGGAAAGAGATTAAAGACCCACAAATTCCTGAAAAGGAAGGCTGTTGGGATGCTGTTTTTTAGTACAGAAGAATAGGACACAGTGTTTATCAGGTTTGTCTTAGACATTGTCAAACCTTTGGTCCACCAATATTCCTTCTTCCTGAATTCAACACATTTAACATATTTAGATATAATAATTCATATATATTACAAGAACTTTGTTCTTAAGAATATCTTTAAAATGAGCACAATATATTCTTTATTCTTTATTCATTAAAAATAGATTTGATAATGGCTAGGCTAGGCTGACTATTCTCGATAGACTATTCTCGCTAGTGGCTTATGAAATAATGAAATACTATGGAGTTAAAGCTGCCGTGATTTCTTTAAAAGACCAGGAAATGCGATCTTAAAAACTTCAGATTGTTAGTTCACCAGTCTGTAACTGCAAATCTGTTTAGCAGCATGATGTATACAGTAGTTACCCACTGCTTTTGGGTAACTACTGTATACATTTATACATGATGTATACTACACATCATCTGTGGCTGCTGAAAAATGGTTTGTTATTTTATGGTCACTGGCAGTACAGAATATTTGTATTTTTTTGTCTTCTTGTGATTTTTAGTATGAATTACTATACTACTTTTATCTAAAATGGATATATTCCATCTGGTCCCTGGTCAGTGAACCAGGAAAAATGACAATAGCTACAGGTCCACAATCCAAACCCTGATCCCCTCCACTGTCACTCTTAATAATGTCAGCATGGTGTGTTTGTTTCCTGTCGTCTGTGCCTGGTCTCTGCAACATTGAGGGTTAGATTGAACATGACTCATAAGCGGTGCTCTGCCAAAATCTGCAAGAGCACATAGCACGATAGTGTGCTATGTGTTCCTTTTCCTTGAGGGACGAAATGGACATGACAAGGCAATCTCCACATTGTCAGCAATCCCTTGGCAACCACAGTGGGCTTATTTACCCCCAAGGTTAATGGGATTGCAGCACAGTAACAAAGGTGGTGTATTGAGACAAACATGTGGCTGCAGGACTTGGGGGAATGTGATGGAGAGTGGTGTCTATCAAACTAAATAACTTGGCTGACTGGAACAGATTGCAGACAAAGCATACACATGCAATAAAAGAGTTTTATGGCTAATAATCCATGAGCTCTGCCCAAAAGTTGGATTATGAACTTCACACTGCCTATTTAAAATTGTAGGTCTGTATACAGAAATATATCATTACATATTGTTTATATTTTATAGTTTAGTTTTAGACATGTGTTATCTATACCACACACCCCCATAAATGTTGTGACTGTAAAAAATGTACACTACTGAAAAACATTGTGTATTTTTTCCTTTGCCTTAACATATAACATATATACGTCAGTGATATCTCATTTAAATTGTGATATGGTGAAGAAACAAAATGTTGATGCACTCTAAGTTATGGTGGTCTGTCAGAATAAAGAAGGACTCCTGTGAATCTTCACCACTACAGTGTCTCCACGCCACTAGTGAAATTGAAGGACAAGCGTTTCAAATTGCCAGTGTCATAAATCCTTTCAGAGAGTGATCAGTTATAGGAGAAGGAAGCACAGGAATATAATTTCAGGGTTTGACCTTGGCATTGGAATAGCACTGCACCCACTCCATTAATGTGTGTTCTCTAGCATTATGGATGAAAGATGGATGAAAGTGCAGTCTATGCTTGAGCAACAGGATACTGGAACGACTACTTGGTTAAAGTTTTAGAAGAAACAGTGACAGAACTTAATATCTTGCAAACAGCTTATAACCAGATCTTGAAGAGTGGATGAGTAAATGAGAATAACATTAATAAACACAACCTGTATCCAGCATTTCACAGGGCCAGGGTGTCGCCCACCTTGTGCCCCGAGCTCCCTGGGATAGGCTCCAGGCTCCCCGTGACCCTGTGTAGGATAAAT
>JANDJT010000012.1:19719423-19740343 GCA_024331685.1 Stegophilus panzeri
CACATGAAAAGATATAATCAAATATTTACAAAAATGTGAGGGGTGTACTCACTTTTGTGAGATACTGTATGTCATATATACCTCCTCCCTTATCTAGCACAGCAGACATTTCTAAAGTTTGTAGTTAGTGTTATCGATCCTGTTTCAACTTTTTTTAAATCCTATAAAACCGCAATTTAATTCCTAACAACTTTGCAGTTGTTGTGACAATGAAGTACTGAATCATACATCTTTTTGTATTAATGATTTCATTGCTCCTTCTTTTGTCAGTCCACCCAGCCTCTAGATATGGAGAAAGATCTCAGCATAGAAGGAAAGAGCTAGTTCTCAACTTAGGTGCAGTAATTAATTGTCATGTCATACCACCCACTCCCCCTTTTTGCACATCTCTCCTTTCTTTTTGCACATCTCTCCTTTTTCTTCCTAGTCTCCATTCTTTTGAAGAATGACTACTTTGTGAGAGGAGCAGGTCTACCTGGGCGGTTCAAGGCAGAGAAAGTGGAGTTTCACTGGGGCCTCAGCAATGGATCAGCCGGCTCAGAGCACAGCATTAATGGAAAGCGGTTTCCAGTTGAGGTAGGGCAAACCATATTGGTCCCATTTATTCACCTTTGGAAGGGATTACTAGCTACTGTGTTGCCATGGCTCAAACTCACACTATGAGTTAAAGAACTTCAGTGCAGATGAGTATGTATTATTCACCAATGCAAGGCCTGCTCAGTTTTTTTTGCTATAGCATTTGTTCTACTCCCAATTCATTTGGCTTCACCCCAAGAATGTTAACAAAAGAAATGAGCAGTACATGTGCCCTCATAGTAAATCTGCCAGTGTTAAATTGGTTCTGCCAATCTTAGAGTGATCTCAGATGAGTTCTGCCCATGCCTCATTTGAACTGTGTATGATTGACTTTAGTAAGTAATCTGCTGAATTAGAAATAGAAATGTTTAGAAAAGCGCTAATAATGTTTGTCATTTAGTTTAACTGTCACATGTATATGCTTATGCATTATGTATATAATACATCTTGTTTAGCAGCATAAAAATTTATTTTAATATTAAATTTCATTTAATATTACCCTTTCCTTTAGATCGCTGTGGCATTTCATACATCTGTCATGTGTGCATTTAAATCTTCCTTTTAAATCTAGCACATTTCTAATTTTTATGTACAATTACTATTGCTATTTTATTTAGGAGTATTGGCTAAACCTGTGTAAGTTGAAGTGTTTCAGACCCCAGATCAATGCTAACCCTTTTCAGAGTATGCAATTTGGCTAATGTGATTTAAAGCTGATGAAAACAAGCTAATATGATTCTGTCTGTGAATGCTGATACAAGCTACAAATGGACACCATTAATGGCTGCAGGAAGAGTAAAAAAAAAGTCAGAGGAAGAGTAATTGGTTCTCATTAGCAAGACTTTGACTGTGTTCCTGGTTTTGGAAGTGCTGATTGGTGTTCAGCTGCAACATATGTGGATGCCCTGGGGTCTTGTGATGTGTTGATTTGACTGGAACATTCAGCGAATATAAAAAGTCTACACACCATTAAAATGGCAGATTTTTTAAAAAGTAAAATAATGACCCTAATATAAATGATCTCAGATCTTTCCCCAGCTTTAATGTGTAATTGCAAAGTATACAAATAAAGTGAAAAACAATCAGAAACTTTTTAGGGAAAAAGGAAAAATAAAAACCTTACAATAACCTAGCTGCATAAGTGTGTACATTCCTAAACTAATACTTTGTTAAAGCACTTTTTGATTTTATTACACCACTTTTTTTTCTGGGCAAGACTCTTTCAATGTGGCACATCTTGATTTGGCAATATTTTCCCACTCTTTCTTGCAAAAACATTCTAGATCCATCAAATTGCGAGGGCATCTCCTATGTACAGCTAGGCTAGGCTATGCCATTCAAAAAGATTGATCTTTTTTTTTTGATAAGACATCCCTTTGTTGATTTGGATGTATGCTTTGGGTCATTGTTGTGCTGAAAGGTGAAATTTATTTTCACCTTCAGAATAAACTAGCAGACCCCTGAATGTTTTGCATTAAAAATCGACTGGTATTTGTAGCTATTCATAATTCCCGTCACTTTGATAAAAGCCTTAGTTCTGGCTGAAGAAAAGCAGTCCTAAAGCATAATGTTGCCACCACAATGCTTCATCTTGAGTATGGTGTTCTTTTGGTGATGTGCTTTTTTTTTTGCACCAGACGTACCTTTTGGAATTATGGAATTATTATAACTTTTGGAATTGGTCTCATCAGACCATAACACATTTTTCCACATGGTTTGGGGTGATTTAGTTGGGCTTGGATGTTTTTGTGAGAAAGGGCTTCCGTCTAGCCTCCCTACCCTATAGCACAGACGTGAAGAATATTAGAGATTGTTGTAACATGCAGAGAGTAATCAGTACTTGTCAGATATTCCTGCAGCTCCTTTAATGTCACTGCAGGTCTCTTGCCAGGCTCCCTGATAATTTTTTGTCTTGTCCTTTTGTAAATTTTGGAGGGACGTCCTGTTCTTGTTGACGTCACTGTGGTGCTCAGTTTTCTCCACTTCTTGATGATGGCCTTCACAGTGTTCCATTGTATATTTTACTTTGTATGTTTTGGAAATTCTTTTATACCCCTCTCGATGATCAGTGATTGATATCTTTCAACAAGTTACATGTTAGATAAAAGTTAGATACTGTACATGCTTTGTAAGCTCTTTACGGACCATGGCTTCAGGAGTCAGATGAACCCATAGCGATGTCAAGTAAATCATAGAGAAACAGCGGATCTTTATTTAGGGTTACTGAGAATAATTTCATTGACGACAGCTATATAATAATTACTTTTGAACATGAGATTGAATTTGATTGTTTCATTCTGGACACAGTCACGTCCCCAATTATAAAAGCGTGTGCACACTTATGCAACAAGGTTATTGTAACTTTTTTTTCCCCCTATTTTTTCCCTAAAGTGTTTCTGATTGTTTTTCACTTAATTTATAGATTAGTTGTAATTTCATATTGAGGGTGGGAAAAGTTCTGAGATGATTTTCTTTTTCTTTTTTTAAATCTGCCATTTTAACATCGGTGTGCACACTTTTTATATCCATTGCACCAGTCTTAGTTTCAAATGCAGATGTAAGCCACTGAAATCAGCCAGGACCCATGTTTAATTGGTTTAATTGTATACAAAGCATAGTAGACAGTTGTAGATCAGTACTCAAAGCAGAAAGGCAGGCAGTGCTTGATACGCCATTCAGTTAGGCAAACTTGACAAAAGGGTAATCCAAAAGTAGGTTGAGGTTAATGAGGTCAAGAAAACACTGAAGGCATTCAGTGCTTTAATGTTCAAAACTTACACAGCACAGAAATTGGGAAAGACTTTGCAATGAATGCATAGACAAACCTGCTGGAACAGGAAATTAATAGTGTTAATATTCACGAGATTGTGATCTCTGATTGTGGGGAGGGGTGGCGTTCTGATGTTTTGACAACAGACCCTGATTTTAGTTTAACTCTTGTGCAAGGACAAAATACACTTGGTTCCTAAACCACCACAACTCCACAGCAGTATATAGAACCTAAATTCACAAAGAGACATACTTAAACCTCCCCTTTTCATTACCTAGGCAGTAGAATTTTGAAATTATGCAGTGGATTGCCTACCATTTTCCTGACAAAAGAAATTAACCAATTAACCATGTCAAAATAATTAACACATTGTCAATAGTGTATGACGCTGATTCATGTGACTCATTTACATTTGAATTCATTTTAATTACCTTCAGAGATGAATGTTAAACTAAATTAGTAACTGGGGACTCTGAGAGTGTTCTTAATATAAAAATGTCCTGTCTAAAATGGATCTGCCTGACAGTTTTTCTTTTTCGCACCTGGATTGGGTTTAGCTCTCTATGCCACCACCTCATTAGAGCGATCGGCATTACATAATTTGACAACCATAACTGCCATCACTGATATGTAGCACTTTCAATGTACCAGTTAAAATGATCTGCATAGAAAACATAGAAGGTGCAATGGAGGACAGTGAATAAACGTGCAATTTTACATGTTGAGCAAACACAGTGATGTGGAGAATTATGCTGAAAGATGAGGGTTGCCAGAGAATTAGTTGAGTCAGAACAATATTGTCAGAGAACGAGAGAGTAAGAGAAAGATAGAGAGACTGCTAATCCTATTTCCTTCATTTCAAATATCTTTCGCTTTCTGTGTACTCCCATTGCACATGTCTTGCGGATTGACATATTTTTTCAAACTAATTTGTGTGACTGCCCTGATACAATGTTCAAGGTCACATGTGAACTGTGTATATTGTGTCATCTTTAAGTGAATTGTTAGGGAACTTTGCATTCCCTCTAAATCCATCCTCTAGGAGAATGAATAATCCTTAATTGTCACAAATGTCAAAATATGGATAGGCTCCTGAATGACGATATGCTTGAGATCCTGCATTTATTTGCACGCACACACACATACACACACACACACACACACACACACAGTATATCTGTAGAAATGTGGATGGGATTTTCTGCATGACAAAGAACTGTGAATCAATCAAATAGGATTTTCTCTACAATGTAATGTAGCCCTTTTTGCAAAGCTGTGCATAGGTGTGAGCTGCTCAGTGCTTTGTTAGTTTATTAAAAAGTTGATGAATGCCAGTCACATTTCCCTATGTGTGTTCACAGATGCAGATTTTCTTCTATAATTCAGATGACTTTGACAGTCTCAATACCGCAATAAAGGAGAGGAGAATCATCGCTGCCATGGCTGTCTTCTTCCAGGTGAGGATCCTTTTCTGCAGATTCCAACACACAGAGTTGATTTAGTACATATCATCTTACAATTTGTAAGAATTTGCACAGACCAACATGCATCAAAAGTTACAAATTGTTAAGGTTATCAGTTATTGCTTCTCTTTTTTTGCAACATTCATATGAACTCATCCTCGCTCTTTGCAGTTGCTACAAATGCAGTACAAGATTGGGTTGTTTGAATACAGCTACAACTGATATGTACAAGAGTATATTACTGGCTGCTATATTAGACGTGCTGCTTGTGATGGACTGGTGTTTACCTCTTCACCATAGTGTTTATCATAGACTCCGGATCAACTGCTACTTTGACCAAGATGAAGTAGTTACTGAAAATGATTGATTGAATGAATGAATGAATTAATTAATGGATTTGATATGTCTGGTGTCTGTGTTACTGAGTTTAAAGTTCTTCAAAGAGAAAGGGGAAAAGAGAGAAGGAGCATAATGCTAAACTTTTCCATGCATCTAAAATTAAATGTTATAGAAAACCGTTTGTATGTCAGTAAAGAAAACAGAATATTAAGTGGTAAGAGACACTTTTAAGACAAAAAACACAATGAAGGCTGCTGGATTTTGCTGCAAAAATAACAAGCAAGTGCGACAGTAAAAGTCTCTAGAAGAACTGTGGCTGGTTCTGCAAGATGCTCAATCATACTTACAGCTCATTTCCATATAAAACTGCACAAATTGTACCTGAGACTACTTTTTTATTTAAGCAAAGGCTCGTCAAACTAAATATTGCCTTTGTTTCATTTATTACTGTTTACTGCTCTTTATAGTATTTTTTGAAATGGAGAAACATTTCATTTCATTATTTTTGAAAGCATCTTTGCTCTACGGCATTTCTTTGCATGTGCCTAAGACTTTTGCACAGTATTGTACATGCAAATTATGTGGCTGTGAACTTAAATACATGTTGTTCTTTTTCTCTCTGCATATACTTGATTTGATTTGAATTGTCATTTATCTCATCCTTACAATCACTCTGACTGATGCAGAAGCAGCTTGAAATTAATTGCCTTGGTTAAAGATACATTTGTGTGATGAAAATGCAGAAAGTGAATGCAACAGTCTTGTTTTTCAGTTTTTGAAAAAAAAAAAAACCTTATTGACACAAAGAAAAAGCACTTATCTAAGTTGGTGATTTATCTTATTCATCTAATTAGATACTAGATGATTAGATATAGAGAAGCATGATCTGGTAGGATTAAGGTAGAACCTGAAGGAGATTCCAACATGGAAGCTCCACTGTGATTAGCTATTCACATCCCAGAGGTATGAACACATCCTTCTTTAAATTACAGCAATCCTCTTAATGCCAATAGCAATGAACCATGAAGCTTCCAGAACTCACAGCAAGTGTTTAGGTACTCACAGCTTCTTAGTTTGTCAATGCCTGACAACAGACCTACATTAAACACACCTGTGCTCCACTTTCAGCCTGAGAAATAGACCTGTCACCTGAGGGACAGTGTGAGAATGCAGTGCAGGTTTATCAGCACTATCATAACATTGTAGTCATGTGTAAATATTTATGGATTGTGAACTATATAACAGTGTGTACTATAGCGTGTTAGGTCTGTGTAGGTTCCGTGAAGAGAATTTTGTCACTGGCTTTTGCAGGTAGGAAAGAAGAACAATGTGGCTGCTGAGCCCATCATTGCCGGTCTCAAACGGGTTGTTCATCATGGTGAGTTAAAAGTTCGACTGGAAGAATGAGTACAATGTTTAAAAGACATTTTAAAAATGTCTTTACCAGACATTTGGTGAAATCTCACCTTTGGAACAATTCAAGATGTAAAAAATGCTTTCATATTTATTTAAAAAAGAAAAAAGATGCATGCAAAGGATTTCTACTCTAGTCTTACTCAAGATGTCTAGGCAGACCGGGACTGATTTAAATTGGACAAATTACAAACTTTTTATGGTCCAGTATTCGGGCCAAAGTGGCTCAATAATAGGCATGATAAACACCTCTGGTAATTTGGCACTCGGATATTACCTACATATAAACACCTGATTTACAAAATTTACTACAAAATACCAGGCCAGATTTATAGCACAGTGATAATGACTACATGACCCAGAGCTTATTTAGAGCTGCAAAAAACTGCATTAATTGTGGTATATTTGTTGCATGTGTTGCAATCACCAGAGAAGGAGACGAATCTTGCGCCTTTCGTCCTAAGGGACCTGTTACCATCCTCTTTGGGGAGTTACTATCGTTACGCAGGCTCCTTGACTACTCCTCCATGTAGTAAAGTTGTGGAGTGGATCATCCTCAGTCGACCTATTTACCTCTCCTACCATCAGGTAAGCACACACACACACACACACACACACACAGAGCTCATCACTCAAACACTATCTTGTCCAATCAGATTTTGCACAAAATAGCTGAAAGAGCAAACGCTATGTTTCACTAGATGCACATTTATAGATTTAGTTATGTTTTTTCCTGTTATTTTGCTAAGAATATTATTAAAATGTTTTTTAGTCTGACTTTATGCCTTTATAGATGGAGCCTGTAGGTAGGCGAAAGCTTCAGTGCAGGACAGAAACAACTGTTGAAAAGAAAATGGACTGGAGAGAAAGTGAGATGTGTGTCACCCATACAGTCATGTACACTGCAAAACAAATGTCATCTTAGCAACTGAAAATATCTTGAATATAGTCAAATGTATACAGTATTTCTTATTATAAGATTTCAATAAACCAAATGTAAGATCATTAAAGCTATTTCTAGACATTATTACTCATTTCAAGCTTGTAGTTTTCCTATTCTATTGTCAGATAATTTTGCTTCTTTCTAGAAATAAATGCTTAAAATGAGCAAAATTATCTGACAATAGAACAAATGACGAAATAGGTTAAATAATTTTATATTCGGTTTATTGTAATCTTGTAATCTTACTAGTGTCCTTCTTCCCATCTTTTACTGACACATGCACGTGGAAGTAACCCAGCTGTGCCTAGTGTTCTGTATATATACGTTTCCTGGAATATGAGAGTGCTAGATTGTGCACAAGCCAAACTGAAAGTCCCATTCTCCCACTGTGTCCAAACTCTCATGCACAGTATCTGAATCTTTCTAATCTACTGCAAGCAACTGCTGTTAACCAGATTTACATATTCAGTATGAAACAGTATAAATAAAAATAAGATTAGGCATGGTAGAAAATGGAATGGCAAGGTGGTGCAATGTGTAGCATTTCCACCTCGCACCTCTAGAGTCCTCGGTTTGTTCCTGAACTCAGAGTACTGTCTGTGTGGAGTTTATGATGTTCTCCCAGCATCCACAATAGGTTGTCTCCAGGTTCTCTGTTTTCCTCCCACCTCCCAAAAACATGCATGTAGGTGGACAGGTTATGCTAAATTGCCCTAGCTGTGAATGTGTGAGCATGGTGTCCTGCAATGGACTGGTGTGCAATCCTTTGTGAGCCTGATAAAGCATATAGTGATTATTAAAATTTAATCAATGAATGAATGAATCATAAAAAAAAATGTAGTAGGTCATAGCATCTTATGACTGTGTGAATACATACACTGCTTTTACTGTACAGAATGTCCAGTTTCCTGAATCTCTATTTGGCAAGTACTTTCTCAGCTCTGATCATTATGTTTCTGCCACATGCATTAGTGAATCAGGTCCTAAAAGGTTGTGTGAATGCACACACCGCTTTGCCCTCCAGTGAGGATTATCGCACTGCTGTGTTCAAGCACTTCACTCAATCAGCCCACTCCAGCTGTACACAGCATGCTCTCTACTCTAGCCACTTGTGTGTTTCTTTCACATTAGATATCACTTTACCTAAGGCTGTTAGAATGAAACATTTCCCAGAGACAACCTGAACACATTTTGATATTTTTGCTTGACATGTGGACTTAATGGTTGAGGCAGTGTTATCTGTTAGACATTGACAGCCTTGTCAAAATACAAGCTATCAATTTTACAGAAGGGCCAAGCTTATCAGTGCTTGCAGAGTGAACAGCTGTATTTGCACACTATGTTTTTTATTAAGTCAAGTATGAACATGGTTCTTAAGGTGTTCAGAAGGATACGCTGATACTGTGACCATAGGAACCAGGTGTATGGCAGACCATTAACATTACACTGCTGTTTATCACCTGTGCCCTACAGCTGGAAGCATTCTACTCTATCTTTACCACTGAGCAACAGGATCATGTGAAGTCAGTGGAGTACCTCAGGAACAACTTTCGGCCCACTCAAGATCTGCACAACCGGCGTGTCTTCAAATCAGCAGTGAAGGATGCCTGGTTTCCAGATCCTATGACTGATGGGCATACCACCTCCACAGACACTGAGCCCTCCAGAGGTAAAGGGAGATTAACCAGTTTGTTTGAATAGGGAAAAGATAGAATGTTGAATTAAAAAAAAAAAAACCCTTGGATATTGCTAAACTGAGCTATATACCCGAAAAACCTATGAAAATTAAAATAGATAAGTGAATGCTTATTTTAGTTTTCTTTCACTTGTCAAATTAATTGGATGGTGAAGGTGGACTTAGAAATTCTAATATGCATAGGAACATTCTCTAATAAGTAGGAGCTATGGAGTCCAGCAGTCAGGCATCCTATTTGATAAAAGAGAGTACCATGAAGAGACTGCTCATGCCAGGCCAAGCAGATCAAATGGGCAGGAGTTTGAATGCTCTTGCCATAAATCACTATTGTTTCCATCCCTGGCAGAGGGAATTGATTGCTTTTGGCGGTGATGAATAGGGAGCAATGCAACTCAGCCAAGGGGCAGAATAATCATCATTAATATTCATTCTAAAAATAAAACAGTGCAAATGGATACTGTGTGGCAAAAATAAAATCTAATTCTAACAGACTTCAGTGTGGCAGAATAGATTGTGAAAACCCTGCATGGACAACAATTTCTATCCTAACTGTTTATGAATCAATCTCTGTCACATTTTCCTTGTGTTTTTTCAATCAGTTGTTTGCAGTCTTCTTAAAGAAAGTAAATCTGTTTGTCTCTGAGGGTGACTTCCTCTCATCCCAAGCTATTTTTTGTGACAATGGCACATGTGCAAAAACAAGGCATAAGACTGGCGTGTTGCATATTATTGTATCTTCATGACCATCGCACAGTTGATAAAAAAAGTAGGGTTTATAATGAATAGGCTTCATTATCAGGACATGTGCTGTGTGCTGCTGTGATAAGTAATCAAATAAGCCCCTTTTCTTCCTATTAAGTCTCTGTGCAGTTTTTTTTAATGGCATAACATTAGATTTCATTTAAAGATTTTTCTGTCCATTTGGAAGATTCATATATCCATAATATAAATAATCTGCTGGTTGACAGAACTTACAGCAAATACTTTTTCCCATCTCTGTCATTAGACTTAATGCCAATATTTTAGTGGTAGACTTGAATTTAGTCTTGCCCATGTTAATTTTTATTGCCAAAATCCACAAGAATCCTTAAAACAATGCAAGAGGTTAAAAAACAGATAACAAGCTAAAGCAGAGAAGGCATTAAAACAGGAAACATGCAGAAGGTCAGTGATGAATCTAAACAGAATGACAGAGTTTACCAGCTGTGCGCTAAACACACACACACACTGAGTACATTTTCCCCTCGGCATGGTTTCTCACTATAAACACTATAAAAATACAAGATTCTTTCTTTTTTCTGCTGTGTATATATATCTGTACTTATAACAGTATATGGGCTATATTATCAGTTGTTCCCAAACACAATAAACTAGTGCATTTTTGTGAAGAAAAAAAAAAATATATATATATATATTTATATATATAGCTTTTATAAGAATTACTGAATGCTCCTGGATCACTGCATGTACATACTTATTTTTGTCTGATTGCATTAGAAGCAAACACTTGTTTAAAGAGTTTGCTGCAAATCAGAGAATTAAAGCCCTGTGCCTGAGAGCTTTATCTACATAATTGGCTTCAAACCAGTTTCAACAGCCAAAAAAAAGAAAAAAGAAAAAAGGGAAAGAATCAAATGAAGGTCATGCAAGATAGAAAGTGAAGGTGCAACATAATCCAGGAGATGCAAAATGATGGCTGAGTGCCTTTGATTAGGTATCCTAAAAACATTGATACTATGTAAATAAACTGCAAATAATCAATCAATATCAAATACATTGATATTATGTAAATAAACTGGTTATTTTAATAGATTGATATTATTTTGAATGGATTTTCATGGAGGTTTTGGAATATTTTTGGTACCTCTTACAGCAGGCATGGATTGAAATGCCAGTTAAAACAGAAGCTTGTGGTCCACTAAAACACTTCAGGAAAGCTTTTGGTGTGAAATGGCCTTTGCGCTTGTTGTTAAAGATAAAAATAATTCAGTTGAGTTTAGTTTATATACTGTAAGCAGTTAATATCCAAAAACAAAGCTTTTTAGGAATGTGACAAGGCTGCACTTGAGGTCATGAAAATGTCTCTGCATCTGCACAAGAGTCTGTTGATTTTGACCAGCACGGAAATAGAGCACCCTATCTTGTTTAATCCAAAAGTTAAAACTTTACTTCTTACAGTGTTTGACTCCACAGTGCCCGGATTATTACTGGTGTACAGCAGCAGCAGAAGTGATTATAAAGCTGTCGCTTGAACAGATGAAGATAATGGTCTCTTGCTGAGTCACTCAGCCTGATGGAGCTCTAGGGAGGCCAACTTTCACAGCTGATGCCCTTTCTTTAATCACCTCTTGTTCCAAATTTCCACCTTTTTTATATTTCACTGTCTTCTTTTCTCCATGCACATGCAGATGTAAATTGCTGAGTGCTTTCTGTTGCAGATACACCAATTTAAGGGCTCTTATAAACAAACCAGAGAATTCTTACTTATATTGCTCCATTGTACAGTCCCTCCAGGATTTTGCGATTTTGCCATCACAGAAATTAATGCAAAATCAAGGAAACTCCATAATATTTGGAGGAGCTTGCAATTTTTCAAAATTACAGCAGATTATCCGCAGATTTGAGCCAAGACGTCATCACAACGTGCTTTCAGCCAAAGATCTCTTTGATTCATATGTGTCGAACATGAGTACAGCTAAAAGGTCTCATTTACCAAGAAACATCACTGTGAAAGACCGTGCAAAACAATTCCGTGCAATTGCAATTTCACCAATTCAAGTAGTTTTCCGCAAAAAAGCACAAAAACAGCAAAATCAAGTTTTTTTGTCTGCAACAATCACAAAAAACTCTGCAAAATCCTGTGCAGACTGATTGTATTATATTTACTATAGTAGTATTTAATTGTGGGAAATCCCCTTATCCACAGTAAGCAAGATGGATGAGAAAGTTAACTCTTTCATCTGAAAGTGGCTGGGCTTGAAACTGGTCTCTTTGGCCAGAAGATCTTACAGCTGCCAACAGCATGGGCTACAAGCAGGGTAAGACCAGGCTAGTGCTGGAGCTTTGGGAGTCCACTGACCAGAAGGAGTACAAACGTCCAGGTCCATACAGGCCGCAAGTGGAAAGCCCATGCTGAAGGCCCATCGCAGGCTGCAGCACAAAGAGAATATTGGCAGGAAGGACAGGCCTTGGGTGGGGAGAAGCTCCATGGGTCTGGACCAAGGCTAGCAGGAAAGAGAGGAAGGAACTGGTGGTGTCTGAAGTGACAAGGATGGAGGACGGGCGCTATAAAAGCAAGGCTGTAGCACAGGGATGGCAGGGAGCCTGGACACCATGGGAAGGCGTTGTTGGCAGAAACATCAGCATGGTGAACCTGTGGAAATTCCCAAGGCAAGGCTTAGTTTCCTTATCAGGGCAACATATAACACTCTCCCCTGCCCACTGAACCTGCACCAGTGGTTTGGCCAGGAAGAATGCTTCAACCTCTACAGCAGTCCAAACGCAAGTCTCCAGCACATCTTGTCAGGCTTCAAAATTGCACTCTACCAAGGGCTCTACAGGCAGCGACACGATAAAGTTCTGAGCATATTGGCCAAGGTGCTGGAGGGGTGTAGACAGGTCATGAGTGGAGGTCATCCTCCACCAGAGTGTCAGTACATCCAATTTGTCAGAGAAGGTGGGGGCAAGACAAGCCCTCACCAAGAGTTCCATCAAAGTTAGCTCCCTTCACCCAGGACTGGAGAATGAGCAATGATTTTTGCAGGAAGCTCCAGTTCCCTAGTGTGATCACCAACATAAGTCTTCACCCTGATATAGTGATGTGGAGCAGCAGAGCCAAACCCATGCTCCTTATCGAGCTAACTGTCCCATGGGAGGAGGTAGTAGAAGCTGCCTTTGAGAGGAAGAGACCGAAGTATTCTGATCGCATTGCTGAGTCCAAAGCTGGAGAACCAACATATACCCATTAGAAGTAGGATGCCGTGGCTTTGTTGGAACATCAACTGGTTGCCTCCTGAGGAATATGAGAGTAACTGGAGCAAACCAGCAGAAAGAAAGAAAGAAAGACCTGGTTGAAAAGGCAGAGAAGAGCATCTTTTGGCTCTGGGTGAGGAGAAAGGAGAAGTGTTGGGGTAGTAACACCTAACCCGAGGTCTACTTTCAGGGTGTCCCTGCCACTCCTCCGCCACCTGGAGACGTTCCAGCATTAAAGGAGAGAAACGTTGGTGAGTGGTGGTACCCTGCTGACCTATGCCATATGGAACCAGTGGCACTGAGCATGCACTAATAGTGCAAGTGGGGCTTGTCACAGCCTTAGTCACTGGGAAGGTCTGTATGGCTCTGGTTATGTTAGGCAAATGTGTCGGAGTGGTATTAGGTGTAGCAGGAGGAAACCATATGAAACCAGTGACACTGAGCATGCATTAACGGTGCCAGTGGGGCTCGCTACAGCCTTAGCCACTGGGGAGGCCTGTATGGCTTTATTTGCGTTAGGCGTGTTTCCAAGGCTCAAGGACAAGTGGGGTAATCCTATGGGCACCGGAGGAGGTGCGACAGGCAGTAATCCCATAGCAGGTCAACATCTACATGTGCGATTAATAATAAAGTGCTCCACAAGGAAATACAACACATTAATCTAACACTGTAATGAAAGAATACTACTACTACCTACTTATTAACTACTACTAGTACTAACAATAATAATAATAATAATAATAATAATAATAATAATAATAATAATAACCTATAAACAAATACATAAATAACCCCAAACATAAATCAATTAAAATAAAATAGAGGCTCAGCCTAAAAATAGTGAAAACCCATTACAAATATGCAGTCAAACAGAGTCATTTAATGCAAGAGGTACTAATGCTAAATGCAAGAGGAAAAAAGAAATTCAAGGGAACAAAGAGCGTGGTTTCATAAAAACATGCACAGAGTTCAACAACATTATAGAAAAGAGTAAAGTGTTCCAAGTGTTCAGTTTTAAAATTCACCAGTAGCCAGTGAAGAGAGACCAGTAGTGGAGTAATATAACTGCTACATCTAGCCTTCATAAGAAAATATACATCACATATATGGTACTCTCTGCCTAATGAAAACAAGAAATAGTCTGCATGATAAGGGATGTCAACAGGAAAATTATTTGTATAATCATTGGTAATGCCACCATTATTATAGCTAATAAGCTTGTTCTTTTGATAGTCTTTAGATAGACAACAACCATGTTTTCTGTGATGTTTGTAATTAAAAAAAAAATCATTGCCCTTAAAATAATGGCCATTCTATTGATCTTGTGATGATTTACGCTCTTGTTCATGTTTTTTATTATTGAACAGCAAAATAACCTGCAATTATAGCTCAAATTGCACGTAAAATGGGTGGGGGTTATCAGCCATGCAGGATGAGTGCAACTCTTTTGACAGTGCCCAGATATTATACTGCAAATATCAACTGTATACCTCAATTAAGTCACATCTAGATGCTAGAATTCACTTTTTGTTTGAGTCAAGCCTGAGGTCGCTAAGATAAAGTTGAAATTATGTCTCAAGGCTTTAGTAATGCACTTCAGAAAGCACTGAGATTCTTAGTTCAGTTTCAGACTGAAATGTTTCAGAATTCATTTGAATGGCCTTTTCTAATCTCCTGTAATTAAGAATTTTTTGGGGAACGTTAACTGAGATATGAAAACTGCTCTGCTCTTAACACTGCTTCCCTGTTTTCCAGTGTTGTATTTTACCACTGTGAGTTACACGTGAATAAATTACTGTTCATGGCAGTCATGGAACTGACAAAACCACAAGACACAGATTTATTAATTTAGTTCATTACTTCATCCTAAATGTTTTTTTCTTCACATTTGTATCCTAGACAAATTTTCATGATTCTTCAGTCCTGTGTTCCGAGTCATGTTGTGAATCAGTAAAGGTGTAATTCAGGTCCACACATCTGCTAAAAACCATACATACTCACATGCATGCACACACACACACACACACACACACACACACACAAGCAAGCTAGCAGCCACACACACACACAAGCACACAGAAGTGGCATGAGAGCTTGGAGACAGAATGAGATGAAATCGTGTGTTATTTGCCTTTTGTGAAGCAGTGTCTGGTTAGAACACTTTGGTGAGTCAGACAGCAAGAAAAGATTTTGCTTCACCTTCAGTCTGCATCAGGGATCCATGTGCCTGAGATCATGGATGTGCTCACAGTATAATTTGCCTCATTTATCTTCAATCACACCATCCCTAATCAATTGAGAAAAGCTCTCTACTTTCTTGTTGAGATAAGATCTCATATTACATGTTGCATTTATCTTTCTCTTTTTCTGTTTTGTTTCTTTCTGTCTCTGATTCTTTCTCTCTCTGTATCTCTCTCTCTGCCATTTTCTCTCACCTCAGTCTGCAGCAGCATCCCTGACAACATGAAGGTCCGTCCTCTGAACCGAACAGCAATGGTGCTGACCTGGGATCGCCCTTCTACTATCTACCACCCACCGCTTGTGGGCTTCCTTGTCACCTACAGCTGGGTTAAGGATGACATAACAATTGAGAAGATGTTTACCCAGAGCAGCGAGCACCACACTGTGAGTGTCCCAGGTCATAACCATGAGCAGACTTCAAGAGACAAGGATATAACTAACAGCAAGCAGTTACTTTGGGCTTGAAGGGCATTGTTATCTTAAACCTGGTTGTTATTCTAAGACCAGGTTAGTGCTCCATCAATATTAGCTCAATCACTGTAACAGACATTTACCAAGAAGCAGCTAATGAAAAAGGCCAAGTAGTCCCCAAACCAGTATGGAGCCCTAGATACCTCAAAGACTCTGCACAGCTGATAGAATTAGACAACATGTGCTGTATCTTCCTGGGAGTCTGATGACCAGGCACCAAACTCTTCACTTCATCAGTCACAGTGTCAGCCTGGTCTTCTACATCTTGGGCTTCTGGTTTCCATGACAACAAGGGTGGGCACAGCAAGCCAGGGAAACGTCTGCGATGAAAGCTGCCAATCTTTTTTTCTGGCTTGGCCAAATTAGATTTGGATTCAACTGGAGAAATCCATCCACTACGGCCAAAGCCCAATTACAGCTCTCGACTCCAACACATTTTGTCTCCCTAATCATTTCTGCACCCCATTTACATTTTTATTTCAATTTGGAGCTGGGGTGTTGTCTACATTAGGGAGTCAAGACCAATTTTGTCATATGAAACTATCCTACACAGCGTTCCCATTTCTGGGACCTAGAATGTAATTGAATGATCAGGAAATTTCAAGGAATAAATGCAATTTTGGCTTTCATGATGTTGACATAAATCTGAATTTGCATCTACATTTGTGTCCTGGAAAATTACATTTTGTCAATTTTCTGTCTTGTCAGTTTATGACATGTTGTCATTGAGTAATTCGTCTGCATTTAGACAAATGTGTTTTAAAGATAGTTAAAAGTTGAAAATCAAACTCAGTTCCCACACACTAATATTTCCCATCATTCTTAAGTCTTTTGAATGATACCTAATTGTATGTTTATGTTTGTGTGTCTCCAGCGGGCAGTGATCACACACATGTCCCCAGATGCTCTCTATCTCTTTAGGGTGCAGGCCTTGTGCCAGAGGGACCAGCGCAGTGACTTTAGCCAAACACTTTTATTCAAAGGTGAGTATAATTATGTGTCTTATATAGCAATATAATTACAGCAGTTAATCTTATGTATAAACATATATATATATTTCATTTTGTGTTGTTTCAGCAAATACCACAAGGATATTTGAAGGAACGAGAATTATAAAAACTGGAATGGTGAGTTATTGAGTAGTTGGTGATATAGCTATGTGAACAAACACTGCTGTGAGTGCACTTTAAAATAATCACCCCTTATGTCTCATCTTGCACTTTTCCAGCCCACTGTGTCTTCCTCTTCAGACATGGCACCCATTAGCTCTGGCTCCTCTACATGGTCGTCTTCTGGTCTCCCTTTTTCCTTCGTGTCCATTGCAACCGGCATGGGGCCTCCATCCAGTGGGGGGCAGACCACAGTGGCATCTCTGGTCACCAGTACACTGCTGGCTGGCCTTGGCTTCAGTGGTGGTGTGATTTCCTCCCTCCCTGGATCCCTTTGGCCCACCCATTCTCCCAGCGCAGGCCCTGCACCAACTCGACAACCAGCCTCTCCTACATCTGAGACCACCCAAAATGGGAACAGGCCTCTCCCCTCAGAAGAGGGAGAACTAACTGAAGAGCTGAAGAAGGACGAACACAAACAAGAGGAAGATGAGGAGGAGGATGATAATGAAGGAGATAGGGTGGAGGAAAAGAAAAAGAAAGAAAAAAATGTTACAGTAAATGAGAAGAAACAAGAGCAGACAACATTTCAAGAACCACCTGCTTCAGTTTCACCATCTGGAGAGACAGGGCGAGAAGGTGGGCTTGTAAATACAGAAATCTCAACAGTAGCACCTATAGCCCCAGAGGAGAAAATCTATACTGTTACACTAAGGCCTTCAAGAGGAGACTTGAGCCAAACAACTTGGCTGCAAGAAAATTACACAACAGATATGCAGCTTGCCAACAGCCCCACACAGGCCATAAAACTTACCAATAAAGAGATTCATACTGGTAAGTGAGACATACAGAACCTGTGCAAGCTTACATTATAAAACTCAGAGATAGTCAAAGGGTCACTGTCTCAAATTACTGTGGATCTTTTCTCTCACTAAACTTCTTCTGAATTTGCTTTTAAAACTCCAAAAAGAACAGATCATTCTTTTTAAAAATATAAGTGAGTTTTGACTTTTGGAGTCTGCTCTTTTCTTTGTTCACCATTCAGAACGGAACAGCATACTCTTAGTGTCCAGGGAACCTGCATCCTCAGCAAACAGGATGGAGTGGATTATCCCTTTAATGATGGTATCAGCTCTTACGCTCCTCTGCTTAATCATGCTGCTAGCTGTCCTGGTCTACTGGAGGTAAGATGTTCACCAACAGTGCCCTTCTTATATAGGGAATGTTGGTCGAGCTAAACACACCTGTTCAAAACATCTGAATTATACCATCAGCTTCAGTTATCACATTCTGATCATATTGATATTTATTACAGCAGTTATAATCCTGCTGTAATCCATGCTCTGTCTTAATGAACCTGCTCATGATTCCCAGGGAAGCTCCAAATCCTTCTATTAACATTCTCTCAGCCCTGTCCTGGCTACTAAAATGTACACTATTATCACCGTAAATTCTGCGATGGCCACACCCATCCATAAGAGTGTAGGATGCAGAACCTTGATTACCAATGAGTCTTTGGAGGTGGGACCCAGCTGTGCTCCAGTATGTAAGGCCTACGCACCAGCTGTGACGACTAGAAGATGCCATTAAAATGCAATGAAATGTAGAACTAGAGATGGAGAAAAAATGAGAAATGCAAATAGCTGTCATATACAAGGGACTTATCTTTGTTTGGAAATTTAGCTGCTTTCAGGTTACATCAGAAACCCGAAATTGCTTAATTTCTGGATCATCCTCACCTTCCAACAAACTGGATGTAACTAGTATTAGAAAAGTAGCAGTAGTCTGGTACTGATGGTTTCAAACAGTTATGGCTATGGGCTACTGATCATCAGGTTAAAAGTTCAAATACTTCTGTGCTCTTGCGCAAGGCCTTTAACTGCTCAGTTCAGTTGTAAATCACTTTGAGACAAGCACCCACCAAATGAATAAATGTAATGTAAATTTTGCAGAGCAACACAGCATGTAGCATTGCTACCTCACAGCTCCTGGTTACTGTCTATGTGGAGTTTTGCACATTCTGTCCATGTCAGGTTTCCTCCCACCTTCCAAAAACATGCCAGTATGCAGACTGCCAGATCTAAATTGCCCCTAGGTATGATATGTGTGTCATGCCGTGCTACGGAATGGCCTCCCATCCCAAGCGTACACCTGCCTCGAATGCACCATGAACCTGACCAGGATAAAGCTGTTACTGAAGATGAATTAATATCAATTCTACAGCCACAAGGAGCAACACACATGACTGCTGGGGATTATTCTTGTAACATTCCATCATATTTTTGAATCATTCCATTCTGGCAAATTATTTCTAAATAATAAGAGATGAGAAAAAATAATAATAATTTTATCATTATCTGTGTGAAACCTATTTCGTTAATCTCATCTCTGTAATTGGCAATCTGGCTTTAGTGGAAGGAAGTTAATGGTGAAGTGAATGAAATGGTGATTTGGTTAAATAGGCTTGTCAGTAATTTAAAGAACAGTTATCTTTTAACTGAACGGAAGGGAAGCAGATGGAAATTTGACAGCTTCCAAGAGAGGATGGAATGTGTTTGGTTTATCATTAAGATGCTGGAGCATACTACGTACTGTATAGCACATTACTGTGCTATCAGCAGTCACACAGCACAGCTCTTTTCTCATGTATTTGGGCGTTAGTCTTTCATTCAATCAGGTAAGATTTTTGCTGTGCAATTACTTTGCCATCTCTCTCTCTTTCTCTCTCTCTCTCTCTCTCTCTCTCTCTCTCTCTCTCTCATTTAACTCACTTACAAATTGCTATCAGAAAGTATGTTGTACTAACTAAAATAAAGTTTTGAGTTGGCCAAGTCCATAGGTTGATGAGGTTATTATGTGGGCTGTGATCCATCTGGATGGCTCAGAGCCTTTTTCTTAGTCTGCTCAAACACACAAATGCTCAATACCAGTAACAGAGACACAGCCAGTGCTAGATTTCTACTGCTGATAAGATAGTCAGACCTAATAATAAATAAATAAATAAATAAATAAATAAATAAAAGAATATTAAAAGGCTCTAGCTTTGGATGGACTTTGTGCTAAACACCCCGTAAACTGCACATAGGCTGTTTAGGCAAACTCACAGAGACAAAAATAATACATCATTTCAAAGGGTGAGTCATTAATATAAATGAGGTATAGGGGGTGATCCCCAGGGCCCACCTCTTTCATCACATCCCCTGCCTACTGTTCATCCTTTCTATTCTAACACCCATCTTTTCTTCTCTTTTCATCTCACCTCTCAAGGATGAATAGCATCTGTTCTTTGCTCTGCATTAGTTACAGGTAAGGTGTTCTTTGAAAGCATTTCTGTAATATCTACAAATACACTATTGCAAATACGTTAGACTTCTTTTCTCTTTGAACACAGTAAGATCATTTTAAGGAAGAAGACTACTGTCAGAGCTTGGAAAGTTCCACTGCGGCAGACTTGTGATGTCTAAAAATGTCTAAACGGTGTTCTTGCTCCTCAGCCATCAGAGGCTTTGTCAGTCTTAACTGGTTCTCTTTGAAGAGCATGTATACCTGCTGTTAACATTAAATTCTTGCATTCAAAGGCATTCAAAGACATACTGAAGAGTTGAATAGCTCTGTTGCCAGATTCAGACACTGGATGTGTTTGTTTAAAAGGTGATCATGCTAACCTGAATCATTGTACTCTTAGGAAGTTTTTCCAGACTACTCATATGTATATAGAGGACAGGAACTCCCCTCAAGTGATCCACAATGAGAGCTTAACTGGATTCTTAATAGCTGGTGAGTCATGCTTGTGTGCATTTCACACACTCACACGCATATAGAAAGATTGTATTTCTCTCTCTGTCTTTCCCTCTCTCTTTCTCTCTCTCTCTCTCTCTCTCTCTCTCTCTCTCTCTCTCTCTCTCTCTCACACACACACACACACAC
>JANDJT010000012.1:19745315-19755914 GCA_024331685.1 Stegophilus panzeri
CCCAATCTTGAACACCTGATTCTAATTTTATGGATTTGAAGGTGTGATAAATGTAGGGGTGTACTTATTTTTTCCATTTGACTGATCTGTTTTTTGTTAATTTAAAATGTGAAAATTTTAAATTAACAATACTACAAAATACTACAAAATACTACAAAATGTCAATTTTATGTGTCATTTGATAGTGCATATCACCTTTATTAATAGGCACTGTTTCAAAGAGGATAAAATGTTTGCTTGTCAAAAAAGTCACCAATTTCCATGGGGTGTACTTGTTTTTTCACACAACTGTATGTGTGGTGAGTTTTAGTCATGAGATCAGAAAATGCCACAGCTATCAAGACCAAACAGCAAATTCAAAACTTTAACATAAATATTGTCTTTTGTTTCCTAGTCCTACTTTGACAGTGATGTCATTTATGAAATTATAATTTACAAATTACTACCACATAACTGTGTATGATATATTACATTACACATGATGATAAGCCTCTTTTTTGGGTGGTATTAGGAAATCAGGGCTGGAGTATTCTACCAATATGCATGATTGGCATTGGTAAACCTGTGTGTGTGTGTGTGTGTTTCAGATGACCTAGAAGCACTCTCAGTCAGACAGTTCATCAAACATGTAATGGAGCTCTATTCTAATAACCAGCAGGGCTTCTCTCAAGAATTTAATGTGAGTATGAACTTTTTTTTTATTGTAATTGTGTGCGTGTGCATCGCTGTTCCTCGTAATGCAGATGGTGCTGGGGAAAATAGAGCTAATTAAAGACGAGAGTCTCATTAAAGCCATCCTCTAACTGCAGCAACACTGCTCGATTTCAGCCTGCTTTGTTTTACTCAGACACAAATCGTCTGCAGCCATCTTCCAAATAGATCCTCAAACCTGCCATCATGCAGATGAGTCCTGAGTGGTTTAATCTTACAGTGATTTCAAAACATACTTGTACAGAAGGGATCCATTTAAGTAATAAACATCTGCTGCAACATCCCAGTTAGGACAAAAGACAAACTATTAGCCATATGGTAAGATGAATCTCAGCACTGTCACTGCACACTTGGGTGGTAATTATGGTGACGGTGAAGAAAATGTAGTCAAAGATGTGTTGATGAGTTAATTAAATGATTTGGACAAATTGGATAATTTATGCGCATTACAATCAGGATTAAAGCTAAGTGGTGGAATAACTAGAGATCTGTTTTCAAGCTCTTTTTTAAATGAATTTGGACAGTATAAATATGCCTTGAAATACGCAGCTTTATTCAACGTGTTGCCATAATGTCCACTGAAACAGGATGTCAGGATGGGACATATCGAGTGGCTCCTCCCCCTTTTAAAATAGCCAGTAGTGTTTGGCTTACCTCACTGCCTGGGCTAAGCGTGTCTAAATGCCTGTCACAAAGCAGCGAGCTGGCTAAAATACCTCATTCTTCAAAGTGAATGAATTCAAGACATTTCCTTCTTAACCAGCTGGTAAACAGTTGGAAAACTGAAAAAAATGCATGTGTGTTTGAACAGCCAAAGACACATTTACGACCCATGCTGTGTTGATATAATTTCTCTCGCTCAACAACGGCAACTTCGGCAAGGTGATTTTTATAATGTCGGGGTGGGACGCTTCAGATTCTAGAGCTCATTTAATTGGACAGAAAATCTAAAGTTTGGAGTAAAAGTGCAGAATGATGCAGAAAGTGCATCAAGGAAATCAGACCCTATCTCCACGAACAGGCTACACAGCTATTAGTCCAGGTTTTTGTCATCTCAAATCTGGACTATTGCAATGCACTACTCTCGGACCTCCCAGCCAGCTCCATCAAACCCCTTCATATGATTCAGAATGCAGCAGCACGCCTTGTCTTCAACCAGCGCAAAATAACCCATGTCACACTCCTCTTCATCTCCCTCCACTGACTTCCTGTAACTGCCCATTTTAAAATTCAAGGCCTTGATGCTCATGTACAAGACCTTGTCTGGAACAGCACCCCATACCTAAATACTCTCCTTAAGGCTTATGTTCCCTCACACAATCTGCGATCGGTTAACCACCGACGCTTAGTAGTTCCTACTCAGGTCCCTTTCCAGAACCTTCACACTAACTGTCCCTCAGTGGTGGAATGAACTTCCAACCTCAATCCGGACTACAGAATCTGTCACTATCTTCAAAAAACAGCTGAAGACTCACCTCTTCCATGAACACTTAACTAACCCCTAAAATGCCAACCCCACATTATTAAAAAAAACAAAAACAAACAAAAAAAAAAAACTTATTCTCTTGAGTTGTCTGGAACTCAATTATAAATCTTGTATGGTAGCACTACTTGTATTGTTCTCCGCTTGATATATCACGTTGCTTGTATTTTCTCATTTGTAAGTTGCTTTGGATAAAAGCATCTGCTAAATGAAGATATGTAAATGATGTCATCAAAATTGTATATCTGTATTGGTGGTAGAAAGAGACTGTAAATTTTGAATGCATATATCTTACAAGTATGCATTTTGTCATTGTTTTGGAGCCCACTATCTTATAGATAACCTTAAGGCTAACATATTCATACTAAAAGTCACAAAAGTTCCATTTTGATTTCATGGAGACTTTAAGTTTTGTTTGTCAAATCAAAGGTTGAGGGATAGGCTCTGACTCCACTTTGAACCTAACGAGTATAAACCGCTTACTAAAGATGATAAGTGAATAAAAATCAAAGGTTGTAGATTTTCAACATGGCATTCTGAAGGATATGAGAGACATGTTGTCATTACTGTAACAACTATACAATATCGTTCTTTCTTTTTTTCTTTCATTCTTTCTTTCTTTCTATAGGACATTCAGCATTCTGTGGGTGATATAGAGATTACAGCGGAGCATTCGAACCACCCAGACAACAAGCATAAAAACAGATACATCAACATAGTGGCCTGTGGGTGTTCAGAGAAGATGTTAATATGCATACAAGACATTTTGCATTATAGTGCATATCAAATTACAACCCCAATTCCAAAAAAGTTGGGACGCTGTGTAAAATGTAAATAAAAACAGAATACAATGATTTGCAAATCTCATATGTTATTCACAATAGAACATTTTTAATTTGACACAATAGTCATTTTTAATTTGATGGCCGCAACACGTCTCAAAAAAGTTGGGAAGGGGGCAACAAAAGGCTGGAAAAGTAAGTGTTACTAAAAAGAAAAAGCTGGAGGAATATTTTGCAACTAATTAGGTTAATTGGCAACAGGTCAGTAACATGATTGGGTATAAAAAGAGTATCTTAGAGTACCTTGGTTTTTTTTTTTGCTTAAAATGGTACATTTCCTCAGTTTAAACATTTAATATGTTTTCTATGTTCTATTATGAATAACATATAGGTTTATGAGATTTGCAAATCATTGCATTCTGTTTTTATTTAAATTTTGCACAAGTGTGACATAAGCTGTGATATAAACATTGGCTGCATTTTCGTCTGTCCAACAGATGATCACAGCAGAGTGAAGTTGCAACCGTTGGCAGGAAAAGATTCCAAACACACTGACTACATCAACGCAAACTATGTTGATGTAAGTAGGTGTGTGTGTGTGTGTGTGTGCGCGTGCACATGTGTGCATTTGTATGTCTGTATGCTTGTGTTTTAGCGAGTTCTCTTCTCTCTTAGGGTTATAACAGACCAAGGGCATATATTGCTGCTCAGGGGCCACTGAAATCCACCTTTGAAGACTTCTGGAGAATGATCTGGGAACAAAGCATCAGTGTCATTGTCATGATCACCAATCTAGTGGAGCAGGGCAGAGTAAGTCATCAGCAACCCAATTACAATCACAGTCTCTTCTAAGAGTGTGTGAACTCCTTGTGCGTTATATGGGATTGTAACCAACTGCTTATTTCTCAACTTAGACCTGCTTGTTGTTTTTTTTCTCACAGAGAAAATGTGATCAATACTGGCCCTCAGAGAACACTGAAGAGTATGGAAGTATAGTAGTGACACTGAAGAGCACTAAGATGCTTGCTTGGTACACACTACGTCACTTTCTCATACGCAACACCAGAGTCACAAAGGTCAGTCACTGCATCAGCAGGACATAAATAGGTTTGTTGTGTGCTGTGTTTCTCCTTTTGGTTAAAGTCCCCATGAAATGCTTTGAAATGTGTAGCGTTATTCGATGTGTTGACATAATTTCCACTGAAACAGGAAGTCAGGGCGGAATATATCGAGTGGGTCCTTCCCTTTTTTAAGTTACCTTACAGCCAGGAAACTTACAACTGTTGGGGGCAGGACACTTCAGATTCTATACAGCGTTTGATTGGACAGAAAATCTGATGAGACGCTGAAGTGCAGAGTGATGTCATAAAAATTGCTGATCCGTATTGGTGGTAGAGAGAGACTGTAAATTTTGAACACATATATCTTCTACTTGTGAATTCTGTCATTGTTTTGGAGCACACTAGCTTATAGATAACCTTAAGGCTAACATATTCATACTAAAAGCCACAAAACTTCCATTTTGATTTCATGGAGACTTTAAATATAGGCAAAATGTGGTTTTGTGTCAAAATATGTTTTGGGTTTTTTCCTCAGAGTCAAAAGGGAAGACAGAATGAGAGATTAGTGGTTCAGTATCACTACACTCAGTGGCCAGACATGGGTGTGCCTGAGTACACACTACCAGTTCTCACATTCATCTCCAGATCGTCTGCAGCCCGTGCTCCAAAATCTGGCCCTGTCCTAGTGCACTGCAGGTAGGATTATAGTAATAATACTTAGATGATGATGATAATGTTGATGATTATTATTATTATTATTATTAGTAGTAGTAGTAGTAGTAGTAGTATAGTATTATTGTGATTATTATCATTGATGTTGTTGTTGCAGTACATGTAATATTTAAATATTTGGCTGATTAAAAAACAAAAAGACAAAATATTGATCCTTCTCAGTCCTGTGACTATTAAATAACATCTTCATAATGCTGCACACAGAACATTAATTCTATAATTTTGGAGATATCAAAAATATATATCAATAAATATATCAAATTCAGTGTCCAGCACACATGACCTTTGAATTAGACACATGAAGCCTGCAACGTTTTGAAAAGCATAATATCATAATACCATCTGAAAAGTTAATACCGTTTTCACTGTATATTTTTCTGTATATAAATTACATGGTGTAATACAGGTTCAACATATCAGACTCTCACCCTAAAAATAATAACAGTCATTTTGTATGTATCATTACATTGATACTGTCTGTCCCTAAATGCACATATAAAATTGCCATCTATTAATTAATGGGATGTGCAATAATTAATCTGATTTAATATAATTAAATTATGTACCAAATCAATTAATTTATAGGTATGCATGCATGTAAGAAATATTTAGTGTTATAACAAACAGGAAATGGTTGAGGATCCATGTGCTGGAGGTGTTATTTATTAATAATAAAAAAAATCCAGGCAAACAGAGTAGATAAACACAATCCAAAACTCAGAGCTCTAGAGCAGACCAGGGTCAAACACTGCAGGGCACAATACAACCAACCACAATAATATTCAGAAAGAGAAAGCAAGGAACACAGCAAAGGATCAATAGAAGAACAATATAAGGCCAGAGGTGGTACCACTGCTATCAAAAAAAAAATCCTAACAGGCTAAAAAAAAAACCAAAAAAAAAAAACACACAGTTTTTACCACAAAACCCTAGCGTATGTCAGTGGAAGAAAGACTCCATGCTAACAGCATGAATGTTAAAAATGGTTTGGTTGAACTGATTTAACTGCAAACTGCAGAAATGTTTGGGTTTATAATCAACCAGTTGAGTGAATAAGCTTTTATATTATATCAGCTGTTAGAAAATGAATAAGTGCATGTTCTCACCAGAGTTTCCGTTAGCCGGTAAATACCGGTTTTTGACTGTTAAAATTTCAAATTGTCCGATAAAATCAGAAATGTAATAATAACACAAAGCAAACACCCGTTAGACAAAGTACGTTTGCAGTTGCACACCTTATTAAGGTCTCTGTGTCTGTGCAAATGATATATTTTTTCTCAAATGCTTCTCCTGTACTGTGTACTCTGATTTGCTCAACATTATTCAAGTCATTCAACCACACACACATGCACACGGTCATCTCTCTCTCTCTCTCTCTCTCTCTCTCTCTCTCTCTCTCTCTCTGTCTCTCTGTAAGCACAAACAAACACACACAAGTAAACTCAGGCTAATCCAGCACAGGTCAGAATCACCTGCCAATCCGACCCGCCTCCCCTCCATCCACAGCTGACGCTTGACTACGCCTCCGCCCCTACAATCGCATAAACTATGCATAGTCCAAAAGTTACAGTGCAAAATAAACACCGAAATGAGATGGCTGGATTTTATCCCAGTTTGTCCGGTAAACTTTATCTTTCCCGGACATGTTGGCTGGCACCAAAATGTCTTAGCGGAAACTCTGGTTCTCAGTGCAGACCATTCCATGTCCACATAATAATAAACTGCATACAAGTGTAGTGAAAGATTGATTACTTTACTTATTTGTCGAACATCAACATACAGACTTTGTAGACTTTCATCTTCTCTCTCTTCTGTGTAGTGCTGGCGTGGGGAGGACAGGCACATATATTGTGATTGACAGCATGCTCCAGCACATTAAGGATAAAGGAATGGTGAATGTATTGGGCTTTCTCAAACACATCCGCACCCAGCGCAATTACCTTGTCCAGACAGAGGTGAGTATGTAGTGATGGAACTATATATACATGTGATTGGTTGTGATATGGAGACAATATGGGGACTAGAGCCAGGAGAATGATGTTTTGAAGCTATTCCATGTGTCAAAACTAACTATTTTTAATGTTGGATTGTGCCAAATTAAGAAATGAATGAACAACTAAAAAATATTGCTGGCAACATAGTTTAAACGGGTTTTCTGTGTGTGTGTGTGTGTGTGTGTGTGTTCTACAGGAGCAGTATGTGTTCATCCATGATGCTCTGATGGAGGCGGTGCTTGGTAAAAATACTGAAGTTCCTGCCTGCAAGCTCCACAGCTATGTGAACAACATCCTCACCCCTAGTCCTTCTGGCACTACTCACATGGAGAAACAGTTTAAGGTGAATCAAGCAATACAAACTAATTCCCCAAGTAGAGCTGTGAATAAATATTATATAAATGTATTTTACATAAATGCCAGATGGCATGGTGGTGCAGCGGGTGGCATTGCTGCCTCGCAGCTATAGCTGGGCAATATGCTAATAAAATATTGAGAAATTATATATTTTTTTAAATATGGAACCTAATAGCAAACTAAGAATTGTGATAAATGATATCTAAATACACTGTTCTGAGATATGGAGATATCTTTTTATTTTTGTGCTTGCTTTTTATAAATTGAACTACTACAAACTGAATGGAAGCAAATTTTGTTCTTCATTTTCAAAATTGTACAATGTTAAAAGTTATTTATTTAATTTTTTTACAGATTTTTATGAATAAGATACATTTATCTTTGTAGATATGTACATAAGCAAAAAAACTAACAAACTAGTGTATTGCTAGAAATATATTATTAAACCTATATATCATGATACTTATTGTGTATAGTGAAATGCCTTCAATAATAGTGATGTGATATTTTTGTCCATTGATATATTGCAAGAGGCATCGTGGGTTAGTGGTTAGCACATTTGTCTCACACCACCAGGGTTGGGGGCTTGATTCCCACCTCCGCCCTGTGTGCACGGGGCTTGCATGTTCTCCCTGTGCTTCAGGGGTTTCCTCTGGGTACTCTGGTTTCTTCCCCCAGTCCAAAGACATACGTCATAGGCTGATTGGTATTTCCAAATTGTCCGTAGTGTGCGTGATTGTACCTTGCTATGGATTGGCACCTCGTCCATGGTGTCGCCTGGGATATGCTCCAGGCTCCATGCGACACTGTGTAGAATAAGCGGAACAGAAAATGGATGGATGATACAATGCACACGCCTGCTCACAGCTCGATTATTGTCTGTATGGAGTTTTTCATGTTCTCCCTGTGTCCATATGGATTTCTCCTGGGATTTCCGGTTTCCTCCCGCCTTCCAAAAACACACATGCAGGTGCATTGGCAAAGATCAATTGCCTCTAAATGTAAATGTATGTGTGCATGGTGTTCTACGATGGACTGATGCCCCATCCAGGGTTTATTCCTGCATTATGCCCAGTGTCCTCAGGATCCAGGATAAAGTGCAGGCTGAAGAACAGACTTAACATTGGGAGAATCAAAATAAAATTTCAACCTGGCCAAAATAATTTTTAAAAACTATGATTAGCCTGTTATTCTCAGGGTTTGAAGAGCCACTGACTAAGCTCATGAAAAGTTTGGCTTCATTAATGTAATCTTCATTACGGCTTTATTACACATTATGAACAATGTTTCCTGAGAGCTACACTGTTTTTTACTCTTTGCTCAGTTAAACTAACTTGCTCCCCCTGCTGGTTAATTGGTATACATCTCCTCAGCTGGTGATGCAGTGTAACATCCAGAAGTGCTTCAGTGCCCAGAAAGACTGTAACAAAGAGAAGAACCGAAACTCCTCAGTGGTGCCGTGTGAGTCTCAGTAAACATCATGCATCAGTCCCTTCATTATAAAGAAGTTAACATGAGAATTGGAGTTATAAAATTCTCATTTTCCAAATGATGAAAGATCATTTTCTGTTTCTGCACACATTGCAATTTAAGCTTAACCTTCACAAATATTATTAAATGATCTTTCTATAGAAGGATGTCGTTTATCATTCAAGTGACCTTTAGTAGATAGCATTATGTAGTGTACTCTGCAGTTGTTTGCAGCTGTTACAGTCAGGTGAAATATAGGATTTTTTTTCTCTGCACAGCGGAGCAAGCTCGGGTCTCGCTTTCTCCTCTCCGTGGAATGAAGGGCACGGACTACATCAATGCCTCTTACATTACGGTACAAACTAAATGTTTTTAGTCAAAACTGGATGAGAAAATGAATACAATGTTTGACACAATCCACAATCATGGAAAAAGTTTGAGACAAAGCCTAAAAATACAAACAATTGTGTGTGTTAGTTTTATCACACTTTTGATCGTAGATGGATCTAAGGCTAAAATGTGTGTTAAATCAATGACAGGGTTACTACAGAAGCAATGAGTTCATTATTACCCAGCATCCGTTGCCTCACACAACCATGGACTTCTGGAGGATGATCTGGGATCACAACGTTCAAGTCATCATCATGCTGCCAGATAATCTCAGTCTAGTAAGTAGAATGTTAGCAATGAAAATATAATTTTAAAATGTTATGTGGCTTTCATTTCATAATTAACTTTCCACTTAATTAGGATAACAAATCAGATCAGAAGCAGCTGAAATATTATAATTAAGCTGTTTCAGAACCCAGCTTGCACTGAACAGTTACCAAAACATATTATGTAGACCTCAAGACATGTGTGTGGAGGATAATATTTAACATATAGTTCTACATATAGTATATGCTGGTTTTATAGCACTATATTTATGTTAGTGATTGATTGCTCATGGTACTAGTCGAGCATTTAGGGTACATTGTGTAAAATGAGGCAAATAGTTCATATCTAAAGACTCAAAAATGCTAATGTATGATTGATGGCATGGCTTGTGTATTCTCACAGACGGAGGACGAGTTTGTGTACTGGCCCAGTAGAGAACAGCCCATGAATTGTGCAGCATTTACCGTAACCCTCATCAACACTGATACACTGTGTTTGTGCAATGAAGAGCAGATCATCATCCATGACTTTATCCTCGAGGCCACACAAGTACTTCATTCTCTCAGCAATACAAACATTTATGCTTGTAGTTCAGAGTTTACCCTGGCTGTAGGTCATTATATCAAGCTGATTTTCTTCTTTTTTTTAAATAGGGAAAATACTTAACAACGTAAGCATCTTTTTAAACATGAAATTTGGTTTATCAATCTCTACCATTCCTCTTAAATGACTTAGAATGGACATGTTGACAACACCATGGCAACATCTCCACAAACATAAACTAACCTAACTACAACTACTCTGTGAACAGTGCATTAAACATTGAAAATTCGAATGTCGAAATATTCCTATTTGTAGTTTTTTGCAACATTTCAAGGATTTATAAACAATTTATCCACTACGATCAAACAAAAGTGGGTTATTGTAGATATTTGTAAAAATTTTCAATAAGTGCTGATTAATGCTGCGTTCATGATGCCTTCTAATGACATCTAATGACGTCATTTCCCACCTCGTTCGAAGTGCGAAATGGAAAAAACATGGACACCCCCACAAAAGCTTGTCTTTTGTTTGCTGTGTCAGAGCATGTAAAACTCATAAAAAGCTACTTTACTGCACTTTTACAATTACAGGCCTGAGTGGCTACTGGTACTGTTTTTTTTTACAGATACATTTATATAGCACTTTTCTAGACACTTAAAGCGCTTTACATAGTATGGGGGTGGGGGAAATCTCCTCAACCACCACTAGTGTGTAGTATCCACCTGGATGATGTGACAGCAGCCATTGGTGGAGATCAGAGAGTGATGTAGCCAATGATTTGAAATTCACTATAGTAGAACAGTATATAT